>JAWNMD010000157.1:633571-1267142 GCA_035044365.1 Drosophila neotestacea | reverse complement strand
AGAAGCAGCGCCCATCCAAAAACAATTGTCAATTTTATGGTAACCGATTTGAGCAGACGGTAAGGTTCCGCATTGGCCAAGATGATATTCTTCTTCACACAGTCGGCACATTCGCATTCCTCTTTCCTCTTGCTGGGATCTGCGCCAAAAACGAACAGATTAAAATCAAATATAGCATGGTGGGGGAGGGCGGTAAAGAGCGAGCGAGAGAGAACGGTATTCAGATCGCGAGAGCAGTCACATTCTTGGGTACGTGTATGTGTGTGTCCCATTTATGAAGTGAGCTGGCTTAAGACTTATGTGTTGTTGTTGCTGTATTCGTTGCAGTCGCAGCTTTCACCAACACGAAGACACTGTTGAGTTTACTAAGTCAACGTTGTTAGAATAACTTATTGGAACGTGTCCATTTGTAACACATGTTTGTAATATGATGAAAAGCTCAATTACACACACACACTAAGAGGGAGCGGGAGAGTGTGTGATTATAATCTATACATCAAACAGTACTAACCTTCTTTCTTTTTACGTGGCCAATAATAAATCGTTGTTGGTATCAATACTAATGCCAAGAACGATAACACAAAGTAATAAAATGTTCCGCCACTTTCATCATATTGAAATTTTTGACCCGCCATTGAAGTTGCTGCTGCGGCAGAGCCGGCGCTCCTCTAATTATTTACAAGTCAGAGTTGTGCCCTTCGAGTTGTTGGGTATGGTGTGGTCTCTTTTTCCAAGACGGCTGAGACCACCTGATGTTTAACAGAACCGCAGTTTGTAACTGCACGCGTTTTTAGTATTTGAAAGAATGCTTGAAACTTTACTTTTCGTCGGCCTTAATTATTAATACACATCAAGTAATATAACTCCGCGAAATTAACAGACTTATGTATTTACTCTCGTCGTCAAATTGACACGTCTGTACAGTGTGTCCGTTTGTGTTTCTTTCTTTAATACTGCACTGTGGCCTTTCAGTTGTGAACGTAGTAGCGTGTTTATAGTAAATGTCCAATAGTTGGTATTTTTCGGTTGCGTGAAGGCTAACGCAAAATAACCAAAAGTGTTTCTACAAGCGTGACGCATCCCTAGTTAGATGATTGCTCAGTAGTTGGCATTTTATGTTTATATTAGCTTTACACATCTATAGTCAGCTGATTGCTTATTTTTACTTCATTGTTAAAAGTTATTTTCCACGATCAAAATTTATATTTAAAACATAAAAAATAGAAAATGATGTGTATTCTGCAGGGAATAAAACCGTAACCGGATCCGGAACCGTTAACCGAAATAAACCGTTTCAAATGTAGTACCGGAACCTGAACCGAAATAAATTATTTTTCAAGAACCGAAAACCGAAACGTTCGTACCGGTACGGTTACGGTACATTTTGAAATTTTTTTTTTATACTTTTCGTAAGAACATGGTTTTGCATTATAAAAAAATTTCTCGATTTATATGTATTTGTACGTTTATACATACACAAATTTTTGTTGATAAAATTAAATTTTCTTTACATTTTAAAATTTTTAAAAATTACTTTGGTGTACCGGTATGGACCGATACGAGAACCGGTACCGAATGGACAAAACCGAAATAAAACCTTTTACCGAAATACTCGTTTCGGTACGTACCGGAACTGGAACCGGAACCGAAATTCGTTTCGGTTTCATTCCCTGGTATTCTGCATTCAGACTAGGTCCAAACATCATTTGATTATGTTGGTACTGCAGCGTAAATAGCCTAAGCAACCAACCGATTATGGATGCGTGATAGCAAAAAGCTTTTTGGAAGCTTGCGTGAGCAAACTCAACCGTAAAATTCCAACTAGTGGAAATGTGCTAAAAGGCGCAGTGTGAACCATAAACTTTAAAATTCATGTTAATGCGATATATGTATAAACATCGATATTACTCATCGATAAGTTGGCCATTATTGTACCATACGAGGCTGTCATTTTGTCAGCGCTATCACATAATCATTTTGCACTTACACTTCATTGTTTGCTGCAACACTTAGTTTCTGAGTGAATTGATAGTCCGGTGCGTGAATAAATTGTTGTAGAAATGTTAGCACGCGCAATTCGTATGCGATCAATGCTTCGCGGCTTGTCCACATTAGCTTCGTTCACTCGCAATCGTCATGCCCAAAATTCCATGCTTGAGTATTTCAACGAGGTTCGTCTGCTGCGATTCAAGGGAGCGGCATCTATGGCACAGTCACAACGATTCTTTAGCCGAAAGCGTGGCGATCCCGAAGATGATCTGATGGCTGAGGCAGAGCCCGAACTTTGGCAGATCATCGCGATTCACAACAACTGCCGGCGACTGTTGCCGTGCCAGATGTATGGCCGCATGTCCCAATGCTAGCGATGCGTCGCAATCCCCTATTTCCACGATTTATGAAGATTGTGGAGGTAATACGTTTAACTATTTCTCTATTGTCGTTTTATATTCAAAGCTATTTTATATAAGTAGGTTTCAAATCCGATTATTATGGATCTACTGCGTCGCAAAGTGAAATTGAATCAGCCGTACGTTGGCGTCTTTTTAAAAAAAATTGACAGCGAAGAGGAAATTATACATAATCTGGACAGTGTTTATGCAGTGGGCACCTTTGCGCAAATACAGGAACTGCAGGATTTGGGAGATAAGCTTCGCATGGTTGTTGTGGCCCATAGGCGGATCAAAATCACTGGGCAAATAGTGGATGATGTCCAACCGCCTTCCAATCCAGGTAAATGCCGTATTTAACACTACCCAACTGTTGTGACAATTGCGTCGTCTCTTAACTCCCAGTGAAAATGACAACTTTGCATTATCCACTATTTAATATAAAATTACGCATCCCAGCTGAAGATCAGACGACTGCAGATGCAGATGCAACATCGAAAACAAACAGTCGCAATGCACGGAAATCTCGTGGGCGTGCCCTTCGCCGACAAACTCATAAGCTGCGCGATGAAGCCAATGCCGAAGAGATTGTGCAGCAACAGACGCTGGAGTCACCATTGCCTAGCGGTCGTGTGACGCCAACAGAAACGCCTAAGCCTCCCACATCGACAGCAGGCGAGACGACAGCAGTCGGTGGAAAAGCTGCCGATACGGACAAGGAAACATTAACGGCCCCATCATCTCCGCCTGTTTTGATTGTAGAGGTAGAAAATGTCAAGCAGCCGGCGTACAAGCAAACCGAAGAGGTAAAGGCTTTAACGCAAGAGATTATTAAGACTTTGCGCGATATAATCACAATGAATCCTTTGTACAGGTAAGTGTGTTTTATTAAATATTTATTTTGTATATACGAATTTTTGGTATTCCAGGGAGAGTTTACAGCAAATGCTGCATCAGAATCAGAGAGTGGTTGACAATCCCATCTATTTGTGTGATCTTGGAGCCTCACTTTCGGCAGGTGAACCAAACGAGCTGCAGAAAATTCTGGAGGAAACAGATGTATGTAGTCAGTTAGAGACATCCGCGCACTATTAACCAATTTGCCTTACTGTAGATACCGCAAAGATTGCTGCTCGCGCTGGCGCTACTCAAAAAGGAATTAGAATTGTCTCGATTGCAGCAAAAGATTGGACGCGAAGTTGAAGAGAAAGTTAAGCAGCAACATCGCAAGTACATACTCCAGGAACAGCTAAAAGTTATCAAAAAAGAGCTGGGCATTGAAAAGGACGACAAAGATGCCATTGGCGAGAAGTATCGCGAAAAACTCAAGGACAAAACGGTGCCGGATAGCATCAAAACAGTTATTGACGAGGAGCTGACCAAGCTGAATTTCTTGGAAAGTCACAGTTCGGAATTTAAGTGAGTTCTTAACTTTAAGTATAGCATCCGTGTTTTTAATTATTCGTATTCTAGCGTTACACGCAACTATTTAGATTGGCTCACCTCGCTGCCATGGGGCGTCATAAGCCCTGAAAACCTGTGCCTAGACAAGGCAACGGAAATCCTAAATCACGACCATTATGGCATGGAAGACATTAAGAAGCGCATCTTGGAGTTTATTGCCGTTAGTTCCTTGAAGGGTACAACGCAAGGAAAAATATTGTGCTTCCATGGTCCGCCCGGTGTGGGAAAAACGAGCATAGCTAAGTCCATAGCTCGAGCATTAAATCGAGAGTATTTTCGATTCAGTGTGGGTGGCATGACGGATGTGGCCGAGATTAAGGGCCATCGAAGAACCTACGTAGGTGCAATGCCTGGTAAACTCATACAGTGCCTGAAGAAAACAAAAACGGAGAATCCGCTGGTACTCATCGATGAGGTGGACAAAATTGGCAAGTGAGTAATCCTTGCAATACCTAAGCAATGGCTTTAACGTGTCTAATTTGTGCGCTTTTCCCTTTTCATGCGACAACAGAGGCTATCAAGGTGATCCCAGCTCCGCACTTTTGGAACTGTTAGATCCAGAGCAAAATGCTAATTTTCTTGATCATTATTTGGATGTACCTGTGGATTTGTCCCGTGTGTTATTTATTTGCACAGCGAATGTGATTGATACCATACCCGAGCCTCTGCGCGATCGTATGGAACTAATCGAAATGTCCGGTTATGTGGCCGAGGAGAAGGTGGCCATTGCACGACAATATCTGATACCACAGGCCATGATGGATTGCGGTCTAACTGAAAAGCAGATTAACATAACAGAGGATGCGCTAAATGTACTTATCCGTAGTTATTGTCGTGAATCTGGCGTGCGTAATCTTCAGAAACAGATCGAGAAAGTCATTCGTAAGGTGGCCTTCCGCTTGGTCAAGAAAGAAGGTTCGGAATTCCCAGTAAATGCGGAAAATTTGACAACGTTCCTGGGTAAACAAGTCTTCAGTTCTGATCGCATGTACAAGACAACACCCCCTGGTGTAGTAATGGGCTTGGCCTGGACGGCCATGGGTGGTTCGTCCTTGTACATTGAAACATCCAGGCGTCACATACGCGCTGAAAAACCCGAAACGAACACAGGAACATTACACTTAACCGGAAATCTCGGCGATGTAATGAAGGAATCCGCACAAATTGCTCTTACCGTGGCGCGCAACTTTCTGTACACACACGCTCCTAATAATAAGTTCCTAGAGCAAGAGTAAGTGGCTATAATCCTATAATATATAATCCTTTGAATATGTGCCAATAATTTCCCTTTACATTAACAGACACATTCACTTGCACGTGCCTGAAGGCGCAACGCCAAAGGATGGGCCCAGCGCTGGTGTAACCATAATCACAGCTTTGATTTCATTGGCCACAGGAAAGCCAGTACGTCCAGATGTGGCCATGACGGGTGAAGTCTCCCTTAAGGGTAAGGTTTTGACTGTGGGTGGCATAAAGGAGAAAGCCATTGCGGTAAGCCATATCAAGCTAGGCGTTGATAATATTTATCTAATTGAATTATCTATTAGGCTCGACGAAGCGGTGTCACCTGCCTTATTCTGCCCGCTGACAATAAGAAAGACTTTGAGGAGCTGCCCAACTTCATAACCGACGGTTTAGAAGTGCACTTTGCCAACGACTATGACGATGTCTTTAAGATCGCCTTTGATGACCCAGAGCTTACAACTGCAGAGACCAAAAGCACACCTGTAGCGCAGCATGAAAAGACATTGAACTCTGCTGCTGTCATTGCTAAGCCACAAACCTCATAGTTATGGCCACAAAGTTTAGGCTAAGCATTGGGTTGGGTCTAGTTGTCACCAGCCGAGTTCTTACATATTGTTTAATGGCTACTGTAACCAAGTTTATAAAAACCCGCAAGTTTTTAAGTATACATACGTTTGTATAGGTATATACATATGTTTAGAGCAAAGCATTTCTTAAGTTAATGCCAAGTAAATTGACTGTAAATTTCGATAAAAGCTTTTCTAAATATCTGCATTGCTTAATATCCAGTCCAGATAACGATCGACTCGTGTGTAGACTCCTGGACGACCCGGTTCACCGCAGCGCAAGCCCCAGGAGACAATGCCAATTGTGACCCAGCGTTGATTAGGCAACTGCACCACCAGCGGACCACCACTATCACCCTGGCAACTGTCCTGACCACCTTCAGGCAGTCCAGCACAGATGGCCGTCTTTGGTATGCGTTCCACCATGGAAGCCTCACAATCAGATTGTTTCCACACGGGCAAAGTGGCCTGCAAAACGTAAATGAAAAGTAACATTTTTGACATGTCAGTTGTCAGTCTTACCTCCATAAGTATTTTGGAATGTGCACCATTGAACTTTTGGGTGCCCCAACCCATGACTATAGCAGTGCGTCCGGTCCAGTCCTCATTCACCGGAGGCATGCATATCGGCCATATGTAACTGTTGAACAACGTCGGTCTCTCGATACGTATGAGACCAATATCATTCTCATAGGTGTTCGAATCGTAGTCTACATGGAGAACCATGCTACCAATGCGGAAGTCGCGAGCACGGGTCTCATTCAATTGCTATGGGGATTAGCCGGGATTTCAAGTTGTAATGCACTACATTTTTAAATACTTACATGGGTATTGTACTCTCCCAAACGCACAAATATTTCATCCTTTACAACCTTTTCCAAGCAATGAGCTGCTGTTAGCACGTGACGGTCTGTTATGAGCACACCACCGCACCAGACATAGGAGTACCCTTCCCGCAACAATGCCGCCATCCAGGGCCATTCATCGGGCTCTGCTGGACGACCCCCTGTTATCCTGGGGAATTGACGGGTTGTAATGCCGCAACCTCTTTGCTCTGGCCTATTTACAACTCGCGGTGTCTCCTCGTTGGGACCGCCAACAATCTGGGGACTAAAACGTGAACTACTCGACTGTTCTGTGCAGCAAATACCAATGGAACTACGAAAATAGATCGTTCTGTAAGAAAAACTTTTGATTTTGCATTTAAGTACTCTTACCTTTTTTCGATAATGCATAACTGGGAGACCAAACGCCACACATCATTTTTTAACTCCGGCATGCGACAGTATATAATGTGTCGACAGCGTCCGGCATCTCCAAGCGGCGTGCGACATGCACCGTAATCCTTGTTTTCCTATTAAGGGAATGTTATATTTTAAATATCTCCGAAAAATGATTTTTTTAAAAGTGGAAGGGCCATTTAAAGTGGAAGGATTTGTTTTTGCAATAGCAAAGTAAAAAAGTGGAATTTTTTAAATTTTTTTTTGAAATTCATTTACCAAATACCAATCTCCTTGAACCAAAATAAATGAAAATAAATAAATTCCACTTTTTTACTTTGCTATTGCAAAAACAAATCCTTCCACTTTAAATGGCCCTTCCACTTTAAATGGCCCACTGTACTTTATGGGGTCTACCCAGCCTCCTTCTGTTTGTTTTTTTGACAAACTTAATAGACACTTTTTTATTTTTTTAAAGTAATGGTTCTAAAAAATGCTGCTGCTGCCAAAAATTATTAGTTTTATAGTTCATCTAAAATCTTATTTTTTAATTTTTCCAAATTACATTTTCAATTTTTTGTCGATTGCTTATTGTCGACGCTAAGTAATAATAATTACAAAAATTTTTAATTTTGGATACCCATCTCTAGTTGCGTGTTAACCCCGCACTTTCTTAACGGAATGTATGTATTATATACTATATAGCATAACATACAGACAAGCTTAATCATAAGGAAAATAGGTGCAATTAAATTACGAAGACCATTTTTTAGTTCGTGTATTAATAGAGTGATATAAAAGTATTAAGAAAATAAGTCCCTTGACTAAAAGCAAGCTCGTCAATATTTTTGATGGCAATCTATTGAAATTTTAAAATATCCACATTTTATCAGTACAAAAGTTTCGCATGTATTTAAAAATAATTACATTATGATAATACTTTAAAATATATTCAGCAATTATTGAATTTAAAGCAACCATTGAATTAATCTACACATATTAACTATCATGTGATTACTCACCAGCAAGGGAGTTTCAGCCGGTGCCTGACGTTTGCTTAGACGATGGCGTGATAGAAAATTTGATATGTCGACTATATCACTGTCATTATTGGATTTAGCTGCGCTATATAACTTGTTCTCGTCGGCACCCCACTGGAACTCATCATTGTCGCTTAAGTCAAGCAGATCTGAGAAATTAAAAATGCGTCAAGCACTCATACTATTTACCTTTTTACGAACCACTTATACACCTACCAATATGTTCAGTGGAGTAGCTTTTGGACAGCACAAGATCCCTACTAGAGTTGAGTATTAACACAAATATTAGCAAAAGGCACTTCATAATTATTTGGAAAAAACTAAAGTTGTAATGAAATTTTTGCGACACTGTTGCAAATTTATTTAAAATTTTTATCGCGTCCGCTTCCGTTGAGAGCAGCCGAGGTTATGTTTTTTTATTTTTTAATTGTAGGGTCTCTCTTTCTCTCACACGGTCTCTTTTGAAATTCGGCTTGAAATACTAAAGTGCACTTTGAAACTAAACTGGTTTTTATATGTTTCCTCCCTAGGTTTTTCCTTTGCAATTGATATGGATATGTTATAATTGACACTCGTATAAGTATATACATATAAGATGCAACTAGTCGTATTTAAAGTTTTTCTCACGAATTCAACAGTATACTGATATCCAATGTTCCAGCTCTCTAGAGCATTTAAGTTATTCTCGGACTGGTGCTGCCTCTTTATACATTAATACTGAGTTACAATAAATGTATTCAAGTTTTTTTTTACTTATTGTATGTATGTCAACATTTCTGATCTAAGAGTGTTATCAGCGTCATATAGCTCTCACATGCAGGTCCCTCTTATGCTTATGAGTTTGGAGTAAGACCCAATTTTGGTTAAATTTTGCCAAATTTGCTGTGTGCTGTGCTGTAATGACGATGCATACTTTCCAATACCTAATGTTGCTAAGCGTTGTTGACATTGTTGCCTATAAAGTCAGCGAACGTGTCGTGCATTTTTAATGATGCGGTTCGGCAGGTTTTAATTCTATAGAAGTCATATCAACTATATAGTAAATAAAACACTCGTATACTCTCAAATAGCTGGGTAGATTTTTCAGTTAATTGCCTTCTGTCATGATACAATGTCAGCAATACATCAAAACAATAGAACAATTTATTAAAACGGAATAAGAGAAAAATATCGTCTCCGAGCTCGGAAAACAATAACAGAACTTACATTTTGGCATTATTTGCTAACAATTAAGTAGTAACTTGAAAAACACCAACATTCCTATTTTATTCGTTATTCTCGATAAAAGCAAAAAACTTCTATTTGCAATTTATAAATCAAAAATAATTTTTAATTTTTATTAAACAAAATCTGAAATAATAATTAAATCTCAATTTTTATATAAAAGCTACAAAATAAAAACCTTTTCCTATTAAAAAACAAAAATAAAAGTTGAACTGAAATATCTTTTAAACCAAAAGGCGCATTACCAAAAGGCGCATTACCAAAATTTTGAATTATTCTTGAGCAATAGATCAATACCTATCATATAATATATCACATGTCAGTGACTATATTATTATTATTAATATTTTATTATATAAGGATCCCTAATCGTTCCTTGTACGTCCTTGACAAAATTTGGTCAGAATCTAACAAATAGTAAAGACAACATAATCTGTGAGTTTAGTTGAGATAGCTTAAAAAACAACATAGCTCTTCATACTAAAGTTTAATTTGAACCCGATTGTTCATATGACAGCTGTATAATATTGTCATACTATTTTGACAAGTTTTGTAAAGATGTAACAAATAGTTTGTTAGCTTAGACAACAAAAATTTTTTTCATACCCATTCATTTTTACCTTATACCCCCCATTTAAAAGCATTCCAGGTAGAATATAGCAAGACGCAGCCTTATTGCACGATAATTATGTCTTATCTATGTTGTGTGAAACCCGTTTTACCGCTGCAGCGTGATGTCTCGTCAGTCAGTCAATTAGGACAAAGAGTTTTATATATATAGATTTTAAATACCATTACCTTACATATCATAATCTTTGCGATCTTAATGATCATTGTTCTAATATTCGATTTATTTTACATGATAACATGCCAAGCTAGGAGACCTCTATATTATAAAATTTTAACGCAAAAATATTAAAAGATATCCTTGCCCATTTTATTCCAATCCAAGAATTTTCTTCGGCATAAAGTTTTCAACTTGAAATGGAACTGAACACTTTTGAAATAATTTTGTTGCAATTTATTGCCGTATATCTGTTAACCGAATACAACAATATTTTTTTATTACGCATAGTATTATTATACACATATCTTCAAACAACACACAAAAAACTTAAACTTAAATGTAAGTGATTTTTCCTTTTTTTGGGAATTAGTTTAAAGAGCTTTTATAAAAATCGATTTGCAAATATTTTTGTTTACAAAGACTGTTAGCTATTTTTTGGATTTCTGTTTAGTGCAGATAAATAGTAGTAGGTATATAAGAGGTATCCAAAAGGGTCTCACAAAAATATAAATGGAGCTTGTCGTGTGGAAACCTATCCGGTATACATAGAAAGTTGTAAATAACTAAATATATCTAAGTATATAAATACATATCTGTATGAATGTATATAAAATCAGTACACATTTATATCCTTGTATATATATTTTATGTATATAATGAAAATTGGTTTTTGATAACATTTAATACTAGATACACGACTACATAGGTTCACACATTTTGGGAGTGTGTTATATGTCGTACAGTTATAATTAGGTGGAATTCGACAGGCCCTTTTAAGCGGTGTTACGGCTCTGCTTAGTTTCATTTGATTGTGTTGTGCGGTGAAGTTTTAATTGGTATAACTAGCATGAAATGAGATCTGATTTTATTTTTTATCTTTAACTTTCCTAGTTATTTTGTCATTTTTCTTTCTAGCCTAAAATATATATTTGTGCTTTGGTTAGACTGCACTTTGATTCATCCATATTCTTTTTATCTTCTTACTTTGGAATCAATTTGAGGTTCACAAAATCATAACATCAATCAGTAATTAAATTTAGAAATCCCAATACTCGTAAATATGTTATTTGGGAAAATTTTGGTGCCGCTGAAGCGCTTCTATTAACCCTTTAAGTCGAGGGGAAGACTTATTTTGCTTTGCTTGTTATTTGAGCAAAGAAGAAAATTCAAGTGCGTTCTGTAAGAACTATGTATGCTCAGTTCAGCAGAAATTTTGATTTGTAATTGGGATTTTGTAAATTTAGTAGTAATCTGAAGTAGGCAGCATAAACATTTTGTGACAAAATGTATTATTCTTTTGATTATAAGAATGTCTGGAACTTATACGGCTTTCCCACGAGCACACAATTTTTGGACATTCGGGCCGAATGGTCAGTTCATGTCTGTACAAATTCCGTAAGGGCCAAATGTTCGGTTCGAGAGCCATAATTCATACAAAATCAAATGTGACCGAATGTGAAGAATGTTTGTGCCCGTGGAGAAGACCGATTATTTTAAATTGTGATTAAATCCCTTCTTTGCTGAGCTTATATGTATATATTGTTTAAGTTGAGCTTGACCTTTGTCCTTTTAGTCCATCAGTCGCACACCGGACTCGACATTATCGACCATGGTGACTCCTTTGCCTTTCTTTTTTCCCTCTGCCGATGGCTTCTTCTTGCTTAAAGCTTGCGTTTCGTGCTCATCCTGGGATTGTTGACGTTTGCCTCCTGCACCGCCGGCTCCATTGCTGCGTAGCTTGAAGCGCGTTGTCGCTGCAGCTGCATTGTTGTTGGCGCAATTGCAGATGGCATCGAACATGCGGACTACAAAACCGCGGGCGCGATTGACAACCTTACCGTTCTTAAAATCTGGTATGGCGAAACCTAAAGAGATTAGTGCCAAGACAGACAGTTGAAAATAAAAAAAGTTCGGTGAGAGAATTATGAGAAAAGTGCTACGAAAGAACTTCGCATGCAATCAAGCAAGGGCAAAAAAAAATACTTTAAAACTTCTGAGACTAAATATTATATTTAATTAATGCCACTTTTAATTGATTGCTGCCTTGTCACGCCCTGAGACGAGTTGATAAATATAACCAAGCGACGTTTGCTCAACGCATTTGCGTGTCATCATGAGACTCAACCAATCCTTCCCAGCGGTGATGATCGACACTCGTCATTCCAGGTGCTCTAGGTGCAGATCCTATCAACTCCTACTTGCCCTTCTTCTGCTGCTGCCACGAGTCTGTGATGCCGTCAATATGCAACAGTTTCTCCAATCGCTGGACATGATGCGGAATGGTTGCATGCCAAAGTTCAAGGTGTCTCTTGATGTATTGGATCGCATACGAGATGGCGATTTCTCCATGGAGCCCACTGCAGATTTGCTGGTAAGCTCTGGTTTTATCCACTACGGTAGCTGTTTTTCTACTTTCCCTTCCCCTAGTGCTATACGAAATGTGTGGCACAGCTGGCGGGCACTTTGACTAAGAAGGGTGAGTTCAGTGTGGCAAAGGCCACAGCCCAGATGCCCATTATTTTACCACCTGAGCTGCTGGAACCCGCTAAATCAGCGCTAAACCATTGCAAGGATGCGCGTAAGTACTAAGCACTTATTTGAAAAAAAAAATAATAAAAAAAACTGCCAACGCCATAGACAAAATAAAATATTTCGAGTGTTAAGCAAAGTCCTTTGATCATGAACTCTTTCCAAAACTTTTACCAAAGCATGTTTTAATCTAGTCAATTACTTTTCTAATACTTCATACTTCGTGCATGAAAAGGAAGTTTATTTCCTCCCCCAAAGAAAATTTCAAACTATTCATCAACAAATCGCAATTTTAAATATAGGTATTTCCTTTTTTAAAGGCTCCTTCAGCCCTTCAATAACGTTAGATTTTTGACTCACAAAAAAAAATTGTCTTCATGATACTTTAAGTAAAATAATTATAATAATAATTAAATAATTCCTAAATTTTAATAAAGCTTGCATCTTCAATTATAAATGATTTTTGATGTAAAATGAAGAAGTTCACACCCCAATTTGAACATCAAATTTAATGAAACAAATTTAGGAAAATTTGATTATTGTATGCAAAAGCTTGATTGCAAATTCATATACAATATTATGATGAAATAATTAAAGTACACATAAATATATCAAATAATTGAAAATAAAAAAATCAAGTTACATACGAGTTTATAGCTCTAAAAGTTCTGCAACAAATTAATAGTTACCTCCACTAAGTCATATTTTAAAATTTCCTATGCATTTATAAAATTGTACCTTACAGAGAAAGCCTACAAGGACACATGCGAGAAGGTATTCTATATAAGCAAATGCATGGCGGACTTTGATCGTGCAAACTTTAAATTTCCATAGCAACAGAAAAAAAGGAGGGGTACAATCACTAGTTGGGTTCTACTTACTCTGACGCTTCTCCTTGCCCTGTAAAAAGAAGTAAATGAGGGTTTTAAGAGTGAATTGAATTGTACGATTCGATTTAACTGAAAATAAATAGTTAGCCAACCTGTTGCTGTTTTTGACCCTCAAGCGTACGTTTATTAACCTCCGTTTCGGCGTGTTGGACTACCTCATCAATAAACTCGTGCAGAACTGCAATGTTGTTGGGATTCTGTTTGAAGTGCTCGATACGAGACTCAAGAGTATCCGTATCTATTTTGTCCTCGCTGTCCGGAGAAACGGGCTCTGGATCCGCAAATCTTGCGTGCATTTTTAATTTATTCGATTTTGTTTGTTGTAAGGAAAATTCTACGAATTTTTCTATCACCCCGAGCTGCTCAACGTTGACTTTGTACAACACACTGATTTGGGTATGTACAAGGGGATTGCTTTGTGTTGCTTTTTCTGTTAAAAATCAATAGATGCTTCTCAATGGGGACCCGCACATGCGTATTACTATAGATAGCATGGGGGTTAATTTCAAATATTTGGGGTAGCTCGTTCTGTTGTTCTATATTTATTGCATGTCGTTAAACTAATTTTTTCTCTTAAAATAATTAATTGGGGGATGGGATTGTTGGGTTGTGTGGAATTGATAAGGCTACTCCAGATGTGATAAATCGTCCATCTCCGGCGGTACGCGCACTATTTCCGATTCAATGATTAACGAATTGGCATCGACAATGCTCTGAAATGCGTATAAACACCATATTAGAGTGGAGGATTTATGGAGTTGGCAGGTACCCAGGACTGCTACACACATTATCATTGCTGCGAGTTGTTAACAAACTATTTGCCCCACCACCAACGCTTCCAGATGAGGATGAGTTTGAATTAGATGCATTGGCGCCATTTGCCGATGACGATGACAGGACCACACTGTGCGGAGAGCTACCACGACGGACTACTTTGGACTGTTGTGGTGAGTTCTGTGTCACAATCACAAACTTTTGGGGTGGTTGGTTCGCTTGGATGGCACGTATTTGCGGCAGCGCAGGAACCACAGGGCTGCTAAAGAAAGCAAATCAAAGTAATTTAGATTACTAATAGATAAAGAATACTCTTAACCACTAATTAATTCCCTTCACTACGTCCTCTTCTAAAACAAACACCCAATAAATGTAGACAAGACTTACCTTTGCCTTTGTGAGCTGGGCATGGATACACGGCCGATTGTTGTGGCCGTTTGAGCGGCGCTTGTTATAGGCGCCGTGTTGATTGTGCTAGAAGCAAGTGTTACAGAGCTACTTGATGGTGCATTGCGCACCTTGACCACAGCTTGACAGAGGGAAGGACCAAGGAAACCAAAGTCAATCTTGTATTCCTCGCCAACGTCTGGAGCACTTCGCATTTGCTTTAGAATTGGGGGACAGCATTTTTGAAGCATGGCGCGTATGTGACCAGCAGCAGTTTTATCTGTGTTGCTCATCGATGTGCCCAACAGGTGAGGTTCAATTCGTTCCGAGATAAATTTAAGGCGTGGTATAATAAAAACTTTGATCACTTCCCCGCCTAGCTCTGCTAAGCCCGCAATTGATCCATAGAGAGATGATAAATGGGTCTTGTCGTTTTGCAGAGCTTTGCTAAAAATGCTGTAATGATTTTTAAGCATTCAACTCTTAAAATAAACGAACGAAACAAAAATGAGTTCTGCAATCATTCCTCTTACCGTGTAACACGAGTTTGCAAATTGTTTGTGAGTGTGTTGAATGTTTTGCAAATTTGAGCCATGAGACGTGATGCAAAATCACGCAAGGCCCAATGATTATCCAGTTCTGGACGCATGCAAAGCTGCTTAGATACAATGCAGGTCATGACAGAGGGTATCAGCTCATGGAGCTATAACGAAAGCATCATATGAAAACTGGAAATTTTGAAACAAGTTATAGATTCTTCTTACGTATTTCTCTAGGAAGAGAGAGGGATTATCAAGAAGGGCGCGCACCATGCGCATTAAATAAATCAATAGTGCCAGATTATTCTGGACAACATTAACTTTAACGCCCTCTGCAATAAATGTACACATGCGGGGCAGCATTTCATGCAGACCTGGATCAGATCCGAGAGATTGTAAAGCTTCAGCACGACGCGGCTCATCGGATCCGACACAGGCCTCTGTGATCTCTTTGTAGTATAACTGCTGTTCCACGGACAACTCGTGCGTAGCCAATTGCTTGACATGAATCGTCTCCACGTTTTTAAGTTTATGAATTTTACCGGTGGTGGGTTTGCCTGCAGCATCCTTGTTGAGGCCTTGATCTAGTTTAATAACAGGGTTCACGGAGTCCAGGAACTGCGAGTCCTTGGAGAGGGGAGGTGGATTTTCCGGCACAGTTGGTTGTATGCCCTCTACAACAAACCAATGGGAGCGTAGCGTCAGGTCCAGAGGAATCTTAACCGAACTATTCCCAGCTATTTCACTTAAGTCAATCTCCTTGTCCTCAGTAAAGTGCAACTCACGACCGCCTCCAGAAGCAAAGCGAAAGGGTATAAAATCCTTAGTCACAAACCCGTATTGTGGCTCTATGTTACGCACTTTGAGTGACATGTCGATATCTTTAACCGAAAGCTTCTGTCGCTTGGCATGGTGCATAAATTTGGCGGCATCCTGTACAATACGCTTTAACTTGATGGACACATCTTCTGCAAGTTCCTTCGCGGCATCATCGGATAGGGAGCCTACACCAATACTTTCAGCTATTACTTTCATTGATTCGGCCGATATGCTAGAACCGTAAAGCATGCTGCTGGGAGCGCTGCTAGTTTTGGACGATTTGTTACTCATTTTAATGCTGTCTGTGCAGAGAGAGAAATTATGAATTTGGTAGAATAAATCAATAGAATTTATGTATGTTTGTATTGACCTTTCTGGAAATGAAGAAGAATTAGGAAGCAGCGTGACCGCGCCAGACAAATCGAAAAATACCATTTTTCCCTCAAAAATATACTATTTCATATTTCACAATATACCACTAAAATACCATAAAAAAGTCAGCTAATAGCGCTCTTACACTGCCGCCGGTATAGCACCGTAACGAAAAATTGCCGCTTTGAATGTCAATGAATGGTAACACGGGCATCATAAAGTTAGTTTTAAGTGCTTTTTTATAATAATTTAATTGCACTTCAAATAAACGTGCCAAAAGTTTGCTTTGATTCTTTTTGTGGAACTTCCTCTTTGTTCACGATCTTGTTATAAGTTCCACTGTTGTGAACATTTGAACAATCTGTGTCGCCTTGTGGCGCTGTGCGAATATGAGAGTAATGTTCACATTGACGGCTGGCACAGCTCTGTGTAGCATAATTTATGTGCCGGCCAATGTGAACACTCTGGCACAGGACACATACAAGCACAACTGCCACAATACACCCTGGCACACTGTGGCGGCAATGTAAGCCTAGCATAACAAAATGAATTTGTTTAAACAAACCAATTTAGTTATAAATTATACATGTTTCGTTTCTGTGGCCCTTCTGTGTTTCTTCAAGCAAACTCTATATAAAAGATTCAAGATAATTAGAAAAACATTTTTAAAAAAATACAATGATAATAAAAAAAATCCCTTGTCTCAATCAAAGTCTCAACTTAATTGTTTCCGCCCGCAAATCTGAATAAGAACATTTTGGGAAGAGTTTGCGGTTTCAAAGCGGTGGTGGCGCCATCTTGTGTTTGTTAGCTCCGCCACCTATCATGTCGTTTATTTTAATAACATGATTCTTATTAATGTCTGGCAATCTCAAATTTAATTAGCAGCACTTTTGCCAGTTTGACAATTTTATAGCTAATTCTGGCTATTTTGATAATTCGATTGCTAGAAAAATTTGAAGCCTGACTATTTTTATTATACATTTACCTATGCCCTGATATTTTTTGTAATGCTGTGTGCAAAACTTGCAAGCATAAAAATTCAGCAGCTACAAAATATGTATCCTAAAAAATGCATAAGATGTGATCCTAAAATTACTTCACTGGATGCCTGTAATAAATAAAAGTACGCCTTAAATTTTCATAAATAGCTATTTCGTCTAAAAATCCAGCTATATTTTGCATGTCTCCTTGACTTAAACAGCTATTTTTTCTTCAAAGAAGTTGGCAGCACTGTGTATCATCCCTAATTCGTAGTTTCTTTTCTTTATTTATGTTCGTACCTTGTGGCTTTTTTGTTTTATTATTGAAATTATAGAATATATCTTTAAAAGTATAGTCATACTTTACGTAAACAATTTGAAACTAATGCAAGAGGATATTATGACGAGCAATTAAATGCAAGTGCATGTAGTGTCGTGCCTTTCAAACAAAGCAACAGCAGTGAAAATTTAACGCGGAGACTGCAAAGTAAAAACGGCGCCATTTTAAGAAACAAAACAAAGCCACAAACAGAAGCAGTTAGCAAAACTTGATTGCAATGCAATTAAAGGCGCAAAAAGCATTTGCATATGGCCAACAAATAATTTCTTTATCGCTGTGTACAATCAATTAACGCTAAAACGAAAATACAAAATGTAAGTGTGACTGTGATTGTGTGAGTGTTACTCCATATTTCTCCACCCCTTTTAACAATTATAATTGCTGCACTCTTCAACTGTGTATGCGTGAGTGTGTGTGCGTTTTGTGTCTGTCGCGTCTTGTGGTTTGACCTACATAGTTTAACTGTCAAAAATTCTAAACGTGCTGTAATTAATATGGATCGTGTGATATGTACATACTATATTTTTGTAATTTTACTTTACAGCGCCGCTCTCGAATTGAAATATGAACAGTGGCCAAAATGAGGCAGCAGCAGCAGCAAAAAAGAAAGGGTCTACGAAACGCAGCAAGGTACACAGGAATCCGGCAGTGAAAATGAGGCAAGTTTTATGAATATTTGGTTAATTTCACACGTAACCAATAAAAAACTGTCAAATAGATAGTTATGTTGTTCTTTTTATACGGGACACCTGCTAAAATACTTAAGTTTACCCTATATAGATTTAAGTGTTTGCAATGTTTTCTGGCATTAACATGAAATAACTCGTTTGAATAATGGTTGGTCTGATCCAATAAAATGCATAACATTAAATTTGATATTTTTGATTGTTGCAGGAAACCGATTCCATTACGGATCAATCGAGTCAATCGAAGTCAACGAAATCAGCAACACAATTTAGCGTGCAACGTTCGGATATTAATGGACTACGCATGAAAATATCAGCCATAAGAAACCCGCCCGCAACAAGTTTACAAGTTGAAAATTTAAGAGCTAAAAAGCTAAACACAAGGGGAGTTATTGCTACTGCTACTGCTGCCGAGAATTCACGTAAAAAGTTGTCAAAAGTTCGTAAAATGAGCGAGGCCCAAGAACCGAGCGGTTGCTCTACAGAGGCCAAGGACATGAACAAAAATAAAATTAAGGATGCAGTTTTGTCAACTGTAAATACAACCAAAAAGATCAAACTTAAGCGAAAGAAAATTGCCCAAAAGAGCTGCAACATCAACAACATTAATAATAATAATGATATTAAAAATATTAACAATAATAAAAGCAAACCGAAGAGACCTTCCACAACAGCTTTCAGCTCAGATTCTGAGGATGATTTGCCACTGAAGGTTCATTTGCAACGAGCACCGCGTTTACTTCTTACAGCCATAGGAGGACAGGGACATGGACAGCCTGACAATATGGGTATCTCCAGTAGCGACAATGAAGACTTACCAGATTTGGTCAAAGCCGCCATTAAACGTGTTGAAAGTGATACCGAGGACAACAGCAGCGTGACAGCAGCCACCGCAGCCAAATCAAAGCAACAATTGCCGCAATATCAATCCACTCTTCTCCAAGATTTCATGGAGAAAACCCAAATGTTGAACCACTCAGGCTCAGGTAGCGCCACAAACCTAGCAAATTTAGCAACACAGCAAACCACCGCAAGCACCGCAAACAGCGCTAGCAACTACGTCCAACAGCAGCAGCAACAACGCAAGCGACGCGGACGACCCAAAAAGTTGCAACAAACAACTGTAACTGCTGCTGCTGTTGCAGTGCCAGTATCAGTTGCAGTGCCTACAATTAATGAGTCTGCCGATTCGGGAGTCATTAGCACAACGCCATCACCAAAAATGCAGCAGACGACATTGAGCGATAATGTCAAGCCCAAAATGGATATGGCTTACCTGGATAAACGCATGTATGCAACAGAGCGTGTATTGTATCCACCGCCACGCAGCAAGCGACGTCAGAGCAATAAGAAAGCCAACAAAGAAGAGCTTCAACTAGATCCCCTCTGGCGCAAGATCGATGTGAATAAGAAGTTTCGTTTGCGCACTGTTTGTGGCTATAAAAGCGATGGAGGAGGTGGCATTGGCGGGGGTTCCTCCAACACCGTTTGTAGCAAAATATTAGCAGCAAAAAGCGGCTATGTCTCTGATTATGGTAGCGTTAGGCATCAGCGTCACAATCAAAACTCGGGGTACAAATCCGATGCCAGCTGCAAGAGTCGGTACAGCGTTCGTAGCTGCACGAGTCGTCGTATGAGTCGCGCGAAAAGTTGTGGATACCGCAGTGACTGTAAGGAATCATCTGGGAAATCTAGTAAATCATTGCGTCGACGCAGACGCGCCTCCATGCTTAAGAGCAGCCAAGAACAGGCATCGAATGCTTTGAGCGATGAGCACGATCAGGATATATTGCAGCTGGCAGGTCTTTCGCTCGGTCAGAGTAGCGAGGAAAGCAATGAGTACATTAGCAAGCCCAGTCTAAAGTGCTTGCCCAGCACAAGTGCAAGTAAAAAATACGGGGAAATCAATCGTTTTGTAACTACAGGTCAATACTTTAGTGGAGCAAGCAAATCAGTAATTGGAGCAGGAGTTGTGGGCGTCGCATCTACAGCACCAACAACTGCAGACAGTTTCATACAGGGTAAATTATAAAGTTTTTTTTACAATATTTTTCGCAAATATTTCACTAATATTGTATTTTATTTTAAAGGTAAAATGTTGCTTCAGAGGAAACATTCTATCAGCCAGGACACAATTGTGCCGAGCAGAAGCGCCTGCAAAATCAAGAGCCGACGATCCTCAGCGGCCAGTATGTGCAGCAGTTATGTGTCTAGTGCATCGAGGATGCGTCGTCGTCATCGGCGCAAGAGTTTTAGTCATACGAAATCATTGAACATTGACTCGAAATTGCTAACGGAAATTGACATAATAGCAAGCACATTTCAGGCACGTTGCCGCATACAGGACGATCGCCTGACGGCGAGCAGCGGAAAGGAAAAGCTTCTCGCAGAGGCCAACAAGCTTCAAGCCACGTTAACATGTCCGATTACAGCCCCAGCCACGTTACCTCTGCTCAATGGAAATTTCAGCAGTAGTAACATCAACAACATATCAAATACAACAGCTACAACATCAACAAAGCCGGTGAAGCGTGCACTTAAGAAACGTAAACTCAATGAGCCTTTGATAGATTTTGCAATGCTCTCGGCAAGTGCTGGCAACAGCAATAGCATGAGCAACAACAGCAACGGGTGCGGCAGTAACGGCGCTAAGCGACGACATAAGAAAACAAACAACAATAGTGGTGATAGCAACAGTTCCAGTCCCGATGACCACAAATTGCCTTTGAAGAAGCGCCATTATCTGGTGACAACTGGTGCTGATGTGGCATCGGCATTTGCCAGCAATGGGAAACTGAATGCCGAAGCTTGGGCAGCTGCTGCTGCGGCTGCCAAGAGTAGCGCTAATACCAAAGCCCAGGCTCAGTTCAATGCCAAGAAGCTAACACCCAAAAAACGACATTTGCTGGTCAGTCAAGAGGTGGCAGGAGGAGGTGTAGCTGCGGCAACCGAAAGCGCCTCGCCCTTGCGCATTGTCGTTGACAACAATTCTATTAGCGGTGGCAAGTTGTTAGACATAAGTCCCAGCTCGCTTTGTTCTCTTAAGCAGCAGCGGCGCCAAGGTGGCAAATCAAGGAGCTCAACAATTGTTACGTCACGAGAACTGCCGCAGCAACAACAGCTACAGTCGCCGGCAGCCAGCAGCAGTAGTTGCCCACCCCCAGGCATCTTTGAGCCCTCCGTGGAGCTGGAAATACAGATACCCATAGCCAAGTTAAATGAATCGGTCATTACAAAATCAGAGGTGGCGTCGCCGTTGCTGACCTCACTGGATATTAAAGAGGATGCCAACAAAAAAGAGCAATGCCAGCGTGTGCTGGAAACGTTGCTTCACAAAACTGGCGGCAATTTGTTGCTTAAGCGGAAGCGGAAAAAGATTAATCGAACTGGATTCCCCACTGTGCGACGCAAAAAGCGCAAGACCAGCGTGGAGCAGGCAACAGTTCAACAGCAACAGCAATCGGAGCAACAGCAGCCACAGTTGCCTGCACGGGAAACACGTAGCAGCAGTTCCTTAACACCAGCCGTTGTGGCCATAAATTACGAACGCGTTCCCCATGCAGGTGAAGCCAGAGAAACATTTGTGGCCCGCAGCAGCAATCAGCGTACGCCGCGTTTGTCAGTCGTGGCGCTGGAACGATTGCAGCGACCACAAACTCCTGCCAACGTTACTGGCAGCGGCAATGGCCGAGGCAGACCACGTGGTAGAGGTCGACCAAAGCAGCAGAAGCGGCCGGAGAAACAGCTGGTAGAGGAGCAACCCATCAAGCGTGGAAGAGCTGCCAAACAAGCGGCAGAAGTGGTGATGTCCAAAGTGGAACAACAGTTGGAGTCTAGCATTAAATTGCCTGCTGGCATTGATCCCAAAACAAACTTCAGCTGTAAGATACGTCTCAAACGTCGCAAACATATTCAGCAAGAAGATAATCTTGACAAACAGGCGCCTCCACTACCTATGTCGGCGCCGCAATCTAGTGATGAGCAAATTCAAATTGAAGCAGAAGCTTCTGCTAAACGAATTCAACAGCCTGTGCCGGCCAATGAGCATGATCCTTTGCCTGCCCAGGTGTCGATGGTTAATCAGGTGCTTGACTACGCCAGTTGCAGTGATACCAGCGAGGATAAATGCAGCACAACTTCACAACGCAAACGTTCCAAACTGAAGAAAAACTATTTAGTAGCCGGTCTATTTTCCAACCATTACAAGCAATCACACACAGCAGGCTCAACTGGCTCAGCTCCTACAGCAGCTAGGCAGCCAAGCAGGAAAGTATCTGGCGATGGGGTGCAACAGCTACAGCTGCGGGGCAGCTCCCTATTACCAGCGCCGTCTTATTGTGAGAGGTATTTCAGACGCGCCATCAGTGAATTTGAGCTACCTTATGATATCTGGTGGGCATATAGTCATGATAAGTTGCCTACGCGACATGTGGTGCCTTCTTGGAACTATCGTAAAATTCGCACAAATGTCTATGCGGAGTCAGTGCGTCCCAATCTTGCCGGATTCGATCATCCCAACTGCAATTGCAAGTCTCAAGCGAATGGTGCCTGTCTGGACAACTGTCTCAATCGCATGGTTTACACAGAGTGCGCACCCAGTAATTGTCCTGCTGGTGACAAGTGTCGCAATCAGAAAATTCAACGTCATGAAGTGGCACCTGGAGTGGAGCGTTTTATGACCACAGACAAGGGATGGGGCGTGCGTACAAAGCTACCTATTGCAAAGGGCACCTACATACTGGAATATGTAGGTGAGGTGGTTACAGAGCGTGAGTTTAAGCAGCGAATGGCCAGCATTTACCTGAATGATACGCATCACTATTGCCTCCATTTGGATGGTGGATTAGTCATAGATGGTCAGCGGATGGGCAGCGATTGCCGCTTTGTGAATCATTCGTGTGAGCCTAATTGTGAGATGCAAAAGTGGAGTGTGAATGGTTTATCGCGCATGGTTCTGTTTGCCAAACGTGGCATTGAACAGGGCGAGGAGCTTACCTATGATTACAATTTCTCACTGTTCAATCCCTCTGAGGGTCAGCCCTGTCGTTGCAATATGCCTCAGTGTCGTGGCGTTATCGGTGGCAAATCTCAACGCATTAAACCGCTTCCGGCGGAATCGAAGGCGACAGGAACGACGGGTGCTGAGAGTGCTTCAACCGGAGTTAAGGATGCCAGTAGTAGCCAGAATGGGCGACAACGCAAGCATAAGGCAAAGAAACATGCACAACGCCAACAACAGGCGGCCAAGGAGGCGGAGGTTGTTATACGCGTGCAGCAGCTTTCCGAGAAGGAAAAGAAGCTGGTCAAACAGTGCCACATCTTTCTAGTACGCAACTTTGAGAAGGTAATTAGCATAATACAATGATTTAAATGTGGAAAATTACAATATTTTTGTTCCTTTACATAGATTCGTCGCTTTAAAGCAAAACGGGCGGCGGCAAAACCGAAGGAGACTAGAGCTAGTCCTACGGCTGCTGGAGATGCTGATTTACCGGGACGTCGACCATCAACCCCTTCATCAACTTCACTGTTAGCCACACAAATTTCAGCGCTCTGCACGCCACGCAACATAAAGACGCGCGGATTAACGCAAGCCGTACAGGATCCGGAGCTGGAGAAGATGGCCAAAATGGCGGTAGTGTTGCGTGACATTTGCACCGCCCTAGAGTCGGTCAAAATGTTCGAGCTGCTTGCAACAGTGGCCAGCAATAAGAAAAAGAAACAACTAAAAGCGACTCGTCTCGACTTTAAAGCGATACAATCGCAAGTTGAGCAGGGACATTATAAAACTCCGCTGGAATACGATGTGCAAATGCAACAACTCTTTGCAGAAGTCCGTCAGTTGCATGGCGATAATGAGACCAAGTCCAAGGCACTGGAAACGCTAATGATCAGCTACGAACAGCAGAAGGCCAGCAGTTACTCTCAGCTGTTGGAGATTCTTGGCAAGCCAGAAGTATTAGTAAGCTTTAAACCACATCAGGAGCAGCAGACGATTGAGGAGCAATCACAGGAGCCCATCGAGCAGAATAAATCTGAATCCTTGGTTGCTGTTGCAGAAAATGTCACATATATGGATGCTCCACAGTTACCTGCAGGCGATGAAGAGGATGTCATTCGCTGTATTTGTGGCCTGTACAAGGACGAGGGATTGATGATTCAATGTGCCAAGTGCATGGTTTGGCAGCACACAGAATGCACAAAGGCGGACATCGATGCTGAGAACTATCAATGCGAACGATGTGAACCCCGGGATGTGGATCGCGAAATTCCCTTAGATGACTATACAGAGGAGGGACATCGGTACTATCTATCCTTAATGCGCGGTGATTTGCAGGTGCGACAAGGCGATGCAGTTTATGTGCTGCGCGACATTCCCATCAAGGATGAGACGGGAAAGGTGTTGCCCAGTCAGAAACATACATACGAGACAATTGGAGCGATTGATTATCAGGAGTGCGACATCTTTCGTGTTGAGCACCTGTGGAAAAACGAAGAGGGAAAACGTTTTATTTTTGGCCATCACTTTTTGCGGCCACACGAGACATTTCATGAGCCTTCGCGGCGATTCTATCCCAATGAGGTGGTCCGCGTCTCGCTATACGAGGTGGTGCCCATTGAGCTGGTGATTGGACGCTGCTGGGTTCTGGATCGTACTACATTCTGCAAGGGACGACCCACGGAGTGCAACGATGAGGATCATTGTTTTATATGTGAGCTGCGCGTAGACAAAACGGCGCGTTTCTTCTCAAAGGCCAAGGCCAATTATCCGGCGTGCACGAAGAGCTATGCGTTTAGGAAATTTCCGGAAAAACTAAAGATCTCAAAGAGCTATGCGGTAAGGTTGATAATTAAGCTATAAAGAAATTAAATGATATACTTAACTTACTTAACAAATGCTTGATATACTTAACTTAGCCACACGATGTGGATCCAGCGTTGTTAAAAACCAGGAAGCAAAAGACTGATATAGAAATAGCTACAACGTCGTTTAAAATGGGCAAGCTGGAGAAGAGGACTGGCCTTGCAACGGTAGGTAGAAAACAGCGTAATCCTCAAACTGGAAGAATTGCAGCAAATGTAGCTGGAGCAGTAACTGAAACAGCTGTTCAAGTCCTGACGCCAGTCGCGCCGAATAACCAGGTAAAACACCAGCCTTATAATAATAGTTTTATAAAAAATCCACTTAACACTATCTCGTGAAGGTGCTAAAAAAGAAGCGATCACGTTTGGAGACGGTTCTTAACACCATGAAGCTGAAGTGTCTGGATGCCCAGACGGCACAGGAGCAGCCCATCGATGTGTCCTATTTACTGAGCGGACGTGGAGCCCGACAACGTAAATCCAATTGCAGCAGTGGCGGTAATAGCAACAATACAAACAACAACAGCAGCAGTAGCAACTCGGCGACGCCTTGCGTCTAGTGTTTAGTCATGTATATACATTTATATATATATATATATATATATATATATATATATTTACCGGGTTTAGAGGCATTGCGTACTATTTATATATAATAATAATACTATATGTTTAGTCCTAGCTGTTAAGTTGTAAAGCGCATAAAACGGTGATAGTAGTAATTCTAGTTTATAGATTGTTATGAACAACTTCTTGACCAACTTAACATTATGTATGATTTTTTTTAAAATAATGCAATTATGTGTACATGAAAATTATGATGTTTTTTTGCAATTATTTATATAAATGCTTTTGATTATAAACCGTATTAGGAATCTATACGGACGAACTACTCTCTTTTTTGAAAATTGTTTAATATGTAATTTCATTTATTATGTTTTACAAAAACCAAGGTCCGCCTTTTAAGATTGTTTAGCATTGTTACTTTAATTTAATACGTATTATGTTATGACTGCTTTTCAATCTACGTGGCACGCAATTAGTGCACTCAATGTGGGTTTGGATTAAATTATGTATATTTTGAAAACTGTTATTAATTAACACAATTTTGATATTAAAAACTTTATTTTAATCAAAAAGTTAGCCTTCCAAAGGTAAAATTCAAATGGGCGCTAGTTGTTTATCGATAGGAAACTTTTCGATCGAAAAGCTTCGGTAAAGCTTCATATCGATGTATCGAATCCGCTAGGGCAACTCTACCACAGGGTTTCTTTTTTGTTGGCACGTTGACGAGCGACCAACGCATTGGGGGCAGCACTTAGTTGAAAATAATAATAAATTAATTAAAATTAGGCTAGTGCCACAACGTCCCCATTGTGCAGCAACCAAAGTTGGATTGCTTGATCAAGGTCAATTGTAGGAACTACGACAACGATAAGTTACGCCAGGATGAGTCAGTACGCAAACATTTTGCAACGTGAGTTTCCGGCAATAGACAATGAGCTGAAGAACTATGTGGAGGGCGTCTTAACGGGAAGCGTAGACGACTTTGATACGTGCGATGACATTTTTGAGGCCGTCGGTGACATACTCCAGGGTATCGATGGTGAACGGTCTGAGGAGAATATACGAGCGCTATGTGATGAATTTTTCAGTATTATGAAAAACAATTCCAAGAACGTCGAGCGCAAGGTGCTTAACGCACCCGTCAACATCGAAGAAATGGCTAAGAATATGGAGCGTATGGACAAGGACATGCAGAGCATTTGGGTAGTTAACAAGGACGGCGGAAACGTAATTATCAACCTATTAACATGTCTATAGTTATGTATATTTGTATGTATATATAATAACTTGAGTCAATTCCATTTTACAGAAAGTAGACTCCAAAAAGTTGGAAAAAGCAGAGGCTAAGCTGATGCAAAAACAGGAAAAACGCCAGGAGGTGACCAAACAAGGTGTTGTACCCGTCGCTGTCAAATTGCAAACGGCCACAGCCTCTCAGGTGACCAACAAAAAAAATACGAAATTGGATCAAAAGGGCCTAAACCGCTCCATGGATATCAAAATCGAAAACTTTGATTTGGCTTTTGGTGAAAAGTAAGTAAATACTATGCATATAGATTGGGTACTTCTGCAAAATCGTTAGCTTACAAAATTGATATCGATAAAATGTAGTTAATTGTAATTGTCTGCTCCAAACGGACAACATTTACAATGTTCCCAATTTTTTTTTTTTTAATTTTTAATTAAAAACTTATATCTGGTTATGCATAAGGGTAATAATAACTGATTTGGTTTACGTTTTTCTCCTGATTACAAACGTAACGTTTACAGAGTTCTGCTGCAAAATGCGAATCTGTTGTTATCTTTCGGACGCCGATATGGACTCGTTGGCCGTAACGGACTAGGCAAGACGACGCTGTTGCGCATGATTGCTGAGCGTCAGCTGCAAATACCGTCGCACATATCTGTGCTGCATGTGGAACAGGAAGTAGTGGGTGATGATACGTCCGCTGTTGAAAGTGTACTCGAGTGTGATTTAGAGCGTACTCGGTTATTGACGAGGGAAAAGGAAATTCTAGCTGCTTTGAACAGTGGGATTCAAGACGCAGCGCTTTCCAGTGAGCTGAGCGAAACCTACGCTGCATTGCAAAATATTGAGGCAGACAAGGCTGTGGCACGCGCATCTGTGATACTTAAAGGTCTTGGATTCGATGCGGACATGCAACAGAGGCCAACAAAATCATTCTCAGGTGGTTGGCGTATGCGGTTGGCTTTGGCAAGAGCGCTATTTTCCAAGCCGGATCTGCTACTGCTTGATGAGCCTACGAACATGTTGGACATTAAGGCCATCATTTGGCTGGAAACTTATTTGCAAACGTGGCCCACAACCATTTTGGTAGTGTCTCACGATCGAAATTTTTTGGATACCGTTCCCACAGATATAATCCATCTACATTCCCAGGAACTTGAGGCTTACAAGTGAGTGCATATACTCGTTACAATTTATCGTTTTATTTTGATTTGTTTTTTTTTTTTTTTTTCAGGGGAAACTACGAGCAGTTTGAGAAGACTAAGACGGAAAAACTTAAATCCCAGAGACGCGAGTACGAGGCACAACTGGCACACAGATCGCATGTTCAGGAATTTATTGACCGTTTCCGATATAATGCTAATCGTGCATCATCTGTGCAATCTAAAATTAAAATGCTGGAAAAGCTGTAGGTGAAAGTACAAAAAAATTTAAGCTCAAGCTATAACTCAATATTTTTGTCGACTTTCCAGACCCGAGCTCAAACCTGTAGAGAAGGAAACCATTGTAACGCTTAAGTTTCCTGATGTCGAACCACTCAATCCGCCAGTTCTAGCCATCTCAGAGGTCTCTTTCCGGTACAATCCCACGGATCCGTTACCGATCTTCAAGGGCGTTAATCTGTCGGCCACCTCGGATTCACGTATTTGCATTGTCGGCGAAAACGGAGCAGGCAAATCTACCCTGCTAAAGATTATTGTGGGCCAGCTTAGCACTATTTATGGCAATATTGTGCTGCATCGTGGACTACGCATTGGCTATTTTGCCCAACATCACGTCGATCACTTGAATATGAATGTCACTTGTGTTGGCGTACTGGCAGAACTGTTCCCCGGTCGGCCCGACGAGGAGTATCGTCGTCAATTGGGTAGCTTTGGTATTTCGGGACCACTCGCTCTTCAGAGCATTGCCAGCTTGTCTGGTGGTCAGAAATCACGTGTGGCCTTAGCAAAAATGTGTATGGGTACGTCTTTAATATCAAAACTATTCAAAAAGCATTAGTTATTTTATAATTGTTTATTTTAAAGCGGAACCAAACTTCCTGGTGCTTGATGAACCGACTAATCATTTGGATATTGAAACAATTGATGCCCTGGGCAAAGCTATAAATGCCTTTAAGGTAAATGCAAAATATTTCTTCACTACTGACTGGTCAAAAAATTTAATTTTTCTTCAATAGGGTGGCGTCATACTAGTCTCTCATGACGAGCGTCTAATAAAAGTCGTATGTAAGGAGCTGTGGGTTTGTGGTAATCGCACAGTTCGCGCTATTGAAGGTGGCTTGGATGAATATAAACAGGAGGTGTATAAGGAAATTGAAGCGAATAGTTGAATTTTGTTTATTTTACACACAAAAATAAGTGAAACAATTTAGCAATAAATTTGTAGTACGTCAAGCCTACATAAAATGGTATTTGAATTTCCATTATAATACATATTGTACTGACCAATTTAAAAAGATATCGCAATGGAAGACCGTGAACAGAAAAAGATCTTATCACTTGAAGACAAGAGATTTTAAAATATTTTAACTGAATTTAAACGAGTTTATTGTGTTGCTGTTATTTAGCTAAGACCGATTTATTAACTTTCTGCGTAGTTCAAATAGCAACAATGTAAGTGCAGATGCTACATTCAGACTGTCAATGCCAGAAGCCAAGGGTATATACACGCACTTTCCTCTGCTGCCTACAAGCTCCATGAATCTGCAAGAGAATAATTTATGTACTAGGTACAAAAAAAAAAATAATGCTTAGTCTTACTTATAAGCATCCTCACTAACACCATGACTCTCTCCTCCAATTATGAGAATGTTGTGAGCTCCGATTTTTTCCATATCTACGTAATCAATGGCGGTGCCATTGCAATTTTCAAGCTTCTCCAGATTATTTTCTGCAATAAATATATGACAATCGTTGGCTGTTTCTGCTGGAATATGCAAAGCCAACTGCTCCCATTTGACATCATCGTGAATGGGCAAGCGAAATTGTCCACCGCAACCGCCGCGCAACGCCTTGGACTCCCATGGATCACAGCAGCCATGTATTGCCACCACCTGACTACAGGGCAAAGCTGCACAGACACGTATTATGCTTCCCAAATTGTTTGGTTCTCGAATGTTGTCGCAGACAACTGTAATGGGCAGAGAATTAGTGTTTCGGTGTTGCTGCTCCACACCCAGTGACGAGGGGCGTTCGAAGAGTGCCATCAGTCCGGGAGGCGTTACCAATGAGGACCAAGTTTTCAGATCATGTTGCGGTACTTTGTAGATATTTGTGTGGTGATCAAGCTGAGCCTGTGCAACTAGTCCGCGAAGCAAAGCTAATTTATCCTTCTGACTAAAGAATAGGGATTTCATTCGCAGGCCGCACTTTAGAGCTTCCTCTATCAGTCGCCATCCCTCGATGATAATCTGTTTATTTTTATCCCGACGCTTGCGGGAACGAACTTCCGTTAGTAAAGTACTCAGCAGTGGATCCTATAAGGATATTCCTTAATGTTCTTAATATCATTGTATTTAAAAAACAATATTATCGATATTACAATCCTACCTGCTGGGTAAGGCGAACAAACTCCAAATTTAAATCACTATCCCTAATAATCGGAGCTGGGTTGCGCTTAACTGACGGTGCAACCATTTTCGGCACTGCAGCGGTTACTGTATTATTTGCATATATTGCATGCTTTGAGAACTCTTTATTTTGTTTACTTTTTAATGTTGATTTGTGCTTGCGTAAAGCCTCCCTCGTGTTCGTCGGCTGATGCCTTAACAATGAGTTTTCAAATAAATTTGCTTCAATATCCAATGCGTCCTTGATATCTTCTTTGGCACCACTAGAGGTACTGAAGCGTAACAGGTTGTAATTCTTAAAATTTGCTTGCACGGATCGTCGTAACGTATTACAAAACATCTTTGGATATATTTTCACCGGCAGATTCATTCTTATGTTATATATAATCGGTAGAGGTGGAGAACTATCGATGGGTTAGCTCTATCGAGCCGCAATCGATGGAGGACCTGAACTATCGATAGATTTGATTTTCGACTCGGTTCGCGATACATTGGGACTGGATATATATGGATTTTTTAAAAATAATTTTATTGAATTTATGTGATGATATTGTAGAACATTTTTGAGGGAGATAGGCCAACAGAATGGCTACCCTTCAGTTTATTTAATTTATAATTAAATTAGTTTATATAAAAAAACATTTTGCTAATTAAAAATTGTTTTATTCAGAATAAAAAAGCACGTCGGCGCTACATGCGGTCTCTGCAGCCACGTTAGAAATGACTTTTAAAATAATTTATTTGCCTAATACCATTCTCTTAACACGGTCTAAGAAAATATACTTTTGGAGTGTCTGTGTACCTTTCGCATTTTTTTTTTAAGGGAATTGGGTTTTTATTGTGCACTTTTCTGATCAGGCAAACTGATAATTTATAATAAAATATTTTAGGTTTTTGCTTTTCATCATTTTGGGATGGCTTAAAATTAGAACGGCCTGATTTTGTATCACAGTGGCAACGTTCAACAAGTGCCTTTAGTAAGAGAAGCGACAACTCTAGCTAGCACGACCATTGCATAAAGTTTCAGCAAGTTTCATTTCGAATTAGAAATATATAAAAGCCGGTTTTTATTGGAACAGCTTTAATATACTGAAGAAATAACATGCTTATAAAGCCCGTGCTAATTGCCGCTTTGGGAAAGCGCTCCTGCAATTTGCTGACGCAACGTAAATTAAGCTACACGCAAATTCTAAGACAAGGTATTAAAAATCATCAGCCCAATGATTTGGAGAAGCGATTCTTGGTTTGGAGTGGCAAATACAAGTCAACGAGTGAAGTGCCCAGCTTTGTAGGGTACGTAAATAAATATTTAATGCGACTTTAATTTAATTTAATTTTTTGATTTACAGACAAGAGGAGATGGAACGCTGTCGGAACAAAATTCGCATAATGGTAGCAAATATTATGATTGGCTTAACTGTGGTTGGATGTGGTATTATGATTTATAGTGGCAAGCAAGCTGCAAAGCGTGGTGAATCAGTGACCAAGCAGAATTTGGAATGGCATAATCAGTTCAATCAGGCAAATGCTAAAGACGCTGCATCAGCAGGTGGCAAGTAGTAATGGAACGTTATCAATAAGAAGCACCAAAGCGGCAAATATATCAATAAAATTGTTTATCTTATGTTGAATTAATTCAGTATGTTAAATGTTTTGTGCCACTTTTCAGTGTTAGCCTATTGCCCCAACCTAGAATCAAAATACAAACTGCTATAGATATGTATAAATACTTGCTGAAATTATATTACAAACAAATATTTGACGTTGTACAAATTTGCATGTGGTATACCACACGACAAAAAAAAAGACGAACTCAGAAACTTCAACAAATTTTAACTTATCCTGCCTGTGGTTTCACCAATTGTTATTGTTTTGTGAGTCCTCTGTGATGTTTTCTTCACTTTTCGTATTGACTTCAATTTCAATACGAAATGCCAAATTGGTGTCTCTAGCTCTTATAGTCTCTGAGATCTAGGTGTTCAAAAAAGGGACAGACAGACAGACGGACATGGCTATATCGACTCGGCTGTTGATGCTGATCAAGAATATATATACTTTATGGGGTCTGCCACGCCTCCTTCTGCCTGTTACGCACATTTGCACAAACGTAATAGACCCATTTGTACTTTTTTTAAAGTACTGGGTCTAAAAAAAAACTTATTTTTCAGAATTTCGTTATCTTATCCAAACTTGGACTCATCCGAGAATATAAAGCGTGACCACTAAGATTCACAAAAAAAAAAATTAGTTTGGACCAAACTAAACAAGTTTTTTTCATTAGATTATTAAGAAATGGCATTACGACAGGTTTACTTGAAGGAACACCCATCTCGTTTATCCATAGTAAAGCAGTTCGAGCCGAAACATCATCTTTAAATCGTTCAGTTCAGATGCTATCTCGACAGCATTTTTAAAGCGATTTTGTAAGCTCGATCTCAAAATAGACCGATCATCCTGTAGAGTTTTGTATTTTTTTCAATAGGAACTTTCTTTCCTCTCTGGTTGTCCATTCTCATGAATTTTTTTAATAAATCTTCATCCTTTACTTTCATAAATGTATATTCATTCCGATATATATGGAAATTAAATATTCTTATGAGCCAATTAATTAATTTGGATTTTTTTGTTACAGTCAGTTAAATTCCTTTAGTCATACTTTTTCAAGGTGTTTGTTTTAGATTTTTGACACACCCCACTCCGCCCCCGGAAATTGAAATACAAAATTCAAGAGTACCTTTATGCTAACGCCTTGATTTTTCGTACATACAATATACACTACTGTCCAAACCTGTCCTACAAACTTCATTTAAATCGAATGATAAGAGCGGAAGTTATTCAACTAACAATGTTACGGGCAAAAGGAAGAGACGCTAGCGACCTCTGTGTTTATCAACTGATACCATCGTAGAGGCGCCATCGATTGAATGGTACGCAACATTGAAGAACAATCTATAGTACACGTTTTGCACTCAAAAAGTACAGGGTCTCCTACTGTCAAGCTTTCTCCACTGTAGCTTACTGCAATTTTTAAAGTACATGGTCTAAAAAGCGTCGATTTTTATGCATCACAAGTTAATTTTCAAAATAAAGTTCGGGCATTTCTTGATAAAGCTATCAGGACTTCTGGGCGTTGTGTATAAATTTAAATTATACAGTGAAGTATAGAGATAAAGCTTAATTGAAAATAAATAAAGCTTAAACGAAGCTTTTTAATATAATCAATTCAATGCTTTTTATTTCGCTTTGTGAAAAGAAATAACTGATTTTTGATAAATTTTTGGATCATTTCATTAGTAAGGCACTGTAAATCAGCAGAAATATCATCAACAGAAACCACCACTTGCGCCAAAAGTCAGTGCGTCGGCGCGGAGAGAGAGAGAGAGAGGCCGAGTCCCGGATTGTCAGCTGTGGAAAAACGACGTAGTTTTACACATGGCTAATAGGCGACAACGTAGGAGGTGTAGATGGGTGGAGCAGCAACCCTGCCGCTCTCCTTCTGTTGCTGCTGCGCGATTTTCACTTTCCGTTCTTTTAGTTTGTAGAGAACGTTTGAACGCAACGGGACCTCGGGAATCGTGCGTGCAAGCAAAGCAAAGCAAGAAAGCAATTCCAAATTGCAGCAAGCATTGAGGAAGAAATTGTACAAAAATATAAGCAAAAAACCGTTTGGAAAAGTGTGCGGGCAGCGTGATAAAAGCTAAAACGAGAACAAGTGTAAAAATGTAATCTACTGCACACATGCATACATGAATGTAAGTGTACATAGTGTAAATGCCTGGTTGTCAACGTATGTGTGTGGCATAACATTGACCACAGACACTACGAAACGATAACAAAAAGTTTAATGAAATATTAGTAAACTAATTACTTAATAAAACAGATTGAGGCGGAAAATCCATAACAATGTAAATGAAACGCTCTGTGTGTATGTGTGAACGATTTTTTCTATACGTAGATGTGTGTGAGTGTGTGGCAACTTTCGTTTGCTTTTTTGATTTGTGAAAATGTGTGTATCCGCGCGAATGTTTTTGTTGCACGACGAAAAGACAGTGTCGGTCGTCTCGTGTAGGGACACCTAAAAAAAAAAAAAAAATAGGGACACAAAATTGTCCTTGTAGATATTATTGTTTTAATAACGCTCTGTTGCGTGCAAAATAACAAAAACAATAACAAAAGAAAAATAAAGTAGAATAAGTTGCTGGCTAATTAGTAAGCACACGCTTTTCATTAAAATGTGCAACAAACACTAAAAGCAACAAAAAGTCATTCAACAAAAACTAACGGTGACGGCCATGGCGGCGGTTTGCGCTCTCTGTGTGGGAAAGTGAAGGTCGTCTGTAGGAGAGAAAGAGCGCACACTATCAGCAATAGTCGCAGCAGCAGTAGCTAAGTCCAAACAGTCCATTTGCTGGCGTAAATGTGCGAAAAATCCTTGGCTTGGTTTTTGGCGCAGCAACAACACTACATTCAATACCCATACGCAAACACTAACACTTATATAGTACATAAGCATTTGTATCCATGTACATGTACACTTTCAAAAATACTTAGCCTGGCATAACTGTTTATGTGCACGTGCCTCCGTGTCTGCGAGTGAGTGTTGATGACGCGTTTGATGCACAGCAGCTGCTACTGCGGTCCGTTTTGCATTATTGCTGTTGATGCACTCGTATTAAACTGTAGTTAGGCTTAGTGGTTATGCGTTATTTATCAAGGTTTTTCCAAGTGCCCGAATAAGTGTTTTGTAAAGAAATTTACTCACAATTTTCATAAGTCTGTGAAACAGTATCCTTCAGATTGATAATAATCAATAATCATTATTTATTCATAACTGTCGTGATCGTATCACAAAGTTTTTAGATGTTTTCTGAAAGATTTGTCAAAGTAAAATCATTTGAAATAATTGAATTTAAATCTAAGTCATATCCACATATTTTCTTGTTATTGAAAGTTTGTAGCCTTTCCCTTTCATATTTGATAAAAAAATCGTTGTTTTTTTTGTATGAATAAATCATGTTCGCTAGTTGTTTATAAATGATTGTGGTTCAATATTCCCCTACAACCTTGAAATTTCCCCAAGAAATACATACTATAAATAATTATTTTAGGCATCACATAGTTTTGTTAACACATTCTGAACATTTGGTACATATATACATATAAAAGAAAGTAAATTGTAAATCAATAATAATATAATATATTTGCTTATATTTAAAAATTCACCGAAATAAAAGTACACAATCACACAGCATCACACATCCTGTATCCTAGTTGGAGTCACTTGCATGCTTTTGTTTTCTCAGCTTTCAGTGTCGCGTTAAATGCAAACGTAAAGTTCTTTAGTTCAGCTTATGAGTTCCACTAATAAGCACAGTTATTTGAAAATATTTTATATAGTACTAGGGGGCTGGCCCCATGCTCGCTTCGCTCGCCATCCCCCGTCTACCTACACTAGCTGAAATATCGGGGAGAAATGTTAAGTGAAAACAAGGAACACAGCTATAGCCGGACCTTCTGTCATTTCTTATAAGAAAGCGGGAAATATAAAATCAATTTTTCCCTGCAATCGGCAATAATAATACTTTATATAAGCAGGGGAAAGCCCTACAGTGTTCGCTTCGCTTGCCCACCCCGGCTCGCTACGTGGAGTTACTTGTGGTGTTAAAACAGCGAGCTCTTCTCACAGCTATAGGCGGACCTTATGTCATTTCTAATAATGTAAATGTAAAATTGAACTTAAAATAATAGTACTTTATATAATACTAGGGGGTTTAATTTAATTTGTTTGCCCCCTGCTCGCTTCGCTCGCCAACCTCCGGCTCGCTACGCTCGCTGAAATCTCGGGGAGAAATGTGGAGTGAAATAGGGAAGACTTCTCACAGCTATAGCTGGACCTTATGTCTCTAACAAGAAAGCGGAAAATGTTTATCTAATTTTTCCCTGCACTTGGACTTAAAATGGTAGTACTTTATATTAGCAGGGGGCTGCTATATGATATAGTCATCCGATCTTTACCAAATTTTAACAGCTCAAAAACCAACAAAGCTCTTTATACAAAATATTAATTTGCATCTGATTGTTCCTATGGCAGCTATATGATATAGTAATCGGATCTTGAACAAACTTTCAGATTATGTAGCAGTGAGTAGGAAATAACAAATCTGTATGTTTGGTTGAGATAGCTCTAAAAACAACAAAGGAAATCATACCAATGTTTTATTAGCATCTGATTGTTCCTATGGCAGCTTTATGATATATTTATCCGATCTTGCTCAAATTTTCTTAGGATGTAGCAGTGAGTAAAAAATATATACAGTGAAACCTCTCTTGGGCGGACACTCATGGTCGCCCAATTTGTGTCCGCTCAAGGGGAGTGTCCGCCTATAGGAATATTTTTTTTTTTATGAATTCAAGTGGTTTCTTCCATTCAGCGTTTATTAAAATAAATAATAATGACTTCAAAATAATACAAAATTAACTTCCAGTTAATTTACCTTCTAAGTACATAGTATGTGTTAAGCTTAGTATAAAAAAGTGAAAACAAATTAAAAATAAAAAGAAGAAAAATTAAAAATAAGGAAAATTAGCTTCGATTGCATTTGTTACACTTAATTCTATTGCGTCTTAAAAAAGTCATCTATTTTCGTTTGTCAAGCGCTCTTTAATTTTTTGTCCAATATGCAGGACTGCAAATGGCTTTCTAAAAGTTTTATATATTCAAACGCTTTATAATCGTTTAGAGCGAATTTTTTTAATTTCATGATTGCGGTCATCGCCTTATCATCCGAATCTATTTGATCAGGGTCATAATCCGGCTCTTCGTCGGATTCCGAATCATCCTGGTCTCCTGGGGTTTCAATGCAATTAATGTCAAAATCTATAGATTCGTTTTCAGTAACGATCAAGTTATCAATTGACAAAAATTGTTCGAAGCTGATATCGATTTGATATGTTTTTAGAAGTTGAGAGATGGAGCAAAAAGTGGCTAGTGGCAAATCGTCTTCAGGCTCAAAGTCGTCTATGCCTTCTCCAAATTTGTCAAAACCCGCTTTTTTAAAACAATTAAAACAATTGTCAAATTTGGCCGCCCACTTCTGATTTTTAATAAGAAAACTAGCTCGTCAGCAAACGTTTTTAAAAAATTCGTGTCCCGCCAAGAGAGGTTTTCGTTCGTTTTTGTCCTTTTTTTAGTGTCCGCGTCCGCTCAAGAGAGTGTCCGCTCAATAGAGGCAAAATTGGTCTGAAAACCCTACCAAAACCAACGTCCCCGAAAAAGTGTCCGCCTAAGGGGAGTGTCCGCCTATTAGAGGTGTCCGCTAAGGGAGTTTTCACTGCTTTACAGTAGCCCATTCGAGACAAGCAATTTTCAAGAACTTTACGGAGTCTGCCATGCATCCTTCAGTCTGTTAATTTTAACAAACTTAATATAGTCCCACCTAGTGGCAACAACCAAGTTAACCACCCATATCATAAAGTGCTTCCCTCGGAGCCTCTGAGCACTCGGCTTTCTTTACTGTTTAGTTAATCTCTTGTCTCTTTTTGCATTTGGAAATTTTCAAAAGTTTTGTTCTGAATTGCCTGCCGCGAACGCCGAATTCAACAAATTAAACGTACACAAATTGCTTGTAAACAAAATCGGCAGCAACAACCACAAACGGATAGACAAAACAAACGGATTTGGTAGTTTTTTAGTTTTTTTTTGATATGGTTTTAAAAATAGAACACAACAGAATGTAAACATTGTTAGCTTACTGTTCATAAAAATACAAAAGCTGAATGCACAGCATTCACTCATAAAAATTCGTTTATGATCTGAAAGTCTTTTTAGTTTCTTTTCAACGTTGCAGTGTCCCGTTATTTCCATATACGAATATACATTTTGGCGTCAAAAGAAGAGAGTGTGCGTGCGCGAGAGAATCATCAAAAAAAAAACGACGGCGAGTGTAATAGGGAGAGTTAATGTTAGTTTCGCAGCTAAAATCAACTCATAATAAGGCTCGTAATTGGGTCTTTCGCAAAAAATGCACAGGATTTCCGCAGATTTTACGTGTATTTCGTATATTAATGCCCGACCAGCTGCTTAGAATAAGAGAGCTTCATTGAGGGGTGGCTGAGGTTGATAATGGTAATGAACTGTGCGAAGTTACTAAGCTATAAGCAAAGTAACAAAAACAATACGGCATGCAAAAAAGTAAAGCCAGAAATTAGGCTGAATGATAAAGAAATAATTTGAAAATATATTCAACATTTATTGACAAAATTTAATTACCGTTTTCTAAACTAATGTAACTATGCCGGGCTTTTACTTATGGGGGCGCCTCAATAAGTTTGAAAGAATAATTAACAAGTGGCCAAGGATAAAAAATATTTATATGGCTCATATATGGTAAATAAATTTGTATGTTGCAAAATTCAATAAAAATTCAATCACCACGACCATTTCTGCTCTTTTTTTGGAAAGCGTATCAGGCAAAATAAATAAAAGACAAATTGTGTACAATATTGGTTATTGGGCGCGCGGTGTGAATGGATTGATATACATTATTAAAAAAATTCTGGGCATTGTCTGTATTGCAAACAAATAATAATAATAAAAAGTTTTTGCTCTTGTTGTTGTAATTGAATAACTATAGCCTAAAGCCAGGCGCATAGTCAACGTCGCGACGTCAACATCAATAGACAGGCAAAGCAAACGACATCGATTTATTTCTTTCTGGGTGAAGTAACCAAAAGTAAGGACGACCTATGCCAGTAAAATTGTTGATAGGATAGTGTAGAGTTTAATCATTGAAACCAAACACGAGGCGGCGGCTCCTTCCACATAGATTAAAAAAGCTATGGGAGGTGCGTCCATAGGTGGTTCTGTTCGATTGCAGCGTTGAGGAAAAGTGTTTTGTGTGCCGAACTGTCAGTCTATAAGTCCTTGAATCTGTTTGAGGAGCGTGTCTATGTATGTACGTATGCGTCTATCTGTGTGTGTACATTTACTTATACTATATGCGCTGATTTTGAGTTATAAGCGGGTAGAGATTGGTCGCTTTGAACTATAAAATGCAATTTCTTTACTACTTAGATTATATCTAAAAGTATCGTACAAGAATTTAACGCCAGATCTCAAATAAAGTTATAAGTGTTAATGTTGAATGAGTGATTGTGAAATTATTAGTTTAAATCTGTCTCAAAACCTTTTTGTGGGAAATTTATGTCCGATCGTCCTTAGTCCCTTATTAAGTGCTCTTAATTAATAGTCGATTAGTAATTTTCACAGAATTTGGAAACGGAATCAAAGAGTCAAACTTGTATGAATGCAAACAAAATTTAGTTCAATCGACCTCAAAAATCTGTAAAACCTAACATTGCTATGATGATTGTTTTATATGTTGGTCAACGACAGTTATGCATACTAATCCCAGCAAGAAAAGGGGCTACTTTTCGACTAGTTACATACTAGCTTCAAAGGGATAACTAACTAGTTGGGCCTCTATCCCAAACACAGGTCTTACCATCTCTGAGATCCTTTCGTTCGGAGTTAAAGTTAAAATATTGGTTGGTATAAACAACTTTTATGTTGCTTAACCCTTTCATGGATTAGTCCCATATAAGCGACGTGCATTTTGTTCAGCCGCTATTATCTGAAATCTATGTAACAGTTAAAAAGCTCCTTGTTTATTCTAAAAGCTTACAGGTTAAGCTTAAATATAAGGAAAACAATAACAGGTAGATCACATGGGTCGTACATATACTAACTAGACGATATCATACATTATACCACAATTTTAAATATATACATTAATCAGACGTTATGAGATGACCCTTTTAGGGAGGTCAATTGGGTGGCATCTTTTGAGGCGTCTCTTCCTTGGTCGCGCTGTAAGTTGTCTGGCCAATGTATTAGGGTGCTCACAGAGACGGTGCGCATAGCTGGTTGCCAAATTTTGGAGTACGTCTCCAACCATCGGGACCTTTAGGTTTTTTTCTATGTCCCTGTTGCGTAAGATTTTGGCTTGGGCTACCCTTATCTTATTTAGATTCGATTTTGCTGCAGTGCCATATATTTGGAGTGCGTATTTCCAGATGGGGGATAGAATAGACTTGTATATGGTTACCTTGTTGTGCAAGGTCAGCTTATTCTGGGGCAAGAGCAGCCACTCCATTTTCTTAGCCTTCTGCAGTACTGAATGCTTGATCATCGACGTGTGATATTTAAAATTTAGAAGCCTGTCCAGTATCACACCGAGGTATTTGTGCGAGTGTGCAAGTGTAGAGCCTGACATAGTGATGACTTTGCATGACATAGTTCTTGTTGTAAATTTTACATTTGCGCATTTACTGCTGTTGATACTAATGTTCCATTTATTTGCCCAGTTTTCAAAGCACCATACATATCTTTGCAGAGCTTGCGAAGCTTTATGTCTATGAGTGAATTCGAACACGACATAAATTTGACATTTATTGAAATAAATGACTTTTTGTGGATCGACTTGAGACAGACGACATGAAGAACAGACAATCGCGCAGGAATTTGGCAAAAAGACACTCGGAGAAGTTAGAAATATTTTTAATGTCTGCGTTTTAATTGTAGTTGCAGAATGATTTTGGTACCGTTTCGGCGTGGTTAATGTGTAGAAATGCACATAAATTTAAGTGCGAAATTCGACAAGCACCACCCTACCATCAAGCACCACCCACATAAGCCACCCATCCTAAAACGCCAACGCTCTCAGGCAGATGTTGTTGTGTCGGTCGGTCAGTCAGTCGGTGTGTCGGTGTAGATTTATTAAAACGTTGTATCTGTGTCGTGCCGGGCCAGCTGGAGGCGTTCTCCTAGGAGATTTGCTTAAATATTTAGACAAATTTTTGACCAAGAGTTCGTATTGAATGGCGTTGTCTGTGGAATGCTGCATTCGGGCTATGGATTCATTATTTGGGAGCGAAAAACCTCTGGTTCTGCTGAAAATTAATAAAGTAAACAAATCAAAGCATTCGATACGAAATTCTCTTTTAATGGTTTTCAAGTTTTAAGATCCAATTTAATAAATTAATTTTATTTTAGACCGGAAATTCCAAAGATTCATAAAGAAAACATATAAAATGTGTTTGCGGTATTTCATTAAATTTTATTGCAAGTTTATTTATAAAGCGCCATCTATTGTTCGGCATAAGTCAAAATTATTATTTATAAATTTCTATTTAAAATTTGTGAGTTTTAGCGACCTTTTTAATTGTTTATATTTATTTAAATGTTTTCAATTTAAATGGTTTAGCTGACTCGAGGTCGAAAGATAGATAATTATGTCGATATGACATGATTTTCTATTCATACAATTATGATTAACAATGTTTGTTTGACAACAAATGTTGACAACTGTTAACAAATTATACTACAAATTTTACAACAACAACAATACAACATATGCCTTTACTAAATGAATAGCAAGGAGCAAGACACAACATAGCTGAGACTTAATTATCGTTCAATAAGACGTGATTTTTTGATGTCCCCACTGGAAGGGGCTAAAATAGGGGTCAAAGGTCAAAATTGCTTGGTATAAACATTGGTGTTGCAACTGTCAAAATAAATTTGCAGTATATGACACTGTTACTCGCTAATGCTATAATCTGTGAGATTGGTTGAGATATCTATAGAAAAGAACAAGTTTTTCACACCACAGTTTATTCTTTATCCGATCGGTGCTATGACAGCTAAATGATATAGTAGTCCGATTTTACCCAAAGTTGTTCAGGATGTATCGGTCAACGTTGAGTTTGGTGGACAGTTTACAAAATAGAAAAAAGTAGTTCATACTAAATGTTTATTTTTGACCGACCGTTCCTATGGCACGTATATGATATAGTGATCCGAACTAGATGGTTCCAACATATGTATTGCTGTCAGTAAGAGGACGGACCTGTACCAAGATTCGTCAAGATATGTATGTACAAAGCTGACTGACTAGTTATCGTAAAACATTCAACGTAATTGTGTTAATAAAACAACTTTATAAGTATAAAACTGTTATTTTTAAATTCAAATTAAATATATTAAATATAAATTTTAAATATTTTTGACAAAAATAGTAATTGTTTTATAATTAATCACGTAAAATATGTAAAAATAACTTTCAACTTTGACCGCCAAGCTTAAAATTTTATATAGCAGAATAGCAGAAGCACAAAACACATATATAATTAGAATAAAATTTAGATGACGTCCTTTACTTTCACAGGCTATTTTACTGTCGGGCCTTCCCGACAGAATGTTATATTTTTCCTTTTTTAGAGTAGTTCACAGCTTAAATTGAAAAACTTCATCGAGAAATTTAATATCAGATCTTTTGGGTCGCAAAGAGGTTTTTTTTTTCTTTTTATTGAAACTTATTATCTCGAAACATTTACAAGTTTATTTGAATACAAAAATGGCACTTAGTTTACAAAATGTCGCAATCCGATTCTACCAAATACTGCGTGGGAGATTCTCGGGGCATTTTAAACTTTCTGTGTGTGTGTGTGTGTGGGTGGATTCTGCGAATATTTTGTGTGTGTGTGTGTTCTGACTTAAATTGTTGCTACATTTTTTGCCAAACTTTTAATTTCCTCGCATGTATTTTGCTCTTATTTTTCTTGCCAATTGCAGTGCTGCAGCCCAGAGAAACATACAAATTTTCCATTTCCCCGGCGAGAGCAACAATAAAGCGAAAATGACAGCAATACATTTAAGCAATAAGAAAATGTTTGGCAAGCTGCGCCAAATAACAACAACAATAAAGCAAGATGTAAAACATGGAAAAGAGAGACAGTGAGAGAGACAGAGCGAGAATTAAGTAGTAAAGACAATTCTTTTTGTATCCAAAAGGGGAAAACTACTCAATCAAGGAAGATAAAATAAAATAAGATAATTAGTTAAAAGAAGCTGCCGTTTAAGTGTAAAAGCTTTAACTAGAACTAAGTCCAAGTGAGCCAAAATAATAAAGGAGAGAACGAATTTGACTGGTGACGCTCTACCACTCAACATAGATCAGAAACCAAAGATAATATAAAAGCCTTCATTGACCGCGAAATACCTCGAATTCGCCCTGTCCCCCGTAGTCGTCTTGGGACACTAAAACATTCCACCACACAGTATGGCCTCGGTCGCCGCTTGGCTGCCCTTTGCACGGGCGGCGGCCATCGGTTGGGTGCCGATAGCTACGCATCCATTGCCACCACCTCCAATGCCCAAGGATCGTCGCAAAACGGACGATGAGAAGCTGCTTATAAATGTCTCAGGACGACGCTTTGAGACGTGGCGTAATACGCTGGAGAAATATCCGGATACGCTGTTGGGTTCTAATGAGCGTGAGTTCTTCTACGATGAGGATTGTAAAGAGTATTTTTTTGATCGGGATCCGGACATATTTCGACACATACTCAACTATTATCGCACAGGAAAGTTGCACTATCCGAAACACGAATGCCTCACCAGCTACGATGAGGAGCTGGCCTTCTTTGGCATCCTGCCGGATGTTATCGGTGATTGCTGCTATGAGGACTATCGAGATCGCAAGCGCGAAAACGCCGAACGCCTCATGGATGACAAGCTATCGGAGAATGGAGATCAGAATCTTCAGCAGCTAACCAACATACGGCAGAAGATGTGGCGTGCCTTTGAGAATCCACACACGTCGACTAGTGCGCTGGTCTTTTACTATGTCACCGGATTCTTTATAGCTGTCTCCGTTATGGCCAACGTGGTGGAGACGGTGCCCTGTGGCCATCGGCCCGGACGTGCCGGCACTCTGCCTTGCGGCGAACGCTATAAGATTGTTTTCTTTTGCCTGGACACCGCCTGTGTGATGATCTTCACCGCCGAATATCTGCTGCGTCTTTTCGCCGCGCCCGATCGCTGCAAGTTTGTTCGCAGCGTTATGAGTATCATCGATGTGGTCGCCATCATGCCCTACTACATTGGTCTTGGCATCACGGACAACGATGATGTCAGCGGCGCTTTTGTCACGTTGCGAGTGTTCCGCGTTTTTCGCATTTTCAAATTCTCCCGCCACTCGCAAGGTCTCCGTATCCTTGGCTATACGCTCAAGTCATGCGCTAGTGAATTGGGCTTCCTGGTCTTCTCACTGGCCATGGCCATCATTATATTCGCCACGGTCATGTTCTATGCCGAGAAGAATGTAAACGGCACTAATTTCACATCCATACCGGCTGCTTTCTGGTACACTATTGTCACCATGACGACGCTAGGGTAAGTCGATTACAACTCAATTAGAGAAACACAAATCAGAAAAGTTGCCCTGATAAAACTAGTTGGAGTAGATTATATCTTAGTCAGTACAAAAAGTTTCTTATAAAAGTTTTCCTCGATGTTTTTGGTATAAGTAAATATTCCACATTTTGAAGAGGAATATTCCACTAGAGCTTTATAAATGATTTTGATGTTAGTCGGAAAACAATTAGAAATTAGACTTACAGATTAAAAAAGATTATTTTTCCGAAATCGGTGAACCAGTTCTTACAAAAATACTTATATATAGGTATTTAGTGAAACGGATAGAATAATAATATACATACCATTCAATTATCTTTCACCAACTTACAGCAAGAATCATTCGTTGTAAAAATGTTTGTAGTCCTGTCGACATTTTACTTGATTGCCAATTAAAATATCAACTATCATGAAAAGTGCAAAATCTATCACTTAGTTGGAATACAACTGAATTAGATTAAATTGACGAAATGAAAAATTCTGAAATCATATATTTCAAATCTGCGCTTTGTTATAACTAACATTTTTATACTTAATTTCCAAAGGGTACAAAAGAATTGGTAGCAAATTAAATGTTCATAGATTACATCATAGATTGCATAGAAAACAACTTAACTATTACAATATCAAAGTCACATTCGAAGTGCAAATAAATGTACGAAAGTAGCAAATATTTCCAGTTCAAATCTGTTCTAAAAAGTAGGCTAAAGATTTATTTCCGAATATTCACTTCTAGATTGAAGATTTTTATAATGATCAATAATGAAGTAACTATACATGAATCGAATCCAATTTCAGATACGGTGATATGGTGCCGGAGACAATAGCTGGTAAAATAGTTGGCGGTGTTTGCTCGCTCAGCGGAGTGCTGGTCATCGCCTTACCTGTACCTGTTATTGTATCGAACTTCAGTAGAATTTATCATCAGAACCAACGTGCGGATAAGCGAAAAGCTCAACGGGTATGTGAGATATCGTCTCGTCCTTTAAAGTCTCCATCCCTTACTCTCTCAACTTTCTTTCGGATGCTTACAGAAAGCTCGGCTGGCGCGCATACGAATTGCGAAGGCATCGTCGGGAGCAGCTTTTGTTAATAAGAAGAAAGCGGCGGAAGCGCGCTGGGCTGCACAGGAATCGGGCATTGAGCTGGATGATAATTATAGGGATGAGGACATCTTTGAGTTGCAACATCATCATTTATTGCGGTGTCTCGAAAAGACAACGGTACGTATGAAAAACAATATAAACTTATTTCTAGGATTGTATTCGCAGGCAACGCAGAGTGCTGGTTTTTTGTCGATTTTTTTTTGTCCGTTTTCATTTACTGTTGATTTATCAGATGTCTCTGTTTTATTTTCTGTGTGTTCTCTTTTTGACAGATGTAGCAACACTTAAACATCTTTCTAGTAGAAAACAATTCTCACCTTTGCCTACTGCTCGTTAGGCAAGCAATGACAAGCCACACAGCAACTAGAACAACTACAACTATTACTTTACCAATAACTATAACAACAACAATTGAACATTAAGAATAACAAAAATAAATAAATTCGGGCACACTTTGCGCAGAGAACATCAACACGAATGCAATTGATTGTAGCTGTAACGGATCCCATGCGTTCTTCTTGAATAATACAAAGTATAGTATTTATTTCGATACATACACGTACTGCATAAATAGTTACCAAGATAAAAGAACCTTCAGCATTTGAATTACATTAATATATGGAAATTGTTGTGGAAAATTCTTGTGATTGCATAATATTTTATTGTACATTTTACTTTTGTATTCAGTATATTAATAGTGAAACACTATATATACGTGCATACATATATGATATATATGTGAAATTTGTGTTTTTTGTTGTATCTAAGTTTGTTTTCCAAATTCTATCCATTCGCGTCATGTTCTTTACATATTTGATTGGGGTGTGGCTCAAATTCCAATGCTTAAATCAAAATACGATTATAAATCAAGCAAATATATATTTATGACTCCTTTCTATAAATATCAAAGAACGAGACGTAGAAATTCTTTGAAAAAGTAAGTGCTTTCGGTTAGTTCTTAAATTCCGTTCTCTTCGCTCTGTCTATCTCTTCCTCACTCTATCTTTATCTCCATCTATCTCTTTCATTAATTTACGCGTTTCAATTATATTTTATGATTTTATTGTTCGTTTCTACATAAACAAACTGTGTTGAAAGCTATGTGCTCTGTTCTATTAAAACTTAAGACTTTTTAAGAATTTTCAAATTGCCAATTATTGAAAAGTATCGAACACAAAAAAAGCTTGAAAAATGCTATAAAAAATCTGAAACAACGCAACACATGAAATCAATGGCTGTGAATACCCCCAACTAAAAACAAATGAAAACTAAAATATAATAAAGAGCCCTTTTTGGCTCTCCAAAAATGTAATAAAAAATTGTAAATCTTGCAATTGAAGTCAAGAAAATGTCATTTGTTTGACATTCTCTTGCTCAATGTGTAAAATTCTGTTATCGAGCTTATAGTATCACTTTTAAACATTAATTTAAAATTTTGTTGACTTTCTTAAGCAGCATCCTTCCGGAAAATATCCAGTTTACGCACATTTTAACAGAGCTATTATATGATTATAATTAATAACGGCGCTAAAGAAACTTGAAATTTATTGGTTAGTGTTTGAGCCAAAATTACAAAATGAACACAACAAATTTTAACCAAATTGTACTATGAGCTTTTAAACTTTAAATATCGCAACTATTAATCGAATCGGTTTAACGGTAAATCGCGTGCGCGTTCCTAATTGCTACTAAAAATCGCGCAAAAAAGTTGCCCGCTCGCGCTTGCTTTCAAGTTTCCACTTCATCCTGCTGCCTGACGCCCTTTCTGCTGCCATCCCGCCGCGCCAAGTTTTTGGCCCCCTAACCTCTGTTCCTGCCCATTCTCTAGCTGACTAACAACAAACTGTACTTACATACATACTGTGTTTTTGTAATGTTGTCATTGCTTAGGAGTCGAAACTAACTCCTTTCACCGACCATTAACCTCAACTGTACTTTAAGCGTTCTAAAGTTTGACAATTTTTCCCCCCCGCTTTACTGTTCTGATTGTTGTTTTGACTTAACCTCTTTAAGTACTTACTTAATTATTTTTTACTACATGTATATGTAATATCCAATCCCGTATTTGTCTTTTGTATGTGTATGTGTGTGTGCGTGTGTGTGTGTGAGTGTGTGTGTGTGTCTGTACCTTGCTTAATATCCTATCCCCTAAATATGTTTCTTTCTGTATATTTATGTCGAATTGTTTTAAAACCAAAAAGAAAAGAGAAAGTATATCCAAACATTGTACTCTATGTATTCTACGTTTCTCTTTGTAAAATTTTTCTTGTACTCACACTCAAATGCTCAATTCTAAAGGATCGTGAATTTGTCGAGTTAGAAATAGCATATAATGGCCAGCCAAAGCGACCGGGCTCGCCCTCGCCAATGGCCAGTCCCGCCCACTCGACGAACAGCGCAGCGGGTCTGTTGCAATCTTGCTGCGGGCGCTGCTGTTCCCAGCGGTATCAGGTAAGATAAAAACTGTATCGTGTTTATAAGTGTACGCGCTTGTTTGTGTATTTGTTTCCAGTGCAGGTGGGTGTAAAACTAATTTTTTATGCTTAATTATCAAGTACTTAGATATATACTTAGTTTTTACTCTTGTTTCTGTGTTTATCATGTACATTTTATAAGCACCCCTGAAACCCAAGAAACACATTTCAGGCACAGTTGCATTGCAGCCTAAAAGTATGCAGAACCTTGGCCACGGCTCGAAACAGATGAGCTTTGTGTAAAAGTGTTGATGCTTTTAGGCTGACACATTAAAAGGCGTTTAGTTTTGCTGAAATTTAAAATTGTCTTTTTAAGACTAGCATATATACATACATATAAAAAAAATAATTAAGTAGTTACTTATTTATCATTTTATAATAAACAGATTTTAGACATATCCGTCTATCTGCATCATTATTATGTTCGACTCACCTTATCATATGTATTTATTTGTAAATAAAGATACTTAAGGGACAATCTATCTTTAGGCTTTGCTTAAAATAATGTTTTGCTTTGAATTAATTTTGAAATAATTGCTATTCTATTAGCTATATCATTGATGATAATTCTCATTAATGTTTCAATAAATGTGACTGAAATACCATGAGAAAGGATAAATGATTTTCTTTTGCAAATTTGTTTTCTTTCCATATTGATTACAGAAACTGAAACGAATTTAAGTCAATATTAAGACTTCGTTCGTATTTACTTATGTATTTAGAATATCTTAAAGTACTCCCTCTATCATATGTTTAACTCTTGCCCTAATGCAATTTGTGGACATCTTCTTTTTTTGGTCTGCTTCTTAGGCTTGTGGCAAGTATATGCCAGCTGCCAGCAATGCTCAAAATAACCAAAACAATCAGCCAATGGACGGCACCTACCTGGTAGAGGCCTCGTTCTGAGCCAGCAGTGGATGATGGAGAAGCCGAAGTTGAACATGAATACAAAGCTGATGATGATGCTGATTTACGTTTACATTTAGTCCGACTTTAAAAGTTTTTAAAATAAATTGATTTTGTAGTAAAAAAAAAAAATATGGCAAACATACAACTTGTAATCTTAAAATCTCTAAAATCTGATTTTCGAGTTAATTGCAAAGTACTAGATATTGATTTAATTTTTTACAAAAACAAAAAAATTAAAACATCTGGATGTGTAAAGTGTAATTAAAATACATAGAACATGAAGAACAATACATAACCCAAACATTATATATAGGGAAAAACATAGAAAGTGTGGGTAAAGATGCATAATAGAAACATCCAAAACTAACTTACTAAACAGCAAATTCGGATTTGATTAGCGAAGACCCGTTAATAAATATATAAAATAAAAAAATGTTTATAATATACAACACTATTTACTTTATATAAATAGGTGACAAGACAACAAAAAGAACACGAGACACAGTAGCATTTTAGAGAAATTTACTGTGTATGTTTTTATGCGGGCATCAACAAAATAAAAAAAATCATCTTAGAATCGAAAATCGATTGAAGATCGTAAATTAATGTACTCACTCAAGCAAGTTGCATTGGGTCCAAAAGCATAAACATAACAAAAAGTTAAAGCAAAATGAGAAATCTATTGTACTTAATGAAAGAGCACAACAAACATTGTGAAGTAACGATTTGTGTAGTAGCAAAACCAAAGAAACATTTAATTATTATTAAAAAAGAGAAATACAATTATTACAAATGAATTTCACTAATTTTTTAAATGGTCCGTAGATTAGTGTGTATGTATAATGATTATAATGATGATCAACTATACTTTTTGATTTCTTCCAAGAGGTGTTCCTTTCCCGACTATTTTTCCTAATGCTTCTTACGTATTACGACTAGAAATTATAACGATTTTCACAGCCCATTGAATTTTCCGTATATTGCAAATTTTTAATATAGTCCAAAGGTTTCAGTTGTCACCTTGTTTTAAAGATACTTGAACTCCAATGAACAAATCAAAATATTTAAAATCGTCTTAACAAAACTTTCTTCCAAGAACTAAGTTAGCGACTAATTAACTGGATATGCATGTGTGTGTAGGTGAGGCTTTAAAATTAAGTTGGAGCATTAAAAAAAACTAAAACTTTTAGCAAATTCTAACAAACTCAAAGTAAATAAATTAATTATAAATCAAAATCAAACATTTAAAATTAGTTCAATACAAATAAAAAATAATTAAAGAACGAAATTGAGCTTGTATTTATGTATAGTAAATTTATTATTATTATTATCACTTAATTATTACATAATATAATTATCGTGTTGATGATCTAAATTGTATTTTTATACCCATGCAGAAGGAGATATAATTATGACACAAAATGTGTAGCTGCTTAAAAGGAGGCGTGGTAGACCCCATAAAGTAAAGACGATGAGCTGAGTCGATATAGTGACGTCCGTCTGTCTGGCTGTCCGCCAGTTTTTATGAAAACTAGTCTCTTAGTTTTAAACTTGATACAGATCCGTCTTGTTGAGTACGGGTCGCTGCAAGGGTATGAAATCTTTGGCGTTCCAAAGAGATCCTTTTTGTATTATTAACATTGGTTCTTAATATCTTAAGTTCTAAATTTATTTAGCAACAATCTTTTCAAGAAAAATTTATGTATATCTGACAAAAACAAAATGAATAGAATATTTAAAGAAAGAAAATATAAGATCAACTTTAACTGATTCCAATGCAAAAAGTATAAAATTTGATGAACTTGGTTAAAAATAACACAAGTTTTGGCCACTGTAGCGATATTCTAAAAGAACAACAAAACAAACAATTAACTATAAACTATAAAAAACTAAAAGCTGTTAAGTATATTTAAAATTGAAAGAAATCTTCTGTTTTGATTTTAGTGATATGTATGTAATTCGAATTGACATCTATAAACTCTGCCATGGGTCTGTGTCTGAACAGAACAGAAAAACAAAAAAGAGGAAAACAATATAAAAAAAAAATTAATAATAAAATTAATAAAGAAATCTGTTTACTTCCACAACAACAACGTTACTATGGTTTTCCTTTCTTTCGGTCTTACCCAAAGACAGTTCGATCGAAATACAGATGTTGAGAGATTTAAGTAACGGAAATTCCCACCATACATCATCGGCTATATAAAACCAGCTTGAGACCTATACTAGGTAATAGGTAACAGGTAATATTTACAGACATATATATGTTCGTAAATATGTACCCGAACTGAATGCTGTTTATAGAGAGAAACTCGGCTCGGCTGTGAGTGTATCTTTGAGTGTGTGACATAGTCGGATCATTCGGTATGTACAGGTATATATGTATGTATGTATATACTTGCTTGCATACTATTAAATATTAGCAGCTGTAATTGGTTTAGGTCATACTGTACAGATGTTGTACTTGGTTTACATTCAAATATGGCTAAATTTATTTCTATTTAGCTCTGACTAAGTCATATATTTTGCTAGATATGCTCAAATTTGAATTCTAACAATCATAATAGGTCTTAGCTCCAGCCAACTGTCAGGTCAGTCAGTTGTCAGTCAGGTATCACTGGAGATTGTGTGTAGAGAGGTTTATAATTCTCTTGAGCCAAATCCAGTTTAATATAACCAATAAAAAATTTTATTGAATATCCCCCGAATGGAACAAACAGAGTAATATGAATTTATGACTGTGCATAGTTAAAGCGAGCAAATATCTCTCATAAGCAAACATTTCAATATGTGTATCTATTATCAACATGGTGTAAATTTTAACCTTTGGAAAAAAAATTCCTTTTAATCTTGATTAGTATAGCTAGAGAAACAGGTACGGATTTTTAAAAATATTGATTTTTGTAAATTTGGCGAAGTTTAAAACAAAAAAGTCAAAATTTCACCTTAAAAATTTACAGTTTTTGGTTGTTTAAAAATCGGCTAGTTATTTTATCGAAAAATCCGTACGTGTATATCCGCGTATTCAAGCTAAAATTTTGAAAATTGTTCGAGTTATGCTGAAATCGGCTGTGACGATCTCAAGAATTGTTTAAAAATCACATAAAATAAGCAAATTTTAAAATAGCAAGTGTATATAGAAATTCCACCATAAAAAAATGTTTAAAGTCGTTTTTTCGTAGTTTTCGCCTGACAATAAAATACCCTGTGTACCCTTTTGTACATACATAAGTATGTATACTACTGTGTACCACGGGCCGGACAATGGCTTTAACTTTAAAATATATATTTTTTAAAATCGATTTCGTAACTATTATAGCGCTGCCATTCTAATGCAGTGCACTTATGTCAGCTTTTCTTATAATCCTCGAAACATCACAATCGTATCAAAACAATGTCCTCGGACCGGAGAATTTAGTGCCTGTACGTTAAAAAAAGTTCTATCAGGTAGAAGGAGGCATGACAGACTTCATAAAGTATATAGCCGAAGCCAGATTTAGTCATGTCCGTTCGTCCGTACGTCTGTAACTTTTTGGAACAACTAGACCTCAAACACTGTAGGAGCTAGAGTCAACAAACAGGTCAAGTTTGGCTTAGAATTTGGTCACGCCCCATCGCCTCCGCGAATAGATGATCAAATTTTAAACTATTTTCGAATTATAGGAGAACGCTTAAAGATAGCCCTATGCGTATTGGAACATATGAAGTACGTTGCACACTATTGTCCAAACCAGGGAATGAAACCGTAACCGGAACCGTTAACCGAAATTAACCTTTTCAAATGTAGTACAAAAGGACAAAACCGAAATAGAACCTTTTACCGAAATACTCGTTTCGGTACGTACCGGAACCGGAACCGAAATTCTTTTCGGTTTCATTCTCAGGTTTTATTAATTTGAAATTTATTTTATCGATATTGGTGGGTTGGTGGTGGGCGTAAAAACAAAATTGATCTGCGCATGAGGAGCCTACATACCAAGTTTTGTATCTCTAGCTCGTTAGTCTTAGAGATCCATGTGTTCATATAACCGAAAAGACACACAGGCGTACTCTGTCCGTCTATTGTCCGATCACGATGAAAATTTCAGTACAGGTTTGGACCAGGGAATGAAACCGTAACCGGAACCGTTAACTGAAATTAACCGTTTCAAATGAAATACCGGAACCGGAACCGAAATAAATTATTTTTCAAGAACCGAAAACCCAAACGTTCGTACCGGTACGGTTTCGGTACATTCAAAAAAATGTGATTGTTATTTTTCGTACGAACATGGTTTTGCACTATAAAAAAATGTCTCGAATTATGTCAGACTTAACATGCTAAAATGCATGCATTTGTACGTTTATACATACACAAATATTTGTTGATAAAATTCGATTTTCTTTACTTTAAATTTTTTTTTAAAAATAACTTTACTGTACCGGTATGGATCGATACGAGTACCGGAACCGAAAGGACAACACCGAAATAGAACCTTTTACCGAAATACTCGTTTCGGTACGTACCGGAACCGGAAATTCGAAATTCGTTTCGGTTTCATTCCCTGATTATAATAATAATTTGTACTATTATTTTGTCAAGAAACGTGAAACGCATTGAAGGAGGCCCCACAGATCTCATAAAGTATATGCATATATTCTGGATAAGGGCGACGAGCTGAGTCGATATAGCCATGTCTGTCCGTTTGTTTCTATGCAAACTAGTCTCTCAGTTTTCTAGCTATCTTGATGAAACTTGGTACAGATCTGTCTTTTTGCTGCACGCAGTACATATGTATGTCGGAACCGGCCTGATCGGATAGCTATATCATATAGCTGCCATAGGAGCGATCGGTTCGAAATCAACATCACAGGACACTGCAAGGGTATCCAAACTTTGGCGCGCCAAAGTGAGCTTGCGCTACATTTTGAGTTTGAGTTTGCTTTCAATAAACGAGACTAAAACAATTTGAGTTAACATTAATTAAATTAAGAGATTTAAATTTCCTTCCTTCACAAACACAATATTAAAATGACAAAATATATATAAAACTAAAATTTTTGTGAACAATAAATAAATTAGATTGTATTTCCAATATGTTTTAAGTTAAGTGCGCATCATTAGATACATTAAGTCAACATAATTTTGAAATCAAAATTTTGATCCGTGATTGTAAGTTAGTGATTACTATTCAAGTGCAAGAGAAATTTCCGAAATGTCTCAATAATCAAAAAGAGTCCATTGTTCCGGATAAAGTACCTAAATATCCATTTTTATATGCGAGATTGACCTTATATCCAATTTGGGTGATTTCTCAATTTTTTTAATGGTAGAGAATCAATAAACAGTATATCGGCAGATTATAATTTAAGAGTTCCTTTAAAGAGCTTTAATTACCATTAATATCCAATAAGGCTAAAATGTAACAATAATCCATTTAGTTCAGTGAGTTATCGAAAAAGCCAATATGTATATATAAACCATAATATACATACTACTACATTTCTCCAGTCCAAATTATAGACAAGGCAAAAATAGTATGATCATGATAAAAATGCAAAGATGTTGCCACTTTTTAAAAGCCTTTCGATTCGTGATTTTGTCATGTGCTGTATAAAAGCGAGCAATTTTCATTTCGCGACTTTAAGAATACATAAAATGGCTCGTAAAAACGTAGTTACAGTTGCGTCCACAGATTTTGCTTGGTTACGTTGTTTTTGGTCGATGTAGGAAGACTTTTCAAATATACGCGATATGGTACGTTGAACAGACACTAATATTAACTTCGGTAAGCTAGCTTTATGACGTTATTTATCACTCATACAGCTAGATAACCAAAGACAACATAGCACCCTGTACTTAAGCAACACTTGTTCAATCTAAAAATCAACGAATTCAAAAACATCGAATTCCTTCAGCTCAGAAATTTGAAGCGTTTTCTTCCATTGCCTTCCATTGTTACCCGCTAGTTTTGGATTTTAAGACATTCACTAGATTACGATTTTTTGTTTTTCTCGAATTTACAACTTGTCGAGTTGGTAGCGCCCACACGACTGTAGCAAAGGTTGGAGACTGCCTACCGTCGTCTGTCGTCATCGTCAGCGGCAGTTTTTTTTTTTTTTTTTTTTTGCGCAGGCGTCGCCGTCGACTGGCATTGCATTGAGAAATGCTACGTGGAACTTTTATGCATTTTGCATAAGCAAACAACACTCTAAGGAGGGGTGCATGTATAAGTCTAAAAAAAATAACAAAAAAGGTCAAAGTTGGTCGCGCGCGTTCGTCTAGAACTTTGTTCACGTGTGTGCTTGTGTGTGAGTATGAAATAGGAGGGGGTGGCCTGCAATGATTTTTTCTTATGTTTCGAAAAAATGTTCCCATATATATGCACGCTACGGCGATCAACAATTATGTATGCCCGCGACCAAAACTGAACGTCTCAGCAGAAGCGTTTGTAGTATTTTTCGTCTTATTCTTATTGTTTCGGTTGGTCAAGTGACTGTAACTGGAACGACAACCAAGACGACGACAAAGTGGACTGAGCTCAGGTTGGGTGGTTGCTTGGGTTGTTTGGCTGCATTGGCATTATAGCGCCGGCAAAATGTGAGTAAGCCAAGTGAATGGCTCACTGGCTGAGCAGCTTGGCCGACTGGCCTTACATAGGTACGAGTTTGTCTATTGCCTGCTAGACGAACGTTCCGTAACCGTAGGTTCCCACAATTATGCGCCTCGCTCGACTCGATTCAACTCAACTCAACTCGACTATACTCCACTTCAGCCCCCTGCACTCAACACTCATTGTAATAATCGTTGAAACATAAAGCGGCGGAATATGTTGAAAGCCTGCAAAACGTACGAAACGGCCTGAAATGTCTTACTTCACTTTTTTTCTCTTCTACCACCCCACCACTTAAGTTAAATTGTGCAATAGATATCTGGATGCACGTGTACATACAGCATAAAATAACTAGTGTCAATCGTTTACAACCTCAAACTTTCATAAAATTGCTCGGTAAGATGTCACTTTCGGTTTACTTAAGCTAATAACGCTCCAAAGCTCTCAAAGCTCACTTTAATAACTAAACATAGCTTGAAGACCTTCCTCTAACCTTTAATTTTCTCGTGTGATCACAGCTTTATAGCTTTACAGTAAGTCATGGCTTTAGTTCCTTTTCCCCTTTATAATATGCGTTAGAAAAGATCTATAAATTCAAAAGGATTTGTTTTGAACTTGAAATTTTACTATTGAAACATTAAGTACAGACTTTCTTGCGTGCTTTAACTGTAAGCGGGGTCCACTCTAGTGAAGTAACATCACGATGCGAAATGACCATTATACTTAGTCGGTTTTAGTAAGGAAACACTTATTATAAATATTGATGGCAAAACTACTCCGTGGCGCCAAGATCTGATGACGGAATCTAATAAAACGCGTCTGAATAAGACTAAAAAAATTAAATTGTTGTTAATTGTTTTCCGTCCGTATGTCCTTTTTTGAACTGCTAGACCTGAGAGCCTCTAAGGGCTACAGAGAGAAAACTTGGTAGGATCGAGTTTGCTACATGTGGCGTACCATATAGGTAAATGTAGAGTCCGAATCTGTCTGCGAATTTCATATCGGTCGGATAATAAGTTCGGAAGTTATTCAACAAACAATTTTTCATAGCGTCGGGCAAAAGGAAGAAGAAGAGATGCAATCGCTGCAACGAACAAAACTTGCTGTGTGCTTTTTACTATTGGCCGTACACCACTATTTTTTTTTTGACCACTATTCCCTTTTGCCACTTTTTGCTCTTACCCAGAAGTACAGGGTCTCCTCAGCTATCAAAATCTTTTTACTTTGATGTTATTTGTTTCTTCTAGTCAGAGTGTCGCCGGATAAGCATTTCAACTTAAAGTATACTTAGCATTCGATATTTTCTGGATATATACATACATAAGTCGCGTCTAGCTTAGGTTCTGTCAAAGTCGTCGTGTTTAATTAGCAGGTCATATGACGACAGCACAACACTTTTCAACCAAATATAAACTTCAACATACATAGTTGCTCTGCATATAGCGTACACACAATATGCAAAGGTGTGGACATAAAGTGCCGTAACTGACTAGACCGAAATATTGGAAATGTTTCTTCCGATTGCTAATAACTCTACTTCGATGTCGTTGCCGATTGCCCCAAAACGACGACATGAACTGAAACATTGGCTATGAATAAGCGATGAGGTCGATGACGACGACGACGACGGGAGATTTAAATATATATATACATTTAGACATTTATATATGTATATTTTTCTATACATACATTATATATATATACATATATCTATATATATTATATATATATATTACATTATATATATACATATATATATATACATATATACATATTTATATATCGTCAGTTTAACAAACCTGGAGAAAACGTTGGCGCCAGTTAATTAAGGTAGTTGTTGCTCTGGGAGTCATCCATTAGAGTTGCTCGATCTTTTAAAACCATATAGTATACAGTTATGGAAGAATGTTAACACACGATTTGGTAACTGCACTTTTACTGCGAAGCACTTGCGAAACCTTTCTTAATCGTTTATACTCTTGCTTTGATTATATTTTTTTAATATTGTTGACACAGACAACAGACCCTATGAGAGTGAGTATTGTTAAATGGTTCTTATTCTGGTTCTATATAGTATTTAGTAGCGCTCTCTATGGTACGCTATGGTGGCTAGCAGAGCACAGGCACCGTTTTGCGCTTTTGCACACACCTTCAACGCCGCCAAACGCTTCTAAACTAAATTCAGTTTTGGTAAAAATGCGACAAACGGGCTCCAGATCAGCTTCTTGAGACGCGCAGCGATGTTGACGGCGACAGCGACTGCAACGTTAACGTCGACGATTGCCGTTGTATATAAAGATTTACCTTTGTACAGGTGTGAGTATGTATCTACGAGTGTGTGAGTCTTTCTGTCTGATTCGCTTTGCGTTGGTGTAGCCCACAACGACAACGACTACGATGCCGATGATCCGATCGCTTACCTGTGCGCTGCTCTTCACGCGTCGACGTCGCTGCTGCTGCGGGGGACTGAGCCGAGTTGGTTACCTGATTTTCGGGTTTTTTTTTGCTTATGAGAGCGCTCTGAGGCTATGATTTCCCGCCAAATGAGAGGCACAGGTAAAGACAAGTAAAAATGAGAAATAATATTGTGCATGTGTGTGAGAGAGTGAGCGCTTGTGTGTATGTGAGGCAAGGTGTACATATAGAATCGGCATAACCTGGCAACTTGGCACAAAGACGTTGTCTAATGATGGTGTCTCTAATTATGGGAGTGTGTGCGTAGTAGTCTCTATTGCTATTGATTTTGAATTTCAACAATGCGGGTGAAAAATGTTTAAATTATATTATACACAGGCTAAAATTAACAAAAGTTAAAGTTATGGTGGGCATACAGGGTGTCTCAATATTTAATGACTTCAAAAATAATAAATTTCGAGAAACTTAGCTGATTAGTGAATTTACGAGCATATTTTGTAAACAATTAATTTTATGTTTAATTTTTGATGAAAAGTTTGCATATCCAATTAGGACACCCTGCATCTGGCGGCCCTACCTCAGCTATCAAAAATCATCCAAGCTAAAAACCAGTTATACTTATAAACGTGGACGTTTTTTGTTTGTCCGCAGAGAATTGTTGCCTGCTTGGTAAGCAGTGGCGCACAGTTGACTTTTGCCAAAATAAAAAAAAAATCAATAAGAAGAAAGAAAACATCATAAAAAAAGCAGTCCATGCAAATACATACAGAAACTTGACCAAGAGTTAAGAGCTGTATTAAAGCCGGACACATACTTCGACGGGTCTGAAAATGGGGTATACAGGGCGTGAAAATGTACAGGTGATGTTAACAAATATATTATTTTTCAGTTAACGGTGCAGTTGAAACATTTGCATTGTTTTGAAACGGTATTTGAACAAATGCTGGGTAATACATTATTAATGGATTTTTGGAACAATATTTATTTTATTTACAAAATTATGTTTAATAATAATACTTAAACATAATACTAATTAACGAGTGCTAACCTAGGCCTTCGACTCGCTTGGAACAATATGTTGTTACCATCTAATAACGTAAAATAGAAAATAAATTACTTAAAAGAACATTTGATACGCACATATATGCTAGCGAAATTTAGTGCATCATATAGAAATATAGTATGTTATTACATTTATGAATGTTGAAAACATTTTTACATTATATTAGGTGAATTGTAAAACTTTTAGCAGATGTCTTTCTCCCTTTAAACGGTAACTAACAAGAAACCATCAATAATCGAAAAATTATCTGACTCTTTGATTTACATTGAACATCAACTAATCAAAGTTCACTTCTGGCATACATCTAAACAAGTCTAAACAAATATTTCTCAATCAGAAATTGATAGAGTAACTTAATTTGTGTATTAGCCTTAACTAAATTTTTAGCTGGCAACCTTAAGTAAGTCATGTAGTTTCTTGACAAAAGTACAGCACACAATTTGGTGTAGAGCATTGGCCACGCAACAGTGAGCAGTCGAAAAAATTTATTTTATGGCAAAGATCAAACTGGCAGAAAAACAAAAACAACAATAACGAAAAATACGTTACTAAGGTACAACGCAATCAACGCTGCCGCTCACTGCGCATGCGTGGCAACAACGACAACGAGACGAAAACAACAGCAACAGCAACAAAAACGGTTACAGCAACAACAGCCACGCAAAGAAATGGCTGTTAAAGTTGCCAGGCAAATGGCAAAAAGCAGAGGCGTAGCCAATGAACAGAGCACAGAGTCTACCGCATAGCCAAGACCAAGAGCAGACTGGAATATCGAGACGAAGACAACGGCCCGGCTACGTGAGCGAAGGTCTTGGCACGTTTTGGCGTGGCCGACGCCCGTTGGCATCATAAAAGAAGTCAATTGAATTTGAATTTAAAGTACATAATGGCCAGCACTACGTACTAAGAAAAAAACATGTCCGAGAAGGGGAAACCTGGGGTACTGGGTAAGACGACGCTGCCGCCTTTCAAATTTCACAAAGTCATCTGCTGGCTTCGCTGCTTCAAAGTTGACTGTGTGGGCTTTATTTGTATATACATATATATATATATTGAGCTGGTTATAAACATACATACATGGCTTATATACAGACAGCACGCAATACTTATACACATGATCGCCTAGCTGGATGGTTTTTTGTGAGCTCTTTTTATTTAAACGTGCTTAAATTTAAAGATCAAATTGCTTTTGGGCTTTTTTGCGCGCAAACGCGGCACAGGAATTTTAAATTTACTCATAAGAAAAGAAGAAAAAACACGTAGAAAAACCGCAATGCACCAAATATGTCAGAAATTTGAACAACAACAATATAATAAGTTAACTAAAGCTCGTGAGTCACTGTAAATGTCATTTGTTAGCGGATATGGTTAGCAAATGGTAGATGTAGTCGCTGGGGAAAAGGCAATAGATGAGTTCAGATTTTTGTTTTCAGTTAGAATAGTCTCTTCTTAAAGTTTCCCAGTCGACCTAACACATTTCGACAAAACTTAATAAACCCTTTGTGCATTTTTTAAAGTAGAGGGTGTACAAAACGGTTCGTTGCCTAACTCTTTTGTTTTTAGACAAAAGCAACGAACTTCTGTTTAACCTATTGACATCCAAAAAGATACTGTAAAAAGTTCCTTAGCACCCACTCAATCAATTAACTATCGTCTAAACCTTGCATTGCTGAAAAAATAAAAATAAAAGAAAAAAAAAACAAAAATGGAAAGGTTCCGAGGTTGCGACCTCCCGATTTGTGTGGCAAGCAATCATGAAGTTTACTATGTTTTTGGTTTTTTCTCATTTTCTTTTTCTGCACCTCCGGGAAGGTTGCAGAGAAAATATTTAAATTTAATGTGTGTACATATGGATGCAGAACTATGTCAATATGATTGTACATTTGTAACTTCGTACTGTGTGAGTTTGGCGAGACTTCTGCTGATCTTCACTCTAAGCCACAACGAATTTGTATTTGGTGCTTGAATCTGACTAGCTGCCAAGGTAGTTAATACATGATACATTTTTTATCAGGGTTGCCTCAGAAAAGCAAACCACTCAAAATCCAACTAAAACACCTAAGCAAGCTGCTTTTAGGTGACACAAAAATCAAATCTCATTTCTAGAAACAATTGTAGAACGATTTAAAAAAGCTCTGAGTTTATTGAATAAAAAATAATTAATATTTTTAAACTATTATAAAGAAGCAAAGGACATTTTGAATGAAATTATTAATTGTCTAAAATATACCACTAATTTAAAATTTTTCTGAAATTGAAATTAAGTTTATGACTGCAAAGTTCTGTTACTTCGAAAATTTTTCCAAATAATGTAATCTCTGAGTTTTTTGTGTCACCTACGGTTTAGTTTGAGAGGCTTGGGAAGCAGCTTTGAGCCTAAATCTCTGAGATTTCTGTTTACCCCTGTAAATTACACTAGGTTACACGATTTTCGTAACATTGACTTAAACCATATTTTTATACCCTGTGGGGATATATTTATTTTGTTTTAATGTGTTTAGCTTGTATTGCCGTAAGGAGAGCCTATTATTTCACTCGGTTTACTATGACTTCGTTAATTATTTAGCGTAGTTTTCCTTAGGTCAAGTGATCTTTACCCTTAATTGATGTACCACCCTCATTTGTGACTAGAGTTTGTCCTCTTATCTTTCGTAAAGATGTTTCTTATCCTAACCTTCTACCCGACCATTTGTAATCTTTTGGCCCTTTATGCTTTTAGAAAAGATACTTACCTCCCAATTGCAACATTTGTGACATTCATTGGGTGTGTTCACCAGGTTGACTTGCACCTTGATCATTTTTCTGATTCCTCTGATCTTTCTGGTGAACGTGACTGAAATATAATCATAATACCAAATTTTAGGTATCATGATACATTAGCCTGTATCATAAAAAAAGTTAGCTTCTTTGTTTGTTATTCTGAAAAACGTCAAATATCGATTATTAGTTATAATATAATTAATTCACGGTCCATTGAGAACTAATGAATGGCCAAGAAGTACAGATATACTTTCAATAAAAGTCAACTAAGTGCAATTAATTCAAAAATTTGTGCATAGTCGCGACACTCCTGGAAAATTTTATTTTTTGAAGAAATATTTCATATTTCCATACTTCATCTAAATATATTTAAAGAGCTCGTCTCCCGACACATCCAGGTCGTTTTGGAATATGGCTTGCATTTCTTCAAAAATGTCATTTCATCATGACAAAGTTGGCGTTGGCATACAAATGTGTCAGAATGTTCACCAGAAGTATCACAAGTATATCATTTTTGTGATACTTGATCAGGGAGCATGTTTCCTGGTGAACACACCTATTGGGGTCATTCAGCAGATAATTCAATCAGTAATCGCTCTTTTACTTGTGATGGATCATTAATCAGTACCTGTTTAATAGACATGATACATTTCGTATAAATCCACCTACTATACATATTATAACTTTTTATAAAATCAGCTGTCTCGACCAATCTCCGTGAATTCTCTAATATTGTTAACTCTGTCTCTTTTTTCACAAATACCAAACTGACGTTATTTATATTGAGTTTACCAAGGCATTTGATTCATAAAATCATAATAACTGAATGTTCTGGTTTTCCCATCTTAACGTTATTTTCTAATTCCACTCAGGTCACATCTGGAATCGCTGAAGGAAGTCATCTTGGACCATTATGTTTCACCTTATTTAGCATTTTTTAATAGTACTCGGCCGATTATTGCTTTTTATGATACATATAAACCTAAAAAATAAATCTATCGAATTTAAAAAAATTGTTGTAGGTGTTTTTTCTTACATTTTTAAATTTTTCTGTTTTTTTTCTGTTATGTTTATTTTTTGGGGTGATCTTTCATTTTGAAAAGATTATCGAGAACAGGACAACCGATTTTAAAAAGCTTTACAGCATTCGAAAACTTAAAAAATTACTTTTTTTTTTAAATTTGTTTGCTTTGATTTTTTAACTTGTAAATTCAAGGAAAATTAGAAAAAAAAGTCCATCTTAATGTCAAATATTAATTAATTAATTAATTAACCAATGCAAAAGCCTAATAAACTGATTATAGACTATTGCCAGCGAATTTGCATGGAAAAGTGGTAGGTTGGCGCAGCTTGAAGCATATTTGCTTAACAACATTTAAAAGTCTATCTCAGAGCCTTAGCGCTCATAGATCTTTAGGATAGAGTTACGCTATTTGGGAGCTGATAAAGCCAGGGCGAGAACTAATAAAATGTCGCTAAGCAAAACTAGTTTTGATCTAAACAAAGGCTTACCACATACATTTTAATGTGCACAAAAAACTAACATAAAACGAAAAAAACTCGAAAAGTCAATAATCTGATTGTGAAACAAACAGCAAGGGAGCAACGACAACGACAACGACGACGACTACGACAACGTTCAATTAAAATAAAATGAAATTAATGAAATACAAAATAAATTAAGTAAATGTTGTTAAAACGGTCTTAGCCACCCCAACAAACTCGCACTCGGAAAAAGCGTCCAAAACGAAAACAAAAAAAATTTAACTTTTCAGTTCGGAGCGAAACTGTACCCCCTTAGCGCTGGCTGAGTTGCTGATGCTGCTGCTGCTGCTGCTGCTGAGGCTGATGATGATGCTGCTGCTGCGTAGAACGCTCGAGTAAAGCGTATGGGCCAAAAACAAGAACAAGAAAGGCAAAAAAAAAGACCGAAACCCGGCTAAGGCAACGGCAGCGATCGATACAATTTTTTTGTTGGTCAGCAAGTTTTGGGCACTGACATTAAAAAGTCAGAGAACAGTAACAATGCCAAGTCACTGACTCACACATATACCCACAAGCACACACACACACACACACACACACACACACACACACACACAAAAGACGGTACCTTTGGTTATAGAAGGGAGACAAAAGAACGAAGATTGGAGACAAGAGTCAGCGTCAGAGTCAAAGTCAGAATCAGAATTGGAGTTGAAATCAGAGCTACAAATACATTTTCATTGCATATTTAAGCTGGTGTTGCTCGGTCTGCTCCTTTGACTGCCTCGAATCAAGTTTTGCACAGCATGGTAACACGTTCGACTGAAAAATTCTAAAAATAATGCCAGCCGGTTTGTCTTTCAAATAAAAAGAGTGGGCTCACATGCACAACTATCTATATGCATTCGTCTATGTGTTGGTGTGTTTGAGTGTACCCCAAGAAAAATAACCAAAATGAGGGAACGGACAAAAGAGAGATGCCTTGTACAGGCAATCGGCAACAGCCACCAAGCAACAGGCAACAGGCAACAAGCGGAGACACCGACTCACCCATAGGCCAAGTGGTGCCGAAGTCACTCTTTTCAACTTACACAGAGGACCACTGAGCAACAGCAGCTGCAATCAGTCAGGTTATTGCCAGGGATGCAGGGATCTGATTTAGTAAGGATGTATGAAACTGTATCAAACACACAAACTGTGAGTTTGGTTGAGATATATTGAGAAACAAAAAAGTTTTTCTTACCAAATGTTGATTCCGAACCGATCGTTCCTATGGCAGCTATACGATATACATAGTGATCTGATCCGGCCGGTTTCGACATATGTACTGCGTGCAGTAAAAAGACGGACCTGTATCAACGAAAGTTTTGTGTTTGATTCAGATTTATATAGTCCGACCGAATTTGGTGCAAATCGGACTACTATATCATAAAGCTGCCATAGGAACAAACGGTTCGAAATCAACATCTAACAAATTTTGTAAAAAATCGGACGGCTTATGCAGGGCTCTGCAAGGGTATCCAAACTTTGGCGCGCCATAGTTAGCTTGCGCTATATTTTGTTTCTTACATTTGCTAATCTTTTTTAGTTGATCGGTTGTACTGGGACTGATGTCAATAAAAGGATCCTAGATTTAGTATGAAAATGGTACTCTCTATTCTATTCGTTTTTAAATCTTGAGTATATTAATTACCAAAAGGCATTTTGCCTAACCCTGGATTGCTGACGATCATGACGTTACTTAAAAGTTGTTGTTGTTGAGCGTAGCGTGTCGTTGTCGCTGTCGCAGTTTCCCTCATCCTCGTCGTCATCTCTTACCATTTGTTTGTAACAAGTAAGGCGCATCTTCACTTGGGTGTGTGTGTGTGTACAAATGGATGTTTGCCTGTTTGCTTCGGCAAAGAGTTACCTGCCTTGTGCTACCTGCGCACAGGTAGGCGTACGCATGTACACATTTATAAATCTGTATCTATATCTGTTTCCATAGCATTGCAGCAAAAGAAGCAACCAAGGGTCAGCAAAACAACGCAGCGCAGCATCAGCTATAAACCTTTATTATGACCATGTATCTGGTATATAAAGAACCCAACTGGCTATACATAAGGGCCTCAAAAGGTGTCTCCCTCTCCCTCAGCTTCTGTCGCCCTGTCTAACTGTTGGGCTTGGTATGACTTGGCATCTTTGGGAAGCTAGGCATTTGCCTTAGCTTAATGGTTTTAGGAAATCGAAAATTAAATAATTTATTTGGATTTTATGATGTTATAAGCAGGTTTTTTCTAGCACCGAGCCCAAACGCACTATAAAGCTTCAGCTTTTAAATTTAAAGTTTCAATTAAACCAAATAAAAAGAATTATAAGAACATATGGTTTTATTTTGCTGGCCAACTTAAAATTTTAATTGTTATATACATATGTAAGTCTCTAATGCCTTTTAGGTAAGTATGTATGTGTGTAAGTCGTCCCTAGATTGAGACTGAGTCAACTGAGCTATCGACCTACGTTAAATCAACCAAAATAATGCATTAGGCTACAGTGGAGAAAGCTCGACAGTAGGCGACCCTGTACTTATGGAAAAGAGCAAAAAATGGTGAAAAGCGAACTCATTTTCTGAAAGTCGTCAATTAAAAAATAGATTGTTTTTCAATGTTGTGTACCAGAAATTACAATAGATGGCGCCACTACGAAAATGTCAGTTGATATACACAGAGGTCGTTTGCGCCTCTTCTTCCCTCCGTAACATTGTTAGTTGAATAACTTCCGCGTTTAACATCCGATTTGGAAGAAATTTTTTGGACAGATTTGGACAATCGTATATATTACATGTAAAAAATCAAGGTGCTCTTGTAATTAGACTCAGAAATTTTTTATTTGATCTCTAAGGGCGAAGGGGGGCATGGCAAAATTCTAAAACAAAGTTGATCAATGCAAGATAGGGATGAACGTACATGCCAAGTTTGGTGACTCTAGCTCTTATAGTCTCTGAGATCTAGGTGCTCAAAAAAGGGACAGACAGACAGTCGGACAAGCCTATATCGACTCGGCTGTTGATGCTGATCAAGAATATTTATACTTTTTGGGACTACGAACTTTTTTTTGCACAAACTTAATAGACCCTTTTGTACTTTTTTAAAGAACAGGATCTAAAAATATAACGCAATCTTTCTTTGGCGCGACGAAGATTGTATATCCTTTGGAGAATCGACATAATACAGGTTTATGATATAGTAGTCGAATTTAATCCAAAAAGTGTATTTAACGCTACCAGACACACAGCCTGCGAGTTTGGATGAGATATCTCAAGAAAATAAAAAGTTTTTCATACTAAAAGTTGATTTTTATCCGATCGTTCCTATGGCAGCTATATAATAAATTTTTCGGTTTGAACCAAATTTAGCCAGGCTGTATAAAACTGTAGCAAACACACAATCTTTAAGTTTTAATAAAATATAAAAAAAAAACACAAAAAAGTCTTTCATCCTAAGGGTTGTTTTTTAACCGATCGTTCCAATGTCAGCTATATGATATAGTGATCAAATCAAGATAACTTTAAACATGCATAGAAACAGACGTTCAGACAGACGGATACCGACTTTGCTCGTCGTCCTGATCAACAATATGTGTACATACTGTTGGGGTCTGCCATGTCTCCTTCAATGAGTTTCAAATATCGTGACAAAATTATAATACGCTCTGCAAGGGTATAATGAATGAAAAGGGGAGATATTTTTAAGCACAATCCCCACTACGTAGACACAAATTTTTTTTGGTGATCATCGCTCTTAAATGGCCAACAGTTTGAATTACATTCGAAGTTGACAAGTAGCTTGTCATTGTCGTGATGATACATCTCAAATTACAATCAGGACCTTCAGCTTCAGCTTTTATGTGCTTAGTTAACGTGCATGTCTGCAAAAAATTTATAGACTTTGTTAAATGTTAAAACTAGTTTAAATGGTCAAAATCGATGGAAGTAACATCCGTTATAAAAAGTCACAATTTATTAATTATGTGGAACATTTTGGATTATGTTACATAAAAACGCAATAATGTGAAAACTCCCTTAGCGTACATTTCTAATAGGCGGACACCCCCTTGGGCGAACACTATTTCCATGACGTTGGTTTTGGTGGGGTTTTCAGACCAATTTTGCCTCTATTGAGCGGACATTCTCTTGAGTGGACGTGGACATTATTTTAGAAAAAAATCGAACCAAAAACCTATCTTGGCGGGACACGAATTAAAATTAAAAATCAGAAGTGGGTGGAAACAATGACAATTCGGAATCCGAAGAAGCACCGAAAGAGCCTGACTATGATCCTGATCTAATAGATTCGGATGATAAGGCGATGACCACAATTAAGAAATTAAAAAAATTTGTTTAAAATTACTATAAAGCGTTTGAATACGTAAGACATTTGGAAAGCCATTTGCAGTCCTCCATATTAGAGAAGAAATTCAAGAACGCTCGACAAACCAAAATAATTGATTTTTTTTAAGACGCAGTAACACTAAATGTAACTAATGAAATCGAAGTTAATTTTGCTAAATTTTAATTTTTTTTCTTATTATTTTTTTTCTTATTATTAATTTTATCCCAATTTTTTATCCTTAACATAACACATACTATTTACTTAGTACGTAAATTAACTGAAAGTTAACTTTTCATTATTTTTAAGTCATTATTTTGTATTTTAATAAACTCTAAATTGAAAAACCCACTTTAATTTATGGAAAAAAATAAAATATTCCTATAAGCGGACACACGCCTTGAGTGGACGAAAATTGCCCGACGATGTGTGTCCGCCCAAGAGAGGTTTCACTGTATATATTAATATATGCCATATCTGGTTTGAAATAATAAAAATATTTTAATATCTGTTTATTTCCCTACCCAAAAGTATTTTGATATTTGTTTTTTATACCCTTGCAGAGGGTATTATATTTTTGTCACGAAATGTGTAACGCATTGAAGGAAGCCTCACAGACCCCATAAAGTATATATATTCTTGATCAGGGCGACGAGCTGAGTCGATATAGCCATGTCCGTCTGTCTGTCCGTCTGTCCGTCTGTTTCTATGCAAACTAGTCTCTCAGTAGTCTCTCAGTTTTGAAGCTATCTTGATGAAACTTGGTACAGACCCGTCTTTTTGCTGCACGCAGTACATATGTCGAAACCGGCCGGATCGGATAACTATATCATATAGCTGTCATAGGAACGATCGGTTGGAAATAAACATTTAGTATGAAAAACTTTTTTGTTTCTCAAGATATCTCAACCAAATATACACATTGTGTGTTTGATTAAGTTTTAAACAGGCTGACCAAATTTGGTGTAAATCGGACAACTATATCATATAGCTGCCATAGGAACGATCGGTTCGAAAACAACATTTAGTATGAAAAACTTTTTTGTTTCTCAAGATATCTCAACCAAATATACACATTGTGTGTTTGATAAAGTATTAAACAAGCTGACCAAATTTGATTTAAATCGGACTACTATATCATATAGCTGCCATAGGAACGATCGGTTCGAAAACAACATTTAGTATGAAAAACTTTTTTGTTTCTCAACATATCGCAACCAAATATACACATTGTGTGTTTGAATAAGTTATAAGTTTTAAACAAGCTGACCAAATTTGATTTAAATCGGACTTCTATATTTCATATAGCTCGCCATAGGAACGATCGGTTAAAAATCAACATTTAACAAATTTTGTAAAAAAATCTGTCGGCTATACACAAAGGGCACTGCAAAGGGTAATCCAAACTTTTTTTTTGCATTCATTACTCAATACCAAAAGGTGCTCTAAGCAATTTATACCAAGTACACATATGCATAAGCAGGCTCTAGTTTCAGGAATTAAATATATTGTCTTTTATCTAGGATCCTCACTCTCATATTGTTCTTCATTATCTTAACGTGGTAGAAGGATCTGATTCTTGTTTGGTTTAAAGTAACAAAAGAAACTAGACTCAAAATTAAGTAAGTTTAGGTATTGTAGTATGATAAAAAATTAATAAATTCACATACTAACAATTTTCTTAATCTATTTATATATATAAAACTCTTTGTCCTGAGACATCACACTGTAGGCCATACGGCTTAAGATATCGAGCTAAAATTTGTTCCGACGAATCATTGGTGTTGCGAATTTCAAAATAAATTTGCAGTATATGGCACTGTTCCTCGCTCTTGCTGCTAGAATCAAATTGTAGCGAAAACTTTAAAACAGCGACCAACAAAAATGTAAATTCTTTGTATGTATTATATAAAGTATTATTATGTTAAGTCCAATTGCAGGGAAGAATTGAATTTACATTTCCCGCTTTCTTCTTAGAAATGACAGAAGGTCCGGCTATAGCTGTGAGAAGTGCTCCCTATTTTCACTCCACATTTCTCCCGGCGGTGTGCGACCGAAGCGAGCACTGGGCTGTTTGCCCGCTGCTAATAAAAAGTACTATTATTTTAAGTCCAACTGCAGGGAAAAATTGGATTAACATTTCTCTTTCTACTTAGAAATGACAGAAGGTCCGGCTATAGCTGTGAGAAGTGCTCCCTATTTTCACTCCACATTTCTCCCCGAGATTTCAGCGAGCGTAGCGGGTCGGGGGTTGGCGGGCGAAGTGAGCTGGGGGCAAACCCCCTAGTATTATATATTCGTGTTTGGACTTATTTATTTAAAAAAGAATTTGTGAGTTCAGGATTGTATACTTAAACTCTCAAATGGAGACCAAGATATGTCTAACCTATATAACCTATGTAAAATGAATTGAAAGAAACTTATAACTCCTGAGTGTTTTACCGATTGCAAAAGAGGACAGCTTATCGAAAGCATATTATTCAGTTTGTTTGGGTAATTCTAAATTTAATTAGATGACAGTTTTCAACAAGTTTATTGGTAACAGTCAAAATTTTGAACTTATCGTTAGTATAGCTTAACTTTTTCAATGCCATACCAATGAGTGGGGTACGGATTTTTGTGCTTACGACGTCTTATAATGTTCTGCAGAGTGGGCATCACTGCCGCCATAGGATCTAAAATATTAGAATACATTTGCAGTAGCTCTGACCACTGTGTCAGCAATGCCAATAGCTCTTCATCTTTGGATATTATTAACAGCGTAATGTGTGAAGTTATTATTGCACTTAGCCATTGTAAAGCTTGAAGTTCAGTGCACATGCTTCCCAACGAAACGGCATCCTGATTAGATCGCTCTTCGAGCAGTGCATTCGAGTCAGTTACCAATATGTACAGATGTTTCAACAATCGCTGGATATGTGACAGTTCAAGACGCTGTTTTAAATGCTTCTCAATGCCCACCGAATTGAAGCTGCAAGCGAGCACCGCATTAAGTAGCTCCTCGTTGACTGGCGCCATTTGGGCATAATTATCATCAGTGTCCATGGCGTTACCATTGGTAAGGCTAGTGGGAGTGTTGTCTAGGGCATACCGGAGGCACCAGGCCAACGTGTGGTCAGAGATGTTGGTGTAGCGACGCACACACATTAAAACATGTTCAGTGTTTTGTGTTTTAATGAACAGCGTTAATAGCTTCTCAGTAATTTCTTGCTCGCCAGCTCCACTTCGTTCCAATTGCCTAACTACTGACTGCACCGCCAGATTCTGCGGTCCCGTATCAAAGTAGTTGCGCATGAGTGTAACATTTACATCTTCAAGTCCATTGTCGACATATACCACTTCACCATCCATATGCTGCTTAATGAGATCGTTCAGCTGTTGCTGTGACATTTCAGGCGATTCAAAAGCAACAGCTTTGCCGTCAGATTTTGGCAATTCTGCCAGTGGCTGCTTTGAGGGCTTCATCTGCTTAACGGCATTGTGCGCACGACCGTTGCCCCCAAATTTGATAGCAGACTCCAGTGATTCTTCTTCGTTGATGTGATCCAGCTCAATGGGTGTCAATGTCGTCTCCTTTAGTTGGGTGCCCAGCATATCCACCAGCAGTTCATCATTCATGCGATAGCGCACAGCTGCAATATGCTGACCCATGGCGAGAAGAATGTGTTCATTTCGTGCCCACAATCGTGAAAAGTCTAAGTAGACTTTAAAGTATTGCTTGGCATTGACTATTTTGAACTGCGTGTTGTATACAAGCAGCGAGGCACCTTCCTGGCCATAATTTGCGCCGTAGATAGCCGCAAAGTTGCGTGACAATCCTTGCAACGACAACTTGCTCTCCACATTGAGTTCAGCGAGCATGGACACAAATTGCCCGGGTGCACTTTCGTGGGAGCGATCAGTGAGGCTTAGCATGAAAATTCGCTTGTCGGACCCTATATCAAATTAGGTTAAAAATGAAATTAATGTTACATAAGCTACGTTACTTACAAATGGTCATCAGTTGTGGGCCTGCATCACCTTCGATAACCGCATGGCCGGAAAGTCGAACGGCTTCTCTCTTAATTACGTAGGTTCGCTTATTATAATTGGACAAGGAGCGTCGTACGAGGATCAATTCGCCAGTTGTGTTTTTTTCCACGAAGTATGTGAGCACCTGACAACCATTGGCCAGCGTGTGCACTCTTGGCATGCTCAGCGTATTGTTGGCTGCAAGCGCCAATTGCTCAGCTGTGTCCTCCTTCTGATCCTTGCGTGACTCTAATGCTTTTGATAGCGCCTGGAATGAGCCATCGCTGTACAATACGAAAGCCTCCTGATCTGTGTACACCAAATGAGCAATACTTTTTTGAAACTTAAGCTTTTTGCACTTGGACACATCAGCCGTACCGACGTCCCAAATACGCAGAGCGTGATTGCCGAAAACACCGACGTATTTCTGACTTTTTGAATCGTATATCACCTTAGCAGACAGTTTCTCTGGCATTGACCAGCTGTGTAGCTGTTTATGCGTGCTAATCTACAATTAGTAATTTATAAATAAGAATTGCAACTTTTGTAGGCCTTTCAACTTACATTCAAAATTACAACAACGTTGCGTGCTAAAGTAGTGATTACATTGCCTGCATCCTTGTCCGCTGCCATTCCCAGGAACTCCTTGGGATCTGGTATGGGAAAAAGATTGTAATACGATAGGAATTTAGACATTCTTAAATTTTATTAATTGGTGTCGAGTCAAAACAATAACAACCAACACGTGTTATTGGTGTGCTTCTATCGATTGTTAATATTTCCATAAATTTATCGCTAGCTCGTGAGTGGTAGTACATATCGACATTCAGCTGTCCGTCATCTAAAGAAAGAGCGTTTTGTACTGCTTATGCTAGGTTTACATTGACTGGCACAGCCTGGCACAGACTGCCCAGCGTGACAGCTGCTCTTTACACTGTATTGCCTAGAGCAGTGTTGTAAGGTGTCCGTTGGCGCGAATATTCAAACCATTTTATTTTATTAAATTAGCGTGCCATTTCATTTTGACGTGATGAAATAAGCCTCCACACCTTATTTCGTTAGTGAATAATGAAATTATGACCTTTTAAATAGTAAAATTTGGGGAAGGTGTGGTGTGAGGGAATTACCGGCGTAATACCTCAGAATTTTTTAATCTTCATTTAATTACTATATTTTATTTCGACTCTACTATTCTTCTATCGTCAATCGTCAAAAATCTGATTTTTCCGCTGAATTAACAGAATATACGCACTTTGCTTATCGATATACGTGTTCGATATCGATATATTGTGGCCGCTTTATATAAATCAGCTGTTGTTGCTGTTCATAAGCAAAACAAACTTAAAGTTGCCACTTTTAAATAAAAATAATAATAGAATCGTTTTCTATCCTGATAATACATAATAATCATATCATATATTAATTTTGTTAGTCATATCACCTTAACTAAATAAAATAAAAGCAAATTATCTTGTTTGGTCCTTATGACCTCCAATTGAACGTCGGTAATTCCCACACACAACATTTTCCCCAAATTTTACTATTCAAAAGGTCATAATTTCACCATTCACTGATGAAATAAGGGGTTGAGGCTTATTTCATCACGTCAAAATGAAATGACACGCTTAATACTGTGTTTACACTAGGCCGCATCATTGGATTTTTCCGTTAAATGGAACATGCAGCAATGATGGCCATATGAACCCTGTGGATAGAAGAAGACAATGATGCGGCCGCATGTTAAATCATGTTAAATCATGCGACGCATCATTGGCAAGTGTTGCAGTATTCTGTTAGTATATGTTTTAACACTGCAATTTTTCGGGGTGTCGATGGTGTGTTGACAGCGAACAGCTGTTTTTTCATCGAGTATCGATAATCTAATAGTAATATAGCTTAACCGCAGAAATAATAATTTCAAATAGAAACACAAAAGACAAAATTCAAAGTCTTAAAAGCATTTTTGAAAGTGCACTGCAATTAACAATTGCACCATATACAACGTTTACTAGTTTAGAACTTATAATTGTCTCTATTTCAATAAATAAATCTGACTTTGGCAGGCCAACAGCTGACAAATGATGCGAAAAAAGATGCGGCTCCAGTGTAAACGACGCGCAGCATTTTTCCGCACCTTTGACAATGATGCGACAGTGTAAGAACAGTATAAACTCACTATAAACGCACTATAAATTCACTATTAGTTAATCAGTATTTTTTTTCTTGGCATTTTGGTAAAATGCGGTCAGTTCACGCGAATCTTTTTCGGTCACATTGTTAGCTTACTTCAACGTGTTAGAATGGGTGGAAAAACGAAACAAACACCTCGCACTAAAAACAATGCAAAGGTAAGTAATTAAAACACATGCGATAATACACGGTTGCTGATTTATCATTTCCATCTGCTATTAGCCATCGAGCAGCAGCCGCTCTGCGGAGTTATTGGGCAGTACAACGCCCGTGTTTGTTGGCTTCTCGACACAAGCCGATGGCAACTTGGTGCCCTTTGCTCCAGGTTTTGCCAGCGCCGAGCAAATGCCAGAAACTTTCGATGTAAACATAAGTCCACAGGCGCAAATAATACTACGTAAGCTATCTAAAAAGGACCCGATGACCAAGAAGAAGGCATTGCAAGAGCTGCACGAACTCATAACAGAATCGGATTTGGATTCACTGAAGAACATTTTGCCGTTGTGGCCAAAATTTTATCACAATCTGGCAACTGATATTGAACACGCAGTGCGTGAGCAAACGCAGCTGGTGCTGCAGTTGCTCATGTTAAAGTGCAAGCGTGCCATGGCTCCGTATCTTAAGCAACTGGTACCAGTGTGGCTCGCAAGTCGCTTCGACAACTACGCACCAGCAGCGAGCATTGCCAGCAGTTCTTTTCGGGCGACCTTTGCACGGACTTGCGAAGTATGTTTGCATTGCCAAAGTGAAATAATAGAGTACACTACACGTAATTTAACATTTCACACGCCGGCGACGCTTTCCATTGGTAAAAATCTTAAACCGGAGGAGTCTGAGCAAAAGTATCATCGCGTTGTCATTAGCAGCTTAAAGGAGTTGTCCTTCTTTATTGAACAAACAGCAGCAGCTGATGATTTGGAACAGATAAAGCACGGCTTGACGACTCTATTGGTGCATCAAAAATTTTGGACATTTGCCAAGCACAAGCTACACACCATTAAGTAAGAGATATAACACTACCTTACAAATAAATTATTTGTGTCTGCCTTTCAGACCTTAGTATTTTTCCCGTATAGATTTTGACCTCCTAAACATGAAAAAGTATCTTAAAAATTATGCATTTTTCAACTTTAAGAGGCTCTAACATTGTAAAGTTCGAGCTGATTTCAAAACATTGAATGGAAAAGTTTCAGAAAATTTCATTTCCTTTAGTTAAAGCCTAATTTTGTTGAAAACTATACGGGAAAAATACTTAGGGCTAAAAGGAAAATTGGCTGTAAACTGGTGTAATCAATGCTAAATTCCTAATATAATTTTCTCACGTTTTAGAGCCGCCTGGTTTGAGTGTATTTACCATATTCTGCAGTCCTCTAAGCTGGTTGAAGTGCTCACACCACAAAAGTCGCAGCTTATTACTACAAGTTTTCAATTCATAGACGATGCTGATCCACTGGTCGCACCCCAAGTTTGGGGCTGTGTGTTGCTCCTGCAAAGCAACTATGATGATTGGTATGATAAGGCAAATTAATATTGTATAAGAGCATTTATTTATATTTACATGATCAGCATCAATTGCCGAGTCAATATCTGTCCGTCTGTCAGTCCCTTTGAGCACCGAGATCTCATAGACTATAAGAGCTAGAGACAACAAACTTGGTACATAGGTTTCTTTACATCTTGCCCAGTTCAACTGGTTTCAACTTAGTTTTAGAGTTCTTCCACGCCCGTACCGCCTTGCAAATTAATAAAACAAATTTAAAATTTGCCGGTTGGCTATCCGGCTGTTTCTCTAGTCTGTCAGTTTTAAAGCTATCTTGATGAAACTACAGATCCGTCTTTTTGATGCACGCAGTACATATGTCAGAACCGACTTATCGAATCACTATATCATATAGGTGCCATAGGAACAAAATTAAACTTTAGTATTAACAAATTTTCTGTTTCTTAAGATATCCTAAAAAAAACTGACAGATTATGTGTTTGCTATATGTAGTTGCAAACCACCTGACAAAATTTGGTTAGGATGAGACTACTATAATTAGCTGCCGTAGGCACGATTTTTAGAAGATCAAAGTTTTGTTTCTTTAGATGTCTTAACCAAACTCGCAGGTTGCTTGTCCGGTAACGTTATATAGAATCCGACCGAATTGGGCTAAAATATGACTACTATATTATAAACCTGTCATATGTTGAAACATTAATGCAAGGGTATACAATCCTTGAAGCGCCAAAAAATAGCCTCCGTTATATTTTCTCTAATGTTTTGTTAAATGAGGTTTATCTGATTGCTCCCATGTCAGTTGCATTATATAGTCATCCGATCTTGACAAAATAAGGATATGTCTGGATATAACTTATCGTACAAAAATGCTAAGCTACAGTAGAGCATGCTCGACAAACCGTTCACTATAGACTGCTCATCAATGTTGCATACCATTCAATAGATGGCGTCACTGCGTCAGTCATTTCATCACTCAAAACCTAAATTTCTTTCATCAGGTATTCTCCTCTCAATATGCGAAAGACGGTGCTTCCGAAGGTCTCAACGCTGCTAATCAATGCTTTTAATCGCAATGCTCAGGCCATTTGTCCCAATCTGCTACCGTTCCTGTCCAAGATAACGCCTGATAGTTTGCAGGGTTTCGACATCTACGAGTTCTACAACCGATTCTTTGACAACTTGAAAACTGCAATTGTGGGTCTACATGATCCACCACTGTCCAAATCGGACATTTCTATCATGCACAGAGCGTACTTTGAATGCTTGCGCTTTATGCTTCAGCAAATTAATAATAATACGGAGCGGAATGCATCGATGGAGCACTTTGCCTTGGGATTGCTTGAAGATCAGCTACTGCTGCCCATTGATCACTTGCTCCTCAGTGAGAACGAGCACGCCAGGTACTTTTTTCAGCACACGTCGGCACTGGTTGCTTTCTGGGATCGACAGTGCAATAATGAGGATAATAAAAGCTCCTGCACATTGTATACAAAATTGTTAAATGTATTCTGGGCGCGTATCTTTAAAATTGTCACACAGCATCTCGCAGCTGAGGATGTCAATGAACAATGGCTCTCACATGTGCTGCTGCTGGTCCAGGATCTGCATGTGGCAAATCCAAGCTTGGACACACAGTGCGTCAAGTTTCTGGAGACAGACAATGAAGTAACGAGAACAGATCAAACCTCCCAGCACTCAACGCCCTTAAAAAAAGAAGCAGGTTATGCTGCCTTCATTCAAAAAGAGCTCAAGCAGCTGGTGGTTAAACTGGTGCGCATTTGCCTGGAAAAGGCTAACAGCAGCAAGAACTTCGCCCTCTACATTTACCAGGTGCGCACGCTGACCAAAATGTTTACAGATGCCGAGTTCTATAAGAGTTTAACAGAGGTGGGTGAACTGAGTGCCACGCTGGACAAGTTTGGTGCGCTGCTGGGACATATTGATGATGAGGCTTGCGAGTCCGTGTTAGAGATAATTTTTGAGATTCTCGCGTTGCTTAAGCCGGCGGAGAGCTTAGACTATATTGGTGAAAAGCTCTTAAAGGTGAGTAGAAACCATTAAATAAGTATCTACAGTTTTTTGTATTAGATACAAGTAGGAAAAAACCCGAAAAATGTAATTCAATAAATATTCTGTATTTGCAGCTACAAAAAAAGCGTGTACAAAATCTGCTGTTGAATCGATTGCTCTCCTATCCTTTGTGCACTGAACCTGCCGTGCGCCAAATGCTTGCTAGTCCAAAAGCCTGTGAAATAATTTCACGTATTGCAGAGGAGGTTGTCGTGGACAACAACAGGGATAAGTTGAACCTGTTGCACAAGTGCTTCTTTCAAACGGACACAGGTGATATTTTAATAAATGCCACAACAGTAGACAAAATTGCACTAGCTATGTGTGGACCCCTGGAGCGGCCGCCTTCTAGTGACATGGTTGAAGTGTGTGGCAGTTTTATAGCACAGATAATGCCCGTCATATGCAGTCAGGCCAACTCCTCGGTGGCTGTGCGACAACAAGTCTTTTTAACTTTGTACAAGTTTAGCTTGGAGCAGCGAGTGGGCGAATATCTGTCGGAAGATACCCTTTGGGAAATAACCACCTGTTGGCAGGACGCGCTCTCCAGCAAAGATATTGAAATCGATAATGTGCTTCTGCAAAGATGTGCAGAAATAGTGGAAGAATTGGCATGTAATGCCGAACTATGTACCAGCAGTCTGGAGAGCATGGCCGAGGCTGTGGCTAAATTTGTTGTCTGTTCCACAGAGAATATTGAAAATGAGTCACAGCGGTTGTCGCGCATAGACGAGAGCCTTGTGGCTCTCCTTACCTCAGAGCAGAAAACTTCCGAAAATGTTCTCCAATTTGAACATCATGTTGTTTTCGTAGAGACGCTGCAAAAATCGATAAGCGCTGGCGTCGCCTTTGACAATGCTGATTTAAATGATACAATGGTTTTACCTCTATTGAGACGCGCGGCGTTGAACTTTATCGCAATCTGTAAACTGGTTTGTCGTGTGGAGAATCCCCAGTTGGCGCAACAGACAAATGAATGCGAGGACGAGCTTACGGAGGACTATTGTGACCCCAATGCCAATCTGTTGAAGCAATGGAGTGAATCGTTAATATTGGAAATACTACAGTGCTTGAAAGTGGCTAGCGCTGCAGAGATCTGGATGGAAGCTAGCTCTTATTTGAGTAACGCTTATATGGAAATTGTGGTTTGTCTGTCTGAATATGTTCGAAGCTTTATGGGCAACGGCAGCGATTTGGTGAACGTTATCAAGGAGCGCATGAAGCAGACCGCCATGTATCAGGACAGTGTCATAAGCTGCCGTCAGTTAGGTTATTTGATTTACTGCTCCCAATATGCGGTTTTTGAGGAAAGCTCCACCATTCTGTTGCACGAGGATCTGGCTGAACTGTTTGTATCCCAAGGAGCACTTAAAGCTTATGTGATGACGCTTCAGGTAAGCATTAAAAAAATAAAACATTAATTTATCATTTAACAAACATCTATCCTTATAGCATTTTTTGCCAAAACTTTCACAAAAGGCCTTGAGCTTGAATAGCGTCATCATGCGAACTGAACCTCCACAGATGTGGGTAAAGGCAGCCGTCTTTCGCTGTCTGCTCCTCAATAATTTTCAATCGGATCTCAATCAGCAAACAGATCGCAATATTATAGCTTCTGCGTTGCAGTTCTTGACCCGCGTAGATGAACAGCAAAATGCACAAAAAGACCTGCTACATTATAATGTGTTAGTTCATCAGTTATATGAAAAGTTTTATTACGCTTCAGTTAATTAAAAATATTTTGCAGCGAGATACTGAAACAACCTTATGAGTCTGTGCTTAATACTGTGGAAATTATTCAACTGCTCAATGAGATTTTGAAACGTTTTCCTTATGAGCTGACTATTAAAAATTGGGATGCCATACGCATTGGGCTCAGCTCCTGGGTACTCACTGTTTCTAAATCTATTGCCCATTACAGCGATCCAAAGGTAAGTAAATCTAAAAGTTGAATGCCAATTCCAAATATTCGAGTAAAAAATAATTCTCAGGAACACTAGTTTACAGTCATTTGCCTCAGAAAGTTTCATACTACAAAACTTGATTTGTATTCAACGAGTTTAGTAGTATGAACCTTTTTGGGTCGGATAAAAAGTATAAATGCATAAGTTCGTCATTTGTCAGTCGATTTGCATTCAGGAGATCTTATTACCTCTAATTGGAGACTTATTAAAACGGTAACCTCGTTTACGATTTATGCTCAAATAAGCTGCGTCATGTCATAAAAAATTTCATATTTAAAAAGCTTATTAAAAAAAATTTTTAAATGAATTTTTGTGTTTACTAATCTACGGGAAATATTAAGATCTCTGAGGCAGACTAAAATTTCAATATTTGTAACATGTTTCTATACATTTCTAGACAACCTTTTTCGTTGTGGCTGTATTTCAACTGTTTGCTACGCTTGTCAACTTTGTGCGCTCGGAGAAGCAAAAGAGCTCGACGGAGATGCTGAAGAATGTGGTTGACGAGTGGGAGAGTCTGTTTGCCAGGGAGGTCAATGTGGTACTATTTAAATCATATTATCAACTGACTCATGAAGCAAGTGTGAAGCCAGAATATCGTGTATGCTACGAGGCTTTGCTGGAGCGTCTGATGCCTACGCTGGAGCTGCTGGACTACAGCTTTGTCTATGGAGTAACTAAAAAATGTACACTCCTAAGCTATCTAAATTTAATTCGCGTTTTTTCGGTTAGTTCTGCAAATCTCCCAGCTCGAAGGTCTCTCTGGATCATCTGTGCAATTTGCTATTTAAGCAGGTGCACAGCTCACAACACAGCGTGCGGATAAATGCGGTACAAGCGCTGCGTCAGTTGACTGCACACTTTGTGGCCGACGACATTATTGCGAATGATAAACAAAATGATAGTCTTGAAGCCGCCTGTTTCACGATATCCAAGTGGCACTTTCTAAATCGGTTTGAGGATTATCTAACACGTTACGATGCGCTTATGCATAAATATTTGAAGGAGTTCAGTTTTAAGCTCTCCGAACTGGAAGATCTGGATCCAATTGATAGGCATGACGCTTTTAGCTATTTGCTGATTTGGGACTGCATTATAAATGTATGCGCCAAGTCGCCAGTTGCATTGCGATCGGTCTACACGAGCTGGCTTAATGAGAATCGCTATGAAGAGGTGATTTGTCTGACACTACAGTTTTACTAATGATTTGGGTATTAACACACTTAAAATTTCGAATACACCTATAGAATTTTTTACACTTTCTCTTTCGGGCCATGCCAGTGGACATATTAAAGAATCATAGCGCTAAATGGCACAGCAATGATGTCTATAAGGAGCTTAGCTGGCATCAATTGAAAGGTAAGTTATAATTATCGCTTCCTTAATTTATCAACGTTTCCTCCGAGGGCAGATTCTCAGGCAGGAACACATCTTCACCGAAATCTTCATAGTCGGTAATATCAAAATCATAATCGTCTTGCATTTCTTCTTCCATTTCTTCAGACAACGTAATGTAATCAGACATTGGCACAAATTGTTCCCCACTGTTGGCATGCATTGTACGTTCCACAGGTATCTGTTGAGGGGCCAAGTAAATGTTCAAGTTCGATATAAACTTGTTAATCCAAACGGTCAAATTGTTGGCCAGAATTCTTTGATAGTCCCGTAAGTTGCTCGTCGTGTAGAACTCTTGTTCTGTGAATTAGAAAGATAATAAAAATGTAATTATGCTATCATTTTGTGACTACAGTATGTCACGGTCAATTATGATCAGTCCGTCCGCCAATTTGATAAAAGCTATAGTTTGTAATTTTATAGCTAAAACTCACCAGTAAATTCCTTAATGCGGTCTAAGATTACAGCACAAAGAGGAGATTGTTCGTCAATGATAAATTGATCATTGAGAAGGAAGTCCTTCATCTCCTCAAAGAGTACGCATACGATCTTCATCATCTGTTTGCGTTGCCGCTCCAAAATCATTTTTTTGAGACTGTTGCAGCGTTTCTTATGCTGTTGTCTTTGAGCGCGACGCTGTCGCATTTCCTCTTCCAAGTATTCCATTGCCTTCTCCATGGTCATCGCTTCAACGGGAGGTTTGGGTTTCATTTGCTGTTGCAGCGACGTTATTAGGCGCGATGGAAGGATGTGCTTGAAATACTTGAACGTATCCTTGACTCGCATAGGATGTGGGTTGGCTAGACGCTCCATGCGTGCCGTACAAATGGGCACATATATCTTCTTGGTAATGTAACGCGGCTGCTTGAGTCTTTGTTTCGAAAGAAAATTTTTTTGGGTGTGGCCAAAAAGCAAATGTGTTCTTCCCTCTTAAGCATATCGCGATCTATAATAATCTGCCCGGTGTGCTGGCAGGGCACATAGCACGGATGATAGCGCGGGCAGATGCAAAAGTATCTGTACATGTGCTGTGGTTCCGGAATTTGTGAATTGACCAGGCGCTTGATGCGCTTTGCGCGATCAGGTCGTAGTTGCACCATGGCCAGACGTGCGTTCAGCTCATCCGCCACTGTCACACCTATATCAACGGGCTCACGTTGTGGCTGAGGACGATCGCTTGCTGTCTGCGCCAGATTGACCGCCTCGCCCATTCTCACCTTCTCACTTTCCAGTTTCACTTCGCGAATAGGCACGTCGCTGGCCATTTCATAAAAATTTAAAGGTTTTTTTTCCATAATTCAGAAAAAAGCAATTTGAAAAGTTTCAAACGAAAAAATCAACACAATATTTATATCGACAATGAAATGAATGAGCTACTTTCTAGTGTATGAACGAGCTGTTTTATAATGTAATGTTTTATTAATTTATTTATTCTGGCCTGCTAACAAAAAATATTAAATCTTGACATGCTTTTGTTTGTTGTCTATTTCTAACAGATCCCCAACTGTCAGTGGAACGCTATGTTTGTCATCTCTATACGGAGATATTGCGAAAATTGCCTGCCGTCGTGCGTAAATGGTGGAACGCCTGCCAATCAAGGGAAAAGAACTTTGTTGACAATCTTACTACGAATTACGTTAGTGCACTCATCTGTACCGAGGAGCTCAAGGCAATCGCAAATCGAAAGGAGAAACATGAGAATATGCAGGTGAGATGTCTCTTCTGTCTATCGGTCTTTGTAGTTTTTAGGGTGACTCCTCGATATACATGCGCATTATAAACACCACAGCAATGCTGACCAACAGCACAAAAATAACAACGGCTCGAAATATCTCCAATGGTACCATATCACGGCGGTCTGTGTTATTCGTTCCGAAACACAAGCAGATTCACATTTAACAATTTCGGTTAAATGCACACAAAAGCATTGACTGCTTAGTTTTTGATAGTAATTCCGTTCATTATTATTATTGGTTAATATACCCTCGCAGAGGGTATTATAATTTTGTCATTCAATGTGTAACGCATTGAAGAAGGCGTGGCAGACCCCATAAAGCATATATATTCGTGATCAGGTCGACGAGCTGAGTCGATACCGCCATGTCCGTCTGTCTGTTTCTATGCAAGCTAGTCTCTCAGTTTTGAAGCTACCTTGGTAAAACTTGGTACGGGTCCGTCTTTTAGCTGCACGCAGTGTAAAAAATTTTACGCCTTATACGTCTGCAAGGGTATCCAAACTTTGGAGCGTCAAAGTTAACTTGTGGTGTATTTAGTAATAACTAATTACTATATACCAGGGACCGTAAATAAGAGTTATGAAAGCAAATTTTTAACTAAATAATTCAACGTAAAGGAAATATGTTACAGCAACATGGAAAGGCCAAAGCATCTTTTTGTACCTTTGCTGAGTCGATGTTGATGAGCCAAGTTCGTCTGTCTATCCGTCTATCCGGTTCGCGAGGTTCGGTTCGGAACCGGTTTGCAGGCTCGATATTATTATTAGATTGTAAATTTATTAATACAAACTATTTATTTATTTGCACTCAATTTTTAGGTGACGGTGCACACATCAACACGAGAAGTTTTGGCCGTCTATGCGCTTGATGACGCACGCATGGAGCTGGTCATTACACTGGCTCCTAATTATCCATTAGGCGCTGTTAAAGTTGAATGTGGTAACCAAATTGGTGGACGTGCAAATGCTCGGAATGTAGGCATGCAGTTGACTATTTATTTGACGCATCAGGTAATATCACATCACCTCACAGCAGTTTTAATTTTGGGTCAAATGATACGTTAATTATTTACCATACATTTCTTTTGAGCGATCCGTTTTGCGCTCTTATTTGATTTTGCTTTTGTGAAATAGCTGGCAGACTTAACGAGCAGTTTATATAGATCTGAAAGTTCACATAAATCGCGAATGCAGAAAATGCCAAAACAAAATCTAAATATAGTTTTTAAGCCACTTTAATAATGTTTTTCTAACGGATTGTGTAGTTTGATAAATAACATAAGTCTTTAACTTGTCAATCGTGGTCTTAATTCACCTTCGGTTTACCAATAGAACGGCACCATATACGATGGCCTCACGCTGTGGAAAAACAATCTGGATAAAAAATTCGAAGGTGTGGAAGAATGTTACGTTTGCTATACAGTCATACATCAGGACACCTGTCAGCTACCCAAATTGACTTGCAAAACCTGCAAAAAGAAATTCCATGGACCTTGCTTGGTAAGCTGAACCAAGCATTAACTGAATTTAAATATAGTTGAAATTTCTTTTGTTTATTTGCAGTACAAGTGGTTCACCACGAGCAGTAAATCCACTTGCCCAATTTGCCGCAACGTTTTTTAAATTATTATTCTTAAAATTATACAAATTGGCGACACGTATTAATCTTTGCACAACGGTAGTCAATAGCTTTATTTGGCCCTTCCTGTAAATCAATTCATAATAACAATAAATTAACATTAGGTTGAAACATCTTCAAAGATCTGTAGCACTTGGGGTTAGAATACCGACTTAGAGTAGAAACAGAAGATATAATGCGTATACCGAATTTTGAAAGTTATCTGATGAGTTATTTGTAGTTGTTTTTGTGGTAATTTATATGGTAAGCCTCCAATTCAATTGCAATTTTGGCTTAAATTTTATGTCCGTTAATTATTTATTAGTTAACTATTCTCTAATGAAAATAATATAACTCTTGTTTAACTCTGGGCCCTGGTGTAATTTAAATTTGTATTATTTCGCCGCCAACACACTTAATGTGTTAATTAGACCCAGTACTTTAAAAAAGTACAAATGGGTCTATTAAGTTTGTCCAAAAAAAAGTGCGTAACAGGCAGAAGGAGGCGTGGCAGACCCCATAAAGTATATATATTCTTGATCAGCATCAACAGCCGAGTCGATATAGCCATGTCCGTCCGTCTGTCCGTCTGTCCTTTTTTGTGTCACCTAGATCTCAGAGACCATAAGAGCTAGAGACACCAAATTTGGCATGTAGGTACATTTATATCTCCCATTGAACGAGTTTGTTTTAGATGTTTGCCACTCCCCTCTCCGTTCCCGAAAATTGAAATACAAAATCGAAGTCGAATTACAAGAGCACCTTTGATGCTAGCGCCTTGATTTGGTAATAAAATAAACACTAAAGTCCAAACCTTTCCTGAAAATTTCATAATAAACTTGGAAGTTATTCAACTAACAATGTTACGTTCAAAAGGAAGAAGAAGAGACGCTAGCGACCTCTGTGTTTATTAACTGATCTTCGTATTGGCGCCATCTATTGAATGGTACGCAACATGGATGAACAGTCTATAGTGAACGGTTTGCACTCAAAAAGTACTGGGTCTCCTACTGTCGAGCATGCTCTACTGTAGCTTACTGCATTTTTTTTGTTATGAAACTCATAAAAACATTGTTAAGGCTTAAGTTATACAATTGAAGAGCACAAAACGCCTGGGTTTCAGATTTGCAACTACCCATTTCTTACATCAATGACTAATCTGATCGTATCGAGCATCCGTGGCACAGTGGTCGATTTGGCATTTAATTCAAAATTCTAGCTAGGCGCCAAATTTTTTTTTTCTTCATAACGGACATCCTGCTGATGTCAGAAGCACTCATCGTTTGGGATTTCTATCGATAGTTGATCAGCTGTGAGCTTTCAAAGTCAACATTTATTTCTGCACTTGTTGCAGAAAAGTTTCCCGCCGTTTTGGACGTTAATAAGATTTTCGTCAGAAAAATTTTAAAAATTTAGTTCCAAAACAAGTTTGTTGGTTTTTTTAAAGATAAAGGTATGTATTATGTAAATAATATTTGTTTGTGACCTGTGATTATCTTATTTAGTCATACTTTAATGTAGAACTTAGCCTTAAAACTAACCTTTTCATAATAGCAAACACCTGACTTCAGTGGAATGCCACAAAAGGGATTCAAACGGATTCAAGCTAATTCTAATTTTATAAATTAATATGATGTTATTTGATCGTGAAATGTATAAACATATTTGCAACTTTTCATGAAATTTTATTTTTTAGGTGCCAATGTCAGTGGTAAGAAGACACCTTTTTTTTATATGGCGCGATGAGCAAGTGTCTCTCATGAAATTTTCTGCTTTACAGAAATACGTATTTGCTAAGGTTATTGATAAAAATAAACTTAGTAAATAACAATTCCTAGATGTAGGCAAACGAAATTTCACTTCGTCGTTGGTCAAAGAAAGAAAAAGCCACAGAATCCTTACGATATTTAGGAATTCAACCAGGAATGGTTAGATGGGATCTTATATTAATTGATAATATATCTAATGCTGGACGATCTGAAAAGATGGTTAATAACTGCACCAAACGAATTAAAAGGACAAAAATTTCAGATGTTTTTGAACAGTCACAGAATGAAGATGTGAGCTTCTTGAAAATTAAAAATAAAATTATCCGAAAACAAAAAAATAAGTTGAATTTTTTTTTTGTTTTTAAGTATTTTTTTATATTTAATAGAATTTTTTCTTTTAAAATAAATTAAAAAAAAAATTTAAAAAATAGAAATTTTGTAAAATAAAAAAAAATATTCAGTTAAAAAAAAATTAACTTTAATAAAAAAAACAATTTTTAATTTAAAAAACAAATAAATTTTTTTTTTATTTTATTGTGTAGAAAATTTTTTTATATATAAGGTTGTCAAAAAAGTATTGCGCTATTTTTATTGAATTTTCAATTGTTCATAAAATTGGTTATAATAATGCGATTTAAGTCAAATATGCGCCGTTTTGTTCGATGACGAGTTCCCAACGAGATGCCAACTTCATAATGCCCCTCTTATAGAAGCTCGCTTCCCTGTTGTCAAAAAACTCGGAGAGCCAATTTTCACAGGACTTCTCTTCCGCCTACCAAGCTCGTTCGCCATGGACCGAAATAGGTGGTAATCACTTGGTGCGAGATCCGGACTATACGGTGGATGCAAAAGAACCTCCCATCCGAGCTCCCGGAGCTTCTGGCGCGTCACCAAAGATGTGTGTGGCCTGGCGTTGTCCTGATGGAAGACAATTCGGCCTCTGTTGATCAAAGATGGCCTCTTCTGCATGAGTGCTGCATTCAAGCGGTCCAGTTGTTGGCAGTACAGGTCCGAAGACGGACATGTACCAAGTTTCATCAAGATAGCTTCAAAACTGAGAGACTAGTTTGCATAGAAACCTACAGACGGACGGACAAACGAACATGGCTATATCAACTCAGCTCGTCGTCCTGATCAAGAATATATATACTTAATGGGGTCTGACCGGTCTCCTTCAATGCGTTACAAGCTTCGTGACAAAATTATAATACCTTCTGCAAGGGTATAAAAACTAAAAGAGACCGTTAAGAAATGGTTTCACCACGCAGACTAGACAATTACCATTTTTAAAGTAAAGGGTCTAAAAAGCGACTATACAAGCGACGCGAGAATATGATCAGTGCCCATTTATTCTTCACACATTTTACCAGCCAATGACATATACCCTTTTTTACATAAATAGTTAATTACACGAAGTAAGACACGTGCTTCTGCATGTACAGCAGCTAGTGCGACCTACCATCCAAAAAATGCACGATTCTGCGCAGTAGCTATACATATTGAGCAACTGGGGTGGAGTCACGATGACGACGACGATGAGAATGTTGAGTGCATCAGTTTTGCATTGAAATTTGTGAAGGGCTTGCCAACTAGAATTAGGCAAGCCAGCGTTCGATATAAAATAGCGGTGGACTATGCGTTAAGCCAAAATGACGTAAGCTTCCCATGAATATGTCAACAGCTCAACCAAAACTTGGCCAGCGTGTACAAGTGTCGGGTAAGAACCTTCTCTGTGGTCGGGTCGCCTATGTGGGACTTACCACTTTCGCTGGCGGTCAGTGGTTTGGCGTTGTGCTAGACGAGCCGAAAGGCAAAAACAATGGCACTGTTCATGGCAGCACCTATTTTAAATGCGCCCCCAACTATGGTCTCTTTGTGCGTGCCCAGCAGTTACTGCTGCTAGAGAAAAACAATAGGACCGAAGACAATATGCAGCGTGATGTGAATAAAGTCAAGTTGGTCGGAAGGAGCAGAATCAGTAAACATCCAACAGATGTACAGGTGAGTTATAAGTTCTACCAGCTGGGAGATATTTTGTATGGCATGATTAGACTCAGTGAAACATTTGCTTGATTTGATTAAAGTACTTAATAAAACTGACCTTTGTTCATTTACAGAATAATCAATTTGAGGCCACAACCTCAGGTAATCGAACCTTAAGAAAGCAGCCAGAAAAGGCCAGCTTTGCATTGACCACTTGCAAGACTTGGGTGGCTTCCACTCAGGTGCAGACCCAGTCTCAGTCTCAGCTGACAGACAAGCGAGTACAGCAGCTGGATACTCATCAGGAGTCAATGCTCACAGTCTCAGAAGCAGAAATTTCACTACACGCCGAAGAAAAAAGCAGCAATGTAGCTTCTACCCTATCACAGGAAGGCCCAAGCCAATCGACTACAGTTCCATCTAAGGAAAGGACAGAAACCTATGGCTGCATAAGTCAAATGGAATATCGTGGTACTACAAGTTGCAATCAACCAGGTCTTCATTTAGAGCTGCCTATCGATAGCGGACAAACGCCCATACTGATGGCGCCACCTTTGACCTGCAATCAGCGTCGTTCCACATCCTACACACAGCTGCAACCGACACGTATCAGTCAGCCCAAACCGTCAACAGCCCAGGCACAAAGTTCAACTGCTCAACTGACCTTGGCCATGCAAGTGCCATTGGCATTGGCGCCCAAGCGAAGCAAAACCAGCATGAGCCCCACCAGCAGCGTGAAGCGAATAGAACCTGCTGCGTTTGTTGAAGCCGGCTTTTTGGAAATACTACGTCCGCAGTTTACACCGGGTCCGGCGCTGCGCACGCCGAGCACAATGGCACCACCTATTGACAATCCGGAGCAGCGGCAACTTCGCGAGGAGTTGCAATTGCTTCGTGTGCAGAAGAGTGAGGACAAGTTAAAAATACTGGAACTGGAGCGCATCAAGATCTACAACGAACAGCTGCTGGAGTTCAAAACGCAGATAATGGCACAGCAGGCTCTGCTGCAGCGTGAATTGCAACGTTGTCGTCATGAACAACGCGAGGCACAGGAAACCGCTGCGAAATATAAAAGGGAGCTTGATGATGTCGCTGAGAGTGTTGAACTTTTAACTCTAGACAAGGAAATGGCTGAAGAGCGACTAGAAACGCTTCAAATGGAGATGGAAATTGCACAAGAGCGCAACGATGAGCTCAGCCTGGACTTGGAGATCTTACGGGCCGAGCAGGAGGAGCAAAGCGAAGGCCAGGTTTTTAAGAAAAATGAGAAACAGTCAACAAATGAAACGACACTGCCGGCAACCGGCGAGTTCCTTCGTCTGGAGCAATATAATCAACGCTTACGGGCAACCGTAGTTCGGTTGCGGGACACTTTGGCTCATGAGAAGCAGTTAACACAGCGCACACAGAAAGAGCTGGAAACAAAGCATTCTGAGATAAGCGAATTGAAAAGCATCAAGGAATTGCAGAGCTGCCGTGTGGATGAAATGGAGGTACAGCTAATGGAGTTGAAAGAGCAAGTGGATGCCTCACTTGGGGCCGATTCTATGGTCACACAGCTGGCCACTATCAAACTGGAGTTAGAGGAGCGTGTCAAGCTTCTAGAAGATGAGGTAAATGAACTAGAAGCACTTGAACAAATCCATGAACAGCTTATTGAAAGTAATCAGGAGCTGGAATTCGATTTACGTGATGAGATCGACAAGCTGAGCAGTCAAGTCAAGTCTTTGGAACAGCAGAAAAACGCCGCCCTGGAAAGTCTGTACGATCGCGATGTGACTATACATAAGTTTAGGGATCTGGTTCGGCAGCTCCAGGAGCAATTGCAGATAAGGACAGACGGCGGCAATCTCTCCATCGAGGACTTTAGCAGTGCCAACGAATCGCAGCATGACGAAACATCACAACAGAGCCAAGCCGACTACCAACACATCTTTAGCGTAAGCAAGGCCTATGGACGTGCTTTGGAGCAGCAGCTGAAGGCCGTAGAGATGCGTCTGCAGGGTCAGCACTTGGATCACGTCCTAGCTTTTGTACCGGAGCAATTTCTGCTCCGTGGAGGCGAACACGATGTTGTGCTTGTCTTGCTCTTGTTGGAACGCATGAACGAAAAACTGGAAATTGTTTGTCAGGCGATCAATGAGAAGTTCCCAAATGCCTGCGAATTTGGTAAGTAATTTATAATATACTTACGAAACGAATTGGGGAATCTATCTTGTATCTATATCTAATCTATATCTATGTACTATTTATGTATATAAAACTCTTTGTCCTGATTCACTGATTCACTGAGTCATCACGCTGTAGGCCAAACGGTTCAAGATATCAAGTTGAAATCACACAACATAGCTGAGACAAAATTATCGTGCAATAAGACGAGATTTTTTGATATCCCCACTGGAAGGGGCTAAAATGAGGGATCAAAGTTCAAAATTACTTAGTATGCATTTTTTTTTTTTGTTTTTTTAAGCTATCTCAACCAAACTCACATATTATGTATTTCTTACTCATTGTAGCATTATGTTAAAATTATAGTTATAGTTATAGTTAAAAAATTATATCAATTAAGTAGTTTTGCCACAGACGGTCTTACCCGTTAAAAGGTTAAAGTTATGGTTTTGAAAGTATTTTGTATTTCTTTTTAGGTCGCGATGCTATCTTCGAGGGGTACTCCGTGCAGCGGTACATCTTCCGGGCCCAGTGCATTTATTTGCTGAAAAGTCTCCAGTTGGTGCTGCAACAGTTTCGGTATGGTCTTAACCATTGCGATTATGAGCTCTGCACACATGCGGCCATCTATCGCAGTGATCTTGAGTCACAAGAGCAGCAACTGGATGACTTTGTCCGTTTGCTAAAGACGGGCCAACTGGACGAGCACTCGAATTGTGAACCAATACGTCGTGTGTTGCACTATATCAGTGGTCTACATCAGAACCTTATGCCTCCACAGATGTTAGTGGAGCTCTTAGATGAAAAGCAGTTGTATGGCACACTGATTGAGGCTTACGAAGCGGGATTGGATGCGGTAAATGCCAATGCCGGATTGCTGCACACCATAATTCAGTTGGGTGACGAGCAGACTGCATCCTTCCAGTGCATGCAGCTGCTCATGGAACATAGCTGTGCTTTCAAGCAGAAGCTTAAGAAACTCCAGCGGAAGTTAAGCGGCAATAAGACCTCCGCTGCCTGGACAGGAATGCAGTGTGCCCGTTACCAACGCATTCTGGACGCAACCGAAGCTCTTGGAACGCTTATCAGCATAATGGGTATATCTGCTCGAGAGGCTAGCAAGGAGTCACATGGCGGCATTCCACACGAAAAGCTGTGGCGGATACTTTGCTTAAACTTTACCAAATTTGCGCCCAGCCAGGAAACAGAACAGCGAGAACTGGATGTACTGGTGTATAGTCAGCGCTGTATGCAGTTGCTCGAAGAGCAACTAGAGGAGCTATTTACGCTACTGGAGCCAAGAGATGTAAACACGGAGTATGTGCGGCATGCCGCCAGTAACACTTTGCAGCAACGCGCCACTCAAGCAAAACGGCAATACGAAGATGTCAAGAGTATGGAGCTGACAGTCGCCGATCGCGACAAGGAAATCAAAGCACTGAAATACACGGCCAAGTTGAAGCAGCAGGATTACTCGGAGCTACAAGTGCGCAAGGAGATGGCCGAGAAGCAACTTAATAGATTCATTCAAGATCATTGCCAATCACTGACCCAAATGGCCGAAAGCGTAAAACAGCTGGAACAATGCCTTTTATCCAAGGAGGCGACTCTACAACATGCGTTTAACACACTGACCGAGAAGTTAATCAGCCTGGAGCAGACGCAGCAACATTGGCAGCAACAGCAACAGGAGGACAGCGCCTGTGCAAACACCTGCACTCGCAGTTCCAATCGAGAATTGAATCTGATGCATCAAGCGTTGCGGCAGGAGCGCAAACTTCGTGTGCAACTTCAGGGCACGGAGCTTTGCAAAAGCTTTGCCGCTCTCGAACCGCTCCATGTGCCACAGCTTAAGTACGGCAGTCAAATCAGCTTCCTGGAAGACCAGTTGCGTAGCCTCAAACACCAATGGCTCCTCGCCCATCTCGAACTGGGCCACAGCGCTTATCAACGACGTTCGCACATCGAGCTACAGAGTAGCCGCCTCTTGCGACATATCTTCCAAGCATATTGCACACGGCATCCACATCGGGCATCGCCCTCAGATTTTGGGCTCTTCATCAGCGGGGATCTTCGGCGTGCATTTTAGCTTAAGTTTTTCGCTATGGACTCAAATGTATGACGACAACCGGTATATGTGATTTCCTGCTAAACTTGTTAAAAACAATTAATCAACAATTATATACATTTGCATTTCATAAAATAAATATGTATCTAAATTTAATATTTAATTTAATTTGTTTATTGTTTTCCCAGATCTACAAGTAATGAGTACTTATAAATTATTTCTCTAGTCAAAAGAATTTATATTTAATATAAATATGCTGCAAGTTTCTGTTTTGTGGATATGAGATTTCTTATTCTTCTAAAAGAGCCAAATTTAAATTTTTGAAAAGGATATGTTGTTCCCTTACTTACTAAAACGTTGTGTATGAGTATTAGAATTCGTGGTATGTCGACCCCTCTTTATACCGAATACTCGCAAATGTCTGGCAATGTTATTAAACGCCACTATTAGCTTGTGTATGCTGTACGCATCTGTGCTACCAAAAATCTTAGCCCCATATAAGAGTGACGGATGCGATAATTATAAGACACATCTGTGTTTAAGTACCTTGAAGCTAAAAAAAAAGTTTCCAATCATTTAATGTCAATAGCTTAGCAATCTATCGATGATCCTTGGCAACTGCCAACATCAAAAATCCTCTTCTTCATGGAATCTGACAGCTTTATCAACAATTCCGGTTCTAACTGACCCCATTCCCATTCCATTCGCCGTCTGTCCGTCTGTCTGTCCCTTTTTTGAACACCTAGATCTCAGAGACTATAAGAGCTAGAGACACGAAATTGTTTGTTTTAGATTTTAGTAGTTAGTTAAAGTTAGTTAAATAACAATGTACATTGTACATAAATAAATTAAAATATATTTTTAAGGAGATTTTTATTATTAATTACTGTTTTTTATAAACTACTCTGTGAAAACAAATAGACAATATTAATATACAATATAATCAACATTGAATGCATCATAATAAGTGCTCCGGTTCGGGTTCAAATACGGTGCTCGAAACTTTGGAGGGGTTTGGTTCGTGGCTCGTTTCGGGTAGTCCAAAGAACCCGAACTGAACCAGTTCTGCGAGGTTCGGCTCGGAACCGGCTTGCAGCCTTGTATCCTATACAGCTTTTAGGAACGATCTATTAAAAATTAACTTTTAGTATAAAATTAATTTTTTTTTTCTCAACCAATTTCACATCTCTGTTGTCGTTATATATGTACAAACTAACCAAATTTGGATAGAATCAAAATTTGAACGCAGGATTCTGCAAGGGTATACAATCTTTTGCGCTAAAGATAGATTGCGTTATACTTATACCTTTGCCGAGGGTATTATTAGTTTGTAACGAAGTTTGGAATCCATTAAACTAGGCTTGGCAGCTCCAAAAAGTATATACATACATATGTATATTCTTGATCAGGACGACGGGCTGAGTCTGCAGAGGCATGCCATTTTTAGTGCGCCGAAGATAGCTTGCGTCAGTTTTCAATAACAATAAGAGAAAATCCCCAGTGTTTTTAAAAAGTTGTTTTTTATGCATTTACAATATACACAATATATACACGAATATAAATATGTAAGTTTGTATGTGTACAGAACCACGCAATGTAATGAGGAAGAGAGATAGAGAGGAGTTTAAGCAGTTCAGTTTAAATTGCTTATCACATGAGCACAAAAGAGATAGATATTATGAGTATCGATAAATGGGAACGTGCTGGTACAAAATGGCGGCCCTCTTTTTTCTGTCTTATTCTTGTCGTTGTGGTGTTTGCATAAATAAATTTAAGCTTTAATGAGAAGAAGATCGAGTCGTCGGCTATTTACAGTTGCTGGCAAAACAAAACAAGGCACTGATCATAACACAGGCACTGTAAGAAGAGTGAGAGAGTGATAGCGAAAGAAAGGGTTAGATTGACATTATATGTATTTCGGTTTAATTATTAAATATTCTCACCTCACGACCTCGTCGCTGTCTGACGCTTGGCCACAATTTTACCTAGATCACGACTGTTGATGACCTCAGCATGGAAGCCTGTTTTCCAATCGGCGTAGTATTTTACAGTACGCACATTGCCATCGGGCTCGACCAGTGAGTACTCTCCCTTGACCACGTCGCCATCGCGCTCCTCCCGCTGATGCTTGTTATCGCCAGTGTGAGGATCATTGACAGCATACTCGAAAGCATATCGTGGATGAGCATCCTGTGTACCATAAAGAAGTTATTAAAATATTTATATTTCAGTGCGTTCTGTGTGCGTTCTTACAAAATCTTCCAAATGTTTCTCCGGCAACACCTTCAGGAGCGCGTGCTGCGCCACAGGCGCTGACTTTAAATAGACAGCGGGCGTCAGCGGGGGATGGGCGCTTAATGCAGAAACACTGGGAGCATACCGATTAAACCCAGCTCCAAATGAACCAATGCCATGTCTAAGGCTGTAGTCGGCGATTGGTGCGCCTAGATGCCCGAAGTCACCAGAGGCGTGGGATAATGTTCCATGATAGGTAAGTGCAGGTGAAACGGCAGCATGACCAAGCGAAATGACACCGTAATGGTCTCCTGCCGTTCCAAAACCTAATTTACCTGCAAGTTAATTGTTAAGGAAGATCAATAAAGTATAGTTCGAAAAAGAAAGATTAAACAACAATCTGCACTTTTTCATTCGAAGCAACTGATTTTACTCCCATATAAGCAATAATTGAAAAAGATCCGTAAATCTACAGTGGGAGAGAGGAAATTGTGGTAAAAAGAAAATAGTGATAAGAAGCTAATATGTAGTGTTATATGCCAAATAACACGATTGAGACGCTACAGCGCGCTGTGAAAAATGGTTTGTTGAATAACTACCATGTTTATCATCCGATCGAACATATCTGCCATAGGAACAATCGGATGCGAGTTAACCTCTAATATGAAGAGCTTTGTTGTCTTTAAAGCTATCTTAACCAAATTCACAGATTTTATTAATCTCGACAATTCTTACCTATTAAAGACAGCGAGCAGCGGTACAATAAATTTTCTGTAGTATTTTCAATATTATGATAAGTTCAATTGCTAGGAATATTTTAAACACAGCGCTATAGCTATAGCTGTGACAAGTGATCCTCATTTCCATTCCACATTTCTTTCCGAGATTTCAGCGAGACGGGGGTTGGCGAGCAAAGCGAGTAGGGGGCAAGCCCCTTAGTAGTATTTGAATAAATAATTTTCGTTCACCAGGTGCAGTTGTTAACATGCACCCCACCTAGAGGTAGGGATGGGGCAGGCCCCATGAATCATTGGTTTTTCAGCCTTTTTATTTTTACATCATTTAATCTATCTGCTATGAGATTTACTATATATGTTATTGGTAAAAAAAGTCAGTGAATGATTACATTTATTTATTCTAGTCATTTTAATTTGACCATTCAGTGATATTTCTGTAAATTTAATTAGGTTAAAGCCATGTGTCATGCTGGCAGATGTTCCTTGAATTGTAGTAACAGACTTTCAATAAGTTGTTAATTTATGTTGGTATATAATATTTTATTTTTCTGACCCCAAACACAGGCAGGTCTAGGCATTAAAAGGTTAGGTGTGGCAGACCACATAAAGTATATATATTCTTGATCAGCATCAAGAGCCGAGTCGATAAAGCCATGTCCCTCTGTCTGTCTGTCCCATTTTTGAGTTCCTATATCTCAGAGAAAATAAAAGCTAGAGCCACCAAACTTGATATGTAGGTTCATCTACTTATATACTTCTATTATCGGGATCAATTTTGCCTCGCCCATTTCCACCCCCGATAATTAAAATCCAAATTTAAAAGTCGATTTTAATGCGTTATGATTTTTGGCACACATGATAAGCTTTATAATTCGAGCCTGTCCTGAAAATTTCCTCTTGATCGGACAATAAACGGACATTAAATTTTGAAAATATGAACACCCAGATCTCAGATTCTGTAAGAGCTAGAGACACAAAACTTGTTATGTAGGCTTAGCTATATCTGGCCCAGTTTGCTTTAGAATTTTGACACGCCTTCTTTCGGCCCCGTAAACCGAAAAAAAAATTTCAAAGTCTAATTACAAAAGCACCTTTAATGCTTGTGCATTATGGTCCGAACCTGTCCTGAAATTTCCATTCCAATTGGATGGTTAATGCAGAAATTATTTAACTAACCATGTAAAGTGCAAAAGGAAGAAAAAGAGACGCTAGTGATCTCTGTGTTTATCAACTGATATCTTCGTAGTGGCGCCCTTTATTGAAATTTCTGGTACGCAACATTGAAGAACAATCTTTTGTGAACGCGTAGCACTCAAAATTTGTTTACTTAATTGGTCACTTTCTAAAATGTTTTCATTTCGCTTTTTACCACTTTTTGCTCTTTCCTATAAGTACAGGGTCTCATACTGTCTAGCATTCTCCACGGTAGCTTACTGCGTTTTTTTGACAGACTTACAACCATTCTACTTTTTTAAAATACAGGGTCTTAAAATATCTAAAATATCGAAACCCATCTCAAGCTCTGTTGTCAAAAGTATTGCCAGAAATGCCTTAATAAGAAATTTTATCTTTATTATGAGTGCTAATCTGAAATTTGGCTTACCCGCATTGATTCCATACGTCGAACTGCTGGAACCCAGACTAAGACCCAACTTGCCTGCCGAGTAAGCATGGCCATAGCTAGCAATAGATGGACTAGAATTTATCCGGTTGGGGACAGCTCCTCCTAGCTCAGAGCTGGCATAGCTTGCTCCAATTGCAGGAACTGGAATTATGTGGCTTACGGCTGCTGGGTGATAAGTGCTTATGACAGGAGAAGCTGCGATGCTAGCTATCGATGGTTTCGACACATGTTGATGCAAGACAGCACTATGACCAGATCCGCTATAAGTAGTGGCTCCTTTGTTTATGAAAGGTGTAGCCCCATAGCTGGAAGTTGCTGGAGTAGCTGGTAAATAACTCTTGGAGATCGTGGCCAGAGCAGGTGCACCGTAGCTGGCAATCTTGGTAATATCAGGAGCGGCTGAGATGGTGGCCACAGCAGGCTTTGATACATACTGATGAGAGACGGCTCCTCCATCTCCTGTGCTGCCAAAGCTTGTGGCCACATTGGTGACAGTAGGTGCAGCTGAGTATGTATAGCTGGCAATCTTGGTGACGGCAGGTGCCGTAGAGTAAGTGCTGATGCCGGGAGCATAGCTGGCAATCTTAGTCACAGCAGGAGCACTTTCATAAGTCCGATATCCAATGCCACCATAGTTTGTTTTAGCCTTACTAGTATATGGATCAACGGAGTGCGTGGATATGGCAGGAACTTCGTAAGAGGCTATCTTAGAGATCGCTGGTCCTGTTGAATAGGTGGACAGAGCTGGCGCTGCATACGAAGCGACATTTGTAAAGACAGGTGACGCTGCATAGGCGTCAGCAGCCTTGCTGTAAGGCGCCACTCTGACGATTGCCTGAGCTGAGGAGTAAGGGCTGATGCCGGGAGCAGCATAGCTGTCAATCTTTGTAACAGAAGGAGCTGCTAAATATGTGGGCACAACTGGCTTGGAGACATATTGACGAGAGACTGCACCATACTCAGAGCCCCCATAGCTCGTGGACAATTTGGTGATCGCAGGAGCAGCTGAATAGGTGGTAATGGCAGGTTGGATGGCTGCATAGGTACCAATCTTTGATATTGCTGGAGCTGTCGAGTAGGTGGACACAGTAGGACCTGCGTAAGTAGCAGCCTTGACATTGGTAAGAGCAGATGAGTACGTTGCAACAGAGGGCTTTGACACATACTGATGAGAGACAGCTCCTCCATGGCCAGTGCTACCATAACTAGTGTCCACTTTAGTGATGGCAGGAGCAGCGGAGTAGGTGGAGACTGCGGGAGCTGCATAGGTGGCAACTTGGGCGATGGCAGGAGCAGCGGAGTGGGTTGCCCCAGCGGGTTTGGAGACATACTGATGGGAGATAGCGCCTCCATGGCCAGTGCTACCATAACTAGTGGCCACTTTAGTGATGGCAGGAGCAGTGGAGTAGGTGGAGACTGCGGGAGCTGCATAGGTCGCTACCTTGGCGATGGCAGGAGCAGCGGAGTAGGTTGCCACAGCGGGTTTGGAGACATACTGATGGGAGATAGCGCCTCCATGGCCAGTGCTACCATAACTAGTGGCCACTTTAGTGATGGCAGGAGCAGTGGAGTAGGTGGAGACTGCGGGAGCTGCATAGGTCGCTACCTTGGCGATGGCAGGAGCAGCGGAGTAGGTTGCCACAGCGGGTTTGGAGACATACTGATGGGAGATAGCGCCTCCATGTCCAGTGCTACCATAACTAGTGGCCACTTTAGTGATGGCAGGAGCAGTGGAGTAGGTGGAGACTGCGGGAGCTGCATAGGTCGCTACCTTGGCGATGGCAGGAGCAGCGGAGTAGGTTGCCACAGCGGGTTTGGAGACATACTGATGGGAGATAGCGCCTCCGTGGCCAGTGCTACCATAACTAGTGGCCACTTTAGTGATGGCAGGAGCAGTGGAGTAGGTGGAGACTGCGGGAGCTGCATAGGTCGCTACCTTGGCGATGGCAGGAGCAGCGGAGTAGGTTGCCACAGCGGGTTTGGAGACATACTGATGGGAGACAGCTCCTCCATGTCCAGTGCTACCATAGCTAGCAGATATTTTGGTGTTGGCAGGAGCAGTGGAATAAGTAGAAATCGAAGGAGCTGCATAGGTGGAAATCTTGGCTATGGCAGGAGCAGGGGAGTAAGTTGCCACAGCAGGTTTGGAGACATACTGATGGGAGATAGCGCCTCCGTGGCCAGTGCTACCATAACTAGTGGCCACTTTAGTGATGGCAGGAGCAGTGGAGTAGGTGGAGACTGCGGGAGCTGCATAGGTCGCTACCTTGGCGATGGCAGGAGCAGCGGAGTAGGTTGCCACAGCGGGTTTGGAGACATACTGATGGGAGACAGCTTCTCCATGTCCAGTGCTACCATAGCTAGCAGCTACTTTGGTGTTGGCAGGAGCAGTGGAATAAGTAGAAATCGAAGGAGCTGCATAGGTGGAAATCTTGGCTATAGCAGGAGCAGGGGAGTAAGTTGCCACAGCGGGTTTGGAGACATACTGATGGGAGACAGCTCCTCCATGTCCAGTGCTACCATAGCTAGCAGATATTTTGGTGTTGGCAGTATCAGTGGAATAAGTAGAAATCGAAGGAGCTGCATAGGTGGAAATCTTGGTTATGGCAGGAACTGTCGAATAACTGGCGCCTTTTGAGACTTTAGTAATGGCAGGAGCAATGGAGTAGGTGGATACTGCAGGAGCAACTGCTGGATATGCTGCGACAATTGGCTTGGAAATGTATTGATGAGAGACAGCCGCAGCTTGGCTGTAAGTGGCAGTTTTGGCAACAGATGGAGCTAAGGAGTATGTAGAGATTGAGGGCGAAGCATAACTGGCAGTCTTTGTGACAGCAGGCGCCGAGGTGAAAGTGCTTATCACGGGAGCAGCATAGCTGGCAAACTTGCTTGTTTTGGAAACACCAGGGGCATAAGTGGCGGAGTAGTCCGTACCATGTGAGGAGAGCAGCGATGTTGTCAGGATTGGTGCAGGCTCCGCATAGCTGGCAATCTTGGTAATGGCTGGGGCGCCGTAGGCAACTGAGGGAGAATAAGTGGCAATTTTGGATATTCCTGGAGAAGCCTGAGAGAAGCTGTAGCTTGGTGAGCTATACGTTTCCACCTTAGAGAAGCCTGGCGTGGCCTTTGAGTATGTGTAACCCGGTGAGGTGTAGGTCTCTACCTTGGTGGTAACCTTCGGTGAGTAATAGGGCAAACTGGAGACCGAGGGCGAGTTATAAGTTGCCACCTTGGAAATGGCTGGAGTGGCTTGACTGTAGGAGTAACCAGGTGACGAGTAAGTAGCCACCTTGGTCAAGGTTCGCGTTGGCGGCAGATAGGCACTCTCCAGTTTAGGAGACGTAAGCAGCGCCCTATTCAAGTCAGGATAAACTAGATTCTTGAGCTCAATGCCAGATGGCACCGTAGTTGCATACTTGGCAGCTGGTGATCTATCTGCATAGGTAATCCCAGGACCACCATACTCTGCTGAGGGCGTAAACAGTGTCTTCTGCACCGGAGCCACGTACTTCTTGATCTGGGTCACTCCGCCGTGGGAGTATCCCGTAATGCCTGCCGTGGAGTCATACGACGCTGATCCGCTGCTAACGGATGTGTGCAGTAGTTCTCCATTTTCCGAATAGCTGGAAATAGCAGGCGTCTGGCTGTACTTTGTCACTCCTGGCGTTATGGAGAACTTGACTTCAGCTGGCGGCGCATAAGAGTAGCCAGCGGCACCGTCTGAATGCACACAGGGTGCCAATGTGGGCGATGAATCTGCCAGCGATGAGCTGAACAGAAAGCTCAGTAGCATAAAAAGATTTAACTGTTGACATTAAAATTAATAATGAACGATAATGAACGAGGTTACAAAATATCATTTGAAAGATAACTACGTATGACTTTATAATGAACTTAGTCCTAACCTATGTTTATTTGTCTCTAATTAAAAAAACGGGTATGATTGCGATAAATTAAGATATTAATATACATTTTTGAAAAGTATGTAAATTTTATAAGAGAACAAAATGAAGTCAATGGCCAAAAGAAATTGTATACTAAAAGTAAGGTAATTATGCCACAAGATGTTTTACAAATTTATATTATTTCGATTAATTGGCTTTTGAGCAACTTAATATATTAACTTAAAGAAAAATATGGCGCATACTAACTTTGGCGCGCCAAAGTTTGGATACCCTTGCAGTATAATCAGTCAGGCTATTTACAACATTGTTTAAATGTTGATTTCGAACCGATCGTTCCCATGGCAGCTATATGATATAGTTGTCCGATTTGGACCAAATTTGGTAAGAATGTATGAAACTGCTTCAAACACACAATCTGTGAAATATTTGTGATCGTTCATATGGCAGCTATATGATATAGTGATCCCATCCGGCCGGTTCCGACATACATATCTACTGCGTGCAGCAAAAAGACGCAACTGAACCTAGTTTCATCAAGATAGCTTCAAAACTGAGAGACTAGTTTGCATAGAAAAAGACAGACAGACGGACAGACGGACAGACGGACATGGATATATCGACTCAGTTGTCGCCCTGATCAAGAATAAATATACTTTATGGGATCCGTGAGGCCTCCTTCAACGCGTTACACACTTCGTGACAAAATTTTAATACCCTCTGCAAGGGTAAATAAAAAAAACCGCAAACTATCTTTGAAGCGCCAAATATTGTATACCATTGCAGAGACCTGCATTTAGGGGTTTACATACGTATGACAGGCTTGTGATACAGAAGTCCGATTTTATCTAAATTCGGTCAGATTTTATAAAAGGATACCACACAAGCAATCTGTGAATTTGGTTAAGATATTTAAAGAAACCGAAAAGTGTTTCATTCTTCAAGTTAATTAAAAAAAAAAACACTTATAAGCCTCAACAACTTTTAAGTTTCTTTTGATATCTTAACCAAATTCACATACTGTATCATTAAATAAAATCTGACCGAGCTTGGATAAAATCGGATAACCATATCATAAACTTGCCATACGTCGAATTTTGAATGCGGGTATACAATCTTTGGCGGTCCAAAGATAGCTTACGTTGTATATACATATGTATGTATGTATATTATTATTAATATTTTTTTTCACACTTTGTGTTATTTCGGAAAGTTGCTTTTCAAATCTCAACAATCCTTAAATTCAATATTTATATAACTTTAAAGAATTTTCTTTATTGTTTAAGAATATTTGAATCGTTCATATACATATATGTATAACTAAGTATAAAAGTTAATTTTTATATCATTCTCAACTTTGTAATTTAAATAATAATTTCCACATTTTTCACTACAGGAAATATTTTATTTAACATTTTTTATAAATTTTCTCAGATTATCTGATTTTTGTTATTGTTTTCTAAAATTGTTTTGATAAATTATGCGTATTACACATTTAGAACATAATCTTATTAAATGATTTGTATCGAATAACTAAAACAAAAATTCCCATTTATAGGACTTTCGTTTATATCTCCGTTTGCAATTAATATTATTTTTTTCACATCGATTAATAAACCCACCTTCATATTTGCACTTAATTCACACAGTTTAATTAGAGTTCGTACTCGTGGTGATATTATTGGCAGCACTAAATCCTTGATTATTGTAATGATTTTATTCACGGCTTGTACGGTAATCTTTTAATCCGTGTTGCAAGTAAATTGAATACCTTTTTAACAAGCGTTAACTTAGTTTCATTGATATTCGATTTGTATTTAAACTTATTCCGCACACGACACACGCAATGCTCGCTTGATGTAGAGCAACGCGGCTGACTGTTGGCCAGCCCGGCCCTATAATCGCTTATATACGTTCGGTCAGTTTTGGCTCACACGCATGCGCAGCAGCCACGCACCAGTTTGTCAAAAAAAAAAAAAACTAGACTCACACACACACAAATGGTTAATATAAAACTGCAGTAAGCTATGGTGGAGCAAGCTCGACTGGAGGAGACCCTATAATTTTTTGAGTGCAAAGCGTTCACTGGAGGGTTCTTTAATCAAGAAATTTCAATAGATGGCGTCACTAAGAAGATATCAGTTGTTAAACACAGATGTCGCTAGTGTCTCTTCTTCCATTGTTAGTTGAATAACTTCTGCGTTTATCATCCGATTGGAATGAAATCTTCAGGACAGGTTTGGACCATAGTGTATATTATAGGTACTTAAAAAAATAGAGGCACTAGCATTAAAGGTGCTTTTGTTATTAGACTTTGAAATTTTTTTCGGTTTGCGGGGCCGGAAGGAGGCGATCCGGATAAAAAAGGATAGGATTGCACCATTAAGTTTATCATGTGTGCCAAAAGTCATATCGCAAGCATTAAAGGTGCTTTCGTCATTCGACATTGAAATTTGAGGGGCGTGGCAAAATTCTAAAGCAAACTTGATCAATGGAAAATATAGATGAACCAAATTTAGTGTCTCTAGCTCTTATAGTCTCTGAGATCAAGGTATTCAAAAAAGGGACAGACAGACGGACATGGCTATTTCGACTCGGCTGCTGATGCTGATCAAGAATATATAAACTTGATGGGGTCTGCCGGGTTACGCACATTTTTTTTTGCCATAAACTTAGTAGACCCATTTGTACTTTTTAAAAGTACAGGGTCTATAAAAGAGCAGAAATAGTGGATTCAAAAATGCGAAGTCAACTAAAGTCAGAAAAATTGATGACTGTTCAACTTTGGTTTGAGTTGCCAGTTGCATGCTGAAATTCTCTTTGTTTTCGGTTTTTTTTTTTCGATTTCTACCTGCAATCTGCAATGTCTACTGCTATTAAATTGGCCCCACCTTCATGCATTGATCTGACTTTGTCATTTTATTAGATCATAGCAAACGCCTCGGCTTGAAATACGGCTTATAATTGCGCGTGGTGCATTTCTGCAAGTTCCTACAGTGGTTGCTGCTGCATGTTATCCAAGTTTGTAGTTTGATCTTTTGCATGTGCTCTTAAAGCGACTTAATTTGATTTAGATTTTAATCACGAAAATTGCGTGCAGCTGTGACAAAAATGGCAAAAAAAATGCAGCAAATTTTAAAAATCATACGCAATTTGCTCGCCACCAAAAAATGTACAAACTTTTGGTATTAATGGCGCTATCAATAAATTTTGTCTCTGTCTATGCGTGCCTGGGGCCTTGATAGTGCATTAGTAAGATAAAATGCGCCATATATGTGTATACACACTGATACACACATAAGCGCACACAAAACATATAAGTAATAGAATAGCCTGCAATATGAGCAAGTGTTGACTTGTTGGCAATTTTTCTACTTTTGTGACGCCGCGTTTTAAATCGCGCAAAAGCGAACGGGTTGTCTACAAATGACCTAGCTAATAGCATCAAGTATTGAAGACCCAAAAAGCAACAGTGGAGCAAGCTCAACAGTTGGAGACCCTGTACTTATTAGAAGGAGCAAATTATGGTGAAAACCGAATAGTGGTAAAAGCCATATAGTGGTGTAACACCACTGGTGTATGGCAAATTGTTGTGAAAAGCAAGCAGGCCCCTAGCTTTGCCTGAGGCTGTGCAAAGTTCTTAGTGGCATAACTTCCGAGTTTATTACCCGATAGAGATGCATTTTTCAGAACAGATCCGGACTATTATAATTATAATATTAAAAGTGTTATTGAAATTTTGTTTTCAATTTACGGGGACCGTAATAATAATAAGGGGGGAGGAGGGACAAAATCTGTTGCCCATTTCTTTTTTAAAATTGTATTTTGTTATATTCATTATTTAAGAATCTCTTGTTTAAAATTAAAGAAGAAGACATAGAGGTCTGCCTGTTACGCACATTTGCACAAACGTAATTGACCCATTTGTACTTTTTCAAAGAACTGGGTCTAAAAATCTTAAATATGAAATTCTTAGTTCTGAAAATTAGACTATGATAAGATATTCTCAATATATGTTGGGAACACAGGTTCGAACCCCACCAACGGCTTTAATGCAACAATGTTTTTTTAATGTTTTATAACCTGTTTTGGCATTTATAAAAATATTTGTTTAGTCTAATTAAATTTTTACAAATTATTTGTTATAAATGCAGGTTTTGCACCGAATACTCACAAGACAAGTTGGTTTAATCTAAAATGAAGATTTCCTAATCTTAAATCAAATGCTTCGTTCTTGAAATATATACAAAATTAACTGCCGGGAAACGGACCTGTACCAAGTTTCATCAAGATAGCTTCGAAAATGAGAGACTAGTTTGCATAGAAACAGACGGACAGACGGACATGGCTATATCGACTCAGCTCGTCGCCCTGATCAAGAATATATATACTTAATGGGGTCTGTGAGGCTTCCTTCAATGCGTTACACATTTCGTGACAAAATTATAATACACGTTGCAAGGGTGTAAAAATCATACGGAAAATAAAAAACAAATAAATGTTACTTTTTATTATTTTCTCTGTGTTCTAAAAAAATTAGGAACTGTTATTCTTTTATTTATATTTGTGGTTTTAAAAGTGAAGGAATTTATGATCTTATTAACAAGAACTTGGTCTTACTTAAAGTGCGCTTGAAGTCGAGATGTGTTTTCTTACTTCAAGAATTGTTCTCGACGCATTTTTTAGCCCAAAACTCTTAGTTCTAAGACCAAAATCTTGATTTTAGGATCTTTTTTCTATCAGTGTGTGCGTGATATAACTGTGTGCCAAGTCCCGTTTTCTTGACTATGTGAAATTAGTCCCGTTTTCGATAAATGGCGTGCCCATCGCTGTTAAACATTAAAAATGAAAGTCAACACTTTCAAATTCCTCTTATTTCGTTTTTCTCCTTAAATTACATATAGAGCTCTTCTGTTACTGTGTTACTGTCCAGACACTTTTGTGTTATTGTTCAACACTTAACAAAAGACACACAGACAGGGGTGTTCCACAAAGCTCTAGCAACCCAAAAGCAACCGAAAATCATATTTTGGTGTCCTCAAACAAGCAACTATTGCTTTCAAATGTAAAAAAAAATTGCAAACCTTAAAATAAACCTAAAATTTATTTAATTCTATTTAAATAATTAATAAAAATAAAAAAATTGCAGCAGTTGTTTTCACAAGCAATTGTCGGGGAAATATCAAGAGATTTGTGGAACACCCCTGTTAGGCTTTGATATTAAGTGTTCTGTGGAGCTGGAAACCAAATCGAGATCAAATTTTAAAATATATGTTGACTGTTATTCGCGACCTCAGATTGTAATAATTTCGCATAGTCAAGGCTTGTATTGCTGTTTGAGCATGGAAGTTACAAATCTATTAAAAACTATTTGAGTAGTGCGAAAAATTGTTGAATTCAGGATACATATTGTTTAATTTGAGAATATACTTGTTGTATTACTCTTAGTTACTTTTTACTGCCAACTTACGAATCAAATCTGGTTTTTAATTAGCTGTCTTGGAGTCGCCACGACACATTTCAACTTCAGCTGCTGCCAATAGTCGCCAAATTTCGTCCCTGACTTGAGTTTGACACCACACGCCGTGCAAATCAATTAAAATCAAGTCAATATAAATCGATGTGAAATTTAAGCGATCTAAAGTAACATACTGACCACATACGCACTTACTGGCAAAATGGATTGAGAAGCAAACGCGTTGACATTTCAATTAGAAGTCCATATGGACGAGGCCAAGCCCGACTGGGCCAGTCCAGACCAGAAAGAATGCTGATTTCAGTTGGCTTAAAGCGATAAACCTTATGCACCAATTAAGTATTTCGTGTCATGATGTGATTTTTATCGCACAAAATGGAAAATAATATGCTTACGCAGTGTCGAGAGTGAAAGGCTGTCGTTGATATTGGGACTTATGGGTCTGTTAATTAAACATGAAACATGTTTTCAGCTGAGGCAGTTGCTTGGTTGGCTCTTAGTCTATATGTCTGACAGTCTGCATTTACGTTTTTCGGGTTTTCGCAATTTGATTGAATTTTAATTTTTGCATTTGCAAACCAATACGAAAACTACTAACTGCAAAGCTGAATACTCCGACAGCTAGTCAGCTGCAGTTTTAACCTACTTCGGGTAAACTGGTCGAGTTTAGTTCGTCCGTGGGGCATTTGTCACACACACGCACCGAGCTCCTTAGCTGAGGGGCGTTACGTAATTGCCAACGGCCAGTCGCTTGGCTAACACAAAGCAACGACGACGACTACTACTACCATGACTAACTCTCACGACCATTGCGTATTTAACATCATGACGAAATCAAAAGACCGCCTAACAATCACACAGCCCACTACTGCACTTTCAACCCCTCTACGAAACACCCCACGATAAGAGAATATTGTGAATTGATTTGCCTGGTCTCCTCTGTCCCCTATTAATAAACATAGTTTGGTCTTTCGGCTTGAAAATGAATCTGTGATTCAAATACGTTTCCCAAATTAAGTCAACTTTTCTAATCTGATGATGACTATCGACCACTATTTTAAATAAGCTAGTCGAGCCTTGAACTTTGGTTTAAATTTATTTTACTACAATATTATAACGCAAATTGATACAGAAGCATGACTGCAAGTCACATCCTTATACGGACAGATGGACATGTCTATATCGACTTAGATCGTCGTCCTGATCAACAACAAATGGGGTCTGTGAGGCCTCCTTCAATGCGTTATAAATTTCGTGACAAAATAATAATACCCTCTACAAAGGTATACAAATCTTAGAGATTTGGCAAAAAAAAAATGTTAACATAGATTGTTCTTCTCTTGCCTATTGACTATATTCTCTAGATCCTTAATAGGTGTGCGCGTCAGGAGGGAAATTGTATCTAGTAAACCGGATCTAAGTCTCAAGAGCCGACTTACTGACTGAGTCTTTGAGTCATGGATCAATAATAGCAACTGTTCAATGTCACCATTTCGGAGGCGGCGCCTAATCTAGAACTTTTAAATTACTTTAATTGGGAGCGTCGGCAACGCCTCTACAGCTCAACAGCTTTGAGCTCTACAGATTTACGATTCAAGACTATTCAGCTGAGAATTTTTTGCACTCAATTATACATTTCTCACGCGTCCAAAAGCGCGCTAAGTGATTTCCACATCAATTGCGGATCAACTTTTTTATTGATCTGGTTAACTGGTTGATTCCAAATTGGCCTAGAATGCTGTTCTCGATGTGGGAGCAATTTGCATAGTCACTGTATTTACATACCACTGTATTTTTTCAATAAGTTTTTAAAAGTATACATATATACTCACCACACTTCCATTGAAGTATAAATTGAACGCACTTTGGCACAGTCGACTGTTGGATAAGGATTGTATGCGTATAGTCCAAGTCAATGCCAAGTATTGCCAAGTTGTGCAAGTTGACTCAAAGTACTCTTAACTGTGGGCGACAGTACAATAATCGTAGCATATCTTTAATAACACACATATAAAGCTCGCGCTATTTTCTAAAAAAAAAAATACAGTAAGCTACAGTGGAGCAAGCTCGACAGTAGAAGACTCAGTACTTTTTGAGTGCAAAGCGTTTACTATAGATTGTTCTTCAATGTTGCGTAACATACAATAGATGGCGCCACTACGAAGTTAATAAACACAGAGGTCGCTAGCGTCTCTTCTTCTTCCTTATGCCCGTAACATTGTTAGTTGTATAAGTTCGGCGTTTATCATCCGATTGAAATGAAATTTTCTGGACAGGTTTGGAGCATAGTGTTTATTATATGTACCTATAATCATAATAGGAGCTTTCTTAATTCGACTTAGAAATTTTGTTTCAAATTTACGGGGGCGGAGAGGGGCGTGGCAAAAATCTAAAACAAACTTGTTTAATACAAGATATAGATTAACCTACATGCCAAATTTGGTGTCTCCACATACATACAGACAGACGGACAGACGGACAGACGGACATGGCTATATCGACTCGGCTGTTGACGCTGATCAAGAATATATATACTTAATGGGGTCTGCCACGCCTCCTTCTGCCTGTTACGCACATTTTTTTTTTGCACAAACTTAATAGACCCATTTGTACTTTTTAAAGTACTGGGTCTAAAAATTGTTAAATATTGGGGAAATGCTTTCATAAAGTATGAAAAAGCGTGTTTCTGCTATCTTGATGCACTGTTGGTTTAGATTTTCTACCGTTTCGACCGTCTTTTTTTTTCTTCTAAGTGTACATAAGCTTGAACATAAGTATGTACATAAAAGCGTGTTTTTTATATACTTTTGCATAAATATACACATGCATGCTGTTTGTGCTTAGAGTTCTAGTACTTGGTACGAGTATTCGAATGTATTTATTTCAGCTGCATATCTATCCAAATTGTTGTCTATTTAAACTCGTTATGTGAGATTAACCTAACTGGATTAACCAGCGCACCATGGCTTGTTTTCTGAAAACTCTTGGCAAAAATACATTTTCGAGTTGGTCCGTTGCTGAAATATGTTTATATATTTGAATAAAGAAATGATTAAAGTATTTTATGCAAAAGGTTTTATAATTTTTTGTAGACTGTGAAGCTCGTCAAAGTTAAAGTAATTTTTTTATAGAGCGATGTGCATCGAGCTAAGTCTTCGAACTTAACTTATTTATTTATATTGACTGACTTATTTTTAAAAATAAATGCAGGAAAACAATATTAATTAAAAAAAAACTAAAAACCTTTTTTTCTATTCTTTTATAAAATAAAAGTGGGCGTGGAACCATAAAGGGCATAACGGTCAAATGCGCTTAGATATCTTAGCGAGAGTCAACAAACATTTTAACAAAAATAAAAAATGAAAACATAATTTTATTGATCAATTTTTAAAAAGTACACACTACGAAAATTTGTGTTTTGACCGTTAATTTAAGCCGTTTTGAGAGCCACGCCCACTTTTATTTTTCTTTCGAAAAATTCTTTGAAGTATTTAGCCATAGTTCATAGTTTTGTTGCGTACAAGCCATCACCTCGTGGGTAGGTGTCCAGATGACCAGGCAGTGGGCACGGTGCAACTACAGCAGCAGTTCGAGCTCATGTATGATACTGCCTAAAATAACATATGTGTGTTTAATATGACTAATGTTTATGACATTGCTCCACAGCCAACCAAATTACCTAGCATGCAAATGGTTGGGCAACATGAACGAGGGTTGAAACATAAGTGTGATTGGAACCACTCGTCTGTCTTTATATACAAAACTCTTTATCGTGAATGACTGACTGATTCGCTGACTGATACACAACATAGCTGAGATATAATTATCGTGGAATAAGACGTCGTTTTATAAAATTCCAGCCAATTGTGGTTAAATAGTCAAAATTGCATGGTATTAAAAAATTTTCACTTTGCCAAGATCGGACGACTGTATCCTATAGCTGCCATAGGAACAATCGGATGTAAATTAAACTTTTGTATGAAGAGCTTTGTTGTTTTTTGAGCTATATCAACCATGTGTTTCTTACTCACTGCTGCATTCTGAGAAAATTTTGTGGTGAACGGATGTCTATATCCTATAGCTGAAAATCAAACTTTATTATGAAGAGTTTTCTTGTTTTTTGGGCTATCTCATAGTAGTAAGCCCAAGCTTCATCAAATCGACGGACAAAATGTGCTTTATTATTTTGAAAACGATCCAAATGCTGTTAGGACAATTGCATACGAATGCGTTTTTGAGCGGAATTTAAGAAATGCGGCTCCCATCACGCCATCAGCATTCTCGATGAAACTTCCATTCTTCTGAGATGCTGGCAGCCTCTGCTATTTAAATCAGTGTCAAATGTCTGTCTGCTATAAACATATCATGTACAGCATCAATAATTTCTTGATCATCGTTAACAATAGTACGACCACGTTTAAACTCTAAGGTCCATCTTTGAAGGCGCAAACGAAGGAACAGAGTCCTATAACTATTTTACCAAATTGGCATGATTTCGCTTGCTGATAAGCTATCCAAAAAAAATTATTTAATCGCAGCACGAACTTAAGATTTGTCTATGGTTGACACAATACCAAAAAGTATATATATTCTCCCATGCCCATAAAGTATATATATATTCTTGATCAGGGCGACGAGCTGAGTCGATATAGAAATGCCCGTCTGTCCGCCTGTCCCTTTTTATACCCTTTCAAAGGGGATTATATTTTGTCACGAAGTTTGTAATGCATTGAAGGAGGCCTCACAGACCCCATAATGTATATATATTCTTGATGGGCAACGAGCTGAGTCGATATAGCCATGTCCGTCTGTCGGTCTGTCTGTTTCTAAGCAAACTAGTCTCTCAGTTTTGAAGCTATCTCGATTAAGCTTGGTATAGGTCCGTCATTTTGCTGCACGCATTACATATGTCGGAACCGGATCGGATCACTATATCATGTAGCTACCTTAGGAACGATCGGTTTGAAATCAATGTTTGGTACCTTTAACCCTTGTAACCCTTTCCTAAAAATTTCAGATCGATATCTTAAGCTGTTTGGCCTACATCGTGATGACTCAGTCAATTAGTAAATCAGTCAGGACAAAAAATTTTATATATATAGTTATAGATAGAGAATTTACATTTTCGCTGCTCGCTGTTTTAAAGTTACGCAACAATTGGACTTTGGAGGAAAAAATCAGATTTGGCTGGAAAAAGTGAAATTTGGCTGGAAATGTTCAGATTTGTCGAGATAAAAGTAATCTGTGAATTAAGTTGAGATAGCTTAGAAAAAAACAAAGCTCCTCCATATTAAACGTCAATAGATAGAAAATTTAAATTTTCACTGATCGCTGTTTTTAAGTATTCGCTGCAATTAGACTTTGGAAGAAATTATTTTATTCTGAAAAAGTCAAATTTGTCGGGAAAAACGCAGGATTTGGCCGGAAAGGGTAAGATTTGTCGAGAATTTGATTGAGATAGCTCGTAAAGGACAAAAAACAAAATACTAAGGCAGCAATACGATATAGTCTTTGGATCTTGACCAAATTTTCTCAGAATGTTACAAATAATTCATAATCTTAAAACACAACTAGCTTTTTATTACCAAGCAATCTTTCCTCGTCTCACCTAATATTTCTTTTCCATCGAAAACTTTACAATTAGTAGTTACGATTAATAACCTGCAAATTTAACTGATTTATTTAAAGGATTACCCTAACAAAAAAAGTTTAAATATTTTTAAATCCTTTTATTATGTAATAATGTATGTGTATATTTTGTTTTCATAGCTAACAATTGTTCATTATGAAAATGTATTTATTTGAAACACGATAACTATAAATAGCAATAAACTACAAATAAATAAGTTTAAATTAACAAACATAAAGGAAACATTTAACAAAAATAATCTCACTTATATACTTTATATGCCCTGTAAGTTTCGATAGTTAGCTGAGGAGATATGCCCTCCGGCGTACATGGGCACCAGATGCTGTTTATCCCGCCGTACCATAGACTGCACTAGGCTGGCGGAGGCGATGCCTTGCTCGTCGTCTGAGAACTCCTCGTAGTCATCTTCTAGAAGTTCCGGAAAGAGGACAGGCCCACCGCTCTCGAGGTGACGTTGTCTCTCCTTGGGCGCCGTTGGATTAGTGTGGATATTTTTGGGCTTACGCTGAAAATAGCTGGCGTAATCGGGACGTGAGAAGCTTTTGGTGACGCCCTTGTACTTGTAGTGCTTTAGTCCGGGCGTAGTATGGACAATCTTCTTATGATGTATGTGATTGGAGATCGGCTCGGGATTGGTGGGTCGTGGCTTAGAGTGTGAGTAGCTTGTGTGTAATGCCTGTTGCGGCACTGATGGCTTATGCAGATAGTTTTGGGGTAACGCCTTGGGCTTATATTGCTCATAGTAGGCATGTTGTGGAGGCTGACTAGTACTCAAGTGCGGGCGATAGTCTTTGGGCTCATTGACAATAAGTGCTTTCCAATCGCTCTCCTGCACAGCATAGTTGGGCTGCATCACTAGCGCGTAATCCTCTAGTTTCTGTGCCGCTGCAATCTCCTTGTAATAGTTGTTCCTCGCCTGCTGGAGGCGGTTCCTTATATCCGGTTCCAGTTCCATGGGTACCTGCTTAATACGGGCATGCGGCTTAAACTCAATCAAATTTGGTATCTTTGGATGTGAGTGCGTCAGATCCTCAATTGGCTTCTTTAGTGGCTTTATATCGGAACTTAGAACTATGTGTTCCTGATCTTTGCTGTAATGATTGATCTTCGACTGAGATGTGTCATCATTAGGACTAATTTCTCCATCAGGCGTCTCTGTAATCGGATGCGAGTTTGCGCCCACGGTCTTTACAATTGCATTAAAACCCTTTTTGGCATCTGCTGTATAGTGTACTGTGCGTATAGAACCATCCGGCTCGAGTATGCTATAATGACCCTTGACCCCGTCACCATCCCGTGATTCCCATTGCGATTTCACGTCGCCAGTGTGCAGATCCTTAACACCATAGCTAAATGCATATTCAGGATGTTCCTATGCATAGAAATAGATTAAGAAATTGACATTGTGTCTTTAGTTTTGTAAAACTTACAAACAGTACAGATTATTATTTTCGGTTAAGAACAGTATGTTGGCTTAAAGTGTCTGAGATTATGACACCGTTTAAAGATTTAATTATTAAATTTTCAATGTCCATGTCTAGAGATATGCTTCAATTAAAATACCCCTTGGATAAAGTGAGCGATAAGAAATTTCAATTTTCAATCGACACATAAAAGAATGTATCACTTTAATTTGTGAATGGCAAAAATATATGAAAGGCAGCATTTTGTACAAAACAGCAGCAAAGTGATTCAATTGTAAATTTCAAACTTGTAGAAATAAAGCTTGTTCCTCTAGTTAGAGCCAACCAGAATGTCCTGGAAAATAAAAAATCAGATGTCGTTATTTGGAAGCAGAAGGCTTTACGATGGTAGAAGTTGGCGTTGCAAATACAAATACAACTAACCTATTAATACTCTAATTTTGCTCTAGATTTTTGCAATCGGAATAATCCATGTATCATATCATCATCACCATATCATCCAAATACTCAAAAAAGATTGGACTAGGGGATTTGCCCACTGATCGCTTCGCTCGCTGAAATCTCGGGGAGAAATGAGGAGTGAAAAAACACTTTTCACAGCTATAGCTGGACCTTATGTTATTTTCTATAAGAAAGCGGAAAATGTATATCCAATTTTCGCTGCTCGCTGTTTTAAAGTTTTAGCTGCAATTAGATTATAGAAGCAAGAGCGAGCATTCATATTAAAGCTACGACAACTAACTATCAAATGTCTTTTAATTTTTTTGCTAAATCTAATTTTTATATATACATATGTATATGATTTTTGCAACGTACAATTTCAAAACGTGTCACTGTGCGCCGTTTGATTTTAGCTTGTTGAAAATAGTGCCAAGGAAACCACGCACAGTTAGAAAGCAACTGGATGCTGTGTAGGTCCATGACTGTGTAACGCTCTTTTGATCTGACTTCAAGTCAGCCGCGATATAATTATAATTATAATAATATTGAATAATATTCAATAGATTTGACTCTGCTTGCCTCATTAGAAAGTGAACTAAAAGGAATGCAGCTGAGTTTTAGTTCAAAGCCTAAGAGATTTCCTTGGCTTAAGAAGAAATTTGTTGTTAAGTGTCGGCTTGAAAACATTTGCATGCATTGAAATAAAACAAATATGCGGCGATAGATATTTCTTCCCTGTTTTTGAATTTGTAATCCCTTGCAGAGGATATTATAATTTTCTCGCGTCATGTGTAAGGCATTGAAGGAAGCATGTCAGACCCCATGAAGTACATATGTAATACATATTATATGTATGTATGCATATTCTTTATCAACACGACGAGCTGAATCGATACCCGTCTGTCGATAAATTAGTGTCCCAGTTTTATAACTATTTTGATGAAACTTGGTACAGGTCAGTTTCTTTTGATGAACGGAGTACATATATCGGAATCGAGAGGATCGTATTACAAAATCATATAAGCTTTTTAGATATCTTAACCAAACTCACAGATTGTGTGTGGTATTGTTATTTAGAATCTAACCGAATTTGGTTTAAATCGGACTACCATATCATAAGCCTGTCATTTGTCGAGAAATGAATGCAGGTCCCTGCGCCAAAGTCAGCTTGCGTTATATTTTGTATTTCATTTTATTTTTGGCACCTTTGTTGAAGCTGAGCATGCGGCAAATTGCAAAAGTATTTCGCATGTTCTGGCGCTGGCTTCAATTAAGCGCAGAAGTCCAAAAATGGTCGTACCCAGGCAACAGGTTCCAGCTCCCAGTCTAGAGTCACAAATTTACAGTCTTTGGACACAAGCCTCGCAGTAGTTGGCTGCCTTTCAATTTGCTCTAGCGAGCTGTCGTTGTCAGCCGAAAACAAATGATTACATTGTGTAAGTAAGTTGTGTGAGTGCGTAACTTGAGCAACCAAGGCTGAAAAAATAATAAAATCAAAGCAAAATACAGATTTTATTTAAAGCTATATTTTTAGTGTTGTTTGCTGGTAACATAAGTTGAAGGCAAAGCTGTGGACCATTGGCCACCCAGGTGCCGGTTGTGAGCTATGGTGATGGCAAAGTGGTGGGTGCGTGTGATCTTTGCCCCATAAATTGTGCAGTCATAGAGATTTTATGATGCTTGGACCAACAGCTGTCATGATGGCATGTACGATTAATATGCGAATACTTGTGAGCGTCAAAGTGACAATAGCGATACCGACATATCGTGGGAGAGAGCATTTAGCATTCAATAATTCAATAATAAACAAACATTGATATACATTTATTTTTATACCCTTGCAGAGGGTATTATAATTTTGTCACGAAATGTGTAACGCATTGAAGGAGGCCTCATAAACCCCATAAAGTATATATATTCTTGATCAGGGCGATGAGCTGAGTCGATATAGCCATGTCCGTCTGTCTGTCTGTCTGTCCGTCTGTTTCTATGCAAACTAGTCTCTCAGTTTTAAAGCTATTTTGATGATACAGGTCCGTCTTTTTGCAGCACGCAGTACATATGTCGAAACCGGCCGGATCGGATCACTATATCATATAGCTGCCATAGACACGATCGGTTCGAAATCAATATTAAGTATGAAAAACTTTTTTGTTTCTCAACATATCTCAACCAAACTCACAGATTGTGTGTTTCATAAAATTTCATACATCCTTATTAAGTTTGGTTCAAATCGTACAACTTTATCATATATCTGCCATAGGAACGATCGGTTCAAAATCAATATTTAGTGTGAAAAACTTTTTTGTTTCTTAAAATAACATAACATAACAAACAGCCTGACCAAATTTGGTGCAAATCGGATTATTATATCATATAGTTTTGCCATATGAACGATCGGCTCGAAATCAACATCTAACAAATTTTGAAAAAAATCGGACGGCTTATGCCAAACTCTGCAAGGGTATTCAAACTTTGGCTCGCCAAAGTTAGCTTGCGCAAAATTTTTTTTATAAAAATATGCACATTTCTGACAAGTGTCAAGCATACAGGCGCTGGCTCAATACGCACATATTTTAACAGTGTATGCAGGCGAACAGTTGAGTCAGACAGACGGGCAGACAGAGCGACAGCTTTTTGCTGCAGCATATGATAACCATTTTAAAATTAAACGCGCCTTGTCATAGCTTTACAGTTACAATGAAAACAATTGCCTCCTTTCGAGGCCTTCCCATTTGCGAGTAGGTGCAGCTAACTGCGTGTGCTTACCATATATGGCGCCAACTCGATTGCTGCACGCAAAACGCATATTTAGCTGCCTGCCAATACGCACAATAACAATGGCCCAGATCAGGACCGACCCACCCAGGCCACAGCAGGCGAGATCAGCTTATGTCACATACAAGTTGATTTATGTGGGCGACGATACTCGAATGTTACACACACAATATGCCTTGTGGGTGGGGGTGATCATAAAATGAATGAACAACATTCACTTTAAATATCTTGCAATGGTGGAAATGCGTTTGCTGCACTTAAATATTTTTTTGGGTAACCGAAAGGTTGAAAAGCAATTTGCAAATATTTTAGGCTGTCATTATTGTTAAATAGTTTTGTTAAACATATATACATACATAAATGTGTTACTTAATGTAGTTTGCGTAACAGGCAGAAGGAGGCATGGCTGACCCTATAAATTATATACATATTTTCTCAGAGATGATATGACCAAGGGACCCCAAATTTGGCAGGAAGACTTTTTGTATGTATTTGCAAGCAGATCAAGTTAATTTCCGAGGAACGATAAACTCTTATTTTGGAAGGTAAATTTAAAAATATTTAATAATATACTTTGAAATTTAAATTATTGTTTAGATGAATGCAGAAAGTTTGAAGGCTTTTAAGCAAATCCCAATGAAATATTCATTCAACATCTTGTGAGTCGGAGCGAATGTTCTCAAGGCTGGACAATTAGTGTCCGAACGAAGAACACGCCTAAAAACAGAAAATTTGAACATCCTGTTATTTTTAAACAAAAATCAAAAGTTGTTTGATAAGTCAAAATCAAATGTTTAAATGAAGTCAAAAAACACCTTTATAATTGCTAAAAAAAAAGACTTTGAATTACCCCATCTCGGTATTTAAATTGAATTGATCTCTGAAAAATGTATTTCAAGTTTATTTTAATACATGTTTTTTAGTTATAATCATAAAAATCAGTGGTGTCCACAAACTATCTTCTCATATGTGACAGGAAAATCACAATTTGGTCACCACTACATACAATTTTTTTTTTGGTCAAAAGCATCGATAAACATCCTTTTGATAAATGCGTTCTCCTCCGTCATAAGATAATTAAGCCTACGCAAAAACCATGGTTTACCCAAAATATCAAAGATGCTATTATAAACCGCGACTAGGCTTACGCTAAATGGGCACGATACCGAACCTCTAATCACTATTGTCACTACAAAGCACTTAGAAGACACGTCGGGTATCTGATTAAAACATCTTAAAGAGAACAATACTCTACAGTATTTAGTACTGCTGTAAACTCTAGTCGTATGTGGAACCAGTTGCGAAACTTAGGCATAGGCAAGCAGACAAATAACACTATGCAACAGCCAAAACTCTCTTTGGCCATTAATCACATTTTCTGATACATATGGACCCCCTGATGGCGTAAATCGTAACACCCCTCCCCATCCCCCACCCACTGTCCATCTTCTTTTGATGACCAAATTTTCTCAGTATGTAACAAATAGTACAAAATACATAATCTGTGAGTTTGGTTTGATAGCTCAAAAAAAAATTCCATAGTAATTAATTTTAAGCTTTGACCCCAAATTGACCCCTTCTATTTGGAATATCGAAAAACTACGTCTTATTGCTCAATAATTAATAATAAAAAAATAAAGTTATAGATAAGCTAACGAGGGAACTTTGCTCTTACTCAATATACTTACATATTCTGGTGCATATTCCATCATTTCGTCATCGTCGGCAACGATGACAGGTGCGGCAGAGACTCGTCCACAGGCGACAGGGCGTGTCCAAAGGCTGGTTGAGAGGAGAGTGGTAAACAGTAGGAAGGAACAGCTGCGACGGGTTGAAGGCGGCTGCTTCGGACTTGTTATCTAAGGCATTTAACAGAAATATGAAGTGCGGTTTTTATCAGTGGAGCGCTTAATAAAAGCAGCGATAAATCAAATTCACCAAAAGACAACATTTAATAAACTGACTTCAAAATTATTACGCGAGCATGGACCAATAAACAGGCCGATACTAAACAGCCAAGTAGCAAGCCACAAGTGCTAGGATGCATTGTGACATTTCTCAAGCCCCAGTCCAATCCAAGTCGCTGTCCATGTCATATAGCGTTATGACAGTTGTCAAATGGTAATGGTTATTTGGCTCCACCAGACGTACATTTGTATGTACACACGATGTGACAGCTACTGGAGATTGATGGTTTTGCTTAAGACCAGTAGCTTCGATATGGAAACGGGTCTAGCAGGATGGCAGTTGACTCAACGCTCCGCGACGCCACTCGACATACAATTCAATTTAATTTCCATTGCAGCTTGTAACTTATCGTTGATTTTATTTTTGCGCTACTAGTTAATAAATTGCAACATTTTTGGGCATTTTGTGTAATTCCATACGAGTAGCTGTGTCGTTTTCGCCCAAGCACCGTATGGGCTTTAGATGCAGTTTCTCATGGTGAAACCAAAAACCTGGCTAATTAGCACAGCTGTGCCTGCCCCAAAGCAGCAACAAATAGACTCCCAAATGCACTTGCACACACACACTTACACAGACACACATTAAACTACTTTCAAGTCTGATTTGTTGTTGTCAACAACAATGTGAAATTGTGTTTGCGCAAATTGGATTCTGCCTTTAATAGTCTGGCTAGTATTTCAATAATTCGAAGATTTCCTTCTTAATAATATTGCTGTCGCCCAGTACGTTCAAATTGTACATGTAAGTTATGTATGTATTTAAGAGCTGCACAAGCACAAAAACAAATAATTCAGTGTCGAAAATGTTTTACATGTAACAACACATATAATATATAAAAAATTAAGCGAATTCAATAAAAAATACAACATTCAGCCATGAAAGCCCGACAGAAACAATGAGTTGCACGTTACTTTCGAATTAAATAATTATATAAAACATATGCAGCATATGCATATCTTTCCCTGCAATTGGACTTAAAATAATAGTACTTTATATAAGCAGGTGGCAAGCCTCCTAGTGTTCGCTTCGCTCGCCATCCCCCGCCTCGCTACGCCCGCTGAAATCTAGGGGAGGAATGTGGAGTGGAAATAGGGAACACTTCACACAACTATAGCTGAACCTTATGTCATTTCTAATAAGAAGGCGGGAAATGTAAATTCAATCTTTCCCTGCAATTGGACTTAAAATAATAGTATTTTATATTAAATAGAGAATTTACATGCTCGCTGTTTTCAAGTTTTCACTGCAAAAGGATTATAACAGCAAGAGCGAGTAACAGTGTCATATGTATACTGCAAATTTATTTTGAAAATCGCAACTGCAATGAATCGTAAACCCCCCCTAGCTATATGATACTGTCATCCGATCTAGACCAAATTTTCTCAGGATTTAGCAGGGAGTAAAAAATACATAATCTGTAAGTTTGCTTGAGATAGCTCAAAAATTAAAAATGCAGTAAGCTACAGTGGAGCAAGCTCGTCAGAAGGAGACCCAGTACTTTTTGAGTACAAAGCGTTCACAACGAAGATAAGTTGATAAACACAGAGGTCGCTAGAGTCTCTTCTTTTTCCTTTTGCACGTATTATTGTTAATTGAATAACTTCCGCTCTTATCATCCAATTTGAATGCAATTTGCAGGACAGGTTTGGACGGATAGAGTTAAGATATTTATGGAAATTAAATATTCTGATGAGCTAATGCATTAATTTGGATTTTTCTGTTACAGTCAGTTAAATTCCCATAGTCATACTTTTTCAAGGTGCTCTCGGAAAACGTCCAGAAGTAAATGTTGAGCGCAACTTTGACATTGGAGTCTATACGAAAAGTGAAAAAAACATCACAGAAGACTCACCAAAAAAAAATTAGTCGAATAGAATAACAATTAGTGAAACCATAGGCAGGATAAGTCAAAATTTGATGAAGTTTCTGAGTGCGGTTTTTTTTTGTCGTTGGGTGTAGTGTACAATACAAGTTCCAAAAATCACTTCGAAATTTTGTATTTTAGTTTCCGGGGGCGGAGGGGGCGTCGCAAAAATCTAATCTAATCTACTACAAATAAATTGCGAGAAAACTCAGCTGCTTCCTGATACTCTTCGTTTTCATTCCATAGACTTGAATCAAGTGATAGGAACTCTGCAGAAAAGTTAAAGGAATGAAAAAAGTTGCTGGTTAGGTGAGATAGTGCTTTAGAGTTATGCTAAAAAAATAACTGCTAATTGTATTGGGTGGTCGCCAAGCATAGATACGAGTCGCTCTTCCACCAAACACAACTATTTTGCTCTCTTCTAATAATACGTTATACTTTACGCCATTTGTCTCTACACCGGCTCAAATGTTGCTTTGCAAACTGAATAAGGTTTCCCGAACTATTCCGATACTTGCCGGTATTTTAAATCTTTCCTGAGCCCAGTAGCAAGCTTAAATGAACAACCAATCGTATGACTTCTTAGTTCGGTATTGCTCTCTTTCGGTCAAATTTTTCGACTATTGATGTAAATGATATTGCTTTACTGACCATCTTATTTGAACAACCAATTAAGCTCCGCTCTTCAACACAAGTTTTGTCTTCAAAAAATAAGCAATTTAATTTGTTCTCTAGTCTCACAATCAGCAGAATAATGCTATCCATTAACCATAGCGATTTAATTTGTATTTTTTTATATTTTGTAACGCAACACTTAAGAAGAGGAATCTTAACTAGATACGTTACACTCAAATCTTTTAAGCATAACTTAAAGAAATGTTATTGGGCATATTCGTTATCGGAGCTATTTAAATGGCCGTTATATTTTGAACCCAATTTTTTAAAATGTCAAGTACGGTAATACCGTGGTTGTACCGTGAATGTACAAAGCGACTTTCTCAGAGAGACATTATATGAGCTGATATATAGTATATAAATAATAAAATATTAGTGAAAAGGACTGTGGACATCTCTTTTATTAAGGTAAATATTTTCTTTTTTGTCGGTGCTATTTTTTTCGCCACACACATACCATACATTTGTGTACATAAGCGCACAAGAACTAGCACGTATAATTAAATAGCTTTTTATTTCTTCCGTGTTTATCATCATCCAAAATATTAAATTGAAGATCGGTTCGGACCCTCTTACCATTTCTTAGATCTGTTTGTTTATAAGAAAAAACAGACAGGCGGACAGACGGAAAGACGGACATGCATATATCGACTTTACCTTTGCCTATGCTGGGAGCAATGCATGTATGTATACGATCACCGGAAAGAAATGGAAAAATGCTTAAAAATTCAGAAAAAAGACTAGAAAAAAGCTCAAATAGACCCTTTTGTACTTTTTGAAAGCACAGGATCTAAAAATTAAAATAATTTATTTGCTTAATACCATTTGTTTTTAAGACAGCTAATACTGAAGTGTACTTCTGCAGTGACTCTGTACCTTTTGAATTAACTCTTAGTTATTTTTAACGAGCTTTAAGGTGTACTTTTCTAAGTGCAACGTAGTTGCCAATTTATAATAAAATATTTCAGTTTTTTGTATATGCCGTATGATTTTTATCGTGAAAAAAGAAAGATGTATATTCAAACATCACTGGAATATATTCACGTTGGTACTGGCAGCGTAAGTACCCAAGCAATCAGCTGACTATGGACGCGGCAAACGCAATAGAAACACTTTTCGGGTTTTCTTGCGCGATTCATCACAACTAGTTGAAACTTAATATATAGTTTGCCCAAAACTAGGGGTGGTACATATTGATAAGCCATTGATGAAGGATTGTTGATATCGTATCGAAAGATCGATACATTTTTTTCGTTCTGATATACTTTTGCACAATATTATTTTTCTGCCCATAATATCGATATTTTAGGTTGATATAAAAGATAACTTACTTCTCTAAATGGATTCTTAACCAATCGTTCCTATAGCCGATTCCGCCGGTTCCGATATACATACATGTGTACAATATACAAATGTGCAGCCACGCATTCTTATGCCTGTTACATACTCCAAACAAACTTAATATACATAGGGTATAAAAACATCTATTTATTATAAGAAACCTATAAAAGACTACACCTAAAGTATCAACAACATTCACCCAGCCATTATTAAAAGAAAATAGAAAAACTCTTCTGTAAAATTAATTGTTAAAATATTTCAATTTGTTTCCTTTTTATACCCCTGCAGAGGGTATTATAATTTTGTCACGAAGCTTGTAAAACATTGAAGGAGGCGTGTCAGACCCCTAAAGTATATATATTCTTGATTAGGGCGACGAGTCGTTATAGCCATGTCAGTCTCTCAGTTTTGAAGCTATCTTGATGAAACTAGGTACAGGTCCGTCTTTTTTCAAATATTGAAATATTTAAATTTCTTTCCTTTTTGAGTTCGCTTTTTATTCATTGTCCTTGTTGTTAAAATCCAATCTTTTTGCTCTTTCAGCGTAGACGCATTTAAGATTTTATATACTTTTATTTAAATGGATATAGAAGCTTTCATTCATTAACTGCATTAACTGCATTAACTGCATTAACTGCTTAGATTTGCACATTTGCATGCGTTTTTGTTTAATTTTGGCATCACTTTCACTTCGTGGGTGAAAGTTTTTACTCAAACACTTTCTCTCTATTTTAATCCAGATATGGGATATTTGCCGCATAATAAAGAAAAATATTTACACTTACATAAAATCGCATTGCTGTTAAATATTGTCTTATAAATATTATTCAAAAAATGACATAAATCGTTGTTTGCGTCACACAGATCACACTGACAATTTAAATCGCACGCGACGGAAACGTTCACAACTCGATCTTCGCTATTTGTTCACTCGTTCAATGTCAAGGACAAAAACGTAATTAAAGCTTTTGCGCGACGTTGCCGAAGTATTTATAGCCAGCTGCATACGAAGATGACTGGCACCGTGCATGGTCAATCCGTTTTCCCGGCGACAAGATTTTCCGGCCCGACTGGTTTCACGATTGTTGTTGCATTCGTTGTTATTGTCATTGTCAGTTAGAGAGCAAGTGAGGCGGCAACGATAAGCCGATGTGGGCAGCGCCAGCTCAGCTTCAAAAACAAACGCTTCCTAAGCTCAGCCTAATTGACAATTATAATTGTATTTTACTTTGACTCTGTGTGTATCTGTGGGTCTGGAAAACTGGTTTCGCCATCATCATCAGGCAGCCACTTGCCCACCAAGCAGCCGGTTCCCAACAAGACACCAGGCAGCTCCGACTCCAGTTTGACTGTCTCCACTTTTGGTTTCAACAGCAAGTAAAAGTCTTCGCAAACGCGCTGCAGTTGCATATTGTATATATCTTAGGCAGAATTATATACGTTTGGTTCTAATAAAGTTTCTTAAATAGTACTTGTACCTTAGGAAAATAAGAATACCAGGATAGATGTTATTAAAAATAAATATACTTCAAAATATATTGGCGCGTCAAAGTTTGGATACCCTTGCAGACCCCTGTATAAGCCGTCAGTTTTTTTTCAAACTTGTTAGGATGAGTTAGACATTGAATATGCATAATATAAAAGTATATTTCAGATATCTTTTTGACCGATTGGTCATATGAAAGCTATATGATATAGTAGTCCTATTTGCACCAAATTTGGTCAGGCTGTTCGAAAGTATACCAAGCACACATAAGGGACATTCAGCAGGTAATTGTGATCACCAACATGATACCTAATTACTACTTTTTACATTCAGCAGGATATTTTCGACAATCAGAGACGTCAAATTTTGGTATCGGTACCTCAAATGTATCGTACAAATTTTGTGATACCTGATACTTCTAGATTTTTTATGTACTTTAAAAAGAAGTTAAAGGTTGACTGAATAAAAAGTTATCATATAGTTGGCGGATTTCTATTAAATGTAGCTGATTATAAACCGTGATTTAATAGTAGACCTCGGATTTTACATATTTGCATATTCTTGAAGGATTACGATAGGTAAAATCTGAAAACACAAAAGTTCGTATTAATAAAAATAGAGTTGAAAACGATATGCATATTTTTAAATATTCTGCATTTTTTCATAAAATGCATATGCATAATATATGCAAAATATATGCAACATATGCAGATATTATGCAAAATATGCAAATATTATGCAAAATATGCAAATATTTTGCAAAATGCAAAATATGCAATATTTATGCAAAATATACAAAAATCTCCTCTATCGATCAGATCAAAAACTTGTGGTATAAATAATATAAAAGCGATTCAGAGGATGGTAAAAGTATGTATTGAAATTTTATTAAGTATTGCCAGATATTAGAGTAGATGAAATGATATTTTATAGGCTTAGAAATTATTTCAATTTATAAGTATTACAATATACAACCATAATTTTCTCTAAATTATTAATTGAGAGGCCTTGACGTTTCTCTCCAAAAATCATTTTGTAAGCGAAAAAGCTTCTTTTATTTAATAAAATTTTCCTTTGAAATATCTTTTTATATTTTTAAAATGATTTAAATTTACCAGTTATGTTATAAACAATATTTTCGGCTTCCTTAAATAAATTCATTGACTTTGCTAATGGAAGACCCTTCGCTTCCAAGAAAGTTATGATTTCGGCAACTCTCTCAAAATTTGGTTTTATATATATATATAAAAATATGGTTGGGGATTTTTTGTCATATCTTTTGACAACTTTATAAACTCAGCATCTTCTGGGTTCAGTGTTTCAAAAAATTGCAAATTTGATTTTTTACCTATATTTATTGATAAAAATGATTTTACTTCTGTTATTCCCTACATTTTATCTGCATAAATGCGTTGAGCAACGATGTTTATCTTCAAGGATATATCGGTAATGTACGATATTTTTTACTTCCGTTGTTTAAAAGACACTTCAATTTTTTGAATTAGGTTAATATCGGTCTACCTATCCGTAATAAGAAAAGATCGCAAATAACTGTTAGCACTGATAAAATAGATAAATATGATGCACACACGATCCATCACTGAGTCAAATACATTCTCCCGTTTGCTTGTGCTCTGTTGATCAGAGGAAATTGATGAACATATGCTTATCCTTGCTGACTGTTTATAAACCAAAGCAAACCAAAAGCTTCCGTAGTCCTATTAACGAGTGGAGTTCACCAACCCCGGGCTCGCTACGCTCGCTGAAATCTCGGGGAGAAATGTGGAGTGAAAATAGGGAACACTTCTCACAGCTATAGCCGGACTTTATGTCATTTGTAATCAGAAAGCGGGAAATGTAAATTCAATTATTCCCTGCAATCGGACTTAAAATAATATTACTTTGTAGCCCTCTAGTAATCGCTACGCTCGCCAACCCCCGGCTCGCTACGATCGCTGTAATCTCGGGGAGAAATGTGGAGTGAAAATAGGGAACACTTCTTACAGCTATAGCTGGACCTTATGTCATTTGTAATAAGAAAGCGGGAAATATAAATTCAATTTTTCCCTGCAATTGAATATAAATAATTAACACCAAAGACAAAAAAAGAAAATCCAAACAATTAACAAAGAAATAGAAAAAGAAACCAATTTAGAAACTGTTGCAGAAGTGATCACCATTGAAACCCCAATACCACAATTATTTCCAAACATAAACGCTTGAGGACAAGCTGAAATCTAAGGGATGGGGGAGTGACATATCTGCCATAAGAATATAACAAATCCGTCATAAACACAAACGGTCTTTTGCAAAGCTTCACTTTCCAAAAGCTTATCGAAGACACATCATTTCTTAAAGCTTATCAAAGACACATGCAAAGTTATTTATAACTCAAACGTAAACTTCTAGAACTCAAATGTAAACTAACAGAATCCAAATAAGTAAACAAATGTAAACAGACAGCCAGCAGAGCTTTGAAGGTTTGCTGTGCCCAAATCTTGTAGTTAGTTTTAAGTTGACTTTTAACAAATAATGTACACAAATATATAAATAAAATTTAAATATATTTTTTATTTGATTTGTTGAACAGTTAATTATATATACTTTATGGGGTCTGTGAGGCCTCCGTCAATGCGTTACAAACTTTGTGACGAAATTATAGTACTCAAGTATACAAATTTTAAACTTGGCATAGATCTTTTTTAGAGTTTTTTTAACTTTCTTGAATTTCCCAGAGTTGGTAGACATCGTTTGAAGGAACTAGGCCTCCAAAACGGTTACAAAAACAAAACATGTATTAAAAGAATCCGCTTTAACTTGTCTTATATATAATTTGATTGATTTGTTTAAACAAAAATCATATTGCTACTTACACAAATTGTTTTTTATACCCTTGCAGAGGGTACCAAATTTTGGCTCAAATCGGACAACTATATCATATAGCTGCTATAGGAACGATCGGTTTGAAATCAACATCTAACACATTTTGTAAAAAATCGGACGGCTTATGCAAATCTCTGCAAGGGTATCCAAACTTTGGCTCGCCAAATTTAGCTTGCGCTGTATTTATTTAATATTTCAACATTTTTAATGCCGCGAGTTTTATTCACATTTTTGGAATATCCCGAAAAGTATGTAACAAAGTAGCCCAGGACTGTCAAGTTTCACGATTTCAGCGCCATCCTTTGTTTGCTAGCGCCGCTTTAAATGATATAGCTGTCCGAATTTGGTCGGGATGTGTTTAAACAAATAAGGAATCTGTCAGTTTGGCTACTATATATGATATAGTGAACCGATCCGGCCGGTTCTGTCATATGAAAAAAGTTTCATTAAGATAAGTTCAAAATTGAGACTGGTTTGCATAGAAAAAGACGGACAGACAGACAGATGGATAGACGAACATGGCTATATTGACTCAGCTCATCGTGCTGATCAAGAATATATATTCTTTATTTTTAAAATATGGAATTTGACAGCGTTCTTTACTTCTACAGGGTATTTTACTGTCGGGTCCTCCTGACTGATTTTAATGTTTAATATTAAATATTTCCTACTATATTTAAAATAATATTAATCGTTATTTATAATAATTCTATGAAATAAATTCATTACAGCCTCTATAACATTAGTTGCAAGTAAACTGATCAAGTTTAGCCAGACTACAGCATTGATCTCGGTGTACCTCTTCGGACTTGGATCACACGCTATTGGTTGTGCACGCCCAAAATATACGAATACGATGAACATCGATAGGAAAACTTTACTTATGTACATACAACTGCGTTCCCAACGGCAAAAAGATTGGCGACCAATCCCAAGGCGCCATGGCCCGATCAAAGACTGAAATAAATACCAATTTCCCATGCAGCTTTCAAGCGCATGTGAGAACCGTGCTGACCAGTTCTCCTTTTGTGCATTGTTTGAGCCGGCTAAAATCTTTGCTGATTTATATCTTCGTACCTTAGCAGTATCACGCACCCAACGTTGAAACCAAAAGCTTTGAGTTTGTTTCGTAAGAATATCAGTAACGACGACATTTCGGCAAAAAAATGTGGATAAATGCCTGAGGTATCATGTCCAAGGGAAAGACGAGTTGGTAAGTGGACGATCATTCGATCAAGCCGAAAGCATATCGTACTATTGCGCTCAAAATTTCTATAGACGGGATCTTGATAAATTATCACATTTTTTTGACCTCGAGACGATTGCAGAGAGAAAATAATATTTGAAGAGGATCCAGAGTTGTATCTGCCTCCAAATGTAAACTTGACAACTATGTCGCCACTATGAAACAGCTTGCCACTGCTCGCATCCTCCAAGTACAGTCGTTTATCCCAATGGGGTACACTATTCATTTTTACAAATAGGTAGGTTAAAGCTACAGCTGGTATCAAAATGTAGCAGACTATTATTTGATAATTACGTCCTACAACTGGACGATCTAAGTGGCATTTAAGATTCATACGAACTGCAATTATAGGTTTAGCATCAGCATCTAGGTCGCTAATGTAGTTACATCGGCAATGAATGCCAAGGTGAACACTTTTGTTCATTTCGGGAATGCACGAAATGGTTTGCCAACTAGGCTCCGGTCGGGCATAGTTCCAGATTCGGCAACTCCGAATTTCAGCTGTAAAGGTAAAGTAAGCTCCCGATTCATAAAACAATTTCCACTCTTCAGAAGGGTTAGCTGCTTGAATGTATATATAAACTGGTCGTGCTTTCTCACAACGATTTCGAAGTAATAATGCCGTGGGTTCTGCATTACCAGCTTTTACCAAGCATGTAGCATTTCCTGTATCCATATCCATTAGCTTTGGTACATGTGTCATTCGCATTAATACACGGTAGTCTATGTCAACTTGTGTAAAAGTAACTTCAAGCAAAGAGTGCCCATAGAGCTCAGTTCGATACATACGCACCTCATTAGGATTTAAAACATTATCATGAATTACATTCTCAACATCTTCTTCAGGATCATCAAAGTCGATTGCTCGTTGAAATGCCTGGTGGAAATAACGTAAGTAAGTGTTCTTAGACTTATTTGCAGAAAAATTCATTTTCAATCTAGATATGTGTTGAAATGGCTCTGAAAGTAACTTTGTTTTCTCCCAAATGGATTTTGACGTATAAACATTAACAGCCAGAACCTGTGCCCGCGATTCCTGCTCAGGATACCACCAATACTGACTTTGCTTATGACTGCGCACAGAGATTAAAACTTCATCACTACGTAGTTGCTGACGTAATTCTTGTAAAAGCTTATCGGTAAACACTAAAGTATGCATGGAGTCAGCTGAATTTATTTCTATAACGCGCTCGAAATCAAGATCGAAACTTTCCATACGCATTGTGAAGGTTGAACGCTCGATTATTTTGGGACCTTCTTCAGGATGCAGCCGACGTGCTGTACCCATACCCATGTAAAATAGACACGTACTTAATTTCCAATGTGCAAGTAACCAATTATTTATATGTTCCAGCCCTTGTGGCTGCAAGGTAGCCATTTGCTCAAGCCGATGACGATAATTATCTATATTTAAACAGGACTCTGATTCAGCGCGACACTGTGATTTGGGAATAAACTCCCATTCTGCACTGAATTTATTAAGTAAGTCGCAAAGGTCATTAACCATTGTCCGGTAGTACTCATCCATCAAGATGTCAAGCTCGTTGCAGGCAATTATAAACTTGAAAGTGGACGCTATAATATTAAGCATTCGGGAAAGAACGTTTACTTTCATATCATCTAGAGGTTCTAGGGAAAGAACTAATTGTTTTGTAAGACGTACTAGATGAGACAACTGGACCGTCGTCTGCGGCTGATAAACTCCTAGTGTTTCTATGAAAACAATAAGCCGTTCTTTTGAATTGATACGTTTTGATAATTGATAAAATAGAATAAAAGATTTCTGCCAATCTGCATATTCCAGCCAATGTCGAGCACGTGCTAGATGATTAATAATTGCAGGCTCTGATTCCTCAATTTCAGTCTGTCGCACATCGACAGTCACGTCAACATTCACGCACGCATCCAAATTATCGCATACCTAAAAAAAAAAGTTCAAAGGACAATATTAACACTTTAAATATTAAACAGTCCTAAATGATTAGTTCAATATTAAAATGTAGAACTTATTATAATTAAATAAACCTCGTTGGCAATTATGATGGGTTGAAAGAGACGATAAAAAAATTTAAATGCTGATAAGTAGAGGTAAAAGGTAATTTGAAATACCTTTAAATGTGACTTTAGAGTTACTTAGTGACATCCAGCTTGACTACTCGACAGAATCTTAATAATTTACAAACTATTCATTTCGAATTCAAAAGTGGGTTTATTAAAATAAATTTGCTTCTTCTGAGATCTAGGAACTCAAAAAAGGGACAGACAGACAGACGGATGGACGGACATGGCTATATCGACTCGGCTGTTGTTGCTGATCAAGAATGTATATACTTTATGGGGTCTGCCACGCCTCCTTCTGCCTGTTACGCACTTTTTTCTTTGCACAAACGTAATAGACCCATTTGTACTTTTTTAAAGTACTGGGTCTAAAAACTGTACAGTCTAAACAGGCTTTAGAGCAAATGGTAAAAATGGTAGAAAATGTTGATCTTTGGGTCAGAGTACTAGAAATGCTTGTATGCAAACGTACCTGAATATTAATATAAGATGTTGGGGGAGTCTCACCGTTAGTAACTCATCAGTTTTGCATTCTTCGATGAGAAAACCGTCGATACCCACACAGTACTGTAACGGTTTATGTCGGGCTTGCTCCGTTTCACACTGAATATAGAAAAGGGTATCCAGAGCATCACCTTCAAGTGGCTTAACGTTACAGAAAGTGTCAACAGGCCCCGTATTTTTGTCTAAAGTAATGCTGGTTGTCCCTTGGTAAATAGCAGCTTGCTTATATTTATGTGTACCTTCTATATTTAAATATATGACTATTTTTCGAGCTGTCTTTCTAGTATCAAAAATTAGTCTGCTTGATTTTCCCACTACATCAGTTTCCACCGTCCATATCCACTTATTAATTTTTTTCGTATTACACCGAAGACACTGGGCTTTTAGGTGAATTGGTAATGTTTCGGAAAATTTATTTGCTTTACAGTTGGTGACACATATAATATTTATATCGATGTATCGTCGCGTAGAAGACAAAAATACTACATTTTGAATGGCAACAGCTGTGCGAAGGCGATCAAAGGTGGATCGAATATGTAAGGTAATCCGTAATGATTGCTCGTTTGGTTGACTATATGCTGGAATCGCAATTCGTTTACCTAATGAGATAACACAAAATATTTATTAGCTTATTTTTTTATTCCCTGTGGGGATACCCCCAATTAAGTTTGTTAAAAAATAAAAGTGTGTAACAGGCAGAAGGAGGCACTGCAAAACTCATAAAGTATATATATTCTTGATTAGCATCAGAAGCCGAGTCGATATAGCTATGTCCGTCAGTCTGTCTTTCCGTCCGTATAAACGAACGGATCTCAGAGAGGGGAAATCCAAAATTTGTTATAAAGACTTCTTATATTTGCATACAGATAAAGTTTACTTCACCACGAAGGTTGATATGAAAGTTGAAAGTTAAGTGAGTTAAAACTACATTTAGCAATAGAATAATGTGAAAAACCAACATCGTTCCCGGTGCGTTTATATTTTTTAAAATCTCGCAATTTTAAATTTTTTATACTTGATAGCTCTCGGGTAAACCATGGGGGCTTATTATATCTCAATGAGTACCTTCGAGGAAGGTTTTCGTTTAGTAGAGGATCTGAAAGATAAGTCGCTGACTTACTCGTTCCCATATTAGGCTTGCAGGATTTATATACTTGAAATATAATAGCCTGACACGACCATTGATACAGAAGCTGTTGCACATCGGTATCTGGTAGAGAGAGATCGCGACTGGGGCTCGCATGAAAGAAAATTGTCTTGCCTCTAAAAACCTTCCGATGTTGACCTCCACGTATGGCAGCATAAACGCGTTGGGAAGCAAGAACAAGGTAACACTGTTATAAGGGGATGAAACTATTCGATATCAAAAGAAATTCTGACTACTCACCCTTGCAACAAGTGGAGTTCGTCGTCCTATAATTTTGGCATTAATACGGATCATTACCATTCGATTTAGCGGAGACTGCAGTTGAAGTCTAAGCCGATACCGGCTTAGTTTTAATTCTGGCTTTAGAGTTCCGCCCAAAAACTCTAAGAGATCTAAACACAAATTTTAGTGTTTTTGCATTAATAAAATACTTAAATAAACTTACGGTTTTCTGTACTATCGTGCAGTGTCCAATAATACCGAATAAAGTTATCCATAGGACATCGTCGCGAAAATACGGCTCGGAGGACAATGACTTCAGAAGTATCATAATGTAATGGTCGATTTGCGTCATGGCAGCGTGGAACGTCAAATGAAGGCTCACAGCGTATATTTTCTTCTAGGTCGATAGAAATGTAACTTAACGATTTTTTCTCATATGTTGAAAGTCCATTAGTTGATATCGTTACAGACACATTATAGTAGCCACTTTTGAAAAAATTAACTCGCGAAACATGATAAAAACATTTTTCATAAGGAAGTTGGATTTTGCTGAAAACACTATAAAAATCCAAAGTCTTTTTAAGACTAGTTGTGGGATACCAAAGCAGCTGCTCCCGAGCCTCGGTTATATTAGTTTGAAACAAGTCCACTAACCGCCGCTCATTTATATTTACTTTAGTAGAGAACCAAATATCTCCAAGAGTTTCTAATGTTGTTATAATATACGCAGTATGATTGACGTGAAAGCGGTTAACAAATACATGAAGGTTATCGGAGCTTATGAGACTCTGTACTTGAGCTAGGCTCATCAAAAAAATTATCTGAATCAATCTCATTTTTAAAGTAATTTAATCTGAAAATGTATTAATGTATTTTTTATATATATATTAGTATGAATAGCCTACTAAGGTGCTAGCCTAATAAGGTGCTAATCTACATATATCTATATCTATAAAACTCTTTGTCCTAATTGACTGATTCCCTCAGTAATCACGCTGTAGGCCAAACGGCTTAAGACATCGAGCTGAAATTTTCACACAACATAGCTAAGACATAATAATCGTGCAACAAGTGGTACAGTGCTCACAGCAGACTTTGGACTTTTGTCTTCTGTCAATTGCCAGTCTACCCACAATGCGGTGCCATTACATTCGCCAGATCTAGAAATTATATACTCAATATTAAGGCACTTCATATATTAAAGCTTTGTTTGTCATTTGCTTACGTTGTCAGCTGAAGTTGTCCCTGCTTATACTGCTCCATACCAAAATTAGTAAAATCAACGCTGAGTATTTGCTGCGGCAGAGCAAGCGCACGACAGGGATATTCCCAGAGTGGTTGCGCCTCCACAAGCGACAACGCATCATCCTGCGTTTGCCACTTCCAGTTGGTAATCATAGTCGTCACCGCGCTCCTGCCATGTGTTTTGACCCGTTATCGGGTTGATTATTTGCGCAAAGCTCGACATTAATTGTATGCGCTGCAGTGGAAGCCGTAATGCTCTCTGCATTCAAAAATAATATATTTTAGTGTATAATTATCCTGTATAGTTAATCAACAATAAGAATTAATCACACACCGTTGGGCTGCTGTTTAATCCCACCGCCACAGGTTATAGACTGTTTCCACGAGCACACATACGGTTAAATTCGCCACAATTTCGTCATTCGGTCCGAATTCACATTCTCAAACAACGTTTGTTTATATATCAAATAGATGAATTATTTTGAGCGAATGTGTAATTACCGAATGTTGTGTCGTATTTGCCGTGGAAAGTAAAAAAACAATTTGACCGAATGATGCGCATGTTTGTGCTCGTGGAAATCGTCTATTTCATCGATATTTTCAATTTAGTTTCATATATCGATGTCTTCTCCGATGTTTCCCATCAGAAATATTCACAATGTCTGGCAGCCCTGGGCAAGTAAACAACTTGTATATCAAAATCGATAGTCGCAACTGCATTAATATCGATATTTATATATACCACAGGGCGCTAAAGTTTAAACTAGTTTTCAAAATATAAAAAAGTGGAAAATTGTATACTTTTAGAAAATACTCTATTAGAAAATAACTTAAAACTGTTTGTCAAGTCGACGACGTACACCCTTCATAATTTTTGCACGATACTCCAATCTCAAATGTTTCATCTGTGGTCTGCGTTGAATAGGCGTCTGCAATTCCTGGTTGAAGTTGGGTCCATTCTTTGAGTATGTCCAGTTAGTTATCCGTGATGCCGAATAGAATTCAGGACTGCATTGAACGTTTGAAACTGGAACTGGCGTATTTATGCTAATCATATTTTTTAAATTTGGCCAATAGTTAATGAGATATTCCACAACCATAATTCCCAGTATCAGCACAATGTAGCTTGAAAATTGTATCAGTGACATGAACATGTTGGCGGTTGGGATTTCCAAATGCGAATGGTGCTGTCCGGCTGAGGCTTAGCTAATTTATACAAAATTCAGGTAAGTAAACATTATTTAACACTGTTTTGAATTGGGATGGGATGCAACAGGTAGTAAATGTACCTGTTTATAAGGGTTATCCATAAATATATTAATCCCTTTGTTTTGGTTGCGGTTTGTCTGTATGGCTATTAAAATAAACCATGAACGAGCCCTTTTTTTATGTGACGTCACAAATAACCGAGCGTGTACCAGTATAATTTTTCTATAAGACTAAAGATCTAAGAATTGAATTGAGTTTTTCGCCACACTCACATATTTAATACTATTGCCGATAAGCTTGCTGTTCATTGAGTAATAAAATAGTTTGTTATTCGACGAATTGAATTTAGTCTTATGAGATCTGTGGCTCAGACTTAACGGAGAGATGTGCCTGAGAATTATATTTTTAATATTATTATTAAATATATCAGTGCTTAAATGTGAAGAGCAATACGTAAAAGAGTTTGAGAAACTCGGTAGTTTAACAATAAAATATGGCAACACAACGGAAATACGTTTTCAAATGAAGGATCCTAGCATCAAGTTGCTGCAATCTCAGCTGGAAGCCTTGCAGTAAGTAATCAGAATTGTAGGCTAAATTCTTTATAATTATTTTACTTTCCAGAGCGGAACAGAACAAAATGTTCGCTGAGCTTAATGCAAAAATTGACAAATTTATATTGACCGGTTTGGCGTCAAATAATTTCGTCAGCAACTGTGCAGAGGCAACGGCCCTGAGTCGTCGCTCTGGAGTCTATCAGATTCGTATACCCGATTATAGTGTGCATCCGTTTCTAGTGAGTTGTGATGAGGATTCTCATGGCGGAGGTTGGACCATTGTCTTGCGCCGGCAGGATGGAAGCGTTACATTCTATCGCTACTGGAATGATTACAAGCATGGATTTGGAAACGTAAATGGCGAGTTCTTTATTGGGCTTGACAAATTGCATGCCCTCACAAAAGGACTAGATCAAGAACTTATCTTTATCATGGAAGACTCCAAGGGCCAAACGAAATTTGCAAAATATGACGTGTTTGCGATTGGCAGCGAAAAAGATTTATATTCTTTACACACATTGGGAGAATTCTCAGGAGATGCCGGCGACTCTTTCACTGGACAATTGAGCTATAAGTTTTCAGCACGAGATCGAGATAACGATATATACAGTGGAAATTGTGCTCAAGAATATAAAGGCGGCTGGTGGTATAATAAATGCCACGTCAGGTTTGTATTTAAAATTACTACATATAGCTTTGGTCGATCTTCGATTAACACCAACCACTTCTAGTAATCTGATGGGAATATATAATATGACAAGCTATGGAAAGGGAATTAATTGGAGCACATTTTCCGGAGTGAACGACTCATTGAAAAGCGTCAAAATGATGATAAGACAAAGAAGATAATGGAGCACAGATTCACGCAAAGTTTAATGTTATTATGAGGAATTAATTTAATAAAGATTAGCAGGTATACTATCAAAGCATTACTGAAGAGAAAGTATAAAGATGTTAAATTAAGAAAGAGAGACTTTACCAACCTCAAAAGACGAATATGGGAATATTTGTGTGTATGTATATACATATGTATTATATTTATTAACAAAGACGTGTTTACGCTCTTTCGGGGGGATTTTTAAACAAAAAAGCACACTCATTATCAACATCGTAGAGATCGTATACACTTCTCGAAATTCAATAATCTGATTATTCAATTTTTGACAGATGCTGTCTTTTCATATGTACAAATGTCGGACGATTTGTACTGTGGATTTAAATATATGTAATAAGGGGCAAATTACTTATTAAATCCTTTTAAAATTAAATTAAATGTTTTTTAAAAGAAGATTTGAGTGTATTCATGTATCGGTGTGTTGAGAATAATTATTTCAAGATTATTGCTATAAAATCGATTGTTGTCAGTTCAGTTTGTTTAGTCTCGTGTGAAATCTTCTGATTTGAAATACTTAATGTGATTATCGCAAAAATGTTGCTGAGAATTATACTTATTTGCACAATCCTGTTGCACTGCACATACATATTTAAATGTGACGAGGAATATGTACAGAACGTAGACAAGTTGGGAAACTTAACAATAAAATATGGAAACTCAACAGAAATACGTTTTCAAGTAAAAGACACTACCAACAAGTTGCTCCAATCGCAGCTCGAGGTGATAAGGTAAGCAATTGGATTCGATCAGATTCTGAAAATGTAAAAGCCTTATCACGATGCAGAATAGAACAAATTCGCCAGGGTCAATTACTTGATGAGCTCACGGAGAAGCTCAATATGTTGACTACGTTGGAGCCGTCTCAGTTCCCCGGAAGCTGTGCAGAGGCAACAGCCCTGACTCGTCGGACAGGAGTCTATCAAATTCTTATACCGGATTACAGTGTGCATCCGTTTATAGTCAGTTGTGATGAGGATTCTCATGGTGGAGGATGGACGATAGTGATGCGACGTCAGGATGGAAGTGTGGATTTCTATCTCTTTTGGAAGCACTATAAAAATGGATTTGGTAATGTTAACGGCGAGTTCTGGATGGGTCTGGAAAAACTACATATAATGACCAAAGATCTGGATCAAGAACTCCTCATCGTCATGGAAGACATGAATGGACAAAAGAGGTTTGCAAGGTATAACCGTTTTGCGATTGACAGCGAAAAGAATGAATATGCGCTTCATGTATTGGGAGAATACTCCGGAGATGCGGGAGATTCTTTGATTGGTCACGCAGGTCGCAAGTTTACATCTCAAGATCATGACAATGATGAACACAAAGATAATTGTGCGAAATTGTTTACAGGCGCTTGGTGGTATACCAACTGCCATTCAAGGTGGGTAACGCTGAATATAATTATCAAGACTCGAATTATGTTTATTAATTTTTTATTGAACAGCAATTTATTGGGCAAATACAATGACAACACATTCGGAAAGGGCATCAATTGGCTTACGTTCACGACTCACACTGCCTCATTGAAGCGTGTACAAATGATGATAAGACCGAGAAGGTCGTGAATTGAAAAGAGTTCTCTTTCTGGCCTCTCTTAGTGGAAAGACAAAATAATATATGTATTGGAAATTTATGTATATAAACAATTTCCCAGTTGCTTGCATTTATGTACATGAAATTTCATCAGATAGAAGCACTTTATTTAATTACAAGTAGTTCCATGGACAGTTAACTGAAGTATATTCAGTATTGAAAAGAGGACCGTTGAAGATGGGCCGACAGCGACTTTTACAGTGGTACCACAATTACGCTTTGGCACTTGGGGTAACCTCATACAGACTGGTGGCCGGAAGAGCTCAGCAAACATGGCTAACACGCTGCTATACGCTGATTTTGAATGCTCTTGAATTGACAACGCTACCCGGAATGTTCTGGCTATCGGCACAGTATATTGCCAAGAACAATTGGTTTCCGAATTTGGTTCCCTATACTAGCATTATACTATACTCGGTATCATATGCTGCCATAGCATATACGATAATTTCTCGAGGAAGACGGGACTGTGCTCTATTGGAATTAGAGCGAATTGTTAGCACAATAATGCGGCAGCAGCTTCATCGCGTTGGACGCTCTCTAAATATCCTCTTCTATCTAAAGTTTAGCACGATGATCATTGTGTGTATGAACAGTATGTCATTCTGCTTGGTTATGCCCAACGACGGAAACTGGAACGTTCTTCTGATCACCTTTATATTTCAAACCGCTATGAATATTCCTGTCATCGCAACCTATCGCTACTTTCTGGCTTTGTGGTATATTGCACGTTCCTATCAGTCTATCAACAGTCGCCTGGAAGAACTTATGATGTCCTTTAAATCGAGATTGCCTAACCGCTTGGAGCTTGATGAATTGTATCGGTTGTGGTCGCAACATTCCGTGCTTGGACGTTGCACTTTAAAAATGAACAAAGTTTACGGACTTCTTTTGTTGGCGGCTCGATTTGACTATCTGACTTTCAGTGTGATCAACTTATATTGGGGAATGCTCTTCAGTTTTGCAGTTAAATCGCCTTTTTATATGATCATGGTAGGCGCTTTTAATTATTGTGTACGTTTAGTTGACTTTTATCTGTTAGATGTGATATGCGATCTGACAATTCAGTATCAACATTGTCCACATCATCTCGTAACCGAAGGACACTGGTTTAAGGAGGTAATTCTATATATCCATGCTATTTACCTAATTTTAAACTCTGCATTTTACATTACAGATAAACTCCTATTTAATGTATGTCAACACTTCAAAATTTGAGCTTTGGGTTTGTGGTCTCTATACAGCGAATCGTAGTCGCTGGTTCACAATGCTCGGCACTATTGTGAGTTTTTCTATATTATTGCTACAATTTCATTTGATTATGAGAAAAAACTTCTCTTTGTAGAACATGTATCGATTGGTTTAATGAAATACATACTTTAATGTTAATTCAATGCCCCTAAATTGGGTTATTTAAATTTTATTCCATTAACAGCTTATCGGAGAACCCCACGCCTTAAATAGTTTTCTATTGCAAGTGAAATTGAGGGAAATGACAAGAAATTGCTCACGTTTTGCTTTACCGTCGTTTTGTTATTTATTTTGTTTTCTTCGCGTTTGCATCAAGCACTGCAACAATAACAATAACAATAAATGGCAACAAGAGCTCCGCAGGAGCCAATAATTCCTGTTCGATAATTTCCAAATGAATGCGTTCTGAAAATAAATTTCCTTTGACAGCGTTGAAATTTTAAAACGAAATCACGTTTTGCTGTTGCATACTTTTTTTTGGCGTATGCACATCTGCTCAATATGTGTACGTGAGAAAAGTTATGTTATATATGTATGTAAACACACAAAAGCACACTAGCTTATACACTTATTTACATATTTCATATGCACAAATACCGTACAAACATACATACGCTTGCTTTTTTAGGACTAGGACACAGGTGAGCAACGATGTTTCATAAATAAAATGAAATAAATAAATCAAAATATGTAATTTTTGCTACAAATTTGCTTTAACAAATCTAATTCCTTTCGTTTGCAAAACGTGTCGAAATTATTTGGAACATTTCTATTTGCGGTTTCTGTTCTGTATTCATTTTTGATTCTACATAGTTTAAGGTTATTGATCTTCAGTCCAAAAGTTCTCATCAGCAATATTTGCAGGTTGCGTCTGTGTATGTATGTAGTTGTACGTGTCACATAGTGAATATTGTATTTTGCAACTTATATTTGAGTTTTCTCATTAAAATAGTTTGATTCTTGTTTAGACGGAACAAGTATGTACTTAGTAGATTGCAAACAATTGAAAATGTAGTTAAATCCATTTAAATTAGCATTCGCATGTCAACACAATTATGTTGGATAACAACGACTACGATTTATGTGCACGTGTAAAGTTCCCAAGTTATATAATGTCACACACACACACACACACACATATATATATATATAGATACGCACGTAGCGGATGTGGGGCTGTTGGGCGGTAGGCGTGTCCCGGAGCTTGGCAATTGTCAAAATTGCCGCCATAATTCACGTGTTGCCAGCAGCAGCAACAGAAACAACAACTATGTTCAACGAGAACAACAATAACAAGGACAGCATCGTCATTCAATTGAAGCAAATGCTCAAAATGCAAATTACGCAATGATTTACATTTCGATTGACATATTTTAGGCAAACTTGTTTGCAGTAGGAGTATCCACCCTTTGCTTGTCTTCTTCACAGCAGTAATTCAAAAATATCCCCAGCATCTCAACAATCCTAAAATGGATGTCAATGATGTGCGTTGAAAGACTTAAACTGACTGACTGACAGACAGTCGTATAACCCTATATGATACATACAATATAAAATTCTCAATCAGACTTCAATTTATCCAACTTCTTCCTCAAGAAAATGCCAAAGAAATTGCAATAATCAAAGTGAATCATAAAGCATTTTTATGGTAACTGTCCAGTAGAGATTCAGTTGAATTCTTTGTGCAGTTCCATTTCCATTCTCCATACATTACAAGCAGCCAGTGGACAATCCTGGCCAGGCATTCGTTATTAGTCAGGCTTACTCGGCGGGCATCGTAAAATGCTGCAAGGACATAAATGCGTTATTAAATTATGACTTTGAAAGGCGAACTGAAAGCTAGAGCAAAGAATGCGAGGCAACACAATGGAGTTTGGCGCCACATCGACATGCACCTCAATGGCAGAACCGCGACACTTTCTATGCCTCACAGTCGGTGGCCAAGTTGCCAACAAAGACCATAGACCAGAGACCCAAGACTCGAGACCATCGACCGGGAGTGGTCATCAATGCAACTTGGAGTCAAGCACAAGAGCCTTTTAAAATGGCCTGACTTGCATTTTGTGTGGCTGTCATCGCAACCTGCCCCCTTGGCACGTAAATTCCAAGATAACAATATGGGAGATGTTTCGTGATGGCTGCGTATGAGCTCCGTCCTTATCCTGGACAAGCAAACTTTGGCCAGCAAATACAATAAGGGATGACAGGCCAAAACTTTTAATGATGCCGCAAAGTCGTTGAACCAACTTGCGTCTTGGATTGCATGCTATTGTAATATATAAATTTGTAAGGCGCCGTAGATCGACAAGTTTCCCAAAGATATCCAAATCCTTGGCGAAATCAGAAAAAATATAATTTAGCACTTAATACTTATATGCATACAAGTAAATGTGCAACCCAAGAGGTATATTGCAAGAATAACACTGCATGAATTTTCACACTTCTGTGCTCCATATGCTCCTCTTCCCCTGTTGCCTGCTCCCATTCCGGCTGGTGAATGTGTGTCAACTGTGCGCGGGCGTTAGAGTAAAGTGAAAGTTCATTTTAGGATGTCAGGCACTGCAGCAAAAGTTTCTTTTTTTTTTCCGGTTGTTCATCGAAAGTTCTTTAATAAATGCACCCACAAAAACACATATAGTCACACACACACACACACTCTCATAAAAGCATCTGTTTTGTTTTCAAGTGCAAAAATTGACACCAACTTATGATAAAATTGTATTCCAGCCAATGCTTAGCAAACAAGGCAGCACAATAGCAAAGACTTGAGCCAGACAACCGCAGAGTCTCTTAAAATCAAATTTGGTTTAGTTAAAATTCATTTTATTCAGCAACTGAAACTTATGAGTTAACTGCTTAGGCTTGTCTAGCCGCCAAATGCTTGAGCTTGAGCTTGAGCCTGCGCAACACCGCCACCGCTGGGATAACCGTAATTGCCACCACCATAGCCAGGATAACCGCCACCATTAAAGCCAGGACCGCCACCGTAGCCGCCACCACCATAGCCGGCGGCTATTTCTCGCTTGTATATTTTATATAGAAATTTGGCCTCTGGTTTTAAGCAGAACTGGAACTGCAATGATCATCATGATCATGATCATGTAGGCCCCCATTGAGAACCGGTTGGAGGTTAAAGTTTTCGCTTTACGTTACCTTGTCTGGGATTTTTTGGGAATCACTTTGTTTGGTGCTTTGTCTTTCTTAGAGTGTACTCGAAAATATATCAAAATTATCATGAGCAGGAAATATGGTGGATATATGATGAAGGAGGGCCAACCCTATAGTGTATTCAGTTTAGAAAAGAATCCGAGACATTATTTGGTGTTTTTCCGAAGTTTAGAAGTCGCCGAATGTAAAATTTTCCACATACTTTAGATGTTTCGCAGGTGTTGGGAAACCGAAACCTCTTCAATATCCCCGTAGTCGTCTAACATGTGTTAATTATTCCTTTCGTTTGGCCGATGAATTGGTCTCCTATTGCACCACAAGATATCTGCCGGATAATGCATTTTCGGCGATTCTTTATGCTGAGTATGATGAAAAATTTAATGAAGATATTATGATACATAACAGAAGTTTTAATATAAGCGCAAACGCTTGGTTAGTCTTAGCAATAGTTCTAATTTCCCTGTTTTTCATCTTTCGGCTGAGATAATAGCTAAGATTTCGGTATGTAGCCAGAGTATGTAATAAACCTCTGCGTTTTTACACATTATTAAAAAAAATGCAGTTTGCGACAAATGTATATTTTTAATAATGATTAAAAATGCAGAAAAGATACATTTTCTTTTGACTTTTGATGTATTAAAAATTATGTTTAAGATGCTATTGATATCACGGAATCGCTACCATATGATTTACTAAAGATCTCTTCAAAAGTTCCTTAATAGCTTTCAACTCTTCCATTTGACATCATATTTTGACAGTGCTCGGGTCTCAGTCTCATGTAACTTGTTCGACCATAGTCACAAATCTCATCACCCTCATCATAACATCGGCCTGAGCTCAAGAAGCTGTCAAGAGGGTTGCGGCTGCGTCTTGGATCGCCTTTCATGTGACAGGACAGAAGCCAACAGAAGTGGCCCTTGTCAAGATGTTTCCCGTATCATCACCACATATGTATCTACTTATATATGAGGTCTGAGGACTGAGCGTGTGTGTGCCCATTCATCTGTTTTGATGTGTATGAGTAATTGCTTTTTAACAGACGCAAAATTATCACCTAATTATTGAGATTTGTGTGTAATGCACCATATAAATAGGGACTTGGAGGTTCTTAGAATCTTGTAGGAAATATATTCATAGTCACTGACAGTAGCATTTTTAAAATATAAATTGTCAAGACCCGCTTGAAACAGATATGCGAACTCGGACACGCGTCCTATTTGTCCAGGAATTTCTGCCTGACATTTGATTTGACAGTTTTTTTTCTCTCTGTCTCTCTCTTTCTCTCTTTGTATTCAAATCTCTCTCTTGTTGTGTAGTGCAACGTATGTGGCATTTATTTTATACCCTATAAAAGGAAGTATGTTGGTTTCTAATCACAATATGTTTAAAGCATTGAAGGAACATTCTCCGTTGCTAAAAGATATATTACATTTTTAATTAATTGAGGTTATTTTACACAAGAGACAGAGTTTCTTGAAGTCGTTGAACATATATACAAAAGCTGATTGAACAAAGATAGATAAATACATTTTTCCAAACATTACCGAAATTTTCCTTACGCTATAAATTTGAAACATTTGTAGAAAATAATGAGCGTTCATTGTTAATCAAAGAGTTTTTACTCAACCAAATTTCTACGCAAGTGTATTTAATGTTCCTCTATCTCATGAAAAACTGTATCTTTTTCTTTTTATTTTGATTTTATGTAAAGTTTTGCAACATGTAACATGTCAGCAAATGTCGTGCCTCAGTTAATTTCCCGTCCTTGTGCTCCTTGGCGGTAGCAACAATGTATTTATATTTGAATGTGAATGTGTGTTTGTTTTGCCGCATCACAAAAGGACAAAACGCATTTTTCCTTTGTGCTGCCTTTCAACATTATTGCAATTTTGTAAATATTGTAAAAATGTTTAATACACATGGGGCACTCATCGCTCTAACTCTCTCTCTCTTTCACTTTATGCAAATTAGTGGCAGATACCGCTTACATTCCAAATGTTAATTTGCATTTTTTGCAACTCCTTGCGTTCCCTTCTGTCATGTTGAAAATGGGAATTTTTTTATTTGCATTTAAACTTTTACATGCTACTTGTTAACCTTTTGTCTATTAAGGAGATAGAAACATGGTGTGTGTGTGTGTGTGTGTAAGAAATTCCCCTAATGCTACCTTATTGCCTTGAGTGCTTAAAATAAGATGGAAAAGAAGTTAGAGCATGGCTTTTTCATATGATAAATTACATTGGCATTTAGAGATTTGAGCCAGAATCCTTTAAGATTTCAACTCTTTCCGTTTTAAATTTCCATTCACTTCAATTTCCACCCAGGTACTACAGTATTTCAGAATTGTAGTTTGCATTTATTTTGCCAATCTGTCTTTTTAATTGCGTTCAACACCGAGTTAGCCACAATCCTAATGTACTTTGATGGTAACGCCACTTTGCCCTTGTGAATGTGTTGTGGCTTTTCTCAAAAGTTTTCCTTTGCTTTCCTTTTGTTTGTTTGCCTGTTTTCTTTGACTTTAATTAAGTTTTATTATACAAATTAACACATGCGGGTAATAGAAAAGCACACACACACACACACACAAACACTCAACCTATTACCTGTCATATACATACAACTGTTTGTATAAGTATGAATTTTTAATTAATTCATCTATCCAAGTAAATAATTAAATCAGCTATGTCAATTTGGCAAACCACTGACAGCTCAATAATTGAAAAGCTGAAAAGTTGAAAAGAATTTATTTAAGGGCAAATTATGCATAGTTAATGTTAATAAATTAGCATGTTTTCTCTTTGGCTTGAAAATCTTTGAGTCTAATTAGCACAAGTAAAGTTGAAGCTGTTTGAAATTAAATGAATGAATTAATTAAACATTTCAATCATTCATAGTTCAGGTTAATTATAATAATCTATTAATGTTGCAAAAAAAAACGCATAAATTAAGTTGGTATCTAATATTTAATTGTTTAAAAATGAAGTTTATTTTTAGTTTGGTTAATAAATCGAAAAATAAACCTATTAAACTTAGTAGGTAATTTTAGAATATGGATTATTTATATTTAGCATAAATAATCTGAGCTCATATTTTTAACTGTGAATGAAATGAAAATTCGTAGTACTTTATTGGAGTCATGTCTCATTTAATGTTGTTTAAATATATATATATTAGTCAGGTATAATTTGAATTTATTACATTCTAATAAACAATAATGCAATTTAGCTAATTGAAATACATTTGAATCTGTTCATGGGCTGAGGGAGGCATCCTCAGAGGGACGGATACGCGTTCTTTGCATAATTGGCGGCCACACAATAGTTGGGTGTCCCAAAGAAGGAGCACACTCCGCTACTGCTGGTCGGATTTGCTCCGAATCCTCCATAACAGTTGGTATAATTCTGGCAGGAACGCAGCTCGAGTGGGCCAAAGTTTAGGGCATATGCCCCAGGTGGTGCTGTGTGGGCCAAATTCGGATATTTGTGCATATTGTTGGGTATTGGAGCCGGAACCAGCTGTGTGGCCGTATCTAAAAGCGGTCGACCTATGCTGACACTGCGCTCATTTCGACGAAATTTGGCACGGCGATTCTGGAACCAAACCTAGATTCAGAAATACAATTACAATGAAAATGTTGTTGAGAGAATTTCGAATATTTCTTCCTCCGTCTTACATACCTGCACTCGTGCTTCGCTCAAATGCACTTTTGTGGCCAGCTCCTCTCTAACAAATGCATCGGGATAATGCGTTCTCTCAAAAACCTTCTCCAGGGCCGTCAACTGGGCTGAGCTAAAAGTGGTGCGGTTACGACGCGGTTTCCTCGAGTGCCCCGATGTGAGATTGTTGGGGTAATCAATGGTGGCGCCGCCTGCAACGGAAGACAATTACGAAACCATTTAAGAAAATCTTTCACTTTAAGTGAGATTCGTGGAAACGGTACAATTTTGATGGCAATGCACAACAGTCTCGTAAATAATCGATAAGCGTCCGGACATCAATTAATTTGACAGCCCAGGAATTTGGTTTACTTTTATGGTCGTGCATCCATAAAATTTTGCATTCTGTTTGATCCTTTTGCCTCTTGCTTATTGTCATCTGGGAGGTCATAAACAAATGGCATGGGTCATAAAATATATATTAACATCTCACTACGACGACATGGTCGGGCAGCTGTCTACTAATTTTAGGTGCCAACCCGACGACAAACAAAACCAACAAACACAACAAATTTACGATCTATTAATTAAACTGAAATTGTGACATTAAACGACAATAAGCGAGCGGCAACTTTCACTAATTGATTTCACGTTCAACGTTTCCATATTAGAAAGCAATAGAAGAAAATATGGAAAAACAGATATACGAGAATGTTCTTTATACAAGTATGTATTATACATACAATGTAGATAAAGAACATGCATAAAGTGTATATGCAGAAATGTATATTTCTAATATCTTTTTTGAGCACACTTTTATATCTTTCGCATTATTTTATTTATTTAACAAATTGGGAATTTCGTTGGAATATAATATAATGTTTCAACGGAATTAAAATCGACCTACATTTTGGGAAAAATATATTAATATGTTTAATATATAATATATCATGACTACATATATTTTAAATTATTTAAACTGTTTCTGCATTCTTATTGTATTTAAAAAAATGTAATTACTTACATTCTTCGTAATTCTGTTAATTTAAGCTGACTTTTTAATCAAACTCACAATAATTCCTATTGTATTTTGAGCACACCTAAGAGCTTGGTCCACAACCTTCAGCTGTATTAAACCTGAACTGACTAAAAATAAACAAAGTAGATGAATTCATTTCGAACCCTACAAAGTATTGAAGGCGATTTGCAAAACATTTCTTATATCTCCCTTATTTGAAAAACCTAATGTTATCAGGCTCTAGTTCTTAGCTTTATCTAGTTCTTAAATTTAAAGATTTTTAATAAGGTTATTTTCACAATCGACTGAGAATCTTGTGGTTTATATGAGTAGATAAATGCATATGCCATGCCCGTGGCGCTGTTTAACACATAAATGATAAATTTGAATTGAAATGAGCTGAGAATTTATGATATTATGCGCACGCATGCAGAAGGCATATATGTTTAACTAGGAAAGGATGTATGTATAGATATTTGATTTATGTAGGTGACTGCAAATGTGTGTGACTGTGAGTGTGTGTGTGTGTGTGTGTGTGTGCGTGGCAGCGGCAACTCATGCATGACATCTAGGTGCCATATGTGGGCGACATTCGCTCATTTATGCCGCCGCCAATTGCATATCCAAATGGTTGACAGTGTCATCTTGATGCATTTTTGTTGCCGTTGTTGTGGTTGCGGCTGAGCCACCGTTTTATGTGGGTTCGTACTTCGTGCCTCTTGCCACAACCGGAGGCGGCAGGCAGCAGGCAGGTTGTCAACATTAAAGGCGCTGCTCTCTGATGAAGGCGACATGTTGTCTGATGGCCTGGATGTTGTGTTTGTTGTCCTTGCTGTTATTCTGGTTGTCAGCGGCATAATTTGCTATGAAATATGCCCGTCCCATTGTGATAGCTGGCAATGGCAATGCTACTATTATCAGAAGTCGTCTTTCAATCGCTAGTTTTTCCTTTTTGGTTGCATTTCCGACTGCAGACAGTCAGACAGTCAGACAGACACACAGACAGCACTTCAACATTGTCAACATGACAAAACGTAATCAAAGCTGACATGATATTCCCTCAGAGGCCGCATGCCTTTGAACAACCGAAAGCACCCAGCATCGCTTGGCACCGCCCAATGCTTATATTTTCCAAGTGGAGCATATAACGACCAGAGAGAGAGAGGGAGAGATCCCAACCAGTTGTAGCAGTTGTAGCCCCCTTTCCAGCTCAACCATGCTTCTATCCCGCGTGTGCTGTAAATGTTTGAGGCCAGAGGCGTGTGTTTATTTTTGTCATTGCTCGGATTGTAACATGTGCCAGTCTCAGTTCCATTCGCTTTTCCTTTCCCATTTCCCTATCCCTTCCAATTTCCCTTTCTCATGCCTATCCCACTTCATGCTTTTCTGATTGAGGTTTCCCTTTCGATTTTAACTTCTCGTGTTCGCTTGTTCGTTTCTTCTTTTTTTTTTATTAAGCTGCAACTGTTTTTTATCGCTCGTTGCCCGATTCGCTGGCAATTCAAATTAAACATCTCGTCTTCTCCCCCTCCCTGGGGACCTCATTGGGAACTGCAGTTGTTCCTATGAAGCGCCTGGCATACTACATAACTTGCCGCTGATCTACGATGCAACTCTGCGGACAGCTCTACTGACAAATTGAGACAAATGGCGTGGGTAAGAGATTTGGTTGAGTTAAGAAAAAAGATTAAATGATTGCTTGGAATGCATAGCCTGACGATTGCCACCCCGAAGCAGACATCCCCAAGCGACAAGATTAGGAAAAAGAATTATAAAATTATTTAAATCATTTAACGGGTGCCTGTCAAAGGCTGTCTTTTAGATGAAAGGTTTAAAAAAGAATCGAACGCCACATTAAGGAATGAACATTTTTTTAGCTGAATGAAATATTTACGCATTTTTAAAACTATTTTATATTTGCAAAATATGAAGGGTTTGAATTCGGATTGCCTGAAAGTTTTCGCAAAGTTTTCTAATCTGAACAAGAAAGTGAATTTTCCAAATTCTATCAAATTTTAAATTTCTATTCATGTGCGAATATTAGTTTGAAAGAAATCAACCGCAAAGCCTGGACAAGCCTATATCCTTTCGTGAAAAGTATTTTCTAGTATCGGAGAGACGCATGTCCATTTATTTTCGATACAGATATAATGACAGGCATTTAAAGCAAAGAAGAGTTAAACTTAATTAATATGAAACTGCAAATTTTTCACCGTTTTTCTTATTTTTTTTTTAAACAAAGATTTGTGGGGAATTCGAAGTCAAAAAATGTTAATTTTTAAACCATTTTTAAAAATGTTTAAACATGTAAAAGTCCCAAAGCTATATAATAATTACATACTTATATTAACCCCAATTTAACAGAATTTACGAAGACTTACCAAAGCTATTAGTCAATTCCAGGGGCATTTTTCTCTTGGCGTACGCATCCTGTTTCAATTCAATGAGATTGTCGACAGAGAATCGATGCATTTTGCCGAGATCCCTTTGATTTGTGCTGTGCTTATCCTTGTTAAATGATCCATCATGCAGTTTCTGTTCCAGTTCCATTGGTTGTGGTTGTGACGCATACGCTACTTCAACGGATGATAAGGATACAGTTGCTGGTCCTGATCCGGTTCCGGCACCGGCTCCGAGTCCGGATGAGTTGGTTGCTGCCGACGGCATTGCAGATGAGGCATAGTAGAAATTGCCGGCATTGCCGACGGGTAGGAGTGCAGCTGCTGCTGATAGTTTAACATGGTTGGTAAATTGAATTAAAATTTCTTAAATCACTTTATAAATCAATGTTTTGGCTAATTGAACAATTGGTCCACAGTCACAAGCACGTTGACAATGACACTGATGATGATGTGAACGGAGATGATAATGTGGATGATAATGATGATGAGAGAAATAGAATGCAACACAATTCAATTAGGTATGCGAATTGTGTGTTAAAATTCTTCATTTGTCTCTCTAATTGGATGCTGATTGAATTAATTTATTTTGTTTCTCTCTGCACACTGAACGCTGCGTCTTTAAGGGGGCATCCTGTGCGAACTTGGATAATTGGATTAGCACACAACACATAAACGAGTTAATTACGATAATTGTCGCGACGATACTAAACCGTGCCAAAGTCGTGTGCCCACTGAAATTAGCCTCAAGATCTGAGAATTACTCGCATCCACAAGATATCCATTCACACGTTCACAATCACATATGTTTGTGTAAGATTTGAGTAAGAGCCTCTTAAGTATGTTTGCTCTCTTTCTCTCTCGCTTTCTATAGAAGATCGATTCTAATTATAGCATTCATCTCCCATTGGCTGATCCACAATGATCTGTGTCTGAATCCGACATTTTGGGGGCGTTGACGTTGCTGCTTGCTGCTTGTTGGGAAAATCAGATGAAATACGAGGTGAAAAGTAGCAACAAGTTTTGGTTGCATTTAAATAACAATAAATACCAATTAGGTGGCAGCAGTCCTTATCCTATATCTCTTGTTGTTCCATTTTCACAGGATGTGCCGGAGAAGTTGTGCATCATGTACTTGAGTTTGGAGCTGGGCATAAATCTTGCCACGCACAATGTTTGTCATCCTTTCAGGCTAATTTCCATAACCACAACATGATGTTAATGTTCCAATGGCATACACAGACACGAGGCCAGAGAACGGAACATGGGCGGAACTCAGAGTTAAGTGCATCGACTGTTATGGTTTCTGATGTTCTTGTTCATCTTGGGTTTCAATTGCAGATGATAGAGCTCTGTTTGACTAGGATGTGTCTATTTGTGGCAAGGTAATTGATGTCGCTTAAATGGAACGGGTTGTGCATTAAATTTAATAAAATATAGTCCAAATCAACTTAAATCCATGTTGCTTCATATACAAATTACGTTAATTACATTGTCATTAGCAGTCCGCTCTTTCACTTACAACTCCTCATTAGACTCCAGCAAACTATTAACTAATATTCTAATATTCCTGACATAACCACAAGCAACGCTCTCCTCATACGATTTCTTCCCCAAATTGAGCTGTCACAAAAGTTTATCCAAAGTACTTGACACTCTACTGCGGTAAGGACGACGAATTTTACCTGCCCGCAAGTACTCTGGTTTCGTCCAGCTGTGAGAGCAGGTGCAGGAGCAGCGGCAGGAGCAGGAGCAGGAGCAGTCGCAGGCTCTAGACTCTGACTTCCTAAATTATCTCACGTTTTCGTGTGCAAAGTTCTTGAAGAATGTTGCGGTGTGTATTTTTAATAAAACTTCAAAGTTTTGCGCTACTTGCAACGCTTTACATCGTCTTTGAGTCGTTTTTCTTCTGTTTCTGTTTCAGTTTTGAAATTCTTTGTCACGAAACATTTCTCGCGTGCAACTGAAAGGAGTTTGGGAGACTTTTCATCCACATACACATACCCACACACACACACACACACATACACAATACAGCCAAAAAGGCAGTCGAAATTCTTCTGGCAAGTTAGAAATTTGAGCAGACACTTTTAATGCTGTCAGATAGCAGAAAGTAACTGCACTTGGCATGGCTATTTGTATGGGTGAGGGAGGAATGTTCCAGACAAGGGACAAGCATCTCAATAATTTTGCGAAACGCTTTATGTTGTATGTCTTTCTATGGCAGCTTCTGAAATTACATGCCATTCAGATGTATGAAGAATTGTATGCCAAATTGTAGTCTTTTATTGCCGTTCCCGTAAGTATGCAACAAATAAAACTTTTCATTACATACCAAAAGAAAGTTTTAATTTCTATTTTTATTTTTTTCAGTGTGTCTATGAATGAGAATTGAGAGAACGGAGACCACGGAGCACCCATATAAAGGTTTATCAGAATTTAATCATGTCTTCGATGGGATATGATTCATTTAAGTCAATCTTAAAGTAAAGAAAGAAAAGTTTTAGATAAGTTAGATAAGATTATAAAAAAAACTGAAAGTAATTGTATTACTATCTAAAAATGTATTTTATTTAAGTGTACAACTAATTTTCGAGTTTTTTTCAAACTAAACAAGTTTCAACAAGTCCACGCATGTTAGATAATTTTCATAAATAAACCGTTACGAGGGAATTGGAAGCGGGGGAGAGATCCGGCATTGGTGACCAAACCAGATTGCGGTGCTTTTCGTGTTGTGCGGTTTTTTGGGGCATTTAACATGGCAACAACATACGAACAGAATCATGCAACATGTGGCAAGGCCCAAACAAAATGCTAATTAAAAAGTATTTCAGTACGACCGAGATGACAACAGTGATACGGCAGGATAAAACCAATATCAATATAGCCACATATCGACATCGATTTGCATAAAATTTTATAAAATGTCAAATTTTTTCATTTGGTGTAAGGGATTCACAGCCGGATGGAGTCCAACTGATAAATATTTAATGCCTGATGACGAACTATATAAGAAGAAGTAGAAGAGAACAATTACCAAAATTAATTCAAATCTGAGGAAGAACTGTGATAAGAGTTTGTATAGTTTTTCTCAATTTTACATTGTCAGCTTTAAAAAATTGAGGTCAAGAGGTTAAATGCTGACCCAACTCAGAAGCCTCTTCAGTATTATATGTGTGTGAGTGGGTCAGTCTAACTATTTATAAGGACATTTGGACATTTTGGGTAGGCGAGTCTTAACAAGCTTTTAAAAGTTTGTTCTTTTCCGTGGGGACTGCTAAGTTCAGGTTTTATATACATACTTTTACCAGGCCTATGTCCCAATAAAAGTCAAAAGCTTTTCGTGCCGTAATTAATGTAAATCCCCGAACTCAAACTACATACAAACAAACATACATATGTATATCTGCTGCTGTTGCAGGCCGCCAGTGGGCGCCACTTTGTATGCACATGTAATTGATTTTCTGTTTACGCACTTTCAACTGGTTGCACAATGGGTGACAAGATGACAGCTATAAGGGGGTGCAATAGTTTTATGTGTGTGTGCGGTATGTCAAACAGCACGCTTCCTGTGTACTGCTTCCGGTTATTTCTTGTTATTATATTTCATTGCCTTCGTATTCGTATTGCAAAAACAAAAAAACTTTTCATTGAGAAAGCGCAGAGGAAGTTTTCTGATGGAAATGAGATGGTTGCTTGAAGGTTGTTGGTAACTGAGAGGGAAATGTAGAAGATGGTAAATTCTTAGTAGAAGGGCACATGCCAACACTTGTTTTCTGTTAAGTGATTTAGGCAAAAGTTTTACCCTTCGCTACCCTCTGGCTGCTGTCAGGCCGTGTTCCGTATGGTATTCGTGTTTGGCATTTTGGTTAGACGACACGCTCTACATGGACTGTGGCAGTGGAACAAATAGGATGAGGCAAGTGGAATGTGGAAAGTGGAAAGTGGAAAGTGGGCGTTGCGGTGTGCAGCTGCTTGGTTCGGTGTTATTTGAAATATCGGAAATGTTTTACAAAACTTTTGCCAGCTACAACTTGGTTGACTGAATGGCTGCCACATAATCGCCGTCAAGTGAAATTCATTTTCTTGACAAACAACATGAACTTCAAAGAACCCGTTTCCCATACTTTCCCCCGGATCCCGTACACCCCAAAATCACGCAGTTACAATTTCATTTTTGCTTCTTGTTGCTGTCTTTTCCGACAAGGAAATTGAAATGCTTCATGTGTGTGAGTGTGTGTGTGTGCGCAACCTTAAAAGGGCGTGGCTTAGTTGATTAATTGTGGCTACAAATTGATTAACCTGTCAAATTAAAGCTAGTTATTAAACGATTTTCGCGATATCATAAATCTATGTACTTTAAATATCTCAACTACATCTTAATATTAATTTCCAGAATCGCTTTAATGCTTCATATTTGTCAGTTGTTTGGGAAAATACAAAATATGCAATGGCTGCAGTTATTGTCAAGTCATTTGTTGATGGCACATTTTCAATTTGTAGCTTAATATTTGTTTTGTTGTGGGTATATGCAACGGGCAGTAAGGCATGTTTCCTACACTAGAAATTGCTTTTAACATACTTGATCCGCTTAAGGATATGAGTCTACCTCCTTAGGGAGTTCACAACTGATTACAGGGTATTTGTAGGTCAATCCCCTTTGACTCGAGTGTTCTTAGTTGTTTTTCTTAGCGTTTGATGTTCTTCTTGTCACTCAACTTAGCTCAGCTCAGTCAGCGCCATTTAAATTTTGCTCACGTTTGCTGGCGGATGAACTGCAGCAAAAGAAAATTACGCGAATTGAAAATCAACGGATGCGGATGTGCGGATGTGAGTCTAGCAACTGTCACTGCAAACCTTAACTGGCAACTGGGAACTGCAATCAGAAACAATTAGAGTTCCAATCCTTCCGTCCAACTAAAGAAGAAATGACAATGAAATTGAATTGAGTTTTCTTTTTGTGAAGAGAAAAGCGCAAGTGATTTTTAGCTTTTACTTTTGCATATATGAATTTGGGTCAAGTATTGCGATGAGAGGCTTAAGGGTTGGAACAGTATTGCTCACATTTGACAAAATGTAATTATTTTAATGCGTAGCATTTCACATGATTAATTTGACTATTGATTACACATTCAAGAGCGCATCCAAGCACTCAAATAGATGACATTTCGATAAGCCTTTTGAGTTTGTCCTCTGGCCCACTTGGCTGGCAGGCAAAGAAAATAACAGTATCTTTGCCTGTGGAGCATATTGTTGTCATTTTGCTTGAGTTGCTTAACAAGTGTTTAGAGCTAACAAATTTTTGAAACACATACTTGTGTTTCAAGTAGTAGACATCGTACTTGTTTAAGTTGATTTTTGACAGGACAAGTTTAAATCATTTTAATTTCGATTGAAGACTGCAACTTGCTTTTAATTTGCATCAAAATAAGTGAAGTAAGTATATATGTTATTACGAGATTTACTTTACACTCCTTTACAATTTGTTCTTCAGTCTTAAAAGATTTGAATATTACTTAACTTTCTTGGGATTATCGTCTCCAATCGTATTTAATTGAATACTTTTAGGTTTACTTATGAAACTTTTAAATAAACTGTTGAGTCCTTTGATATAATTTCCAGTTATATCAACTGAATGATTCTAAGTAACCTTAACGCATTCTTCTGGGGATCACTATTTTCTATCATATTAAGTTAAATTCTTTTAGTTTAATTTATTAATCTTTTAAATAAACAGTTGGGTACTTTGATCAATGATTTTTTTATTGTCAAATAATTTTTGTAGAACAATTTTATTATCTTTTTCGGTTTGCTTTTTCATCTCTGGTTGCGGGTCTCGTGGTATTGCATCTTCTCTTTGCGGATTCACTCGAGATGCAAATAATTTAACTGCAAGTGCTCTTCAAAATTGCTGCAGAATCTGCTGTTGATTTCGCTGCTCCTCCGGATGCGGTTGCAACTGCAGAAGATGAATTTATTATTACTTCAATCTTCGATGGTTGACGGGACGGGTAGGACAACGACATCGTTATTTGATATCCGCATGGTTAAGCATACATATTCCACTGGTCGCAAAACTAATAATGTGGGCGTGGCAGTGGCAAATACTCGTACTTTAAGAGCGGAACAGAGGAACACATAAATCAAAATGCAACAGCAACTTTGTTGCTTGAGTTTCAACTTATTTCGGTGGGAATATTTCATGTGCAGCGCTTAGTGAAAGCCATGCCCACCAAGGATTAGGCCACGATGATATACGCTCCTGGCGCGTGAGCAGATTGCGCATCCAACTACATATACTCGTATGCCATAAAGGTAAAGGTGTCCCTACTCTCCCCCGCATTTTATGACAACGCCCATCAAGCTGCTGAACTCCATTGCCGTTTTGGCGAGGCCACTCACTGGCGTTGATTGTGTGACGCCAGTGCCGCATAAAGTCAGCGCCAGGTGGCGCCAATCTGTGTGTGTGTGTGTGGCTCAGAGAGGGTGTGTGTGTGTGTGTGTGTGTGTGTGTGTGTGTGCATGAGGCTGTGTGTCTGCAGGTGTCTCCACATTAAAAGCCATAAAAGATTCATAAAATGCATTTCGCACGCCGAAACCAAATATGCCGCAACATTCACGACGCCACATCCATAAATACGAACCGTACACGGAGCAAAACTCCGTACAGCCTTGTACACACACATAAATTTTAAAGTTTGTAATGTGCAGGTGTACATAAAAAGTATTTACGAGCACCTGCTTGTGCCAATGTGAATCCCACATAAGAATCCCATATAAGAACCTTTCTTATATGATGGCCAGTTGTATGGCAACCCTAATGAAAGCATTATGACTATGAGCCAACATTTCATATTTAAGCCGTTTTACCAACTCTTCAGAAATATGGACATTGTATGTATTTTGGAACGAAATATTAAATACTTTAGCAACATTTAGATGGTTATAAAACTGTTGAGATGGAATTATTCTCAAAACATACAGAAAATCATAATATGAAATAATGACAGCATATACTGAAAAAACTCTATAGTTTGAGCTGGCCTTTAGCCTACAATAATACAATTCTATAAAGATGTTTAAATAGTATATAATCGATCGATTTGGAGACTATTAAATGTCGCTGTTCCATATGATTGGTTGTACAGAAATGATGGAAATATCTACAGCTTTTACAGTTGATGTTTATCGAATGCAGTTTGATGACGTTAGGGAAAATCGCTTATGAAAATCTCATCACGTACGCGACATTTGCCAATTGCTGAAAATTGTGCACAAATTATATCAATTTTAAAACGTAATCATTGAAACTTATCAATTTTGTTGGCACCCAAACCAGGCACTGACTGTAACAGACAGACATCCGGCCAGACGGAGTGTTGTAAAATGTGAAAATCAAATATTTATGATACTTTTGAGCACAATTTTTGGCCTTCGGCAAAAGCAAACTACAAATTTTCATCTGACGCCATCTTTCGTATATTTCACTGCGCTTTCTTTCTTATTTTCTTATGGCTTCTCCTTTATTTTTCTGCTCGTTTGCTCGTTGTATCCACGGTTTTGCCATCGGATTTATGTGCGTGCCTTTTGGAAATTCAATTTAATTTTCATTTTTCTTGCACGGGCTGTGGGATTTCCTATGAATTTTTGAGAATGCTCACCGGCCAAGGATGCTGGCATATTTTGTAACTTATAATCCAAATTTGAAGGAGCAGAGGCCCGCTTACAATCGCAATAAGCATTCAAGAATTTCTCCTAACTTATCATACTTTGACAAGCTGAATTACTGACTAAATGAATGGTTTAAAGCTAATCAATGATCTAATGAGAATTTTCTAATTTGCTTAGAACTTTTGTTTTCATTTAATTCAATTTATTGTTTGATTAAAAATTTCGTGAGACAAATATTCTAAGCATCCCTTTTTGTGGAATCCTTACGAATCGACTTAAGTATATTTGCATGATCAAGCCGTCTGTTTGTAAGTATTGATTACAAAGACTTCCTGTTCAGTTAAAGCCCATTTGACGCTTTAAGCCAACTCAGGCATCTTGCCTGACCACTTCATGTAAAGCATTTGTACGTATTATTAGAATCGGAACTATTTTACAGGACATGTACTCAAAGGCTTTGGATACACATAGATAAGACCCAATTGAAGTTGCATTTGCCTCTTCATCTTGATGCAAGATGCAACGATGCGTACACCCCTTTTCTCCCAAATCACTCCATAGTGTCAGGAGGCAACACTCAGTAAGTTGGTTGTTGTCCTTGTCGTACTGTTAGTTTTGACTTCCAACTGAAGCTGCTGCAATGCATTATGCTAAAATGTCATTGCAAGCTTATTGGCGTTACGCCCGTCCGTCTGTCTGTCTGACCGTCCGTCCGTCCGTCTACCAGTTGGCAATGCATATTGGCCTCCGGATGAAACAGCGACTTATGTTAAACTGACAGCAGCCCGAACCGGAGCCGGAGCCGGAGCCAGAGCTGGAGTCAGAGCCAAGGCCGGAACAGTCGTTGTACTTGTGCTTGTGCTCGTGGAAAATTGAATGGAAGCTCGTTTATTTTGTTGCCATTTGCCATTGTGGCAAGGAATTGACGCTCCATCGAGCGATGCGATGCGACAGGATTTGTCAGTGTCAGTGTGTTGGGCGAGGACAAGTTGCCAAGTTATAAATGCCTGGCAATCGCAACACAAAGGAATCCCGGCAAGGCATTACCATTACCAACAGCCATACTCTCTTCCTTCACACACATATTCACTGTATGAAACTGCCATTATCGGTTAGCTTGCCTGCAATTACACATGCCATTGACACAGATACAGATACAGATACACAGTACATGTTATTGGTAGGGGCTAGAACAGCTTCTTCCTTGTACGCCTTCACTCATTTTACAGCTGTTTCCTTTTTTTATTTTGTGCTTCATGGACGTTCAGGACATCATCAGGGAGCTGACACAGATACACACACTCTCTGAGTCCAAAAATCAGATACTGTCTGCCAGTCCAAAGTATATTGTGTTTTCTTTGTTGGCTGTCTCATGAATTGCCCCGAGCGTCATTTCATTCATGTTGAAAGGATGTAACTACACCCACACACAATCAATGTGTGCAAATCGATAAAGGACCTTTAAGGCCAGTGGCTTTAAACAAACTTAAGGCAGCTTCAAGAAGGGAATCATTTAAGTTTTTTATTTCTTTTCTTTAACAAATTATTATTTTTTGAATTATTTGAATCAAATATCATTATGTATAAAACTTTATCCAATCAAATTAATCCGTAGAATTTATCTGAACTGTTCTTCAATTCATACTGAATCAGAACAATTGAACTGGTAACTATTGAATTGGCCATCGCCATTGCTGATCTTTTATTCATTTCATAAAGCCCAAGAATAGAGATTTTTAGTGGATTGCATGCCAGTTGAAGTTGAAAACTTTCGAACTGAAAGTAAAACTCTGTTAAAAATGCCGTATAGGGTATAAGTAATATATCAGATATACTTACGACCGCCTCGAGTCGTTTATCCAATCCCGAGGCAATTGATGAATACTGTTCCATCAGCTGTATTACTTCAGCATGATCATCTATGACACTATAAACATTGTAGATGGTGATCAGAATGTCCACAAAGTAAGCTCCTATTTCGAATGTGAGCAATAAGAAGAGCAGAGGGCTCCAGCTCATTCCTGCACTCCGTTTCACAGCGGAGACGGTAAAATAGATACATCCAATACTTGATACATAAGAACTTGCTGATATACAAAGGCCTTGAAGACCAAAGACACGAGCCATGCAGCCTCCAAGCATTTGTAATTCTGCTTGTCTTCTGGCTATGTCTTCCAGTCTATCGGCCAAGGAACAACACTTGTTCATGAAGGTAGCCTTTCGGTGTTCATCCTCTAAAGATCGGATCTCGTTGAGAACTGTGCGAAGTTCCTGCTTGAGGAGGACATAATGGAGATGGATGTTGAGCATTGAGAAATAAAAGTGCGATATTATGACATTGACAAGTGCTGCGAGCATATACGCCAAGAGGATGCTGACAATCAAGTTAAAGGTAAGAAGTTGCCAAATGGTCAGGATAGTGCCCAACATTTGTATGCCCTCTGTTACGATAATACTTATGAATTTCTTTATCACTCCATGTCGCCACATTCCGATAACTTGTGGTCTCTGAAGCGTCAAGCGTCGAAAGGCATTTACTAATCGTATAACTCTTCGACGTTGCCACCAGCGACTAATTATTGTTGCAATCACGCAAATAATTCGCATTCCCATTACGACCAGGAATATATACTCGTGAAGCAGTCCGGCATATTTCCACAATATGTGGATCAGTTCGCTGCGAGTTAATAAAGGTAGCATGCAACATATTGCAACGTTTACCACAGCAGCATAAATTGTAGCTCGTGTCGTTATTCGAGCCTTACCCGTTTTGGTATCAATCTCAAAGTTGAACAAACCAAGTAACCGTGAATATTTGTAGGAGAGCCGCAATATCAACTGCACCGAGTCGCACATTCTGAAGGACTAAACAAAACTATGACTTTCAGTTAACGACAGCTTAATGAATATATGTAGCATTTGATTCGATGAAAAGATTGAGAGATATCTTCGTAATGCTATTGTCCTATGAATTGATGGCCAATTACGAAATGGAAAGGACAATAATTAACAGAATAACTTCCAAGCATTAACGAGTATATTTAGAAATTTTGAATATCGTACTGAACCAGAACCATAGAACTGCCTACTATGGAATTACCCATTGAGACAACTCTTGATTTCCTCAAGGTGTAGAGATCCAGCACGGAGAAATTCAAAGGATTCCAAGCCAGCTGCAGCTTAAACCTCTCAAACTGTAAGAAAAAGGTGTGTTTACTTGGAAGAGTATAGAATAAAGTAGTCTTACGGATCCATCCAGACGCTGATCCAGTCCGGGAGCAATCACAGTGTGTTGGGCAAGTTGTTCTCTCAACATTTCGTGTGCATCTAAAACAGCATAAATAATGTTGACTGTAATTTGAATATCTGTAAAGTAAAACAGAAATTCAAGGGCCATTAGTGTTAAGCCCATGTAGCTCCATATAGAAAGAATTGTTGAAGAATGAATTTCGGAGAAGGCAAAGTAGATAAGGCCAACTACCGACATGTAATAACTTAAGGACATCGACATGATCTGCAGGCCAAAGATACTCGATATCTTCCGGACCAAGGCTTGTAGTTGAAATTGTGTTCCTGCTATAATATCCAGTTTATCCGAAAGAGCACAACACTTGATGACAAAAACACCCTTTCGATGTTCAGTTTCCAAGGAGCGTGTCTCATCCAGTAAAAGACGTAACTCATCATTGAGCAGGACATAATGACCATGGATATTTAGCAAAGCAAAATAATATTGAGAGATTATTACATTGACTTGAGCTGTGATTGCCGAAAGAACTCCGATGCCAAAGAACATTCGAAATGAGAATTTATCGCGCAAAGCCATTAGACTTAGTATCATTTTGAAAAATCTCAGTCAAAGTAATGCTCACTACTTTGGAAAGGACTCCGCGTGTCCACAATCTCATCACTTGTGGTTTCTTTTTAGCCAGACATTGAAGAGCATTCACAATACGCACGTATATCCGACGTTGCCACCAACGAGTAATCAATGTCAGGCCTACACAGAGGACTCGACCCACAATTACAGCAAGGAACAGGTACTCATGAAGTAATCCAGCTCTTGACCAAAATCCATGTATCACTTGACTGTACATCAGCCATGGTAGTAATCCAATGGTTAACATATTGATTACTGCGGCATAGATGGTAGTTCGTCTGGTGATTTGTGCTCGACCCGTCCTTACATCAACATCAAAGTTAACAACTCCCATGAATCGAGCGTAGTAATAACCGTTCCGCAACATATACTTGACCACATCACACATTCTGAAGCACTGAATACCATACTATTCTACAATAAAATGTGTCTGCTGTCTAATGAAAGTGCGTAGGTACGATGAGATGATTGCGCCTATTTTACGATTATCAAATAAAACAATTTTAATGTTCAGTGGGAGGTCCTTGATGACATTCCTTTGATATTAATGATAGAAATTCACCTAGCTGTTAGTTAATTTGTAAGTTTTCATGGGGTTTTTGTGTTAATGTTTTAGCAAATTACTATTCACAACATATTTTCATGTTATTAAAAGTTAAAAAAATTAAATTGAATGGAAATTATAGAAGTAGTAGTGTGTAAAATATTTCTCTTTTTGGCTTTATGTCCTAATTGGAATAATATGAGCTCATTCCACAATAACGTTTGTTTACATTTCACATTTGTTGTCTGTAGAGTTCTTCAATGTAAAAAATGCAGTAAGCTACAGTGGAGCAAGCTCGACAGTAGGAGACCCAGTACTTTTTGAGGTGCAAAGGGTTCACTATTGATTGTTCTTCAATAATGCGTACCAAACAATAGATGGCGACTACGAAGTTAATAAACACAGAGGTCAGCTAGCGTCTCTTCTTCTTCCTTTTGCCTGTAACATTGTTAGTTGAATAACTTCCGTGTTTATCATCCGATTGGAATGATATTTTCTGGACAGGTTTGGACTATAGTGTATATTATATGTACCAATAATCAAGGCGCTAGTCTTAAAGGGGCTCTTGTAATTCGACTTTGAAATTTTGTTTTGCAATTTCCGGGGGCGGAGGGGGGCGTGGCAAAAATTCAAAACAAACTTGATCAATGGGAGATATAGATGAACCTACATGCCAAATTTGGTGTCTCTAGCTCTTATGGTCTCTGAGATCTAGGTGTTCATATTTTCGAAATTTTCAACAGCCGTATACTATCCGTTTATTATCCGATCCGGATAAAATTTTCAGGACAGGATTGGACTATAGAGTTTATCATGTATGCCAAAAATCATATCGCTAGCATTAAAGGAGCTTTCGTTATTCGACTTTGAAATTTTGTTTCAAATTTACGTGGGCGGAGGGGGGCGTGGCAAAAATCTAAAACAAACTCGTTTAATGCAAGATGCAGATGAACGTACATGCCAAATTTGGTAGCTCTAGCTCTTATAGTCTCTGAAATATAGGTGTTCAAAAAAGGGACAGACGGACAGACGGAGAAATATTGGAATCTACTCTACGATGTTGGACTTACGAACTGACGTCATTTTGGCATCCAATCAAAGTCCCCACAAAGTTGCCACAACTAAAGAATTAATCTTTATGCTCTAAGCAGATAGTTTCATTTATAATAATAATTATTATATACGTATAATTAAGAAAAATGTTTAAATTGTAATACATTTTTTGTTACATTAAGCTAAAAGAAATGTATGTATTAGATTAAGGGATATTAACTAGATTTTAGCTTATAGCTCAATGTTATTCGTAAGGATAGGATTTTAAGAATAAAAGAAACTGCAATTTTGAAATTAAAACGTGTTTTTCATTGGTTGGTTAACGAAATTAGAGTCAGGAAGAATATGGAATCTAGGCTGGAGAATCAAGAAATAGGCCCTCAATTACCAGGCAAACACAATTTGGAAGTAGACCGTACTAGTTAAAATTCAAATTTAACGATCAAGCTAATATTTTTCAAATTACAGAAGGAATTATGACGTCACTCAAAAGAAAAGAAAGGGAAATTTCCACCTTCTGCTGATTTCTGCGCGCCTGGTATTTTGGCTAAAATTTCTACTTATTTCCGTATGATCCGTTGCTTCTTTCAAGCACACTGGCAACTGCCGAACAGACAAAAATTATTCAAATTTCCAAGTGAAATACCAGGCGAACAGAAACTGAAAGTAGGTCGCCACAGTCAAAATTTTATTTTGCCATGACGTCACTTAAATCAAGGTCGCCCCAAAAAAGGTCCATTTTTAGCGACGTCATGCCAAACAAGTTACTCTTTGTGTGACGTCATGGAGTGACCTTTGGACCTTTTTTGGGGCGACCTTGATTTAAGTGACGTCATGGCAAAATAAAATTTTTACTGTGGCGACCTACTTTCAGTTTCTGTTCGCCTGGTATTTCACTTGGAAATTTGAATAATTTTTGTCTGTTCGTGCAGTTGCCAGTGTGCTTGAAAGAAGCAACGGATCGTACGGAAATAAGTAGAAATTTTAGCCAAAATACCAGGCGCGCAGAAATCAGCAGAAGGTGGAAATTTCCTTTCTTTTCTTTTGAGTGACGTCATAATTCCTTCTGTAATTTGAAAAATATTAGCTTGATCGTTAAATTTGAATTTTAACTAGTACGGTCTACTTCCAAATTGTGTTTGCCTGGTAATTGAGGGCCTATTTCTTGATTCTCCAGCCTAGATTCCATATTCTTCCTGACTCTAATTTCGTTAACCAACCAATGAAAAAACACGTTTTAATTTCAAAATTGCAGTTTCTTTTATTCTTAAAATCCTATCCTTACGAATAACATTGAGCTATAAGCTAAAATCTAGTTAATATCCCTTAATCTAATACATACATTTCTTTTAGCTTAATGTAACAAAAAATGTATTACAATTTAAACATTTTTCTTAATTATACGTATATAATAATTATTATTATAAATGAAACTATCTGCTTAGAGCATAAAGATTAATTCTTTAGTTGTGGCAACTTTGTGAGGACTTTGATTGGATGCCAAAATGACGTCAGTTCGCTAAGTCCAACATCGTAGAGTAGATTCCAATATTTCTCCAGGAAAACTGCAAGAAAAAGTCAATATTATTAATCAAATTATATTTTATATATCAGATATGATAATTTTGTATAATAATCAATGATGTACTTACAGTTAGGTACATTCTTCCCTTGATCCGACAGTGATCAACTTGGTAATCAGACCACGCTTCCAACGGAGAACCTTGTCCTTGAGACTCCTCGACGAGGCGAATGTTGACTTCAGCTTGGATTTAAACTCGGCCAATTGTAAATAGACGCCAGCAGGAACGTGTCAAAGTAGCTGCAAAAAAGGTTGTAAGTACTATCAAAAATTAATATTCCACAAGTTAATTTTATTCTCTGTTTAAAAAAATATATTATAATAATTCAAAATGAAATCTTAATTTTATGTTATAATCTCATAATCAATTTTATGTGGAACTGGGCTATATCAATATATATTTATCAATTTATATTTACTTTACAGGCTTTGGACTGAATTTCACATACATGCAAACAAAGACTTACTGCGGTCTTATTTTCCTGGTCCAAATAGCCCAAAACTACGAGGCGAACTGAATCAGTAGCAAGCGTACATTAATAAATATAGCAGCACGCATTTAAATGTATGTGTGCATGGCCAGAGTGAGCTTCGGAGAGGATCAGCACTTCTCTAAGCAGTGGGCGCTGATTGAAACAGCTGTGATCCACACAGAGGGAGTGCTGCTTAGAGAGCCGTCAGTCACGCATACAGTGTACGGTACCTGCAGCAGTTATCGACCAATCAGAGTGCGAAGCTGTACTTTATAATTGTAAAGAATTATGATATTTCTGCGCTCATTTTCGGTTTTTAGGTGATGCTGCCGCTAGCAGTTCAAACGCACAACACACACATCTACCTGGACCCACCCAAAAATGAACCACTTAGTACAAATTCAAATTGAACGATCAGGTCAATATTTTGTTTTGCAATTTCCGGGGGCGGAGGGGGCGGCAAAATCCAAAACAAACTTGATCAATGGGAGATATAGATGAACCTACATGCCAAATTTGGTGTCTCTAGCTCTTATGGTCTCTGAGATCTAGGTGTTCATATTTTCGAAATTTTCAACAGCCGTATACTATCCGTTTATTATCCGATCCGGATAAAATTTTCAGGACAGGATTGGACTATAGAGTTTATCATGTATGCCAAAAATCATATCGCTAGCATTAAAGGAGCTTTCGTTATTCGACTTTGAAATTTTGTTTCAAATTTACGTGGGCGGAGGGGGCGTGGCAAAAATCTAAAACAAACTCGTTTAATGCAAGATGCAGATGAACGTACATGCCAAATTTGGTAGCTCTTGCTCTTATAGTCTCTGAGATATAGGTGTTCAAAAAGGGACAGACGGACAGACAGACGGACAGACAGACGGACATGGCTATATCGACTCGTCTGTTGATGCTGATCAAGAATATATATACTTTATGGGGTCTGCCACGCCTCCTTCTGCCTGTTACGCACATTTGCACAAACGTAATAGACCCATTTGTACTTTTTTAAAGTACTGGGTCTAAAAAATGTAAAAACGCAGAAAAATGTACATAAATTTTGTAGTGGACGAGGTAAAAGTCTCTCATTAGTAAAATTTAGCCAATACGGGTAAATTTGTATATTTTTTTGTTACGTTGAAAAGTTATCTAATGCCTAAGCTTGAACTCACTTTAGGTATGATGCAAAATTGTACAAATATATCTTTAAATATATGTATATGAGTTTACGATTTGATCTCTTGAATCATGATTATCGATCTGTCTCGCTTTAATGTCGATGAAATCAAACTGACTGTTTGACAAAATGTCAATCTTCTATATGTATACAGATTTAAATATTTTCATACAAGGAACAACGTAGTCATTAATTACAGTGTGCGACTTTTATTTTCCATGTCATAAACGACAATGACTTTTCAGGCGGCTATTCAAAGCTTTTCATCACACAGATGCACACACACACACTCACACTCACACACAGGCACACGAGCATTTGTTCCTTGCTTTGATTTGAGGCTTTCGTCGGCCATTTTCCGCCATCCTTATAAGTGTATTTTTCATTTCCGCTTCGGCGTTGCGGCATTTCCGTTCATTTTTCACATATTTTACGGAGTCGAGACTTCGTTCATGTGTGTAAGAGTCTCGCCAAGTGCCTCGCAAATGAAAAACTCTTCGTTTCGTTTCACTTCGCTTTCCTTTTGCTTTTCATTTCATTTCTTTTCATTTCATTTCTTTGCAATTCATTTTTCATGTCACCAACGTCGTGGTCGTGGTAAATGTCTTTGTCCTTGTCGTTTTCGTTGTCGTTGTTGCTGGCTTTGCTTTAAAGCTTTTCGTAATCCTTTTAGAAATTACGTTTCTCTTTTCAATATTATGTTTTACCTCTCCGAACTGCGCTACATTGTCAATATTTTGAACAATGAGCTGCCGAAGGAGCTGGCTCCGGAAGTGTGGCTGTCGCCGTGGCTGGGCATTAATCTTAAGCGCAATGCCACTCACCTGAGCTGCTCAAGGCGATAGAAGCTTGCAAATACCCAGGAGCAGTGCCTTTTAGTGTTTGGATTTACCTCGCAGCAGCAACAATAATACAAACTACAAGCTGCAGGCGCCATAAGGAGTCATAAACCACTCAGTGGCCAAGTGAAAATACCGCAAATATTTGCCGCTAACCAACTCGCCAGCAAATCTCACTCCGTCTTCTAGATTTCAACTCATACGTATATATACTCTTTCTATTACCGTCTTTCTCACTCTCTCTCTCTCTCTCTCCCTCTCTCTCTCACTCTTAAGGTCTTTCTTAGTCTCAGTTTTGTCGGTTTATGTGCTTTACTCTTTCGCCTTTTGATATATGGCCAAAGCCATCGCATCCACCTTTCCAAATTGCCTTTTTTTTTTTGGTAGTGTAAGGCGTCCTTAACAACCCTGGCTGTTTGTCTGTTGGCCTGGGTTGGTTTGTGCGGGTAAAACTGAAAGTGCTACCATTTATTTTATTGCCACCTTGGCGAGAGCTGTTGCGGCTGTGACTGCGGCTGCAGCTGCTTCAGCTACAGCTTCAGCTCCGTTTGTCCAGGTGGACAGCTCGAGGACTCGACAACCCGACAGTCCGACAAGGCGACAAGACGACAACTCGACAGCCAAGGCAATGAGTAAAAACTTTGAAAGCTGCCATAAAATAAACGAAAAACGGAGTGACCCAAATGTTCGTATTTTTACAGTATTTACAGTATTTGGATTTCTGGTTCGCCGTTTTTATGATGGGATTTTTAACGAAATTTGCTTGTCTAAATTGGAATTGGAATGGATGGAACCGCAGTGTCAGCAGGGTTAAGCTACCCATCAACTGCTGGTAATCCTAACATTTACCTTTCAACAATTTCCAATCCTCAAATCTTGCAATTCTCAATCTCAATGCGAATTTCAAGCACTTCCCAGCTCATTATGGCCAAGTTTCAAGTCAGCTCATTGGGTCGATGGTATTTCAAGTGGCAATTTCAAAAACGTTGGCACTTAATGCGGCAATCCTTGGATGAACAGCTGTGCGGCATTCAGCTTAATTGAAAAGCAATGTTCCTACATAGTTTATGCTTAAAATGCGATTACATTAATTTCACACACCACAAAACAGATGACAAAGTCAGCACTGGGATAATACAAAAGGGTTGTTGGGTCTGGAACATTTGTTTGTTCACAAGCTTCCAAGTAGAACAAACTTGTTGAGAAAACTCCAAGGACAGGAAACACATAGATTGAGAGAAATAGAGAGAGAAAGAGAGTGAGACAGTAGAAGAGAGAGGGGGAGTTCACGTGGACATACGGCAACCACTCGAAAAGCCACTCAGTCAGGTGTTAAAACTAATTTACGACAATTTGACCAACCAACAAACAACAATGGGTTATCCTTGCTAGCCTGTGGGCGTTAGGCTTGTGGGGTGTGGCACATCAAGTGCTACACATATTTCACACATTGCCTGAAAAGGGTTCACATCGACAGCAGAAAGCCGCCCAGTTTGACCGCAAACCTTCTAAATCGAACAGAAACTCAGATTCAACGTCAGAGTCCGATTCAGGAGCAAGATTTAGATTTAAATTCATATGGAGACAGGCAACCAACCGCAGCTTATCCTATTTGCAATGTTACATGTTGCTGTTGTGTTCAGTTATAGACTAAATAAGTTTCAGCTTTCAATTGTGGACTGTCGAAAGAATTAATCGGCTCAAAAGTTCAGGCCACAAAATGCGAAAGGTGAGATGTGAGTAACGATATTTAACCTAACTAAATGCAATTCATTTTGACCAGTCAAAACTTGTAAAATCATTCCCAAATAATTTGTGCGTAATTAAAGCAGTTACGCCCTATTGGCTACTTGATAGGAGGGTAGCGATTTGGATATAGAGGAATGATTGTTAATGATTGTTGCTGAAACTAGAAGGCGCTAAATTTAATGCGCATTAATGTTGATAAATGAAGGAAGTAGTTTTACTTTTTCGCGATAAATACTAATGGAGAGTGTTGCACAATGTCGGACTAAAGCTAATTTCCTGTATATGAAACAGATTATCTAGTAGTAGCCGCTTGGTAGATACCATAGATGAATCTTTAATGAGCACACAACAAAAACAGTTTTATAACACTGGCACACCAATTTCAAAGTGTACGTCTGTCACGTTGATTGCCCCATTCATTACAGATATGACGATCACAGACATCATCCTGTACAAAGGACTTCCCAAAGTACTCCTAAGTTCTGCATCATAATTGGCCTTTTCTTGGATAAGTAAGCTACTCATCTGATTGCGTCTAGCCGCCTTGGCTAGCTTCTGAAGGCTCTGCAGCTCCATTGTCATGGGACGCAGCAGCTCAGCCCGTGGTGCATTGAAGGGAGGAGTCTCAGTTCCATGGCACTTCATCCAGTTTACTATACTGAAAGTATTCAATTTATTAATAAACAATGGCTGTAATAGTATGAAAAACTCTTACAAGTTGCTCATTTTAAGTAAAGTTTGGAAATTCAGAAAACGGATCGTAAAATTGTGAATGTGTAAGTTGGAGCTCCGTTTCTGTATGCTTTGGAAAGTTAATAAAATCTGAATAAGAAATCAGCCTACTACGAAAGCATTCTTAGAGTCTCCCAAGATTGAACTGAAATACAAAAAATTCGAATCATTTTACTAACAAGCCATAGTTAATCTAAACTACATATACTACCCACAACTCTTCTTGGCGAGCTCTTTTTCATTCATTCACCTGGTCGAGCGCCTAATGAATTGCAAAACCGTCTTAAACATGGCAAAAGCAACCACAAGACTAAAGGAAAAGTCATTATATTACACATTTGGACTAATGAGATTTTTTTATGGTGATGATGGCCAGAAAAGAGAGTGCGAGAGAGAGGTAAAGAGAGGGAAAGATAGAGAGCGTAGTAAAGACACGCAAGCCTCTGTCTTAATTATTCACAATGAACGAATATGGCATTAAATTTATGTTGAACGGGGAGGCAGACATTTTGACACCTTTATAGCTCAATAAATTCGAGTGTATGAAAAAAAAGAAAACCAAAAACAAACGAAACTGGTTCATTAGAAACGCGATAGCGATTTGATTTCATCTCTGATTACGCTCGGGATGTTGAAGTAGAGTGGGTTAAATTAGGATTTCGGTACTCGGACTTCAATATAAGTGTGTTTCCTAAAAACTCAGCACGTCAAGTTTACAATCGCTAGACTTTTGAGACTCAAATTGGTGCCATTTGAACTGAAAAGTAGTAAAATGTTCACTCTGCAACTCGAAGCCAGCCTTACTGTTAGCGAGTATTGTGGTAGCTCGTTGGATAAAGCATGCCATTAGAGCGACCCTTGACTGGCCTCGCCAACCCTTCTGGCTGCTTATGAATAATGTTTTAATTTCAGGTTTGCGAATTTAACTTGTCCAGGTCCTTGCACTGGTCCTTGCCATCGTCATCGTCATCGTCATCGACATAACACTCGCCTGGGGTTCTTTTGCCCCTTTGGCACGCAATTGCATGTTAAATGCATATGATTCCTCCGATTCCCATGCCAAGCAGCAGCTCAACTAATATGCGAAAATTATGGGTTGTAATTTAAGAGGTACTTTTGCTTATTTTTTAATGACATCCCATGTTTGTACGAGCACATTAGAGTTTAGTTTCAAGCCACTTTTCCCTGTGACTGTCTGAATAGATGTACATACGATATGTGCGTGTACCTACGTATGTGTATGTGAAAATGTCTAAGTGATTAGACGGGAGTTTATGTCGTTTAGTGGCATTCACGTTAATTAATGGCGTTTACACTTGAGTTAGATAAAATTAAAAGCACGTAACGAGAGATGACGTAGATAAGAAATCCCAGAATATAATATAAAACCCACAAATAAACTAAAATCTCTATTAAAAAGTTCTTTGAATTAAAATAATATTACATCATTTTAATTTTACAAACGCATATTAAATGTGCTTTCGACGGACTTTGATAGAATTTGTAATTACATCAAATGAAATTGGAAATTGAGAGAAGACTATACAACACATCCTATGAATACAAATAATTTATTAATTATTAAGTAATTGTAATTGTAAATAATGATTTGTACAAAATTAAATGTGAAATGGATGAATTTCATTTACTCATTGTATTAAATTGAAACTATTTAAATTTTGCGCCTGAAGGGTATGCAATAGTTTTTCTGTACTGCTTGCAATAATATTCGGATGGCGACCATTTTGCTTTTTGTGGCAGTTTCCGTTTTTCACAGCTAAGCTGAAAATGTTGGTTAGGCTGCATATTGTGAATGGAATCCTTTTTTTCGTTGAGTTTTGCTTGTTATTTTGTTAGAATTTTATTTGATTCGACAGTTGGTTATTTTTGCAATTTGATTTGTCGCCCAAAATTCAAAACATTATTTTTGTTATTGTTTTGAGGCGAGTGCGAAATGTCACAGTATTTTTTTTTGTGGCTTGCTTTTGTGGATTTTTCAATTTTTGTGTCATTTGACGAAATGACAAATGCATAAAACTGCGAAATGCTCGCATTGCAAACGAAATATGTTGACTTTTGGTGGCATTTGAAACTAATTGAAATAAGAAACGGCCGCGTTTCGTTGACAGCCGGTAAAGTGGACACAAATATGCATGAAATTATGTATGTATGTATGTGAGGTTGCGTAAGAGGGAGTGAAAGCAGCCTTTGGCCTTTGTCTACCTCAATGTTTGCCCAAGATGCATCGACACTCGGGACGGGCCCGGAGCTCTGTTTAATCTGCACTCGAATGGCAAGACTGTCGAAGTTTTTGCACCGTCTTCCATATTATGATACTTCTACCTATGCAAGGCGAATGAAACTAGGCTTTTCCACAGCGACAGCTGCTGAGGAGCTTTTCACTAAAAATAAGTGTTATGCAAACATTTGATGGTTATAGAAATTTTGCAGCAGCATCATCTTTGTGCCGTCCCCCATGGGAAATAGGGCCATATTTGTCAAACTATGAACTAGGTTTTGTGGCAGCAAAGATGCTTAACACTTGTAATCATTCAGCCTGTGGGGAGGTTAACCATATTGACATAAGCTTATTGAGGACCATTCGAGGGTAAATGGAGAACTGTAGGCAAGAGACCACTCAAAATATCACTAATTAGCGTGTTTTAAAAAATGATGACGCAGACTGAAAAGCAATCTATTTACGTTAAACGTAAAGCAGAGACATAATTTATTTACTTAGTCTTCATCATGTTATTTTTTTTTTGATTAACATTTTATGTCTAGACCTTCTCAGACTGTATTTTTTCCAAAAAGAATTTTTGTGCCATAGATAATATTGATATTAGAGATATTTCATTAGTCAGAGATTTAGAGATTAGTGAGAGATTTATACCAACAATGTTCGACCGATTTAGAAAATATCATCTCTTTGTCTCGAAATTTAATTATATTTTTGATATTGTAAGAAGAACGACTAGTTGAACTTTTATGAAAATCAATTTTTTTAATTGTATGTATTTTGAAATATGTGTCCTGACAATACAATTCATATAATATATGATTACAAATTGTCAGAGTGTCAGGTAACCTCAAGAGTCATGTATAAATAAGTTTTGAAATCAGCTCCTAGTAACTAGTTACTCAAAATTTATTGGCCATCTGGGCATTAAAATTGTTCTATTACACAAAGTATTTTACAACAAGTCATTATATATTATATATCATTAACACGCAATGCATTCGTATTGAATAGACCAGTTGAAGAACGTGAGTTCAGTGTTTCACAATGTTTGACCTGGTTAAGTGGTTATTACGGATCGCTTACTACAAAGCGCGGCTACTAGGAGGGCTTAACTTTGAGATCGACTTTAGTACAGGTCGAGCACGTGGAACAATCCAAGCTGCGATCCATACGGCAATTGTTAATCTTATTTGCTTGAGTATGCCGGTATTTTTGTGTCGCTATGATCAAATGTACATGTTGTGGTCAGGAGCTGCCTATCTCCATGAATATCTATTCATGGTATTTTTGGGCACTCGTTGTCTTTGTGTCTACTTTACCATGATCGTTCGTTGGTGGCAGGTCCATCGGCTTGTACGTCTAATAAACGCGTTCCGGAGATTGGCCATTGAGAAACCACAAGTCACGAGACTTTGGCATCGTGGTGTCATTAGCAAGTTTTTAAGCGGCACGTTGATTGCGATAATGGAAATTACAGTTTTTCTATACTCACTTTGGGGTCACTTATCTTATAAACAGATTCTGATTCTATGTATATTTACTATCTTGTCAACTCATACCGATTGCATCACGTATCAATACTACCTGGCTCTTCTGAATGTATATAGCCATTATATACTGTTGAATCGGGAGATTCAGGCAATTTTGATCGAGACACGTTCTCTGAAATTGACACGTCGAAAAGCTGGAATTATGATCAAGTGTTGCTCTCTTGCTGATCGCCTGGAGATTATAGCGAAGTCACAATCATATCTTCAATCTCTTGTCCACAGAATGTCCAGTTTGTTTGGCCTGCAGAACTGTTGCATAGCTATCAATTACTATTTGTATACGATCTGCATTATATTCTTTGCCTACTCAACGTACAAACACAATTTAGGCTGGAGTTATATCGGCATTCTTCTAGTCATAATTAAAGTCATCTTTTACTTTTTGGACATGTATGTCTCAGTCAGCATGTCGTATGTTGTCCTGGATGTTCACTCGGAAATGGTGAATCTGCTGGCTGAGCAGTCGGATTCCAGCTTTAATTTCGAGGAACGACTAGAGACTGTGGTGAGCATCCCAAACTCATAAAGAGTTTATGTTTGAAATACTAAATTAACTATTTTTTAGTATCAATGCTTTGTGTTGCAGTTGGCGCGAAGTCCTCTTAAGCTGCCCATTTTAAACCTCTTCAATTTGGACCGAAAGAGGGGTATTTCCATGGTCAGTTCCGTTGTAATCAATTGCACTGTCGTAATTCAGTATGACTTAAAAATGAATTGAAATCGAGTCATTTTCAGATTTAATAAATTTTACCGAAGCTCTTGCTTTAAGATAAAAGCGATAATTATTTGACTTTATCAAGTGTTTGGCTGACATTAAAATATATATCGTTAATTTTTTATAAAGTCTACCAACTAATTGGACTCTTTTATTCAATTCTGTTGCGTTTTACCTATGTATTAACACACATGTACACATTTACGTGTGCTTATACTAATGTTGTACTCCAACTCGAGCTGAAGGCAAATATTTTCCGCATAGTTGCGCATTAAGCCAAAAACTTACTTTTCCCTTCAGTTTTTCTTCGACGATGTCGAGAACATTGTGAATGGATGGCGCGGGGTCGAAGGGGACCATCAGTGACAGCTGTCAATATACAATATTGGGGATTATGATGGTAAAGACATGTCTTACGAAAAAAGCTTTGTGTCAATATATTAAATTATGGCTTAAAGGCTTTCCTTCGCCGACTTAGTGACGACGTTCAACTTTCTGGCTTTTCGTACGGCGTGCCAATTGGTACAAAAATGTCAAATGGAGGGCAGGTCAGGTTTGCAACTTGGTAGGAGACTTGGCAAATGTAACTTGGCATAATTATGCCACAAATTTGACATTAATTAGAGATTTAATATATAATTTTCCTAAATAATCAGACAAGCACACAGACATTGTTTTTTGAAACTATTTAATTTGCAACATAGTTGTTGTTGGTAAATAGATAGAAACATTTGCATAACGCATTCAACTGTAAACATTTCAATTTCGTTATGCAGACAGATAAATATTTTCATCTCGCTATGTACAAAACAAAATATTTGTTTATAGAAGTTATGCAGCAGTTGAAACTTTTGCCATTAACATTAAAAACCAATTAAAATTACTTTAATCAACTAGAAGGCAGACCACAACATCTCTATCTTAGTCGTTCTTTCTATTGGTCTATCTAGATATCTGTGAGGGTTTTTTTATGGCATCCTCTTCATGTTGCTCATACGCACCGTGCGCCATTCACCATCCGCGGTGTTCCGTACGGCATAACTCAAGTTTAATAAACGTAAAGAACTTACACTTAACAAAGCTGATGAAGGGAAATCTTTTTTAATTAAAAAGCAACTGTTTGCCACCATATTATGAATACGCCCACAGTCGCCCATTTTCTCCCGCTTTTAATTACATTTTTTTGTACACTTCTTACTCCAGTTAATTTTGCTCTAGGAGTATTTACATTGAAGTCATAATTTTCATCTTGTCTAGGAAATTTATTTGCATTTTTCTTGTGCACATTAGCTCCATCTAGCGTTGTATTTGTGAATAAGTTTAATGCCAACATAATGTGGCTAGTGATGGATATTTAAAAAGTATATTTTTAATTACATTATGAACAGCTTGCTCAAAACATAAATGACACTCGATTTAAGATTAAAATCAACAGTATCGTAAGATTAAGTAAAATAAATTAAGTAAAATTAATTCCGAAAGTTTAACCCACATCGCAATTGCAGTTACAGTTACCAAATAGATCAATAAAAATTGTCTGGCAAAAATAATAAAATTCAATTTTAGGAAATCAGCTTGAAATATTTTATTTGATTTAGAGTCTCTTTTTATTCTATTGGAAAAGACATTTTTGCCGCAGGCGGCGTACATCGGTGACTGTCAATGCCACGCCCACTTGGTTAGAGCCTTGAAGTGTGACATGTATTGGAGCAAAGCAAGCCGAAATGATTCGTGGAATTTGTCATAACTGCGAAGGACGATTGAAGAAAGCTCGTAAGTATCTGGAAGCGCACATCATTCGATTTAGAAGAATCCCGAGGCGTATGTTGGCGACCCGGACTAGGTCGAGGTCGCTACGAGGTTGCCACAAGACAATCAGCTGCACGATTGGCATAAAAACATTTGTCTCTCGCATATTTCACACTCTCTCACTTGCTCTCCCATTATTCCTCACTCTCGTGTTCTATCTTTCTCATTAATGAGCTGTCAACAGTCGTTGGAAAAATGCCTTTGGGGCAAACAATTTGTCGTGAAAGTTTCATTAGCCGTTGACTGTTTGGCGTTAGCCAACACTGGCATGAGCTTTGCACTTAATGAAGCAACGAATTGGCACAATTATTTGAAATAAGCCTCGGATTTTACAACTCATTAATTTTGTGGCATTAATTTGGACAAACGCTGTCATTTTGATGACATTTCATCAAGGTCCATTCAGTTGTTTTGAAGAAAAGCCCCTATTGAAAGCAATCTCGAGAACCCTTTTAGATCTTTTGTGCTGACTCCCAAGTTCTAGCAATTAAATACACTTATTATTATTGAGGCCGGAGGAAAAGTTTTGCTTTCACTTAGTGATAAGCTAAATTTATGTTGAACAATACTTTCAACGCCAATTTCGAAAGGGGTAAATAATATAAAACAATAAACAAATAATGGTGAGGTAGAGATAGAGGGTGAAAGAAGAAGATGATGATGAGAGGAGAGGAAATGAAGGTCTGGGGTCTGATACGAATAAAAACTTGACGCATTTTTATGTGTTCACTTTATTACATTTTGACAAACAAAAACTTTGCTACTAGAATTTCCCCAAGTCTCAGTTACAGTTTCCTCTACGGTTTCCGCTTGTCTGGTATATGTGGTATGGTTGTATGTACATATGTATGTATATGTCTGTTGTTGTTTTGTATGAATATCTGTAGTGGTCCCCCAAGAAAACATCTCGAGTCGTACAACAGTTTATTGTTGTTTGGGTAAATTATGTTGTACTTGGTTTACTGTAGAAATGGGTCTGGTAAATGATGGTATGAAACAAGAATAGCAGCAAAAACAATAACAATAACAACAACAACAACAACAACAACAAAACATACTGCAATTGCGAGTATCGTAAAGCATCAAAAACTTTGCAGTCACCGGGTGCTATCAAGTGAATTTGTAACAGTAAAAAGAGTCAATAAAGTTTCACAGCTCATTGTTCACTGCTCATGGTACACTTGGGCCTTCCATACTCTTTCCTCGTTCTCTTTACCATCAATTAGTTCTATGTACTTGGTCGCATCTGGTTAAAAAGCTGTAGGAGAAATCAATATGAAATTTATGAGGCCACAAAACTTGACTACCACCTTCAAGGCAGTCCAGGGCAAGGTCAAGTGTGCAGCGACAAATTAAAATTAAAACTAAAAAAATATTATACTCTTGTCCTTTATATGATGTAAACGGCACTCATACCCACTCATGCCCTCTTTCTCTTTCACTCTTTCAGTAAGGGGAAATCGAGTCAAAGTCACGCGATTCACTCAAGTATTTTTCATTTAATTACTGTTTGGCTGGCTTCTAGTAATTATATTCGTAATACTCATAGCATAAGGGCACAGAGAACTGGCATTTGATATTGATTGCAGCACGATGAATGGCAAATAATAAGTACTCATACTTTAATTGCAGTTGATATAAAAGCGTATGCCATTGATCCACAGCAAAGTTTGTACAAACTTCTGCAAATAAAATTAATTAATCATGTGTCAACGCTAATTGTTATTTGTTGCGTGATATTGTTATAATGCCCAAATTACATAATATTTTTAAATAATTCGAGCACTCTCAATCACAAACTGCCTTTGGTCCCATAAAACTAATGAATCCTTTGTTCTACGAGGGGTGTTCAGGATAATGCATTGACGGAATTTTTCATAGAAATAAGAATCCACTGTTAACTAAACTGAAACTGATAATCCTTTCGCGTCGCTGCACTTCCATAACTCATGTGAGTGCACTCATACACTCATATTTGAGAAACATATTTCCCCCCTGGATTGTGGTTGTGAGTGCTTCTCGGATATGAATGCGCCCCTTTGATTTTGGTGGCAGCGAATTTAGTTATTATAAGAGCATAATACACAAATATATCCTTCCTGCTGGCTGTCGCCACACGTTGTCTCTCATTGCTGCTCCCATCTGGGTCTCCTGGAGCGCATTTGCATGTTGTTCGTTTAGGATGAAACAGGGTACAAAGGGCATATTGGTTTGCTGATTATTCTAACTATATAGAGCATATAATTTTTATTCTTTCGAAGTTTTTGTTGTTAGGTAATGATTTTATTAAGTAGATCATATTATATTGTGCATAATTTATTTATATATTAAGTTTAGTGCGTGGTATGCCATAGTCTATCAATTGATGCTTACGTGTCGGCAAGTTTCATATTCTTTTTGTCAGTCGCTTTATTTGCGTATACGTATTTCTCTTGGCGTTGTGTATTTGTTGTCGCACGACAGTGGTTTTTGGCGAGAATTGTAGAGTGAGAGTATGTGAGTGAGAGAGAGCAAAAGTGAGAGAGAGAGAGAGAGAGAGGGGTATATAGACAGTGACACAGAGAGTATGTGAGTTTGGCAGACATGCATAATTCAAAACGTGGCGGGAATATTTTTGTGTTGCCTCGTGTGGTGGCCACTTTTTATGTTGGTAATTCGACGAAGGGGACGTGTGACCATGTGTGTGTGTGTGTGTGCGTGTGCGGGTGTGCATGCTAGTGTGTATATATTTGTCTGTGCGTGTTAACGCAATTTTCGTTCAGCAGAAAGAAAAAATGCGATTCTCGCCAACTACTTTGCCGCCATCGCCCGCGTGTTTGACATATTTTTCACACAGCGACTGCTTGTTAAATTGTTGGCGGCAATTTTGAGGTTAGCGTGACATCAAGCCACATACACACACACACACACACATACTCACATGGTAATGCAACAAAGTTTATGTTTGTATAGTTTGCAGGCGGTTGTTTTTGCTGTTGTTTTTGTCCAAGTTAAAATCATACTTGTAGGTTTCTGCGTTGACTTCGTTTCACACTTTGCGAGAATTTTTTATTTGCAGTTTATTTTTTGCCTTCGGCATTTCTCATGAGAGCTGCGAAAGCAGAACGATTATATAACGGGTCATGAGTGTCTGTGCTAGATCGGAAATTAAATTATGCAGTTGGTAAGCATTTTAAGAAGCCTTACTGCTTAAAAGAAATCTTAATTTTGTGGGAGAGTGTATATATTGTCTTAAATATCTTTTCAATTTTATTTTCATCTACTTATGTACGAGTATAATAGTAACTAAGTTAGCTTTGTTCCAATTACATGCATATAAATTTATTTCTGCCACTGTCATTGTTAGTAAATATGTAAATTTTTGTTTATCTACCGTCACTTTCAAATATATTCCATATTCTCTCACGCAAACTGAAGTTAACTGTTTGCATGTTTACTGAATGACCTAATGCAGCACGATTTGGATTAAGATTTGGGTTAAGACAAAAAAGGAGACCTTTAAGGTGGGCACTTCCCAACAGAATTTTTTGCTGCATATAAGACAATTAACACACTTCTTAGGTAAAGTTAATTGCATAACATTCAATTGCATCGCACAAAGTATGCACAATTAGCTTTTGTCAAATTAATTCATTTGGAAAACTTAAAACTTATGTAAATAGTTTGTTAAATTGCCTCATTTTGGTTATCATAATAAATGTAGTATTTAATCCTTTACTTATGACATGCCCAATAAGTAAAACGTATAAATAGAAAATCTTTAGCTTGGCATAAAACGTAATTTATTCGATTGCTTGATTGAGTCTATGCTGTGGCAGGATTTTATTCAGATGTAACTGCAATTCTCAATGTAAATAACTCTGGCCGACAGTCAGCAGACAAAGTGCATGGCCATTTAGGAGGCAGCAACAAGCAGGCAGCTGCCAAACACTTTATTGGTTTCATAATGAAAAGTTCTAAAAATACTGTAGGATAACTGGACAATTACAAATGTAAACATTTCGAAGAAGAGAATTATTTGCCATATGATGTTACCGACCGAAAGCAAATACATAAAACTCTTGAAATCTATTTGCTTCGGCTTTGTAGCCAACATGACGTATGCGTGATATGCACTGAGAAATTGGAATCGAACAAACCGAATATTTGCTAGTGAGAAATTAATTAAACTTTTCAGTATTAGGTGTAAGGTATTCAAGTCATTGCGGTTTTAAAGAATATTTAAAAGACAGGAATTTTGTAAATTGCAAAAAAATGGTGTGTTGACAGCATGGAGAGAATTTGTTTGAACTTAGCTGTAAATCAGAGCTTGCCGGGCATTAATCTTACAAATGTAGTGGAGATTTCAAACAGAGTTGTCGTTGCCCTTGCCGCTTTCAATCTCTGACTGTGTCATTCTCTCAATCAGTTCAAGTACAAGCCATCTACTATCCAGCTATCCATTTGCCAAACTCTATTCGCCCGTGGCAAGTTGTTGAGTTGAGTTGAGTTCTGCAGGCGGCACTTGGCAGCAGTTTCAGTTACAGTTGCAGATTCAGTTTCGGGCTCCAGAAGCTTCAGTTTGAGTTGCAAAGTGCATTAGACAAAGTAATCGATACACACATTCCATACCCGCTGAGAGAAATAAGTTCTTAAAAGGATATTCGTGGTTCCCAAGAGCTTTAAGTAGGTTGCTCGAAAGTTTTTTGTCTGGCTTTAAAATTTAACTAGTCCTTAGCTAATACTAAGTACAGTAAACACACATACATATACATATATACATACTTACTTTTATGTTAGATACATTTGCACATTAATGGGACTTATCAGTTTCAAATTGAAATATTTGCACTTGGATGAATCCGCACGCGCTTCCTTCCGGTTTTGTTGTTGCTTTTGGGGTTTGTTTACCTCCCTCTATGTCTATATGTTTGTCTGCCTGTTTGTTTACGTTTCTGTTTATTTTGAGTGGGTGTAATTTGTAGCTGAGTGTGTGTGTGTGTGTATCTAGTTGTTGTGCTTATCGAATTTGCGAAGGTAGCAAAGGCATCTTCGTTAAGCAGAATGAGAGAGCTTTCTAGCCGTTTTAATGCCAGGTAAGGTAAACACTTAAGAAATGAATTAACTTTAAGCCGCAAAATTTGTGCCCGTGTGTGACTCTCACACTCTCACACTCTCTCTCAATCTTGTTATGCATTTGGAAGTGTATGTGTGTGTGTGTGTGGGTGTATCTGTGTGTTTATTCTTGTGTGCGTGCGCACATAAATGCTCGTAATTGTTTATTTACATAACCTGACGTGAGATTAAAGACGCTTTGATTAACGATGCACAGCCTCGCTGAATTAAACCGTAGACATTAAATTTTGACAGCCAACAATTTTAGATGACACTCGCAGACAGGTAAACAAAGCCATCCATGCACACATATTATACATTTAGGTGTATGTTGGATGAGTTGATCAAAAGTTATTATTATCCCAGACATAATAACTTATGCCAATGTCAATAGATGAATGCTTAATTCATTTACCTACCTATTCAACTTGTAGTTGGGACTTATCCGAAGGATATCAAGTACACGCCCTCAAAATCTAGCATACTACAAGATATTTGCTCTAGACACAAAAATATTTTCATCGCAAACTTTTGCATCTGTTCAAAACTTTATAATTTTTCAGATTTTCTATTTTTCATTATTTTTTCTGCTGATTTAATATGCGGCTGGCACTTTTCTGCACAATTGCGAAAACAAAAATTTGACTTTACTTACAGCTCCAACTGTGGCTGTAGCCGAGTAGCGGACAACTTATGCAAATGACTTATACAGCACATTTCTCTTGTGATCCCCAATTCCATCTTTCTTTCTATGACCAAAAGAGAAGTCAAATAAATGCGAACTTTTGTTAGTTTGGCTTAAGTGCCGTGGCAAAGGTTGGCGGCAGCAATTGCTGCTTGGTAAATGGATGGGAGGATTTAGCTGGGGTCAGTACTTTGAATGCTTCATGGTAGCTTTGTTTTACTATTGGCTATGGGGGAGGGAATGTAGTTGGCATAAAAATACAAACGCTATTGAGCTTGGTTGCATGCACAAATAACTCAAACGCCTTGGCTGAAAAATATTTTGCTGCATTTCATTTGCATTTCGCATTTTACCATAGGGCCAAACATTTTAACAACTATGTGAACAAAGAATAGAGAGAGAGAGAGAGAGAAAGCGAGAAAGAGAAAGGAAGAGAGACAGAGTTCGAAACTTAACCACACATTGCAAATAACTCAAGACTTTGCCAGCCAATTTGTGGCCACTAATTCGGTCGTCTTGAAGTACTTGAGAGTACTGCAAAGTACGAAGTACGACAAAGTACTCGGTAGACTTTTAACGATGTCATCGCAATAAACTTATGCCCCTATCCAGCAACATTCCTCTTTCTCACTCGCACTCTCTCTCCCCCTCTTTCTATCAGTCTCTCTCTCTCTCTTTCTCTGTCTTCATCGTGATGTGCCTTTATCAATTATGTTGGCTTTTTAATGATTTCGGCTTTTGCTAAGAGCGCAGTTGAGTCCTTTGGCCCCATCTCGTTTTCTTCATATTTCGCTTTTCAGTGATGTTCTTTGCTTTTCTTTCTATCGCTGACAAGTGCACATTTTTCTTCGCAACCATCACCCCTCATGCTGTTTTGCCCCTCTTCCTATCCAATCCAAGCAGCACTCATACGACGTTCGCTGTTTTATTGCTCAAGAAAAAAGCAAACTTTGTGCTGCTTCTCTCGCTTTAAAAAAAAACTTTTTTACATCTTCAGGGAGAGGTTTGGGGAAGATGTTTTCTTCTTATTTTTTTGAGTATCGACCAAGTTTGAAGAATGGTGCATTTCTCTTTTTTTTTCTATTTGCTCTGTTAGCTTTGCAAATTATTCAGCCGTAAACACTTTTCAAAGTGCCTCCTTGGCTTTTCTTTGGATTCTCTGTTCCCGTTTTGTGCTGCAAAAATGAATTTTTAATTAATTAGCTATCGTAATTATTGCTCGTATCAATTGATGCGATTCGACTGCTTTTCATGGAAAAAATGTCAGTACTTATAATGTCCGCATTTAGATCAAACTTCAATTTAATGCAAGAAATAAAAATTGAAATGCATTTGGTCAATCCCTTTCAACATGTTTTACACTTTAAGGGGCTTCAATTTTGTGAATCCAAAAATAAAAATGCGCCTTCCTTTGATGTCAAAAGTACTACTGTAATTACAAACAGTGTTTCTCTTTCAGTGTCGTTTTCCATTTGCTTTGAATTCTGTCAGCTTTATGTGTGCTACTTTTTCAATGTCCATACAAAGCTTATCGCACTGCGATAATCAGATACATATGCTGTCAAATATGAAGGTATTTATCACTTAATCTAGGCAGTACTGACTGACTGATGGGGGAGGTAGAAAGCTCAGCTGTGAACATAAATGCCCTCTGCTTGGAACACGTTTTGTAAATAAACAGAAGGATCAAATGGATGGCAACTTGTTGCAAATGCTTATCAATTAATAAAAATCATTGCCTACTTTTTTGCGCTGTCCTTCCCCCAGAGAATTCATTCGCTTCTGCCTTCACATGTCTGTATATGTATTTGTTTATGTGCTGAGGTTTTATTTATTGCCAGCGTTACGCTTTATCCCCATCATTTATACCAATTTGAGCCAAATAGTTGCCATATGTAAGCAGCAGGCGGCCACTGAACACAAGACTCTCTGTTAGTTTATGTTCGCATTGGGATTGAGGCGTAGGTTCTAATACACATTTAAGTGATTCATTTTGCTTGCGTGATCTGAAGGATTTCCTCTGGAAAGTGATTAGAAAGCACATAAATCTGATAGAAATATTAATATAAAAATACATTTACTGTTTTATCAAAATTATCAATTAACGGACAAATAGGATAACTCTTATTTACAATGCAAACATTCATAAATAATTATGGGAAATTGGAAACTATCGCACATAAATAATATTATTTGCATATTTAATAGATTTTCTGTAATTAAAATATTGTTAGTTAAACAATATATTTCATATTGTATGCGAGGCAAGCTTCATAAATTATGGTTTTCATTGTATATATTGGGAGAACTCTTTGTTTAAATCATACCGAACTACTTGCCGATTTCAATGAAATTAGTTCGACGCTTTTAAAACTTTCTTAGTCTATTTGTTAGATTTTTTACAAATTGAATAAGCTCAAAAATGGAACCGGACTTAAGGCGATATTTCGGGGCACCAAAATGAAGATACTTTTGAGTTGTCCCATTGCTGCCAACCCATAGCAATTAGCCAACTTCTGGGACCTTGCTTAATTGTTCTTGTCGCATACATAATAAACTAAACAGTATGGAAGTTCAGTCTGAAGTAAAAGTGCTTAAGCACTTTCTGCCTCTAATTCACTTGGGGCCGTAAAAGGAAATAGAATAAATTAATATTGGCCCCCAAACGGGGCGTCGCCAGCTGTTGCCCGGGATTTGGGTCTGACTTGTGCTGGACTCCAGGCGGCCATGTCCAGGGCGTAATTAATAAAGTTATTACCTCCGATGGGCTCTCCGACTGGAAACAGCTTACATGTGAAGACCATTAAGTTGTAATTATGGCTAGTTAGCGATGCTGCAGCATTATTACCAGGTTTATTGAAGGCCCCTTGGGAAAACGGGAATATCGAATCGAATTGCAGCTGCGACAATTGTACACGGATTGCAATTTGTTTCAACCAACAAGCTCAAATGACCAGGTAATTTGGTAAATTACTAAGCCACTATATTTTCTCCAACAGATTCACTTATAATTTTAAATTTAAGTGGAGGAAAACCGTATTTTTGATCAAGATTTTCAATAACAGAGACAATATATAAATACTTGCGGCTGATTTTAAGCAATGATATATCAAAGACGACGCACAACATGGCGTATGTGTAATGCTTACATCTGGCAGCTGACAAGCTAATACAGCTTATTGAAAAATGATTGCATACTTGGCGGGGATGTGGGACACTAGGCTGAAAGAGATGGGAAGAGGGGAAGAAAGGAGCAAAGCTATCTATCTACTCGCACTCTAATGATTTATGTCCCAACATTTCATTTATTGCACATAATTCGTGGTAAGCCAGCGCCCCTCGGCTTTACTACTGGCTTCATTTATCTAAGCATTTGCAGCTTTCGTCTGGCCGAAAACATTTGCTGAATAATCGAATGCCATTTTTTAGTGTCGCTTAAATAATATTTATTTACCGGCAACGTCAAAAGTAAAACTTGCACGTACTTCACCTTCGCAATGTTGGCGGGGTGGTTGGTCTGGTGACGAGAGGGAGGGTGGGGGGTGTGCTTGTCGTTAACATATTGTGGCATATTTATTTCTTTCATACCGTCGCTGTCGCCATTCTCTTCGCACGTCAATTTCGCAAGCCAAACAGTAAGAAAAAAACAAAAAGAAAAAAAAAACAAAATGAGAGGCAGCCAAAACGAACGAATTCCTTTTGTACGTGCCTGACATTTCATTGTTCGGATGCGGATGCGGGTGTTGGTGGTGATGGTGATGGTGGTGGTGGTGGTGGTAAGTATGAAGGTAAGGGAGGACACAGAGGTGCCATCAATGGCAGCAACCTTCAAATGTCGCCTCTAAACTGAGTCGATGCCGATGTCGATACATTTTCGCTTTGCCCTGCTTTCCCTATGTATTTATCCAATATGTAGAGTATTCGTATATTGTCAATTCATTTGGAATTTCGACTATAAGTTGTAAAGGTTATTAGATCTATTCTCACTCATAAGTATGTTAAGCATTTTAATTATTTTGTAAATGTTACTTCTAAAGTATGTTTATCTTTAATCTTTTATTTGTTTAACAAAAATATTATAACTATAAACTGATTTCAATGCATAAATAAAAAAATAATTTTAAGTTTTTACATAAAATAAATAAAAACGAAATAATAATAATTACACATTCTATTTATCACGAGCGCTTGTTAAATTCTATTAAAATGAATGAATGAAAAGCTATATATGTACCTAAACGATTACAATTGTAAGAAATCCTGTCACATTCAGTCTTTTAGGTCAGTCACTTGTTTGCATTCGCTGCCGACGGTCGTGTTCTGCGCTAAGTTTCTACCTAATAATTGTTGTTGTTGTTATTACAGCTTACAATTCAAATTTTGGACATCGTCTTTAACGGTGTCGGCAACGGTTTCGATCAAAACAAAGATAAGAGCATAAACAACAAACGTCGCGTGCTCTTGCCCAGTGGGCAAGACTAAAGCCCTCGCCCGCGACCGCCCGCGATCGCCCGATAACGAGGGACAGACAGTTTGTTATCAGCAAAGTTTGTGTTTTGCGTTTTGTGCAGACTTTCGGTCAATTTGCAAGCACTCTATTTAGTAAATAAATATTGTGTTGTTGCTTTAACAATGAACAATGAAACATCTTCTCACTCCCGACTTGGAAATAAGTCGCTGGATTTCGAGGCAATGAAGCAAGTAGCTGGTGAAACACCTGGAGAACTGCGAGCCTCGCTCATGAAAAATCTATTAAAAGCTTCAAGATTGAACACTCCGCAAATAAGTAGCAGCTGCAGCAATTGCACTACTACGACTAGCACGATGTCATTTTCTACTGTTTCTACTGTTGGTTGTGGATCAACGTACACTGTAGCAACAACTACAACCAGCTACATATGCTCCCCAAGCTCCAATATTGGTAAAGATCAGGCAAATGTTTGCTCTTTTCAATTACCTATGGTTTCCTTCGCAGAAAACAAAAAGGAGCAGATAGGATATCAAAAACAATTCAGAAGTGTAAACCAAATACAGTTAACTTGACTGATAATCGGCCAAATACTAGCATTGCTTCCACCTCTTCTTCGGCTCTTCGCAATAATCGTTTTGCCGCTTTAGCTGATGAAGCCGAAGCTGTGATGGATATGGATGATCAAGAAGATTTGGAATGTGACAGGTCTCCTAATGACTCTGACGGATCGCAGCAGACAAAGTCACCACCTAAGCCTCCTGCTATCTGTGTGCCTCATGTTAATAAGCTAGACACTCTAGAGACGGTCCTCAATACCACTATTCCTACGCATGAATACCACATACGCACTTCCAAATCTGGTGTTTCACGTATTTACGCTGCGAATGCTGAAATATTCAGAGCTGTAGTTAAAGTGTTAACGCAGCACAATTGTGAGTTCTGGCATCATCAACTGAGGGAGAACAAACCGTACAAATTGGTGCTAAAGGATATCCATCCAAATGTCCCAAAGGAGCTAATAAGGAAAACGTTTGAAGATAAAGGGTTCGAAGTACTTAACATCTATTGTCCAAGAAGAGCTGACTGGCGCAGCATCCCAATCAGTGAGAATGATGACGAACAAATAATTAATGCTAAAACTAGACAAAACATGTTTTTTGTTAATCTTAAGCAGACTCCGAATGTCGCAGAAGCATTGAAAGTTAGTCAAATAGGAAGACATAGGGTTACTCTTATGAGGGCAAAGCCTGGCAAGGAACTGGTACAGTGTTTAAGATGCCAAGATTACGGACACTCCCGAAACTATTGTCTTAAAAAGCCGGTCTGTGGAAAGTGCTCAGGAGATCACCCAACTGGGTCAAACTTTTGTGAGCTGCGCTCCAGCGCTACCTGCATATGTGCCAACTGTGGTGATGATCACGCCTCCGACTTTAAAGGATGTAAAGTAAGAATTGATTTGACCAAGAAAATAAAGCCTTCTGCGAGATTACCGACTAATGGACTTCGAAACGAAGAAAGGAAGGGCACGCAGAAGTCATCAAGCTCCAGGGCAACATTTATTCCAGATTCAGTTGTTAAAAACGGGTACTCTTATGCTGACGCGACAAGACGAAACACCAGCAGCAAGTACAATGGTTTTGCTACACAGTCAGTTCCGTGCTCAATCAATCGTGTAGAAGATCATGGAAATAATAATAAGTTCGCTATCCTAGAAAAAGCAATTCAAGACATTAATGCAAGAATGGATCAGCTTTTCAAATTAATCCAGGACTCGATGGATGCTAACAAGGCATTTCGAGACTTGGTACAGAAGCTAATTACGAAATGATTAATTCTAATATAAAAATTGGACTGTGGAACGCACGAGGGTTGCTCAAAAACATCGAAGAGCTTAAACTTTTCCTCAGCGCCAACTCGGTAGACATCATGCTTGTAACGGAGACTCACTTCCGCTCTGGGCAAAACGTACACATTCCTGGGTACGACATTTATCATGCCAATCATCCTAGCGGCAACTGCAGAGGGGGTGCTGCAATCATCATTAAAACCAGCATCAATCATTCCCAAAATGAGCCATTTTCACGCTGGAAGGTGCAAATAGCAAGTGTGAGCATACAAACGAACTGTGGAATCGTTAGAATTGCCTCCTTATATCTTCCTCCTAATGAACCTTGGTCAAAGGCTGACTTCGATCAACTATTGATATCCATGGGCAACAAATTCGTAGCTGGTGGCGATTTTAACGCTAAACACAGTTGGTGGGGCAACATAAGGTCAAATTCTCGTGGTGATCGATTGCAGGAAGCTATTGTCAGCAGCACATGTCAAGTTTTAGCTACTGGTGATCCAACCTTTTATTCATTTAACACCCAGCTCACTCCTACTGCTCTGGACTTTTTTATATTCAATGGGATACCAAACAATAGGCTCTCTGTAGAAAGACGCTATGAACTTTCATCAGATCACCTGCCTATCATAGCTGTTTTGCACCAAGTTCCACAAATCCAGTCTCGCAGGCAACGAATACTCTCACCTGGTCATTCTGTTGAAACGTTTAGAGCAGAACTAGATAGCAGGATCAACCTGGGAATGAAAATAAATAGCCCTGAGGAAGTCGAAGAAGCGATCACAATATTCATGATCAACCTGGAACTAGCTGCAACTTCTGCATCTCCGACGACTGCACAGGCTTCTCGACAACACCAGAGAGCTGAATTGACCCCAAATGCTGCAGCACTCTTGTGCCTTAAAAGACGGGTAAGAAAGGAGTACGTTAGGACCGGTGACGAGCGGCTCAACCAGATATACAAGCGGTTATCGAATCGTCTGCAGAAAGTGCTTAGGAGGAACAGGCAAGCAAAAATTGATGACCTTCTCGAAAACGCAAGTCCCGATGTAACATCCAACTACACTCTCTGGAAGCTTACAAGACGTTTCAAGCGGCAAGTAACTCCCAAGGCCCCATTGAAGAATCCTGCAGGCGGGTGGTGTTACACCGGTTTGCAGAAAGCTGAAACCTTTGCAGATAATTTGGAAGAAAGATTTAGGCCACTTAACCTGTCACCGGATTTTATGTATCGGTACATACAAATATCCCTGGAAAGCCCGTTTCAAATGTCTCCACCTGTAAATCCAGTTACGTTTCAGGAGGTGATGACGATAATAAAGCAGCTTAAAGTCAAGAAGTCACCTGGTGCTGACCTGTTGGACAACAAAACTATCAAGCTTCTGCCAATTAAAGCAGTGCTCTTCATAGTCCTAATATTTAACAGCTCATTAAGACTGGGCTATTTCCCGAAGCAATGGAAGTCTGCCTTAATTACGATGATCCCAAAATCAGGAAAACAGTTAACAGAAGTCAACTCATTCAGGCCGATTAGTTTACTGCCTGCATTGGGAAAGATGCTGGAGAGGGTTATCCTTAACCGGATTCTAAAACTTGAGAGCGTGACGCAGACAATTCCAAAGTGGCAGTTTGGTTTTCGAAAGAGTCATGGCACTCCAGAACAGCTTCACAGAGTGGTCAACTTCGCCTTGGAGGCCATGGAGCACAAGCAATATGCTGTAGCAGTATTTATGGATATCCAACAAGCCTTCGACAGAGTTTGGCATAGCGGTCTCCGAAGTAAGCTGAAGCGCATATTAACACCACAGCTCTTCCAGCTGGTGAGCAGTTTTCTGGAGGACAGATCGTTTTCTGTAGTCGTGGATGGGGCGAAATCATCTGAGAGGCCAATATGTGCAGGAGTTCCACAAGGCAGTGTCCTAGGTCCCACCTTGTACTCACTGTACACAGCTGATATGCCAACATTCAGCTCTGTTCGTGCCGTTGACAGTCAGGATGTGCTTATTGCCACCTACGCCGATGACACTGCTGTTCTTACCAGAAACGAATCTCTTGGCATTGCAGCAACGGCATTACAGGAGTACGTTCGGAGCTTTGAGAGATGGGCCCTTAAATGGAATATTGGCATTAACAGCAGCAAATGTGCAAACGTCACCTTTGCCACAAGAGTGGGATCCTGCCCAGGAATAACGATGCTCGGCTCGGTCCTTAAGCATGAAACGCACTACAAATACCTAGGCATCATCTTGGACAGATACCTTAACTTTGGTCGACATGCATCTATGATTCAACGAACCGTATTGACAAAGGCTGCAAGAATGGCGTGGTTGTTGTCCCCAAGAAATAAGCTCTCTTTATGTAACAAGGTAGCCATTTACAAGACCATATTGAGTCCGATATGGAAGTATGGACTACAAGTCTATGGGATCACTGCCAAAACCCATCTCAACAAGATTCGCGTGGCTCAGAGCAAAATCCTCCGAAAGATGTGCAACGCTCCCTGGTACATGCGCACTAGGGACATTGAAAGGGATCTAGGAGTTCCAAAGGTTGGTGATGTGGTCCAACTTCAGGCCGAAAAATATAAAGACAGGCTGGCCTCGCACCCAAATGCACTCGCTCGACGTCTTACGCGATACAAAGGGAAGAGGAGACTCAAAAGACATCACCCACAGGATCTGCCCACCAGAGTCCTGTCGTAGACAACTGTTGTAAAAATGTAAATATGATGTACTCAAACGAATTTAATGTAATATCCGAATTGTATATTTCACTGTAATTGTTATTATGTAATTGTAGTCACTATTTTCTTTTTGTCTCTGATGTAAAACTAGCTTAAGCTGCCATCTGGTAGCAGTATAATAGTTAAAATGTTACATTTATAAAAATTTAAAATAAATAAAAAAAAATAAAAAAAAAAAAAAAAAGTCTTTTAGGTCAGTACTAAACATTTCTGTACCTATGATAGCTAATAGTAGAGGGTATCTCATGAATCTGCTACAGCTGAACTATTCTCAATTCAGTTTTGTTTTGCCTTCGTTGTTTTTGTATATTTTTCTCGCTATCGCTATGTGGCATGTCAATTTATTTGTCAAAGAGAAAAATAAGGCAGGCAAAAATGTAAGCAGGTAGAAAAGGTAGCAAAGAAATAGCAGTAACTGTAGCAATAGCAATAGGAATAGCAATAGCTGAAACATAAAAGCGTCACACAGATACAAGAGCTTCGTTGAAGGCGAAAACAATGACAGCCTCAAGTTGCTTCCCATTGAGGTATAGACATGTGTGTGTGTGTGTGTGTGTGTGTGTGTGTGTATGTGCGGGGGCGTGACTCGTATGTCTTGGTCTAGTTGTGTGTGTGTAGGTTTGTGATGCCAGCTTTAAGCACTCGTTGGCGATGCCTGCTAGCTAAGTAATCGATATTTATAGTTATGGTAATCGCAAAAGGAGACAAGCCCCTGCACATGGATGAGTATCACGTTTGCCCAAAGATAAGAAATAATATCGTACGTTGGCATGAAAATATTTGCAGGCATATAAAATGTTAGCCTCCCTGTCCCTGGGGAAGAGGAACCTATTTCTTGTTGCTTCTATACAAAATTCGCTTTTTTAATCTAAATATTTTTTAAGTAAATTCAGTCCCATTTCATTTGGAATTGTTTGCCGCATTTTTCCCTCTTAGTTTAAGTTTTGGTAAATTTAATGTGTCCAAATTTACAGTTCATAATAAAATCTGTTTGACATATGTTAAATTCTGAATAAAATTTGCGTTAATTGGGATTATGGTAACGGCATTAACTTTGACAATGTTCACCAACTGAGCTGGGTTTTAAATTCATTTTATTTTCATTGTCATTTCACTAATGGCATCAAAGTAAGCTTGAATATGCAACTCATAGGTTAACATATTTAATGCGCTTTATTTCTACAGTATGGGCTAAAATTTGATTATAGAACATAAATTACTCTGGCTTACCAAACACTTTGTTCTGTCTAAGAAGTGAGGTCTTCACTGCAAATTTCCAAAGTTAAGCTTTAAAATCTGCTTCACTTATCACCTTCACCTTTTTACACTTGGAGAAATTAACGATCAAAATCTAAAAAATAAGTAATTACAGTCACTTCTTTCATAAATAATTGTAAAGGTGTTCTATTTAAAGCCAGCTAAGCATAATTTTAGAAATTACATAGTTTAGTTTGAGTGTAAGTAGTTTTTCTCTCAGTGCATCAAGTGCGAGTCATTTGCAGTTCTCGTTCAATTGACTTTGACTACGCATTGACGTACTCCAGTCGCTTGAGCTCATTTTGACGATAATGTGCTGCATTATTGACAGTTTATTAAATTGATTTCGTTTAGAATTTAACAAACATGTCATGCTGCATCGTCATCGGTTTCATCATCCTTAACTTCATCATTTGAGACGCACGCACAACTTGCCATGACAAAAGCAGCTTCTCTCCATTGATCCCTCTACCCTTCCCTCTCTCTCTCTCTCTCTCTCTCTATCTATTACAACTCGAGTTTCCCTATAGTTACCCAGAATGTGACTTTTTATTGCATATGTGTGGCTGTATATCTAGTATGAGTGTGTGGATGCGTGTACGTGTGTTGGCCAAGTTAAGTGCTCATAAAATATTTGCAAATGTTGTGCTGCACTGCTGACACACGACATTTTAAAGCATACTCACGGGCGTTGAAGCCTGCCGATTTTTGGATTCTAATGCCGTCAATTAGGTCTTGTAAATAGTTAAACGCTTTGCCAAACAATGCCCCTTCATCATACACAAGCTTTACAAATGTACTCATCTCCTGATTCAACCAACTTGGCCACAAAAACTGTAAACGTGTTGTTTTTGTTGCTTCTGCTTTTAGGTTTTCCACTTTTTTGGCTTAAAAGTGGTCAGAAAGTTTTCCTCTGTGCGTGTTCATAAGTAAATGCGAGTGTGTGTGTATTTGTTTGTGAACATTTATCTACAATAAACTCTGTATCCACTCATATAACTTTTCCTTTTCCCCAGTTGTTTTTGTTGACGAAACTTTTTTCAAATTCATTAGCCAAAGGAGCGCATCATTTTACATTTGATATGCGAGATATGTGAGATGCCACATCAAAAGTTTTCGGTGAAAACAATTAGAAAACAGGCCAAACAGATGGGGACCAAAACGTGAGAAAGGTTGCAGATAAAATGTGTCAGTGTGCAAAAAGTTCTCGAATAAAATCTGATATATCTGCTGGGAATGTATTGAGATAATATCAACATTTTAAAAGTGTTAACTTTCCAAACAATATTTAAATTCCTCGAGAAAGTACTTGTAGTTGTGGTTTATCGTTAATTGCTTCTTAGAAATATTTATTTCTCCATATTATGCTGGTTCTTTAGCTATTTGTTATTTGATGGAGAAGTAACTCAAATACACATATAAATAACAACAGTAACAAGAACAGGTACAAACAGCCTTAAAACTCATTTGTATGCTTGTCTATATGAAGTATTCGCCATGTAGGCGGTTGCAGTGTAAAACAGGAAATGAAGTACACTTTTAGGGGCACTCCAACACCAATACCAACGCACAACAGACCCACTCACACAAGCACAAAGAGATCGGTTTACATAGCAGAGCGACGTGTGTATCGTACAAAATTGTTATTTATTTTTTGAAGTGCTACCATTGCGTGTGGAGGTGAGGGTGTTTCTAGTATGCTTGAGAGTAGCAGGTGTGCTCGTATCTGTATCTGTAGCTGTCTACATACCCGCAGATACATTTGGCCCTCACACGTGCAACGAGTACTGCATCTAGTTTGCAATTCGTCCTCGCATTTGCCAAATTTACCGTGTAATTATCAGCAAAAACGAGAGACGCGTTTAATGCTGCCCAAAATGCAACAAGAAATGTGCAAATAAAAGCCCCCATTCTCAGTTCCCCACATGCATGCTGTCTGCTGATATGCAAATTTTGTAGCTTTCCATAGATATGCATGTGTGTCTCTGAATTGGCCTCGTTTGTTTACCTAACTGCAATATTTGTTCAGCCGGACAGACTGAGCAGCCCAACGAAGCGACTAAACGTACGAATTTCATTTGAAATTTTCATTTTCATTTTCATTTCCATATGATTTTTGCTCATTCGCCTATCACCCTTTCATCCTATCACGTAAGCAGCATTTTGGTTGACTGCGTCAACTACGACAAGTAAATGCCACATGAGGTAATATTCCAATTGGCACAAATGCATTTACACTTTACGAACCAAGTTCCATTTTTACCATCTTTATAAATTTCTAATAATTTACAATAATAACTATTCAATCAGATCTTTTTTAAAATAATATTGTCAATTTACTTTTTATTTCGATTCAATTATCTGCCAAATTGCGCATTCGCCGCGTATGCATGGTAAGGGGGAAAATCAAATTTGTATAATCAAACTAAATAATTGTTGTCATCGCCTGTGGCTTCGTTTGGCGCTAATGTAATCAAATTGAGTAATTTCTAGATTGCACCTAATCCATTTCCGAAATCCCCATACAAATACCGAAATCAACATTAAGCTCCTTTGTCATTTGATTTAATTATGCTGAAATATAAATATAAAATAAAATATAAATGCAGTAGCTTGTACATATAATATTATAAAGGTTTAGCTTAAAATCAAATGAATTGCATAAATTATTAAATACAAATATTTTCAATTGACTTTTAGCAGATCAGTGAAGCCAAAGGGCAATTGAAATCTGGCTTACAATGTGCTTTGAGGCAATTCAAAATTATTTGTTTAATCAGCTAAACGCAATATATTTTATATTCAATTCAAATTAATTGCCCCTAGATGTTGGCCAAGTTAAGGCCTCTTCAATTTATTAAGAAAAGAGGGAAACGGAGTTCAAAGTACCTAAACATTATTGTAACTGAGGATGTGGGTCATTCAGTCTGCCCTACTCTATTGTTTCCCCATGACAAGTACCCACCATTTGGCTTTTCAAACATAACAGCCCTCAGCTATAAGGCAGCTGCTCCCATTTCCCTTCAATTTCAGTTGAAGTACCCAACCCAAACAATTCCAAAAACTATTCGATACATAGTTGAGAAACAATGGCCATGTGGTTTCTTTTTCTTTTCCTTTTCTTTTTATTTTTATATGTATTTTCTTTTTTGCCTTTTATCCATTTTGCTTTACCCATTTATGAGTGAAGTGATTTCCGCTGTTGTTCTGTAGTCGTAGTCACAGTTCCTGGCAAGTGCTTCGAGCGCCAGTGCATTCAATGGAGTGCACTTTCCGCAAGGAATACTTGAACTCCGAAGAAAAGACGAACAACAATAAAATGTGCAGAGCTTTTGTTTGAATATTCGTATCGAGTCTTGTATACTGCATTCGTATCCGTATTCGAATACCTATTTGTCAGTTGGCTGGCATTGTTTCGCATATGCATAAGAAATATCTTAACAATTGCTCTAAAATATAGCCAGAAAATTGTTCATTGCTTGTAGAATATCTACCAAATATGAAGTGTCTGTTTATTGACTGGATCCAGATCATTAACAAAATATATGCACAATCAATTTGTATGAGAATAACACGAATTTTTAAAGCTGGAACATGTGATTGGGGTGGTATCTAAGGATAGCATTGACTTGCAAATTTGTCCATTATTCTAAATTTGTTTTTTTTACTTACATATCCTCGCGAGCAAAGCGCAAAGTTTCCACCAGGCGAGACAGTGGGTAAATACCCGCACAAATGCGATAGACAGTGGTGAATAGTGGGAATCTGTAAAAGAATAAATTATACACCGATTGTTTAAATAAAGTGACCCACTTGTCCTCGAGGCCCTTCTTCCTTAGCATAATGTTAATCAACTCGGAGGTAACCGGACCTAAAGGCTCATGACCTGCGATAAGAATATGTTCCAGTTCACTTAATGGCTGGCCCGTCTTGACAAATGCCTCAGCTAGTCTACGGTTCCGATTGGCTAGGATTCACAGGATATGAATAAGAATTAAATAAATAAATTATAAAATATACTCTACCGTAGCAACTAGTGACTAAATCGGATAAGCCACAGGCCTCAAAGAATGTTGCCAGTCGGCTGCCAGGATAGAATACATCAACAAATTGTAAAATCTCTAAAAAGCCGCGTCTAATAATCCCCGCCTTGGTATTCTCGTTCAACTCCAGGCCATCCGCAAGGCCAGCCCCAAAAGCAATGATATTCTGTAGTATCGAAAAATAAAAAATCAGTTGGATATGACAACTATTAGGATTAACCCATTGCTTACTCTTAAAGTGGAACAGATTTCTACACAGTCAGCATCGTCAGTGACAACCACACGAAAAGTTTCCGATTTAAAGAGATCGTGCAGTACACGCATATATTTCTGATCTCGACATCCGACAGTTCCTTCGGCAAAATTGTTATTGGAAACCTCATGGGCCAGATTACATCCCACCAGCACCGAGCATGGAATCTATATAAATTAAAGTAAATTTTGGTTCCATAGAACCTCTTACATACCTTCAACTGCCGCATTATGAGGTGAGATATCAAAAGGATGTGTCCATCATCGCTGCGCTCAAAGCCTTTGATTAGGGAGACTGCGTGGGCCATGGGCTTGACCTTGCCTAACAAGGTCTTGCAACAGCTGCTCACAAAGGTCGGTGGTATGGCAAAGATAATGATATCCGCATCACGGGCCGTGGTCACCACGTCATCGTAAGCCACCTAAATATATATCCAGTCAACCAATTGACAGATAGTTAAGATGTGGTAACTAAGGATCACTTACCACATTCGGAGGCAGCACAAAGTCTGGCATATACTTGACATTGATATGCGTAGTGTTAATGATCTCCGTTAGCTTACGACCATCGATCATCTCCTCGTACACATACATATTCACCTTTGGCTCCATCAACTGGGAATGGGCCACATTGTTGCCCACATTGCGAGCTATGGTTGTGGCCCAATTACCAGACCCGATGATGCAGACATTTAAGCGGTCACCCATATTTCGGAATGCAGTTATCAAAAGTTCTTACTTTTTAAATTGACAACTTGTTTTGAATTTTCTTTAATTTAAATTCAAGTTGATGTTCTTTACAAATATACAAATATTTCATGCAACTATTGGTATTGGTAAATTATTTTACTTCTTTTTATTGTCCTTCAATATTTTTTGACCAATTTAGGTTTTGCTTTCGATTTTAATCAAATTCTATTCGAGATTAGCATGATTAAATGATAACAAATAAATAAGAATATTAATTCTTATTTAAAAGTGTATTCACAGTATCATATTTCGATAAGACTTTGGTCTTTTTAATAAAGTCAAAGTTAATATTTTAATATGAGTTGAATGTACAACGCATAACGGGCACAACCAGCGATGATAATGGAAATTATATAATTTTACACACATATTTACATATGTATTTATTTATAATATGGTTTGGTCAGTGTGTCAGGCACACACACAGCCAAAGACACAGCTACAGGCATATATGTACATATATACACTTACTTATTGATTGAGTGCTGGGCAAATAATTCATCAGCGAATGCACACAATACAAAACTTATACACTTACAGATACTCTTATGTACATTCATGTCTGTATACCCACACACACACACGCACACTCAACCCTCCAGGTTCAGATAAGCGTAGCGATGGGTAAAAAATTACGCATACGTCACGTTCGCCAAACTGGCTGGCAAATAATTAACTGTGGTCAATTCGTTGGTCCGTCCAGGCCAAAGTTTTATTATGGACAGATGGACGTAGGTATGTGGATTCACTGGATATCCATTCAATAATGTTTACGGCGTAAAATATGAAGCTGCATTTCATATTTCGTAAACTCATCTGCATTCACATTCACATTTACATTTACATTCGAATTCATATTTATTTTTTTAATTACGCTCCCGTTTAAAGTTCGCTGCACAAGTGCTTACTCATTTATGGGTAAGCTGCAACGAAAGATGGCAACAGAATAAATAAAATATTAAATTGCCAGCGTTAAAATGCAAAAGGCCGAAAGCCAAAGTGAAAGTTTTTATTCCCACCGAAATCAATGTGCAAGAAAGTAAAGTAAACACTTTGAAATTGTGCACCCGCAGCGACAGCGACGCCGACGACGACGTCAACTGCGACAGCGACAGCGACGCCACTGCAGAACGTAACGAATTGCAGACACGCCTAGACTACCGCCCACCACCCTCTCACACATACACACACATACAAATACCCAGCGCCATCCACTCGACTATGAAATCAAAATGGATGATGGGCGAAATGAAAATGGAATTTTTAATGAGTTGGCGTAGGCAAAGGCCAAACGAGCTGAGAAAACAATGGCAACCCTGCCACCTATGAAGGCGGTTACTGCAGTCAAATGGGCGTGGCCAACTGAACCTTTGACTGACTGACTGTGACTGGCAGCACTTTAAAAGCCAAAAACGAGATCTGAAGAATTTACCAGCCCCAGAGAATATTTCACTTTAAATAACAATTTGATTAACTAATCTACGAAATGACGTTGATACCCTGTAAATAGGTATTCATCGGGCATATGGTATGTATGCATAATGACTGTAGGATGTTTTTAAGAAAGGCATTCGACTCTGACTTTGCTTTATATCTCAAGCTTACTTCAAGGCTTACTTTATGCTATTTATAAATTATTTTTTACTCAAATTTTAAAAAGTGTAATAAAATTTTGAAAACCACAACTTATTAGCTTTCTCTGCTGAAATTGGCAAAGCTATCTGGGATGCCAGTTATGTCTGAGCGGTTGAGAGTAGTCTCCCTGTCACAGGTGAGATTCTTCTCATGGAATATAAACTGATCTAGAGCTAATCGACATTATCGAGTAGATTGTGGCTGCCCTTGCTGGTTCTATGTGTGCCTACTCTGTTGGCAATGCATTGGGTTACACTTCCCCGGCCTTGCCATCGATGACGAATAGAAATGTGACCGATTTTGAGGTGACCAATCAACAGGCCTCCTGGGTAGGTGGGATAATGCCACTTGCTGGATTGTTGGGTGCCATTTCTGGGGGTCCACTGATCATGTATGTGGGCAGGAAACTGACTATTCTAATGTCTTCGGCACCCTTCATTGCATCCTGGCTGTTGATCGCATATGCCACGTCAGTGATTATGGTACTTATAGGTCGCTCCTTAACTGGATTTGCAATGGGCGTGGCTTCGGTGTCTTTGTCCGTATATATAGGTGAGGTTATTCATCCATTAATACGTGGGACATTTGGAGTGATGCTAACACTAATGTGCAATTTCGGTGTGCTCATGTCCTTTGTCATTGGATCGTTCACAAATTGGTCACAGCTGGCCTTAATAAGCGCCGCACTTTGTATACCCTTCCTTATTCTGATGATCCTTGTACCCGAAAGTCCTCGTTGGTATATGTCGAAAGGCAGGATGGAAAAGGGCGAGAAAGCTTTAATTTGGCTTCGAAGAAAGGATGCGAATATAGCTGATGAATTAATGGAAATGTCTAAACCACAAGGCGATGCAATAGAAGGATCAAACGCTTGCAAGGAGATGTTTCAGAAGAAGAACCGAAAACCCGTTTTCATAGCCCTTGCCCTCATGTTTTTCCAGCAGCTCAGTGGCATCAATGCAATCATGTTCTACACAGTCATGATATTCAATACATCTGGCTCAACCATCGATAGCTATTTGTCTACTATTATTGTTGGAGCAGTAAACTTTGTGGCCACTCTCATGGCCACCGTGGTCATAGATCACACGGGTCGCAAGGTGAGCTAGTTGGTGAGTTCAAGATTAACCATCATGTAAATTTCTTTTACTCTCAAAAATAATTCGAATAATTTACAGATTTTGCTTTACATCTCCGCATTGGCCATGATCATTACTTTATTTGTGCTGACTGTCTTTTTCTACTGCAAGTCTATTAACGTGAACACTTCCAATTATGGCTGGTTACCTTTAGCCAGTTTTGTCCTGTATGTTTTGGGTTTCTCTTTGGGCTTCGGGCCAATTCCCTGGCTAATGTTGGGCGAGATTTTACCCTCCCGTATCCGTGGCCCAGCCGCATCATTAGTAGTCGGCTTTAACTGGACTCTCACTTTTATAGTGACCAAAACATTTCAGGATATCATTGGTGAGTTCTTGAGATAGCAGTTGAATTTTGATATTATACATTGCGATTCCTCTTTTCTTTTTATATAGATGTTGTGGGTATTCATGGGGCATTCGGTTTGTTTTGCTTTGCGTGTATTGTTGGATTAATCTTTGTCATATTTGTGGTGCCCGAGACCAAGAACAAATCCCTGGAAGAAATCGAGGCTGAACTAACTGGGAAAGTCGCCAAATGAAGTCATTTAAAGTTTGGTTGTTAATAGTTTTTATTTATGTCTTAAATTTCTGTTGTAGCCACATTGTATCCATTGATCTTGTAATTTTACTCTGCATATTATAATTATGTTGCTGCAACATTTTGCTAATCCAATTCACAAACACATTACATCGTCTGGGAAGCCCTCAAAACACCCTAGCATATGAATGGAATGGAATTTTCACATCTGTTTGCACCACAAAACTGACGCATTAATTTGAGTTTTTATTTTTTTCGGTTGGCGCATAAAGAAAACTTAACATGGGCAGTTTTAGTTAACATTTTCCGCTCTTTCCTGTGACTGCGAAACCAGCTGAACGATCCACACATAAACTTGCCACGCATTTATATGCTTTTCTTTTCAGTTTTCTTTTTTTCTCTTTCTTTCTTTTTTTGCAATATTTGCCACCATTTCTTTGCCACCATTTCTTCGCCTTCGCTACTGTTTGCATTTTATTACAGTTAGGGCTAATAAAACTTGCCACCTTCCCATAGCGTTCCCTTTCCCTTTGCCATTCCCAGTCTCAATCCCAACTCCGGAACTAAGCACACGCATTAAACTCACCAAGTTGTTTCAAAGACATTTGGGGCAAAGGGGGGCGTGGCCTGTCGAGACAGAGGATGATGTTTTGTAGTACAAAGTTGAATCGTAAATAAAATTATGCCAGCATTTTGTATACGAGAACGTGATTTTGTCTGTGTGCTTGGCAAAGGCAATGGGAACGGCAAAAAGAATCCCAAACTAAAATCATAATTCGAGAAAACGACGTTCAATAAAATAGAAAAATTAAACTGAGAAATTGTGTATTCATGCACGTTGTGCATGAAAACCGATTCGCTTCATTGTGTGTGCCCATGCAAATATGTAAACATATAAATGTGTGGCACTGTGCCAGCACTTGGCACTTTATGACTCATTTTTCGAGAAGACACACGTGCGATTTCTACCAAAGTTGAAAAGTACAGGGATAAACAAAAAAAAATATAGATACAGCAAATGGAATGAGAGTGATGGCAATAGTCCTCACGCAATTTTATATTTAAAAATAGGACAAGGGAAAATTACTGCTGTAACAGGCAAAAGCTTGCTGCTATGGCATGCGCCAAAACGAAGTAAACAAAAGGTCGTTGTCTGTTTGGCCATTTAATAGTCGGTTGCATTTAGATATCTTGGAAGTTTTGGCCCGTCTTCTTTAAACGGCATTAAATTACGCGGCAAGAAAAGTTTGACAAAAGTTTAAGACTGCGGCACTGGATTCAAGTGGAAATCAGATACTAATACATAGGAATACATGGCACTAGCTGCTTTGCTATACACTTGGACTAGCTGGGAACTGAGGAGCAGCCATCTCAAACCTCTATGCAAAGTCTGACTCTGCATAGCGTGGCTGGCAATGAATAAAATCAAGATAAACTACTCACAATATTTACTTTTAATTGGAGAAGTTCAAAGAATAAACACAGGCGGTCTTCGGTGAAAACTTTTGTGTTTTAGCCATATCGATTTCCTGCTATGCTTAAGATTGGGCCACACACATTTTGAATGCTTTAAGCCATTTTACGTACTGCATTTATTGCCATGTCTCGCCGGACAAAATTAGAAAGTCAGACAGTATTTTTACATTTTGTTGCTCGTCGTCTGCTTTTCCTTTTTTGTTTTCCTTTTTTTAAGCCAATTTTATAGCTATCAGAGAATCCACCAACTGTAAGCGAGACCCGTCTACAGTTCTCTTTAATTTTTCCTTTTCTTTTTTCATTTAGCCTAAATGGTAATTAAAATTTGCCCAGGGGTCTGGACAGTCCACGGTTCACCACCCTCAGTTCTTATTGTTGCTATATTTGTCAGTTTTTCAGTTGGTCTATAATTTGGGTATGGATTTAGCACAGGATTCCAGCGAGGTCAACTGCAGTGTGCGCTTTTGTGGTGGGAATTCTATTTTAATGGAATATTGTGAAGAGGTCATATTTAGCCGCTTTCGGATTCTGCCTCAACTCCGCCTGGATAATCATTAAGAATTTTAATTGGATGCACAGAAACTGAATCTGTTCACCAGCTGCTCATTTCGATTGAAATTAAAATGTTCCACAATATGTTTGTATATTAAATAAAAGAGAAGGAGATGCAAATTTTAAATTAAATTTAGATATTCATTTTGCACTTTAATAATTACTAAGTAATAAATTTTGAAAATTCAATTACAAGCGGACAATAAACATAGAAGTCATTCAACACTCGGCTGAGGACAGCTGTATGATATAATAGATTTTAAGAAAGTTAAAATTTAATTAATTGGTTCAATGACTAGTAAGTCATGGGAACTACGAAAGTTACTAGTCCAAGGGACTAAGGACGTTACTAGTCATGGAAACTGTCGATCTTCCTACATACAGCATAAAAAATATACATACATCTCAATTTTACCATTAAACTTTCTCTTTAACAATTTTTGCTCCAAGGGACGCTTTTAATATTTTACAATAGTAATAGTAGTATAATATTGCTCGCTACTTTCATATTGACATATTTAACCAACTAATGTTTATTTATTCCTGATCTGATTGGGTTTTCCCCAATCCTTGCTATGAATGTTGGACCAAACTTTCAAACTTATTGTTTTTATTTTATTTCTCCCAGATTTAGAATTATGATTTTAATTTCCAATTTCAATTTTATTTTGATAATTCTAATCACGTTAAGTTTTTGTGTCGTCTTCTCATAGTTTTACAATACCATTACGTCACCCTTGGACAGATTCCATTTCAGTACCTCGGCGATTTTTATGTAAGGTTCTGGAGACACAGCAACTGTGTCAACGGAGCTATTTGCTTCATTCAAACTTTTCGCTACCAGCTTCTATTTTTTTACTACTTTACTGCTGTTGTTGATGGTTTCATAAACAGGAATATCTAGCTCGCTTAACTTCCTACCTGGTGGGGAATGCCTTCATTTGTGGGTAATACTCATAAATGTAAAGTTTTTCGGCTAGTTTCATGTAATTATTCCATTTAGCCTCTGCCCGGCCAGCTGAGTAATGACTGCGGAGTGAAGGACTGAAGGGATGGTGGAGTTATTGTGGAGATCAGGTGGGGAAGTTGGCCTTGCTGATGATGAGCATAGACCCCATTTTCATGAAAGCGTTGTGCGTTTCAGAATCAACGGACTGTGACATTTTTCACGCAGCTTTTGCGTTTGAGTTGATTGCCAATTTAATCGGCGCACAATTTCCGTACGGAGGGGGCGGCAAGTGATGATTAGCGGGAGTGGGCGTGCCAACTACAATTTAAGCATGCAACTCGCAGCTTTTTCGACGTTGAAGATATTTTCAACGGGTTTTTCTGACGCTTCCGATGAAATTCTCTCAGCTTATTGTTGTGTATACACATGTGTTTGTGTGTGCGAGGATGTGTGTGCGTGTGTGTGTGTCGGATATTTTATTTATTTTGTGCTGAGAGTGAGTTGCCTGGCTCTGGCTCTGGCTCTGGCTGTGGCATGTGCGCCCGTGTCCTGGATCTGATTCTGGTCCTGTTTCAGGTTCTGGTCGCGGCACATAATTCCGAAACGTGCCTTGCATATGTTTGCTGCCCACTTTTTTGTGTGCTTTGACCTGAAAGGACATATGCTACACATACACCTACATCCACATAAAGATGTATGTGTATTGAGAGCATTGAACGCGTTTTAAAACGCTTACAATGTAAATCGACGTCGTCAAAGTCGCGAGCAGCACTCAATGAACTTCTTATTCAGACGAAAGTCCTTCATGCGATGTATTATGTATAAGAATGTAAGAAAATTCAATACATCCATGTGCGATAGGAAAACTCGTCCACAGTGTCACGGCGAGTTTCGTTCTATATTTGGAATTTTCTCACCATTAATTCTTAATTTGCTAAGGGTGTAGAAGATAAAAGAGCAGAAGAACTTTCAGATGGAACGTAAAGCTTTGACCTTTAGCTTATGTTTAGCCTTGCCCTTTGTTATACATTTATACCTGTAGGTTGAAGGCAAATTAATACGATAGAGTAAAGGTTAATATGGCAATAACATAAGCATCACAATAGCTTTGTCCTTGTAAATAATTCAAATATATTGCCCTTACTGCATCTTGAAATCTTCACAACGATCGAATAATGTATAAAGAAGAGAGTAAACCACATTTTTTGTTTACAGAATATCCTTTCAGTTGAGCATACTTCACAATATTTTTCTCACATGTTTTTTATCTCACTCCTTTTAATACTTTTTAGACCCAGTACTTTAAAAAAGTACAAATGTGTCTATTAGGTTTGTGCAAAAAAAAATGTGCGTAACAGGCAGAAGGTGGCGTGGCAGACCCCATAAGTATATATATTCTTGATCAGCATTATTCAACTAACAATGTTACAGGCAAAAGGAAGAAGAGACGCTAGCGACCTCTGTGTTTATTAACTATGTAGTGGCGCCATCTATTGTTTGGTACGCATTATTGAAGAACAATCAATAGTGAACGCTTTGCACTCAAAAAGTACTGGGTCTCCTACTGTCGAGCTTGCTCCACTGTAGCTTACTGTATTTTTTATTTCCTCAACTCACATGAAGTCAGTTGTTAAACTTTTGGTAGTGTTTCTGAGGCTTGCATTCGTCTCTCTTTTTTGTCCTGGAATGAGAGAAGCAATGAAGAGAATTACTATATTGGTTTTATTCTGCAAATATCTTAAATTAATCAAAAAATATTCAACATTAAAGTCTCGGTTAGGTAAAATATTTAAAAAGCAGTAGAAATCTATAGGAACAATTTGTAAGAGTATTTAATCTTCAGCATCACAGAGATTGTTGTTCTTTCTTTTTTTTTATGTGCTCAGGTGGTAGTTCGCACTGCTATTTTGTGGCACGGTAACTCACATACGCAAACATACACACACACACCTATCATTGCTCACATGTGTGTATTTAGTTTTGGTGAGCGGTTTTTTGAATATATTCTTTATGCTTGTTTATTCTTTTCATTTTCATTTTCATTCTCGTTTTCTATTTTATTTGTTGTTACTTTGGTTTAGCATACATGTATTTCTTTGTTATGGTCCGTCAAAACCACCCACACACACTAACACACACGGAACAAATAGACTTTTCAACATTTTTGCACCATATTTAGCTGACGGTTTGGGGCATTCACACATTCGCATGGCCACAGATAAGATTTATGACAAAATACCTGCAGGCCACAGTGTTGCATACCACAAGGGGCCTGGAGACAGTTAGTGCATGTGTCATACGGACAAAAGCTGTTTGCTTTTCTTGTTCATACAGTCAAATACATTAATATCTGTATATTTGTTTTGGGGAATAATAAAGAATGATGATTAAATTATTAAGAAAAAACCCTAAAGATTCTCCAAGTATGACAATCACAAATGAAAATGAAACTTAAATTTGGCATACTTAAGTGAGTATTCCTCGTATTCTGCAAATACAAAAATCGTGTATTATATTTAATATTTGACTTAATGTTTGTTAAGCTTCAGGCTAATGTGCTTAGCACTTTGAAGTTGATTTTATGAACATCTTAAAAATTCAAACACATTTGAAGAGTTATCTCATGGATTTTGTCATCCTTAATTTCGATTCATATTACTTACTTAGTCCCAAATGCTGTTAATATACTACAATTCTTAGTCATTCTTTATGTTCATATTGCAGTTCACAAAGAGGCAGCAGCAGGCGACATTAAAACTAAAAACAATGCAATACAATGAGAGAATCTGAGAATATATGAGAATTTATTTGCATTGTGAATCGCAAATTTATTCAACTTTTCGCATATTTCACTACAATAAACTTGAGCAATTTTAAGTTCTTTGGCATTTTCAGTGCTAAATTTATAACGAAAACTTTTCCATTTTGCAAATCATTTTTAACACCTGCGGCAGGTTAAAGTTCAGCCAGCGAAAAACTTTGCAAATTAGGAGCCAAGGCAACATTTTATATTTTATTTCTTATGCATGTATTTCATATTTATATTTCGCTCAGTGGAAGCTACATTTAAAAGGAGTTAAGCCGTTAATGGTGTAATAATGGCAAAAGAAATGCCCAAGCGAAGGCCAGAAGCGTTAAGCGTTAAGCCCGATGTCAGCCAAAGATACCTCGTAAGCTAAGAATAAAACAACAACAACAACACGACAATATAACAAAATGCGACCATGAGAACATAATGCGAATTCACACCCGATTACAGTTCAACCCAGCAACCAGCAACCAGCAACCAAGTGACCAACACATGTCCCAGTTGTGTTACAGCTCCAGATGCTGACCACAACCAAATGGCAAGATTTATAGCCAAGTAATCGACATGGCCGAGCCATAAATCTAAGCATTGGTTCGTCTGTCAAAGACCCATGTTTACCAAGATTTGAAAGTAAGAGTCAACAATGAGAAACTAAATGCAAATTAAAGGCGTTTTCTATTTGACTATGAATCACTGAACCCTTAAAGTTTTGGAACTGTTAATTATAAAAAAATGTCATTATAACAAATTTGGTATAAGATCTTGCTATCTCTCTTAAATCCTATTGATTATACGGACGGACAGACATGTTACATAGTTTTTAAGAACTTAAATTAACCGCAAAGGGTATTAAAGGCTAAGAGAGAGAAAGAGAAGTACATAAAAGCTTATTAAAAACACCCAATCATTAACAATTTTTTACATTAGTCTACGAGTTCCCAAGTAATTTGTACATGGAAGTATATGGGGACTGCTTTCGTCACTAACAAGGACTGCCGCTTACAGTGATAGAGAATGAGATGAATTTACATTTATATGGCACGTTGTTGCACATGTGTCTCACATTTCGAATGTCCTTGTCAAAGTTGTAATACTCCTCCACTATTGATGAGAGAAAAAAAAATAAAATTAACTTAAGCTTATTAAAAACTTTTCACCAAACTATTCAAATAAAAACACGAAAATTTGGCAGCAAAAAGGCAAAAAACAAAGAGTACCAGAAAGTTTGAAAAAGCTTTGCCAGCTCTAGAAAATCTCAAGCAGATTTGCAAACAATTTACAAAAAAATTAAAATGAGAAAAAAAATTTTGCAACATTACAAAAATGAAATGAAAAGTTGCATCAAACTCATTTGGTCAGTTTTAATGGATTGTTCAACTAGCATTTTTTACGCTTTTTAATTAAATGAGCTTGGAGTAAAGTTAGCACTTAGTTTAGACCCCGAAACATGACTGCCTCCTGTTCCTAAAGACAATTTTTTGAAAGTTTTAAGACAGTTTATCGCCAGCTTTGCATAATTTATAAACATATACAGGTCATAGGGTAAGGAATGGAATGCTTTTGGGCTTTTGCAAGGCTCATTTACCGGCTACCCCTAATAAGTTTTCAAAGGCCACAAACACATACGTATATGTACATTGTACATATGTATGCATATGTCAGACATTCAGAGGGAAACCATAAAGTCGAATGTGGAAACCATAACCACATCAGAGGGCGCCTTACGATGTTTGCTTTCAAATTAATTACAACTTGACTATGCCGACCCAAAGTCATTCGTGGACATCATCATCGACATCTGAAATGCCCGAAATCCGAGTTGTAATTACCTCTTGGCACCCGCAAACATATAATTAACTTAATGATAACGGGCCAAATGGCAAGCAGAAAAGGTAGGGGGAGGAAAGAAGAGAGTTTCTGGGAGCAAACTGTCTGCTTTTGTGTGTTAATGTCTTCCGGCGTGTACGTGAAATTGGCCGCCATTGTGCCTTGTTGTTCTGGTCTTTTAACGGCATGTGTAATTGCCTTAAATGAGCCCGCCACTTGTGAAATTTAAAACTTTTCAATTAATTTGCTTGACTGCAAAACAGTCGCTCAACACTTGTCAAAAGGCAAACGATAAAGAGCAAATGGCAAACGAAAAACAGGCAAATGTTTTTGGCCAAAACAATACAGTAGGACACGCTGCTTCCCAACAACCTGTTTTAACAAATGAAAGTTTATAATTTATTGGCCACATGATCATAAATTTTCCACATAGCCATCATTCGCACCTGTGGTCTATAAAAGAATTCTGGGAAAAACAAAAAAAAAAGTTATTAAATTTTAAAAGTACTCTGAGGAATTAAGAACACAACTATTTAAATTGTTGGACACTGTGTGAGGGTTAAACTTGCTAATAACTTGTGGGATATCAAAATGACATCTGATATTTCGGTTATGGTCAAAACCACACATGCATAATTAAGTAAGAGCCAAGGCAAATATGTCACAAACACAAAACGAGACCTCGTTACAAATTAATTGGCCAAGACTTACATTTCTCGTTATGACCGAGTTGAGTTGAGTTGCCAATGGTTTTGATTGTAAGCCAGCTACACGGACAATGTATGTACATAAGCAATTAACCTAATGATAAAAGAGGTTGCCCATGGTGATGGCCAAAAGCCTCGCCGAGACGACGCGTCGTCTGTATTTTCATCATTAGCCGCAAAAATGTTGCATTTTTGTTTATATTATTTTCTGCTTCTTGCCTCAAAACTAAATGATAAATTTGTCTTATTTCTGGCCCCAAACGAAAGGCATACTACATGTAAATGTAAATATATATTTGTCCCCTGACGATGATGGCCAAAACACATTATTCGTCACTTGGTAATTGCATATTTAAGGCAGTATGAGACAGATGATGATGTTTTGACATAGCTGATGTTGACTAAGACCCAGACTGGGCTATACTACAATTAGTTGAATCTCCAGCTGAGCGCCTTTTCATCTTGTCCCCAGACTGAGTACATGTCAAGCTTTGGTGTCTAATTAAAAGCATGTTCTGGACAATCTGAATGCTGCTGACATTTGCTTATTCTCGCACACAGTCTTTGAGATATACAGCCAAGATTACCCCAATGAAACCTCAATTACTTTGCACAATTTTGTGAAAGCATTTTAACAAAAGAGTAGCCGATGCTATGACAATCAGTGTGTTTTCTGAAAATTAAAATGCAAGCTGCTAGTTGACCAGAACAGCATATTTGTGTGTAGAAATTTCTTTCATTATAATAACTTTCAACTGAAATTTCAATAAAATTTTTGTGAAGTATTTGCAAATAGAATAAAATGGATTCAGAATTGGAGAATATTGGCTTGCCCACAACAGACATTATAGGTGGACCAGGAGCCAACACTATTAACTTAAACAATGAACGATTGGACTGCGAAAATATTGGTGAGTTTATATTTGGTTTGTGAGAATGAGATGTATTCATAAAATGTTTCGTAGATGAACTAACGGAGAGGTGGGTTGATCCCGATAGGCCCTCCTTTGTCACCGTTCTGCTTCGCTTCTTTGGCAACATAGTTGGTAAGTGAGGAGGCATAAACTTAAAAAAAATATTAATTACTAATCATTCTTTATAGTGGATTGCTTCAGAGCTGTTTTCTCTTAGTGCAAGTCATCTTTGATGTGGGATGTGCATCGAATCGACTCTCAAATTGTATATATTTTTGACAATAAACTAAGATTATATATAGTATATAGTACAGAAGGATATTTTAATTAGCTGAGTTTCCATCCCAATATACAATTTAAGTTCTCATAAAACACTACTGACCCATCAATTGTCAAAGTCAATGACATTGAACTACATCGTGAAGGGTAATTTTGCAATGGCATTGCCCCCGAATTTCATCGACAATCTCGCTGGCTTCATTCAGAAATTGCTCCAAATTCAAAGGATGACGAAAGATATCCTTTGCAATAGTAAATTTTTCAGTATCCCAAATCTTCCAGCGACACATGCTGGAAACTACATCGGCACAGAAGCTACACTTGTGCCTTTCTCTTTCCTCAAGGATTAATCTTATCCGTTTGCGCCGTTTTCCTGTAAAATACGGATCATTAATAAGAATACTAATCAGCCTGCTTTCGACTTACTCTCAGCCAAATTATATTGAGTTCTCTTTGATTTGGCATCACGCTGTGATTCATGGTAAGCGGCAATTATCTTATACATTCGGCTGTCCAAAACTGTCACATTGTTCATAAATTCTTCACATTGAGCGCAAGCTCTCTTATCGTTGGGCCCCTTATAAGGAACTGTAGTATAGTGTGCATTTTCACGGAACTTTTGTCTATGTGACTTCATCTGTGCTTCACGGTTAATCATAGTATTGTGGACGCGTTCATTGTGGAATCGGAACCGAATGCTGCTCAAAAGTTTCTCCACACGGGACAGACAGCTTAAAGATTGAAAACACAATCAAAATATTGTACACAGTATATACTGTAAAGTAACTTACTGTGACTCACGGATCGAGTAAACACCTGGAATGGAGTAAGTGCGAAGCAGATGATGGAGCCTAAAAGCCACACAGTTAAGCAGATCCTGTGCAGCACATGTCTGCATATTTTTCAGGCCATTCATATCGTGAACTGTGTGTCGAGTCCACCAGCCCCGGAACAGAGCCTGAATCTTAGTGGCCGCATTATTATAGTAGTTAACCAAAGTATCCTGCAGCTTTCGCTCCACAATTAACATGTACTGGCTCCTCACCCGATATCCACGCCACCAACGTTGTATAGTAATGGCTGCCTTCCCAACAATTCCTTTTGTCTTACGGCGAGAAAAACGCCGCCAATTCCGTTGTATTGTCCGGGCAGCCCTGAACTGCACATAATCCATAATCAGTAATGGGGTGCTGTAAGTATATTGGTAAGAAAACTCTGATTTTAATAAAGATTATCTATGAGTTGGTCTTATTAGTAGTATATTTTAGCTTTCGTACGGAGTAGACACCAAAATTTCAAGTATAGTATAGATAATATTTATTTTTGTTTTAAATTTTTTATTTTAGTACTAACAATCATCCATTACTACTATTATTATGTAAGTCCTCGATTTCCGCCTGTGATGCAATGTTTCGAAAACGAGGCAGTCATAAGCAATTTAAAGCATTACCAATTCATATTCAAATGGAGTTTTTCTACAACTTACCGTGAAAGCGCTTTTCCTGGATGCTGGTAAATATCTGAGCCATCTTCTGAAGTCATCTCCATTATAAGTTTGGTGTTTCTATTTATTGGGTGAATAAATTATAAACTTTTAGATTAGACATACATACATCTATTTGATTACTTACGTCGAGGACGCTTCCGTATAGAGGCGACTTGAGCGCGTCATAGTTTTGTAATCACGGAAAATTCGGGTTGTCATTTCAATTGAGTACTTCCCATAGGTTTTAATTGTTAAAAATTAGATCTTGTTATGTTATGTCGACGGTGTGTATTGTATTACAATACTTAACTATTTAGTCAATATTTAGAAGAGTAATGTTATTGTCACAGCTTACTTTGATTCTACTCAAGCTTACTGTAAGGAATTTCAGACTTTGGTAATTTATTGACAGCCTCTTGTTCTCGCATAAATCTTTCGCTAGACTTACGTATGTTGCAACTCCATTTAGAAGACATTTTTTATATGGCTGAATGTTGTATCAACATGTTTCGCGCTTATCGCTTCAGTTCAAAATTTACGAGCAAATATTTCTCGGAATTTGTTGCGCCTGCGGGTCTCATGTAATAAATTTTACATCACCAGCAGCTCGAGTTGTACTTAATTGAATTGTATTTGGATATACCAAATTCAGTTGCGGGTAAACAGGGCTTTGTAATCAAAATCTCTATATATATATATAAAGCCATAACCGTAGGCACACAGCTGAGATTCCCATTTATGGATGTCCTTGACACAATTGTGTCTCTAATTGTGCTAATGCTGACAAATGGCAAATGGCAACTGCAGTTGGGTTAAAGGTCAAGTTGCGGTTGCTCTGATGAGCATTGCAGTCCCCACATACACACACACACACACACCCATGCCCATAAAGTGGCCAATGGCCATAAATTTTGAAATATTTGTCAGGACAAATGCCATTAGGAGAATCATGGCAAAGTTTGCCGCTTTAAATGAAAATCAATACGTGTATACCAGCATAACCTACATTGTCAGCTCGTTCCGGTTTTCTTTCTTCTTCTTTTTTTTTTTTTGGCCTTCCCGTGTCGTCACTGTTGCCCTTTACTCGGCCTCGTCTCCCCTTCTATGCTCATTATGTGCCACAAATGAACCACACACAAACAACGGAAATGAGTCGGAAATTCTCATTTATGGCGCCCTTGACGCCATTCGCTATTTCCACTATCCTATCTATTTTCCACCTCCTTGCCTTCCCCTTTTTGCCAGTCAGGCAGCTGACAAGTTGGCACTGGTTTCTGTTCTGGTCCTGTTACTGTCTCTGTCGCTGATTCAGATTCAGATTCCGATTCCGATTCTGGTTTTGATTGCTGCAGCCATGAGATTTATGTGCTGTCATGATATTGACGATGATGATGCGGCTACCCATTGGAAACATGATGACCCAATAACTAAAATTACAAATATGACTACATAGGGGAAATATTCCTAAATATTCGAATAGGAAGAAACTTGTACGACTAACTCTATTTCCTATATATAATTAGCATGAAGCATCTTTGTAATGGTCTCTTCTGATTAAAGAACAAATATATAAATAAAATGGATTCGATATTTAAATATATCTTTTAATTTCTTTTTTTAACAAATGTTCCTCTACATATCGATTCGCTTCGAACTGAAAATTTCTATAAATATGCGAACAACGTCGTTATCATGTATACATATATACAATATAATAGGCACACAGTTTTGTCCTGCTTCAATTTCCATTTAGCCCTTCAACCACGACGTGGCATCCTTTTAAATTTAAAGAGCACGAGGCATAGGAATTGGCCATTCACCTACAAGAGAAAACTTTTTGGGCCATTCATCTGCATTTATGGCCACGTCCTTAAATGGCCTCTGGTCCTTGGACCCAAAGTGTTTGCGGTTTTGCTTGCATAGTTCAACGTTCTCATTGTGCCCTTATAGAATGTCTGTAAATTAGTTTTTACACCTGACTGACTATGTGGGTATTTGCACGTGTAAGTTTGTTAGTCAGTATAAGTGTATGTGTGTGAGTGTGAGTGTGTTAGCCATGGCCAGAAGCGCAGTTTAAAGTTGAGACACATGTTGTTTGATTCCTCGATGCGTGAACTTTATTTAATCGATGGTTGATCTTTGCCTTAATTAAATGGAAGCTGTGTGGCAATTGTAATTCAATCGGAGATGCAGCGTCAGGTCTAGACTCTAGACTGAATGCCAAGTCAGCAAATTATTTTGATTATATCCCTCACGTAACCAAGAATGTTGTTGGCCCGACTGCTCTTCGTTGACTGCTTTAAATTGTGTTGTGTAAATATTACAACAATTTCGGTTCGCCTCACATTTTATGGCAGTTGCTCACATTTGAGTTGGCCAAGGAGAAAGCGATAGCTTTTCGGGCTGCGACCGTTCCTAAATCTAATTTGAAAAGTACTAACCCGTAACGTAGCAATGGCCATATATCAAAAGCGAGTTACACACACACACACACACACACACACACACACACACACTCACACTTAGACACCCAGAGAGTTTACCTCTAGCTTCTGGGCGGAGATTTCTACAAATTTACGAGCGCGTCCAAGCGATGCCCCAAAAATGTTGGCTATAAAATTTGTCTGGGCAGATGGGTGGCCTTATGGCGGATATGGTTAGAAGCAGGAAGCTGATTTCAAGCCACCTGTCTTAACAATTTGTCACCAACTGCACTTTTTGATTAATGCACTCGCCATTTTACAGGAAAAACTAGGATTGAAACTTACACGATAGAATTTTCTAAAACACGATCAAGTATTCATTCAAAATTCATTCAACACAAGTATTAAATCATCAGACCTCTATACAAACACCTTATACACTGAAAAATCAACGTAAATATTAATTTATTGTAAACTTACTCTTAGTTTCTGAAGTGGGCGATGGAATACCTAGTGACAGGCGAGAATATCTACATTAACCGATCTGATGGTCGAGTGCATCTCGCAGAAGTCGTTTCCAAGGATGATGAACTGCAGACAGTCCTGGTTACGTGGAATGAGGGCTTTAGAAGGATGGGGAAGGAAACATCCTGGGACTGTGTAGTGTCTCTCAATCCCCGGTTAAAGGATCGCTGTCAGACTGTTCATGATGACGAAAAAGAAAGCTCCAACTCTTCGGAAGAGGAGTTCTTTGAATTAGAACCATGCTATGATAAATTGACCTATAAGATTTAGAAAATTTAGAAAAGATTGATATCACTTGTTAACCTTTTTTTAAGAATTGTGGCAGTGAATCATTAGAATTAACTAAATTTCGATTGCCAAAAACACCATTTACTATTCATATACATACCTAAGAATAAACATATGTCATTTTATTGTTTGGGGTCTGTAATGTAAATTTAATATAACGCAGTTAATAGCTAAAGTTAAAAGTTTTCCGACCCCAGTGTGTTTCACTAGTTGCACTTTTAAGCATTGCATCGCTCAAGTTTCACTTCAAACCAGGTGAAATAAAAAAACTTTTCGACCTTTATATTGGCCATCTCTGAAGAAGAAGGCAACTTCCTGGACCATTTTTTGCTCTGTGATACAAATTTATGAGCGACCAAAGAGTAATCAAGACTGTGAAACAAGGGAAAAAATAAGATGGTGTGGATTTGTTAACTTGGTTAACTGGCGAAAGTCCCGCATCATATGAAGCACGTCGAGGCAGCAGCAAAAGTTGCGAGAAAAACTTTAACGGTAATAAAACAATCGAGAAACTGAACAAAAAAGAATTGCAAAAAGTTTACCGAAGGAAGAAACCCTATGAGGACAATTTTTTCAATGGGAATATATGATATCAAATAACCAGCTGAATAATATTTTGATATTTTTCTTCGTTTGTGAAGACGTTGCCCCGTATCATAGATTTGTATTTTGACTGTGATTCTTACCGTCAATGACAAAGAACTTCTGGTTCATCAGACAATACACCTGGATCCGCAACATCAAATCATTTTATATTGGCGACAATACAAACATTAGCTCCTCTTTTATATGATCATGTTCACATGTCAGTCGCCTCAGTATTTTTTGTAGACAGTCCTGCGGAAGATGACGACAGTCGAGGGACACGACACCATAAGACACCAACCACAACCCTAAGAGATTGTATTCCTTTTTGAATACAAACTGAATAAAGAACCAACTGAAAAAGTGAGAATATTTTAATAAATCCACTAATAAAGAATTGAAATTGTCTTACCTAACTGACTGCAAACTATAACAGTAGAACTAACACAATACAAACACGGCTGGGACCAGAAGAATAAGTTCTATTATTGAAGTTTACTGGCAGCACCGATTTAAAATTCATTAATTAAACGATAAAATTATAATGATAGTTTTTTTTAATGATTGATTGAATTAAAGATAACGTAGAATATAATCAATATTATCAACAGCTCCACGACTTCGGTTATCTGGTAGATCAGGTCATTGCCACTCATATGCATCTGGGTATTCTGGTCCAATTCGCCGCCCAAGTAAATGCACGTATCATTGCCATTGATTTTAATAATTCCGGTGTTTCGTTGTATTTTGAGCACATTTGAGTTGCCATTAATCTCCAGGTTTCCAGATTCCTGTTTGGCTACCAATTGTGAGTCGCCGTCAATATTTAACTCAGCCATTTCCTCAAATTAACAAGTTAAAGCTACAATAATGAATAAATTGTGTCTTGAGCTAGCTTCGATATCTACTAAGAATCGATAAGACGTATCGATTATTGTAATTTGTCATGCACTCGTATGCAGGGTTGCACTGACACGAATAAAGCATTGCCAGTAAGCTAAGGGAACGATAAAATAAAACAAAAATGGAAAATTATATATCGATTGCGAAACTTTGAATATGCATTTAGTGAAAATTTTAATAGAAAGCGCATAACTTTGAAGTGCTTACAAAATATTTAGCAAGCAGTGCACTTGCTTTCAAAATGCTCTTCAACTTTAAAAGTGTCATCCTTGATGATGATGATGACTCCACACCGCAAGCTGCTGTAAACAATTTCCTGCTTTTCCACTCAGTGCTGCATCCAAATGGGGAAATTTTCCCCAGATGCGGAAAATTGCAACTAATTTCATGCGAAGCGAAAGCCAAATCAGTTGTGCTCTAAACTTTCTGTAACTTGGCGTCACATACACTCACACACACACAACACACAGACTCGCATTCACATACTTACTCATACTTTCAGATGTATTTTCAAAAACTTTAAAATTAGTTAAGTTACGCTCAGCAGATACCAATAAAGCTGCCCCAAATGTGAACAAACAAATTTATCTACTTATGGGTTGAGTGATTACGGAGAGAGAGAGTCTTGATTTTCTTCTACATTTGGATATACGACATACATACATATGTATGAATTGGGTTGGGTTAAAGGTTTGGTTGGATGTAATTGGATCAACTTTGGTGGCTTTGATGTGGCCTCGGCATTGCGGCATTACCAAGTTTTAGCTAAACTTGATCAAACTTTCAATCAAATTAGCAGACACGTTGCTCTAAATGCCAAACAATCGAATGTACGAAAACTAACTTAAAAGAGAGACAGAGCCGCAATATCTCTAAGAGATGTTAATTATTTTTTAAAAGAAAGCTTCTTAACTGATTTTCTCTTTAAAATACTTTTTATTTTGTGTGTTACGACCAGTAACAAGTGAAAGTACATTTTACCAATTTTACGGAGCACAAAAGGCCAAAGCAGCAAAGGACAATTTGTGTCATTTCTTTTCCTCAAGAATGTGAATGAAAGGGAAAAGTAGAAAGAAAATCAACTAAATACAGCATCGAGCTTTAGCTTTCACAACACAATTTGTTGTTGTTATTTTTTGCCTCTCCCCCGGTTTGCTTTTCCCTAGCTTTTTGGGATGGTTTTAGTCGGGCAAAGCACTGCAGTGGCAAAGAATTTAAGAGCCAGACTTGACGAAGGGGCAAATGCGGCAGCTCGAAGCAAAACACTTAAGTTTTAACCCAAATTGTTGCCAACAAAGCGGTTTGTCTAACATTCTTTTGAGAAAATTTTACGAAAAAGTGTTTGCTACACACACACACAAACTCACACACACACACACACCCACTCACACAAATACACATGCACAAAGCTTTCGACGCCCCAAAGAGCAAACACGGCAACCAAAAGAGTCCCAAAGAGAAGGCTAGATAAGCATAGGTACAGTTACTACGGCAAGTGCAGCTCTTGGGGCTATCAAAATAATGGAAAGGGTTTAGCGTGAAACAATGGTAATGGAACAGTCAGTAAATAACGATAACGTTAAGATTTAAGATCTCAAATTAAATAATAAATTGTAAATTCTGTGATCCCATCGGAGCTACGCCTATGATAAACTCGGACTTATCCGGGAGCGAAAAACTGTTGAAGAGCACTTGAAAACCGCACGTAAAACTTTTCCAGTGGCCGAAAATGCAATTGTAATGAATTACTCAGGGCAAATGAGTACTTAAAGTGCAACTCAAACTGAAGCTGAAACTTTGAACAGCAGCTGGCTGGCAAGTGGAGTCACCGAACTCGGCTACTGATAAACGATATTAATCCAGCAATCTGGCAAAATTGGGAAATTGAAGAAGTGGGAGGAACTGCAAACGGTCCAACTAATATTTTAGTCTGGGCTTAGTCTACGGTCTGCCTGCCTGACTGCCTGACTGCCAGCCTCCCAGCGACATGTTGACCTTAAAAACTTGACGTGTTCAAATGTTGCAAAACAACTCAAGGGCTTTTGACTTGAGCACTTTTTCTGTTCGGTTCGCTTTTTGATGGCGCCCTCTCTTTTATCCTTATGCCTCTCTGTTTAACTCTATCACATATGTATGCATGTATGTATATAGTACATACATATGTACATGTTCACAAATTGTAAACTCGGCTCTCTGTTTGACGCACATGAAGTGCCGCACTTGAAATATGCTTTTCTGCCCCCGGCAATACGATGACGGGGGAACAGGGACAACGACAGCGTGTGGAAGGTGTGGAAAATGTATTTTGACAAGTGTCACTTATGCGTAGCTCCTATGAAATATGCAAACCTGTCAACCAACCCACCCAACCCAGTCATCTCTTTCAAGTAGAAGGCTTGTTGATATAATTGCAATGGAGCAAACTGCATAGCATGTCAGGACAGAAAGGACGGTAGAAGCTGATAGAAGATGCAGGCATCTGTGTGAATTGCACAGAGACGTCTATGAATCAATGGGGATATCGAGTGTACATAGAAAATGAAAGAGGATGTAATTAATTTGCAATAAGCACTGGAAAAAAATGTGTGTGACAATTTTAGCAGAAAGAAGAGCACGAAAAGTAGTTGTATCAAAGAGGATGTCAAAAAGAATTATGGAATCAGTCCAGAAACAAGTGGAGCTATCTATTGACAAGAACAGACAAGTAAATGAGAATATCAATTGAACACTCTCTGTGTCATAACGATTGAAAGTAGAAGCACAAACAAATTAGTATATCATAGTCGGAAAGAATTAAAATACTATTTAAATCATTTAATGGCCACTTGGAGTTCTTTGTAAAATGCCTTACCCATGCTGTGTTTAGCTAAAATTACAATGCCTAATACTTCAAAGCCGTTCCCAGACGTTCTGACTGTTGTGAAGATAACGTCAGGTTGCCATTTAATATGCGAACCTTTTGCGTGCTTAAAATGCTCAAATAGACACAAAAGCCATTGACCCCAGGGATTTGTTATAAATATTAAACCAACTCTTCAAATGGGCCCCAAATGCAGCGGCATATTAAATATATTTTATATAAATTTAAGACCATCAAATTCCCAAGCGGCATTCGAAATGCCTACGAACTGCGCCGAATGTTGAGCGCGGCGTATACGCAATACGCTATTAATATTTAAGCCACGTTAAAGAGTTATCAGCTGCGCCTTAAAGAGCCAGCCCGACCATTACAATTACGACTACTAAATCTAGTCCCAAGGTCCCCAGTGTTCATTTGTCAGCTCAGAAAGTTTTTGAAACTAGAAAGATATTGGCAAGGATAACTTCAATGTCGCAAGGACAATCATACCCTATTAATTAGCGTTTACCGCAATCTAATACCCTTGCCATCCTTCTCACTTAAATATTTATTCTTTGAATGGCAATCATCCCACGTTGCGTTCTTTGAAATTAAATATGGCCCAATCCAAAAATGCTTACGCTGAGCAAATTCCCAAGGTTTCAATTACAAAGCAAACAAGTTTTGCTGAATTAAAAGTTCATTTAACTGATTCAAAGCACTCCAAAGGATTAAATTTAGCCAATTCACGTTAAGAATTGTCGTGTGGACAAGTTTATTTTTAAAGTATTTCCAAGCATTACCTTCAAACTTTTTCCTACACATTTGCATAATAACAGCCGTTAGTCCTTGTTGTCCTTCTTGTTGCAAGTTGCTTTTGCAATTTGCCGCATAGTTTTCAAGCTTTTAACACCTTTCCAGGTGGTTTCAGTGTCAATTGGGTCAAATGCGTAAGAATTACGGCTGGTTAGATATAGCACCGTAGGCAACTTCTGACCATAAGCTAGCCACTTGGATTTAGTGTTACTTTCCTTACCTTTCCTTTATTTTTTTTGCCAGCAAATTGCAAATCAAAGGGTCCAAATTGAGAGCAGGCCTCAAACGCTTAAAAGCAATTACGAATTCCGGCTGTCATTTTGCTGGGGAACCGGAAGTCGTTATCATGGCAAACAAAGCGCAATAGAGACGGTATCCACAGTTAACCACAGCTACAACTACAGTTAAAACAACAACAACAAAAACGATGAGAACAACAACAACTAACACACCATTACATACATTTTGCGCTTTTGCGACAACTTGTCCCAGGTCCGGCTTTGACTACGAGTTTGCCCTCATTATCAAGTTAATTATGTGTGTGTGTCTGAGCTTCTACCTTCTCTGTGTGTTACCAGTTGTGTACATATATATTTGAGTGTGAGTGTGTGTGTGACCAAAGGTAATTACAGAAACGTTTCCATTGTTGGGCTGCAGCTTCGGTCGGTTGTCAATGATGTTCCTTGCTCTCTATCGAGTTTTACACCTTCGCCTCATTGTAATTAATTCGCATGGCGGCTGCCCTAATGATGTGGTTTGGTCTATTTACGGTGATGAATATCTCTGGCAGAAAGTACATAAACTCCGCCTCCGATCCGCCCATCAGATTAAGCACAAGCCATTTGCAAATTCATCACTCTATCTCAATATGTGTGCATGTTGTTTGGCTTCTGGTGTCTTAAAGTTGAGCCATTCGAAGCCAAATTAAATCATGATGTATGCTATTATAACCACATCGAATCAACAGCCCAAGAGAAGTTGAAATAAATTAAATTTAATTAAAATGAAATTAAGTGTGTATTACATTTCGATCTCTATCAAATGATATGGAAATAAACTTATGTTTACTTAAATGTTTCGTTTGGAAACTATCCAACTGTTTATAGTGCCTATTTAAAAATTTCACTTACTGACAATTCTCTTACTTTCTCTCTCTAGTTGTGTCTCTTTCTCTGAGTTCACACTCGCCATTGCCGTTCATTATCAAAGACCCAACTCAATGCTTATCCTGAAGGTTAATTACATTTATCCAAACGCAACTGACCCCGCAGGACATTGACTTAATTTCCCCAGCGTTTTTTTCCTTTCCTTTTTATTTGTAATTTTTTTTTTCGCTTTAATTTGGTGCCTGCCCTTATTTCTGTCTGCTTCTGACTTTATTTTTTTGTGCGCTTTTTAATTTTTTAATACCTAAAAAATACAGCAGCAAAATCGAGGCAGAATGGGCCTGTAAATCGCTGCCAGCGATTTGGGTGATTTCAGTATATATTTCTTTCTTTCGGTTTGTTTTCTGTCTCTTCCTCCTCTCACTTTTATTTTCCCTGTTTTGTGTTTTGTGTTCTGTATTCTCTGTTTTTCTGTGCTCGTTCAAGCGCCTAAATGGTAATTAAAAATTGTTGCATTGCCGCTCGAATGCGCCTGATATTTATGTAGTTTGGCGCTTTTGTAATTTGCGTTTATTTTCGTATTTTTCTTGCTTTTTTTTTATCCACTTACGGCATATGTAAAGTGAAAGATGTTTTCCATAAGAATGTTGGAATTTAATGGATCAAAAGAATAGGCAAAGAGTAGAAGAGAAGAGGGCACTTGAGTTCTAAAAATGAAGATTCAGTTTAACAAAAGTTATGCCAGTTCTTTTAATTTTTTTTCTTTCAAGCTTAAAGCTTGTTGGCAATTTGCATGAAATGTTTCACAATGGCCAACCGCTTACTTTATTTTGAATTTTAGGAAAGATTTTCGGTGCGGCCGCTCGACCAACTAACCAAACCGTATCACGTAGAGCTCGGCATTTCCGTCTCCGCTTTTTCTTTTTTCTTTTGCTATCTTCTTTTTTGGTTCCGGCCAAATTGCCAAAATCGAATGCACTGCCAAATAAATTTTGATTTGACAGCAATGTTCGAGAGAATGGAAACTTTTGTGAGGCGTCAGCACGTTTGCTGGCGTTGCATTTGGGACACGCGGAGATGTTGCAGGTGGAAGTGGGGCACAAAGCTGGAAGCTGCATCAGATGACGAAGTTGCAAGGCCCTGAATTGCCGCGATTGCTGTGTTTGCTTGTGTTAAGTGTTGAGGACAGTAGCATAGCAAAAATCCGCCACAATTGCAAGCTGTGCTCTGGCCAGGGACAAGACCTAATCCTAATCCTTATATACGCAATGTAACAACCAGCAGTGACAGCGGCAACAGCTGCAGCCATGGCAACGGCAACGGCAACCGTATCGTGTTATGAAACATGGCACAAAGTTAAGTTCACTTTTTATACCCTGCAACTATAAGTGAATAAGAAGTGTATGCCAAGCTAAGTAGATCAAATACTATGTAGATATGCAAAGAGGATTGTCACTTGTGTAAACCTCATTGTAGATACCTAGTAGTCCAGGTTAGAGCATTTCCACATGCTTTTGTCTCTGAAAAAGCATCTCCAAATCCAGCGCCACTGCTCCACAGTTTACATGGGATGCGGAGTCGGAGTGGCTCATTCAGCCATTGCGAGCTTAAATATTTAATTTCATTACGTCAGTCGGCGAGCGCGGTAGATTCACACGGTTAAATGTTAAGGGAGGAAGGAGACAAGGGATGAAGCGATCAACCACACAAAGCTCAATGTGAAGGCAAGTTGAAAAAAGGACTTTCAAAGGGATGCGCTTCTATGGCTACCTGTTATGGAAGGTTCTTTGATTTCGTATGAGTTTGAGGGGTGGTACTAGAAAATGAGCTGCATTTTATGCTTGCCACGATGCTTTCAGATTCCAAGTGGCCCTCAATGTGAGCAACACAAAACTGGAAAGACTAATGCAGCGTAATTATAAAGCAACTGATACATACATATTTATGTATGTCTATATGAATTAAGCTTAAGTGGGATCATTTAGCAAAGACTTGTTGCAGCTCAACAATTACTTGCACTCATATTCGTATTCAATGTAATTGTAATTTAAGGCAAATGTTGCTCCTTTCATTTGAGCTTCTTTAGAGCCACTTTCCAAATGTCTCAAGCATTACTTCATATTTATTCTACTCGTAATCAACAACCGTGGAATATTTCGGTTATTAAAAGCGAAAGATGTGGACATACTAGACAGTTTTTCTGTGACCTATCGGAAATTCCTGAAATCCAATTAGATTGGAACCAATTCCAATGCTTGTAGTAGTAATTATTATGTTTGTAATGCGGTTGTTTCTCGATTCAACTCACACGCAAGCTATGGGACACACAAATATTTCCAATTCGTCTCGATTTCATTTTGCGAATTTCTACGGGGAGCCGCGAATAATTTCGTCAATATTGTTGTTTGGTTTTATCTATAAATAAATGTGAATTATACGTAGGGGGTTATTGAGATATGAGCAAAAGTCATGCAATGCGGTAAATGATAAACAGCCACGTCTTTAATAACAGCTAACAATTGAGGCTACACTACGCAGATTGTGGAATAGGTAAAAAATATAATAGTTTGGTGTTCCGCAGAATGTATTTATGTAATAATACAAATTAAATTTGATTCAATTTTAATAATTTCTCAAGATTAACTTATCTTGAGCTACTTTAGACGAGAAATACTCACTACTTCTAAGTATTTTTGAAATTTTTCTGAGAACCTTCTGTTAGGTGTTTTTTTCCTCCAAGCTTAGTCAACAGCTGTTTCAATAAATTCCATCAGATATAACCAATAAACTGCTGTGGCTAATTGTTAGTCAGTAGTCAAACACCTTTCAAGGAGGGTAGAAAGTGTGCAGCCATGACAACCCAAGCTACAATTTATGGGCAGGAAAAAATCAAAGGTAGCAATTAAGAGTTATTTTTTTAAAGGACGCCAGATTAAATTGATCAATTTTAAAGAAATGTTCCAAGACAACTCTGAAACAGAAGAAGCAATCAAATACAACCTTGTGATAAAAATTGCCACTTTCACATGGTTGCTGTTCAGCTTAATAAGTAAGTAATGTTTAAGGAATTTGATTAATAAGCTTAAGAGCATGTATTGTTGCAGGTATTCTCATTTATTGCTGCAATTACTGGGAAATCATCCAGGCCCCAAGGAGAAGACCAGCCTCACAACTGGAGGAAGAATCGGAGCAATTGGAATTGGAAATGGAACAACAGAGTATGCTCCTTTCATAGGTCGGCGATGCAAATAGGTGTTGAGTAACTGCAGCAGTAAATGAGGATTGGGATTAGCTGAAAAGGAAAGACAGAAAGTCGACAAGGGGCAGATATTTTATCAAGAGAACATTGCAAAACAAATAAACGTAAGCAAAGGAAAGAGGGTAAAGGAAAAAGTGAGATAAAGGTAGAGGAAGGACAACAGCTTGCAGCGATCATCTGCAGGGCAATATGGCGACGTGCAGCTTCCATTTCCATTTCCGTTTCCGTAAACTTAATTCCACACACACACAGAGAGACCAAAAAACTCCATGTGCTGCTGTTTCCTTTTGTATTTTTCGCCTTTGCTGGTAGCGCTGTTTTACTGTTAACTTTTTCTTTTAGCCTTTTGCGCTTTGGCCCCAAAAAAGTACAAAAAAGAAAATATTTTATTACAGCTACAGCTCAAGTGAAGTATGTTTCGGGTTTGGTCCTTCATTCCTTTGCTGCCTGTTACTAAAATAGCGTCTTTTATGCAAATTCACAATGCCAGCTCAGGGCAAAAGAGGCGGACCCGAGCTAACATGACTTCCGCTACCTAACTGGCTTAATTTCAAAAGCGAGAGCAACAAAAATTAAAAGCAGCCTCAAAAAAAAGGTACAAAGTAAGCAGTATCTCTTTTGTGTGAGAATGTAAGACGTTATGTCTCTTACATCTGGAACTCTATTCATTATTTATCTATAGTATGTAGTAGATTCAGATCCGTTAGTTGCTCCCTACTTTTAGGTATTACTTTAGCTCTGTCAGAAATCATCCCAGCACACTTTTACTGTTTTAGACACACATAGGAGGGATGGCATGTCTAAAAGTTTGTTAACTTTTTCTGGCAGCTTTTGTTTAAATTAATAAAACATCAGAAAATTTAACGTACTTTGTCGTACAAACAAACTAAAATTAACTAAATTTTCAGAGCAACGGCAGCAAAAACATTAAGCAAACAGCCGAAAGTATGCTTTAACTTTGCGCATTACATAAATTCACACAAACACACACATACACAGACACACAAACACAGGCAACAACAGCAAGTGGGTGGTAGAGGAAAGCAGAGAAGGGGGAGAGATTGAATGAAGTGACATGGAGAGTGGGGCAGAAACTAGAGAAAGAGCCATAACATTTATCATGACCACTTAAGGATGCTTAAAATACACACGAAGCAAGCACGCACCCATTTCTGGCAGGGAATGGCAAAGGGAATGATTGTGAGAGGGAAGAGGGTTGAGGGTGTAGAAAGCTTCCAACCAGCAACCGGCAAGCGGCAACCAGCAACCAGCAATAACAACAGCAATACGCTTTGTTAAATCAATTTGATAAACTGTCAATAATGCGCCATAATTTAATGTGCTCCCCCATGAAACCCAACCAACAATACCAACAACAAGAGGAACAAGCCTGAAGTTGTCTTCAGATTTCCTTTGACTGTTGTCATACGTAATTATGATGAACTTGGGGCTCATCCACATTCTCTGACAGCTGCCCTATTAGCACTTTGTAAAGCAAGGACAAATTTTAGGTTTGCTGGACAAGCGAAATGTTTGATTTTGAAAAGATATCCCCGAGATGGACAAAGACAAACTTGAGACGCACCACAATAAACAGGAGGAGATGGAGGCTTGTACAAAAGTGTCATAAAGCAAAGGCACATAAACAGATTGAACAGGCAGAGTAGGAATCGGAGGAGGAGCTGGAGCAGCAGATAACAATGGCAAACGGCGTATTTGACGCAGCTGAAAATGGTGGGAATGATGAGAACGACGACGACGACGACGACGACGATGACAACGACATGGAACAGCTATTGTGAGAGGGCTGCGGGTATACCAGGGTCTATATGGTGGGTCTGGGCCTGTGCGTGCGTGCTTTGAATCCTTTTGTGATGTTGGGGCTGTTGGAAACGACCTTCATAAAACAAACACGCCGATAATGAGTGCGAGTCGAAGTGGCGCTTGGTGCCGTCATTCTTGGGACTGAGAGGGAAATGAGTAAGAAATGGGAAAGTGACGAGTATCTTTGGCCTGAGGTTGCCTCGGAAGTGAAAGATGGCATCAAAGGCGGAAGCGTACATTCAGTGCCTGGTGCCATTTGCTTGCTGCTAATGTGAAGAGTTTTCAGGTCCTGTGAGTGCAACTAACTAGCCGATAATCGACATTTGATTTGGTGTGGCAGAAACTTTTGTCTGTGAGTTGGGAATGTGCAAAGGAAAAGGGTTGAAGAAGAACACAAAATATTTACAAAACTTACAACTCACTGAAGAATCTCAGAACTTTAATTTAAATGCACGAGTAAGTACTCAACTCAATTATTGAGCATGCATTTAACCGTTGTGAATAATTTAATTACTTTTGTATTTGTCACAAGAACTAAACTAAATATTTAATGCGACACTTGAGAAATATTTAACCATTAATTTATTTGATGGCCAAATTTGCATTTATAAATAATTTATTTTGAAAGTTCAGTGAAGTCAACTATTGGCTTACAAATTGATTTTGAGTTCAAAATAGTAAAATATATTATATGTATTTAAATTTATAATTGCTTTTTCTTTGCAACCTAAGGAAATTTATATTTCTTTAAGATAAATAATAGATGAAGTCTATTTTTTTTAATTTTATGTGAGTTTCTTCGTTTCTAATATTCTTACGTACATTCTTTTGACCTTCTGCACAGATGCACTTCAGACTGATTTGTATTTTGCTTTTGTGTCTGAGACACACGTACTTTCAACTGTCGACTTTCAGAACTATGGCCGAATGGGGGGTATGGCAGACAAAGAACGGGGCCTTGACAGAATCGCCATTGTCAAGAGGTCCCGTAACAGACAAACAAACAAGCAAGCAAATCAACAAATAAAAACCAGCGAACGTGTAAAAAGGGTTTTTCTTTCCCCTTTTCGAGGATGTTGAATGTTGGAAGAGGGCAGAGTGGGAATGAACTGGTGGGCGTGGCACCTCTTGAGACGCAGTCAAATGCACGCGAACGTGTTTGGTATGCACTTGACTCGCCGTAGGCTTAATTATTAGGCCGGATAGACGCTCAAGGAAAAGGTTTCTCCTTCATATCGACTATGCAGACAGCCTTTAGCATTGTATAGAATAGCTGCTGCTTAAAGGGTACCTCACAGTCAAGCACTCTCTTGAGATTTCGTGGAAGAGCAATTCAAAATATACCATATAAATACTTTAGAGAATGTTGTCAATTTATGCGTGGCAACGACAACTACATATAGAGGAATGAGAAATGTATATCGGATTAGTTTTGAGCTGTTGATTTCCTTCGACTGCATGTTGTTTTCATTCCATTTGCAGCACACACTTTCGAGCACTTGTGTGCCACACTCAAACTTAAGATGGCGTTGTAAGACATTAAGTATACGCCTGTTGTCGTTGCATTATTGCAGCACATTTCTTAGCGAAACAACTGAACTGAATGCATGCCCCACATAAGCCTCCCATCATAATGCCAGCAAATTAATTCGCTTATATTGAAAGGGTGATTAAACCAAGACCCTGATGTATTTACAATAGGCCAAAGAGAACTTCAGACAAAGTTTCGCTGAAAGACAGAAGTCACGCTAAATTTGGAATTTAATTTTGGACCACATGTAACTAGGAGAAGAGCAACAAGAACAACTTGTTACTATAAATAACATCATATTTGTAGGCTGATGAAGCGCTTGCAACTGTTGCCAAAGTTTTCCCTCACAAACTTTGCAGTCGCAGTCGAGTCGCAGAGTCTTTTTTGCCGTGCTTTTTCGACATGCCGACACTTGTTTTTGGCCTAAGTGATTTAGGTAAAAGTTTTCTCCCCCAAAACACCGGAAATATTTCACCAAACAAGACGAAAACTTTTGTTGTGCATAATCGCTGCTCATCTCAGCGGAAATGGCTCAAAGGAAACTGTTTGCCAACTGAATGAATTTTTTAAATTCCGAACTCTTGGCCTTGTATTAAGCTTAGCATTAGACGTTTCTAAAATTCAGCATAATCCGCCTGCCTTTGCCTGCATTTAACGCAATTTGAAGGAAGCGAAATCAATAAGTACTCGAATAAATACTTGGGTGATTAGTTGCTTCTCTAAACTTGATGTGAATTCGTATGTACATATGTATGTATGTGCTTATGGGTGGATTATGCGACGATTGAAGCGAGTGTGTGTGGCACACAAACAAGTGGCTCAATCCACCCTCACAATCCGAGCATAATTCATTTGCATAACATTAACAACTACCCGGATGCCCGAGCATGCAACGAAGCCGTCCAAAGTGGGCTAACAACTGGGCTTAAATGAAATATGTATCCTACGAATTATCCACAGACACTATGCTACAGTTGAGCGTTTAAATATGGAGATGCAGAGAGATTTACAAGCAACGAGAAACTTCCAAAGTTGTCGCAAGTACATAAGTACTTCGTTCATGTTCAAAATTTGATGCACTTATGTCGGCATTTATTTGATAGCCATATTGAACGGATTGTGAGAGCAGTCGTGTAACTCGTAAAGCGTTAATCGATTGACACATATTTCGAATCAAATAAAACCTTTTGTCAATCTTAATTTCAGCTCAATTTATTCTGACATATCTAAATTCGCTTATCATGTTGTGAACTTTGTGGTATTGATCGATTTACTTCTTCAGCAGAGTGGAGACAAGAGCGGGAGCAGCGGCATAGGTGGTAATTGGAGCGGCATAGGATGAGTACACTGAAGGTGCCACATACGAGGCTGAGTAAACAGAGGGAGCTGCAGCGTAGGCGGTATAGGCACGAGGAATGGCAGCCGAGTAGACCGAGGGAGCTGCAGCATAGGTCAAAGCAGGTCCAGCGGCATAGGTGGCAACAGGAGCCACAACATGAGCCTGGGCAACAGCGACGAACAGAGCGATGAAACAGATGAGGAACTTTAAAAAAAAATAGAATTCAAAATAATTAAACCATTTTCTTAAGTGACATTTTTCAGGATAACTCACTTTCATATTGATTGAGTAGTTTTTGGTTGTGTGTACAACAAACGTTCTGAAAGATTGAAGTGCGTTGACTGATACTGGTCCATAGCCAGGTTGCTCCATTTATACTCGTAGTCAACAGTAAAAACAGAAGCCGAAGAACAAGTTCTTTGGACGCGGATGTAAACTGAGCTACAAGTGATCACTAATCTGCCATATCAAATGGATTAGCATTGTTCACTTTGGTCTCGCTCTTCATCCAAGCTCTCATTGCTCACCTAATGGATGTCTATTTTTAACCCAAAATTCAGCAATGGTGCGACGGTTGAAGGGGAAACGGTCTTAGGCTTATTGATTTCGATTTCATTACGTTGTTCCGTGCTGAGGTGACAAACAACATTACCAAGCATGAAAGTCAATTCAAAAGCGAATCGGAAAAAATAATAACATATGTATGTGTATCCGCACAATTGGAAGCCGTCCCATTTACTTTACGTCATAAATTTTTATTCACAACAATTTTTGTTTTGGCATTGACATTGACCCTCAGATACGACTGGAGCCAGATAATGTGAGGTGTTAAAAACACTTCAAAGAAGTCTTATATGGCTGCCAAAGATATCATTATTATGTGCACAATGTTTCGTTTATAAATATCATAGCACATTGGAACACAAGCTATGTCTACATACATACATATTCGAATTATTGCATTTGATGTATCTAATTCTTTGTTCGTTCCGTGTAGTTCAGTTTTAAATCTGTTGGACACTTCTCAAAGCATCTTATTGCAAAGTAATTCAAATTACCATCAAATAAATATTGTCTAGTGAAAAAAAACATGTTTCTTTTGTGTTTGTTTGTCTAAACAGCTGATGGCAACCAGCAGTTCTGGCAATTTCTTTAAAAATTGAGCTTGCCTGCCAACTCCGTTTTTTCATTTCGGCAATTTGTAAAATGAATACGACTACATGAATTGGACCGTATAAACGTTGTCTTGGGATGCAAGCCTTGCAAACAATCCAAACAATGGCTTGAAAGATTGGTAATGGAACAAAATAAAACAATAACATGTTCTTTTTCTTGTCGATTTTTACACCGAATATGAATTGATCTATAAATTGAATCAACATTTACAAAAAGCCAGATACAATTTTTTGTTCTCAAACTTACAAATTTTTTACTAAGACGGCAACTTTTGGATTTAAAAATATACTTATTTTTAAATTTGATATCTTGACTTTTCACTTTTAATTAACTTCTGGTGACTAAACTTTAATAATATAATATTTTAAAATCGATTTTGTGAAGTCACATTTATTTTGTAAATAATATTGCAATAAGTAAATCAAAATATTGCCAGACTTGCATAACTGAACCGATATATATGGTATAAATAAATAAATTAAATAGTTTTCAATCCACTTTCATTGTTTCAATATAGTTGTTTCCTCTAGAATCTAGATCAAACTATTTCTCATATGAGTTATCGAAATGTTGTTTTAAATATCGATAAGATTATGCGTTCCATCGCTATCAAATAATATCCAGCAAAAGTTCTTTTCAAGAAGATACAACAAATTTGTATATTTGGTGAAACATGTCAATTGAAGCGACAAGTTTAGTCCAGTTGGTCCAGTTTAGAATTGGCTGAGATCCCACATCTGCTGTGAAGTGGATTTGACCTCATGCTAATTGATTCTGATCTGCAAGAAGCCGATAAATGTTTTATTGAGGTGCTGTTCCAGGAGCCCACCAATGGGAACGCGCTGCTAGGACGAGGCTGCATGGCTTATAATCGCGAGGAGTATCGAGTGGCACTAGGATACTGTTTTCCAAAGTTGGATGACTTGTTCAGAGCTGAGCGAGCCTTTGATTGTGCCTCGGCCAACAATTCGTGCTGCCTGAATGCGCTTCTTGGAATGGCACAACTGAAACTTAATGAGCGCACAAATCCTGCGACCATATCAATCTGATTTGTGAAGCCATCGAGATGAAGCAAAATCATCCAATTGTTTTCACCTGGCTTGCCGGATTTCGTTTCTATAGACAAGGTATAGCAGGAAATGCATATAGAGCCACTGACAATGAACATTTGAAGGTAGAGATTGGCTTTCAAATCGCGCGAAGCTTTCATGCCTTGCATAATTACGAGAAGGCCTTTGTTTTCTATGCCAAGCCAGTTGGACACAGTCCAGGGTATGCCCTCGCACATCTGGGATCTCTCTCAGATGTATATCCGCCGCGGGCAACTCAAGGACCTATCTACTTTGACATCGACAAAATCGAAAAAACTGGGCAATAAATTAGATGTACAATCTAGAGATGAAAGAGAACCATTAAGTAAAACAAAGAAGCTGAATATTGAACCTCCCACATCATCTAACGGAAAGCAAAAGTCTAAAAAATATTAAAATATAAAGATCAGCTCGGAACCGAAAGACAAGAAGAAGAAGAAGTAAATAAAGTGATCAAAAGTTCAAAGTTGAAAGATAAGAAAGAGATATGGAACGGAAATATGATTAAAATCAGATATGTCTGGCTCGTGAAATTAATTAAATTAGAGAACCCACTAAAGGTGAAAACTGATTGAGTTAGAGACAAAAATACTCTTGTTTAAATTTAGGAATGTCAATGGATGCTTAGTAAATGTTGTCATTTGCACTCAACCTCAACACATCCTTTGAATTTCCCCGGAGGTTAAACAAATGTACAAACATACAATTCTTTTGCGAAATTCCCTTTGCGACCTACCACCTATCGGAGAATATGGTGTATGTCGTCTCCCTCCTGTCGCTGTGGGATTGTTGACACACACAGAGACTATATGTATGTTTGTTCATTTGAATGTCGAGTCATGTTAAATAACCACAGGACATTGGTCGCCGACTCAAATTACACATACTTGGAGGCACTTTGTAACTGTCAGAGTCAAACGAACCGAAGTCAAATTCAAACGCGAAAAAATATGCTCGCTCATTAATATCAATTTATGAGCTGAGACACGAAATTAGTCTGTGACAAGTTTCGCCTCAGGATGTCGACTCTTCAAGCACACACTGATAAAGTGGGTGCGGGGGAGAGAAGAGGAAGAGGAAGAGATGTGACACATACATGGATATGTGCGGCTGTTTTATTTTGGGGGCTTTCGGGTGCTTTGTCTGGGGTTTTGTTGCGTTGCGTTAATTAATTCCAAAAGTATATTGCGTGTCCTGCCAAAAGGACAAATATGCGCAAACGAACTCATGTCATTTGTGTCCTGTTGTGCGGGTGCCCTGCTCCTGTCTTTCTGTTGTCATTAGCAGTGACTTGGGGGCGTGTATATTCCCAAAATTATGAAAAATTTCAGTCGTGCTAACTGACAACACTCGGGTATTCGTCAAAGTCAGGGTTTAATTATTTTTTATTTCGAAATCTTCTCTTAACGGCTCATCTTTGAGTCATATTAAAGGTGGCTGCATTTCTAAGAATACCTCCGTGATGTTGGCCAAATTGAGGTTAACACAAATATATTTGCCATTCCAAACAAGTGAATACATTTTGATTATTTTCAGATTTAGTTCTTTATTTATTCTTGCACATATTTCAGTTTTTCTTTTCTTTTATGAATTAAATATTAATATTTATTTGTATTAGACGTAAAAACGTTCATTTTTATTTTTTGCAAATTATAATCCAAATAAATATTAATTAAATGTTTTGCTTATAACTTAAATAATTGACAGAAATGTTGAATAGTAAACCTAAATTTAGTTCCAATTAAATGGAATTAAGAAATAAAACCAAGGGGGTAATTTATAGAGTTGAACTATTTATACAATATTTTCATATTTGTTTTTATTTTAATTTACAATTCGAGTCACAATACAATTTGATTTTGTCCATTGAAAAAGCACTTGCAATTTATTTATTTAGATGTTTTTTATAGAATTTTAAAGACTAGCCAAAACTTGGAGTTCTTGCGTGTGTCTTTAACCTTAAAGAGATTTAGATTTGTTTTTGAATTTGAAAATTGGGCGGGTGGCAAAATTTTTACATACACATTGAACATTGATGCGGGCATTTGGATTTAAATTACATATATATTTAAATAGTTTCGACAACAGATGCTCATAAAGTTCTTTCACGTTTAACAAAATATTATCGTATTATCGTTGATACATACAATACATATACTCGTAATTACAATTTGCGCCTAATCAATTTTCTTTAATGTTGTGCTATATTTAAGAATCTGTATACATATACATATATATTACCTAGATGTATGTATGTATATGTATAATATATATTTAGTTATACTCATAATTATGCCATATAATTCAGTAATATACTCAGGATTTCTTCATTCGTTTGAAAGGGGGATAGTCTTTTCGTAGATTCAATGTGACTAACTAATTTCAGTTTAGACTACATAAGTTAAGTGACTACAACTATTCAGAATCTTAGCCTATTCATTATGTACACCTCTGGCTACATTCTAAATTCTCAAGGGATACACATTTGTATTATTTGTTTTTAAGTAATTGTTTAAACTAGTTTCTTGATGAATTCAGAAGCATAGCTCATTATTTTCACTGAAGTATTTTGCGCACATAGTATCTCAATTATAAGTATCTATATATATGTTAAGTATGTGGCTCAGAATATTACTGATTCTTGGTACAGACATGTAAGCTATAACAATCCGCATTGCTCTGGTTACACTCATTTCTCTATACTGCTTGCAGATTTCTTGGTACAAGTAAACTAACCATAAGTATAAATGCTTTATCCTTTGTGGCTTACAGATAACTTTAAGTCGGTTCAACATCTATAAATATCTTACATCTTAGATAACTCTCTATGATCTCTCTGCCATTCGTGGAAGTCTTATAAATTTTGTTCGTTTCGCTTCATGCAAATCCTGTTGGAAGTTATTCCGAAAAGCTAGGCGAAAGCACGGGTAAACGCCATGCCGGGCAGCTTAACTACTATAATACAATATGGGATTACAGTTCGATTTGGGAGTGGGTGAGGGAGGGAGGTGTTATCTAGACAATGGTTGTGCGTTCGGCACCTGATGTCGTGCACGTACTGCTCCCCCCAATACATACGATCTGACATTTGATGTCATCTTTGGCTAACTCTCAGGAGCTCACCGTCTCATAGTTACCTGCACCGCCGACGACTCCAATCAGTGAGCTGCCCACGCTGAGCAGCGGCGATTGCGTTCCCCCCATGCTACCCAATGTGCTGTAGGCGGTCTGTGCCCGTGGCGAAGTAAGCAGGGATTGGGCAGCTCCAATGGTTATGTTGCCGCTGGTCACCGAGCTGGTCATCGCAGCCGAGATTCCGCCCGAGTGGAGACTTCCCGGATGCGGCAACGTGTTGCAAGTGAGGCTGCCTCCAATGCTGCTGCTGTTGGTCTGCAAGGAGCCATTGGATTGCCCATTCAGGAGCGGCATCGTGCATGTGGTAGTCGAGCCGTAAGGGAGGTGGGAGATGTGCGTGTCTCATAGGCAGGCAGATAGGTAGTTGCTCCGCCGCTGGGACCACTGCTGCCTCTTCCCGGGATCCTTGTATAAATGTTTGGTGGCGTTCGTGTGGACAACAGTGGCGGTGGAGCGGTATAAACCGGTCGTTGAGCAGCTGGCGCCCTCTGTGGCGTGTTGTACAAACTAAATGCGGGATTGGTCGTCAGCGACAGTTCACCATACTGCAAAAAAGGGAATAAAGAACGAAATAATATTTAGGGGATTTGGTGCTTTGGTAAAAACAGCTCATAAATAATTAAAATTCAAAGTGGAACTTTTATTTATTCATTTTTGTTGCATATTTAAAAGCTGATAACAAGTTTTTTGCATATGTGGCTAAAAGTTGCGGAACAGCAAAATCAACTTTAAATCCTAATGAGCTTGTTAGCAGCCGACAAGGACAACAGAGATGGAGGTACCGCAACATAAACTAAAAACCAAACAAAAGTGAATTTAACTTTACTTGGCCAACTTAAGTCAAAAACATTTTCAGCTCATCAAAATTTAATGTTGGCCCAATTGTGAACAAAAACAACGACGGGATGATGGAATATTACCACATACTAATATAAGACTAGACCATTATTATAACCAATATAATTACACAAATATAATCAAATGCCTATTCTAATCCTAAATCAATATGACGGACTGTCAGTAATAATCACTTCTGTGATGAGGAGCTAAGTTTTATCACGTGAGGCAGATATTTTTCATTTAGAAGAGTCTCAAAGTTGAGATTTTATCATATTTCAATCAAAATGCCATTAGCAGTTCCCGTCAAATGCTTTTGTCTCAAGTGTGAAATATGCAAATAAATCTCAACAAAATTGATCCTGACTTTGACCAAAGGTCTTATGATATTTATTTTGAGAAGCAGGATAGTCCTGTCAGTATCCTAAATTAGACTTTGTATTTCATTAAGAACTTTTAGTCGAAGTTGATTTGCTATTTTTGACCAAATCTTTTAAATTCAAGCAAAGTTCAATAAAAATCCCTAAAAGCACGCAACATGTTGGCATCTCGTAAATGAGTCGCCTAAAGTATGCAACAGTTCTATTGGCAATTATTACTTACTTACTTACTTACTTACTTATTACAATTCAGTAGCCCTTTTACATATTTACTATTTAACATAAACTTTTTGGGACAGGATTCTGATTCTCAAATAAGGATTCAACAGTTCAAATGAGTATTGATTTAGAGTTGTTATGTGCCTCTAATTTGTGGCAACATCTAGCAATGCGTGCTCACCTGCTTTCCAAATGTGGGCGATAGCGAAGGGGGCGGAGGCGATGCGGTGTTAATGCGTGTGGGAGGCGTATAGAGAATGCGTTGTGATTCCATATTCAGGCGGTCGAAAGCCTTCTCCTCCAGATGGAACTCATCCTCACTGTTAGCCTCCTGCGGCACAACATCCGGGTTTTTGTCCTCCAAACTGGAATGGCTGCCCATGTTACGTGAAAGCGGCTCAGCACTTCCCTTGTCTGCCTCCGTCGTTGTGGCATCCCCATTCACATGGCGGCGACTCCGTTTGCTGCGGAATTTAATAAAGATCACCACGCAGATGGCGACCAAAAAGAGTGTTGCAATCACGCCAACTAGTGCACCCAACAGCGGCGTCAATTGCACCAGCACCGCGGTCGAGGAAGCTGCAACAACAGAAGGGATACACAATGGCAAGTTAGCAAAAGCATTCGAATGAAAGAGGATTGCAACCTGGTGAGAAATTGAATACCAGCCAACGGACATCGTGTGTCCAGATTGTGGCTTATCCCATTGTTTCTCCATTGTCTCTTACCTGTGCGTAGCAGCGGAGCGGAGAGTGTTCGTCCCCGGACTCGATAGGCCATCTTGCTGGCTCCCTGGGCATTCACTGCCGTCACACGTATGTTGAACGCAGAGTCACTTGGCAGACGCTTCACTGTAAATTCCGCATACTTATATGAGGCATTATAGAGTATTTGGCGGGTGAGCTCGTCGTAAACCTGAGCATGGAAATGCTGTGGAATGCCCCCATCGTATCCGGGAATGCATTGAATCTGCAGCGAGTTGGCTGTTGCATTGTACGCCGTGCAGTTTTTCACTGGCTCCGGAAGGTCTGCAATGCGGATAATAAATGGGAACAAATCAATACATTGTACACAAACTAGAATTTATGCATGGTATCACAAGTTTAGGTAATTATTTAGGTAAATATTTTAAACTTTTAAAAATCTACTTGTTGTTATTTAACTTCATTAGTTACAAACCCATTTTCATGGGGAATGTTCTCTTAATTGATTCTGCATTTAAGGTAATAATTAGCTTTAACAAATAAACTTTTTTGATGAATTTGAAAACATTTTTTTTATGCTATCCTAATTATTGTTAAGTAAAATTATATGGCTAAGTAAAGTTTTTGTCTATTTTCTGTCTATTTCTTCAACCCAAATGTTATAAATCAGAAAGCTTATTAGACTTTGTATATAAGAATTTTGTCTAGGAATACTTCATCTCTTTGTAAGCAACCTCAAAATTTACGAGTATAAGTATAAGAGTTTAAGTATATAAGTTTCAGTTACCACCTCAGTTTATGCAACCGCATTAATTCAAAATTGCATTACATTTTATTCAAAAAGAGTATTTAATGTTAAAGTTTTCTTTAATTGGGTGTGGCTTGTGGCAAGACAGGGTACACATGTAGCATGTCTGATGCATTATTTACTGATTTTGCAGCTTCCATTGCATTATCCTTGTGGCATTTCAGGTCATGGCCGTTGTGTGTTTTAATTTAACGGCAATATTCATTGGCGATAGGTAAATAAATGATGTGCCTTACAATTTATTGCATTTGATTATCAGATTATTGGCGACACAGATTGAAGTTGCATCAACAAAGTCACAATGACCAACAACAATGGCAACATGACCGTTGGTAAATGTGGCTTTTATTGCCGCTGCTGCTGCTGCTGCTGCTGCCAGGGACAATGTACAATGGAAGGACATATGGACAAGGACAGTTAAACATGCAGACGGACGGAGTGCGGCAAACGACAAACAATTGGGACGCGTAAAATTGCCACATCGCCAATGCAATATCGCAATGGCAAAATGTAAATATTGCTCACAGAGATGCACGCACCAAATGGCTGCCACTTGGCCGCGATACGTGCAACAATTATCTACTGGCCACTGAAGCGACGACCCCTTGCAACAAAATTGAGTAAACATGTTGCACGTCACCGAGTGTTGAAATGTTTACTCCACACCTTCCTCGATACGAAATTAATTAAAATAAATTTGTTGTTCTTTCAACTTTAGGCTAAGCGGTCTTGGCACATGAGGCATTGCACTCACCTGCTGGCTGGATGTGGTACCAACAAGGTTGGCTATGACCCATGGGACTGTTGGCCACGCAGGAGATGGCTCCGAAGCTCTCGTAGCTCTCCACGTGGTAGCTGTAGACGTTGTTCAACGGGGGCGCTGATGTTGTCGAGGGCGGGGCAATAAGCTGACGATGATGTTGCTGTTTGTGCAACGCCGCGAGGCGTTTCCGTTCAGCCAACTGTCCACTGATGGTGGCACCGTTGTGATGGACACTCGGTTCACCGGGTTGAAGGTGCTGTGGTTGCTGTTTTCTTTGCGGCTGTTTGTTGTTCTCCACGTGATTCTTGTGCACCATGTTGGAGTAGACCATTTGTGGCTCCATATAATCCTGATAGTTGTCAAACTCTTGCTCCTCATGCTCCTGGTCATAGTCATCCTCGAAGAGGACCGCTTCAGTCATGTCCACAACACTTGCCACACGCCCATGGCGACCATGCAACAGATGCTGGCTGCCATGTGTGTGCTTCCGTTTGCTGCGTTGATAATATCCGCCATTGCCGGAAGGTAGCTGTAGGGGCAACGTCACGGGAACAAGATGAACCGGCAACTCGATGAGACTCTCCAGTGAGTTGTTGAAGTGCCACTTGTAATTTAGATTATCAAGTGGATTGGCGTCCACCTCACAGGTAATGTTGATTGTCTGCTTGAGTGCGGCCCGTATAATCGTCGAGTCCGACCTGCATACGGGTGGATCTATGAAGGAGAATGAGGGGAGAGAAAAGCAAAGGACACGAGTGCAGGATAAAGTCAAGTGCTTGGTCGAGTACTGGTCGCAGTCGGTCACTTACATTTGACATCGAGGTAAACCTCATTGCTGGACACGCTGCCTTGCAGATTGGTGGCTCGGCAAAAGTATTGGCCATGCGACGACTTTGAGATACCCTGCAGTACCAGTGTTTGGTTAGAGATGATGATACCACGAGAGGAGTGCAACTGTTTATCCTGCACGTTGGCAGAGGGAAAAACGTGTACGATATTTGAGTTACGATATTCAATTTACGATATTCGTTATAAAATATTATTTAAACGCTACTTTAAGAGAAACTTACATTGTGATACCATTCCACTCGGGTAATAGCGGGATTGGCACGCACATCACACTCAAGATAAACATCGGAGCCCTTGAGCAGGTTGTTCGGATCAAGAGGAGCTCCTAAATTCAGGTTAACAATGGGTGCATCTGCAAAGAAATGAAACTTTCCACAGTCTGTTCGGTTTATTTTGCGAGTCTCAACTTACGCGTCACATTGAGCACACGGGAATCTTTAAGGTACAGGCCCGTATTGCCATTGCCTAGTGTAGTCATCACCGTAGTATCGCCCTCGTGCAGCTGCTGTGATGTAATACCCGAGTTGAGGGCAATGGAACAGACTACTTGACGTTCATTGTCCTCCGGAACGGGTATGAGCATTAACTCGGATATGGTCGTATTGCCATCCGACGCAGTCTACGGTCAGAGTGAAAAATAATGTTGTGGATGGATCGCGGAATGAGAGCTTATTGCTAACTTACCGACTGGGTGGCACCCTTTAATATCTGACCTGCTTTAGACCAGATAATATGTGGTGGTGGACGTGCTCCGATTGCTGTACAGGTTACATGGGTTCGGGTGCCGGCAACCACGGCGTGATTTAGGCCTTGAAGCAGCAAACTCAGTGGTGGCACTGTTAGGAAGAAATAAAAATGTTTAAGAGTTGAGTTTAACAAAATAGAATTTACGATATTTAATTTACGATTCTTAGTTAATCTGCAGTTAATCTCTTTCAAAAATAATTGTTTTACAATATTCAATATGCGCTATCTTTATAGCGAACATTTTCATGACATGAGCTATGAAAATTATCGACGCGCAAATTCCCTTATCCGTTCTTGTGTATCCTCGAAGCCACTTTACAACCGGCGCATAACGACATACATTTTCATACATTATTACACTGGTCTCGCTCATGGGAGCCACAACGCGATTAGCATATTCGCAAAGTAGAGCAGTCCCCATTTTCAGATGTTTTCGATGTCATAAATGCATAAACATCGGACTGTACGGGTATTAGGTCGCTCCGCAATGACAATAACTTTAATTACATTAATTTGCATGTAAAAGCCGGCACTTTAACAGTGACCACACCCACTCCCGTGACGACCTTGAACTCTTGACATTTCACATTTGGTCCTACGTTAAACCATAAACAAAATTACAAACACTAAACTGACTGCAATATCGTTGGAGTTTTTTTGGGCATATTTTTAGAGCGAGACATGAATACGATATTAAAAAGATGATTGCCTCCACTTACGGTTCATGTCCAGGATAACTTTTTTGGTTAGAGCAGGAACAACATGGCCATTGGTGGCTTGGCAGGTGTACATCTGAAAAGAAGAGAGAAGAACAAAACACATATTTGATTTATGCACATTACGATAATTAGCCTTCTATTAATAAGAACAATATGCGATAAAATGTTGGCGATAATGAGAGAATGTCTCGAAGATGATAAATCAACCGGTCCAAAAGGTGAACATTTAATTTTAATTGCCTAAAATGCTCGTCGAACACGCACCACAGGCCAGGCCAGGCCAGACCAGGCCAGGCCAACAACCACCAATACCATCTTAACCCACCTCAACCCACCGAAATGTTAATCAATTATGTTTCGTACCATAGGAAAACGCAGGCTCGCGCTGTATTAATATCATAAATTCTGTAGCTAACTTGTTGTAGCTTGTTGTTGTTGGTAATACGATACTTTCTGGCCATATACGTTTCCAATTGGGACATTTTATTGAGGCACGAATATTGTAACGATGTCTAATAAAAATATTTGCATAACTTGGGGAAAATTAAAACGGACCGGCTTCCTCACTGGCTTGTTCCTCCACCCCTCCGGTCTGACCCGTCTGTCGCAGTCTGTCAAAGTGTCGTTTTTGGCTAGGAAATTGGGTCATAAATTTCCATCGGTTACACAACTCGCCAGGTGGGGTCGCAGTAGGTCATCGTTGTCCCTGATGTGTTTATTGCTAATGTACGCTGCATTTCTTGTTGTTTTCCTCCATTTAACGGAATGACTTTGTATATGAACTCGTCGAATATGGGAACTGTCTCGATTTGAAAGACCTATTGAATAAGTTTTGTTTACTATTACTGCATCTAACATTTTTAGTTGAAAACAATTAAATTCATTAACTTATGTAGGATTACGACACATGATGTTTATACACAGACTTTGAAGAATAAACTCAAGTAATGGTTACCAATCCATGGTCTCGAACATGATGAAACCATCTGATGTATTCTTGTTCTTTTGGACTTGTAGTTTATTTGTCAAATGCATCTAGATTCTAGAAGCATCTTTGTTATGAAGCAATAATTTTGGGTTTTACGCCGCACAAGTTTCGAGTGATTTTAAGACGAGCATTAATTTAGTTTGGTTCACAATGCTAGCCGAGCACAAAGACCAGCATTCACAATGGCCAACAATTTGTACAAGTGGCCCCCCTTTGAGGGGAATATTGGTCTAAACCGCTGGATTAGCGTTCTAACAATATTGTTCATTACAGCAAAAGCGAAATCGGCTTAGAATCAACAGAGAGCAACAAACAACTGGCAACCGACAACTGGAAACTGGCAGCTCCACATTGAATACGAGTAATTCCCCAATGCAGTCGTGGTTGCATTCATTTCCCAGGCACTTTGATTTCTATTAGCCATTGTGCGCCCATGGATGTTGGATGGTGGATAGTAAATGGGGATAGTGTATGCTGGTTGGGGACTCGACCACACCGAGCGCTGTGCCATTAATAGGAGGCGCTGCTTTTGTGGCTAACCGAAATAAATGGCCAGCGGTGGTTATTGTGCTTGGCTTATACATTTCAAATAGACCAAAGCGGCCAACACGGCCAAAGCGTCTTTGTTGACTGCTCGTAAATAAGGCTTAAGCATTTTGGACGTCATCTCTCCACTTACCGTTAGCAGATCCTTGCGTTGAATATTCTTTAGTTGCAGAGCATTGCGCACTGAGCCATCGGGCAGCACCTGATAGGAGTCATCCACCAGGGCGTGTTCACGCCACCAGGAAACTCTAGGAGGTGGTATACCACCACTTGACAGACAGGTCAGATTGATACTATCCCCCTCCAGATAGGGACCAGCAGTCTGATCTCTTACTGCCGCTCCATGATTGTCCAATATGGTCAACTGGGTGGGTGGCACTGTGGTGGTGAAATCGAAAGGAGACAAATTAAGTATAAGGACTTCTTATTGAGAATCATTCTCTACTTACCCAAAACTGTCACATTAATGCGCCAATTGCGCGTTGGTGATTTATGGAAATCAACGCGACATTTGTAGAGCCCAGCATCTGAGGTCTGAATGTTCTTGATGCGTAAAGCTGGAGGATTTGTGTCATAGTAGAAATGGGCCTTCTTGTTGAAGACGTTCTCATCGGCCCAGGGTATCGCCTGGTGTAGAGGTCGACCTCTGGCATCAAACCTAAAATAAATAAATAAAATATTCAATTTAATTATTGCCATGAGTTATTTGCATATTTCAATTGTTGATATCTTAAGTAGCTAAATTCAATTTATTAGCTTAACAAATTATTTACATTTAGCTTAATGTTCCATAGTAATAAATAACAAGAAGGGTGTCAAGATTTAAGATTGTCTTCATTTTAATAAGAAACTTGCATTTTAAATGGACAATGAGTATTAAAATTAGCTGAGAGCTCAAATATTTTGTATCTTAATCAAATCCCAAGCACGTTTTACTCCACTGATCATATAGAAATATCTATTAAAATCACAATTTCTCTGTTCGATGGCACACCCTGAAGATTAGTGGATATGGCAGACATGCAGTGAGAGGTCGTTTTATTGTCATCAATCGATTTTATTTGGCAGCAATTAAGAGACGAATTCATTAAAAGAAAAGAATATCTGGGGAAATGTGTGTCAAATCAGAAATTAAATGGAATTAAAATCGCTGAAAATGCACAAAATCCAATCGCAATCACCCCGTAAAAATAGAATGTCTAATTAACTTTCCCCAGCAAAATAAAATCGAATGCAAACAATGGAAACGATCAAACAGTTTTTTATTTTATTGTTATTACCAAATGTTTTTTCTGTTTTTTTTTGTGTTTTTGTTTATGGCTGCCTCTATGCATTTTGACAAAATACCGCATTAAATGTCAACGCCCCAAAGTTACAACCAACGGCAGCAGCAGCAGCAGAAACAACAAAAACAAAAACAACAACCTCAAATCGTATATCGTAAATCGTAAATAGCCCAAAAGTGCATTTCAGAACTTTCGATTTTAGTAAAATTTGAGTTCTTCTTTTTTAAACATTTTAAATGGTTACATTTAAATTGTTTGGCATCTGTGTCTCTTTCTCTTTTATATTTTCATTCTACTTTTTGTCTGGATTTCCCCCTGGCACATTAGTTTGGCTCTTTATGTGTGTGGCACTTAATTTGATGACACTTGTAAATTTTTAATTTGTTTTTTTTTTGTTTTGTTCCCAAATTCGCGGTGCCCTTTTTGTGTTCAGCTCTCTGTTGAACCACCCAATGTAGTTGTTGTTTTCCTCCCCCAATGCAAAATGTTGGCAACCAAAATACATTTCGCTGTTTATGTTAATTCGTTGGCTCGGACTAAGTTTTTCATTTTATAGTTTGTTTCAATTAATTAATTGATCAATTTAGCTCTGGTTGCTTTTTATTGTTGTGTGCTTTTTAAGCCGATTCCATTTACATTCTCTTTTTTATTTGTATTTTTTATTTCTCTTTATTTGCCAGCTGCATTACAGGTCTCTTCTGTCTGCCAACAGTTAAGCAGCTTTAAATAGCCCAAAGCCAGAGGCATTTAATTTTACATTTAACACCCTCAACTTTTATTTAAATAAAAAAAGAGCATTAATTTAAATTGTTGTTTTTTTGCGTTACGATATATGTGTTTTGTAAAAACTAGAATAATATAAAGTAAAGATATATTAGGTTGCAATTGTGCTTTTCTCTATATATATCATTGCTTAAGGTCATTCTTTGGCCTGTCCATTGTCAATTTAACCCCAGCTTATACTGCATTATTTATGATCGCCTGATATCAAAGCATTCCCTCTAGATTATCGCACATCTTGAATATATCAAAAGCTTATGCATATCAGCTCGAGTCTGAGATACCCTCATGATACTGGTGATTTATCACTGGGGAACATTTAAATGCACCCACGAGTCAACCAGACTCCAAAATCCCGAAAGAGACTGCAATGTGTGGCAGAAACAATAAGAGGAGAGAAGTACGAGTAAGTGCCACATGATGGATGGTTATTTGTTAATGGATTTAAAGATAATTAAATTAGGTTCAGCAGGCAAATATGTGAGCTAGTCTCTCCGCCCCTCCCTAATTCATTTCCCTGCAATAGACTCAATACTTGTCCCCCAAGACGAAATTTTATAAGTGCAGGCAGCCCCAGGCAGTCAAAGGTCATTGATTGGACACAAACGCAGAGGGGGAGGGAGGAAGGAGAGCAGTTGTACCTGGGCTCTGTCCGGGCAATTGGGCAACAAACTTCTCATGTAATTAATCTTCCGACCTCTTTGGCATATGGAAATTTCACTCGTGATGTAAAATCGTTCCAGAACAACACCATGGAACAAGAACAACAACGACAACAACAACAAGCACAACGGGAACAACGAAAATTTATGAAGTGTAGAAAAAGCAAATTAAAATTGATGGAAAACAATAAAAAATGCGGGCACGGGGCATGAGAGAAAAGCGCTTTAGTTGGTAGCCCGACAGATCTGTTCTGTGTGCGAGGTGTGATGAGTTTTCGGTGGGCAGGGCCATAAACTTTATGCGGCCATAAAAGCAGCACTCGCTGTAACTGTAATTGCAGTCACCACAGCGGGTTCATACTGTAGTAGAATCAATTGAACCACACGAATGCACACTCAACTTTGACACTTTGACTTGGGTATAATCGATTTCATTTCGTTTCGTTTGGAGTCGGCTGAGGTACGGTTACATATGTATATGTATATGTATATGTATATATGGTTATATGATCTGAGTATGCTCCAAGGTTGCCAACGTATGTAAAATCAATTTATGGTCTAGTGCGCGTCACTCCATAAGCTCAAGTTCCTTTGAGTTGAGAGGGTAAAGTAAAGCATCTCAAGCGTCTTTCAGATTCGCTAGTCGTATATAATACATATGAACATGTATGTGCCACCCAACTGGTCTACCACCCACCTGCTAACAGTTCGCGTACCGCGTTCCATATTTCTTTTTAAAACCATTTGGTTTCGACTCCGAAGAAACCCCGTCTCTCGTCTTCCGTCTCCCGTCTCCCGTCTCCATTCCTTCCTGGCCTGCAAAGCAATATCAGGCCAACAGATGCACGTACTTGGCTGGCGCTCTTTATATACTCGTATGTGTGTGTAAGTAATGTTTATATCGTCAAATTCAACATAAATGCCTTACGTTAATAGAATTTATAATGAGCGCACCTAGTCGCGTGTGTCGCCATCTTCAGCTTTTCATAATTGGCTCCAGAGAGCTCTGGGAATCGAACCGAAAACGTTGACATATACCTGCAGTATTACCTGACTCCCCTGGGGAGATTGCTTGTTCGAATATTTTCTCATTTCTGATATTGTAAATATTAAAAAAAAAGGAAAAAAGTATCTGCCAAATTGTTTATTTAATTTTTTAGGGTGTCACTTTAATAGCATCTTATTTGGGAGATTAGAATGCGTGTGTTGCCAATAAAATGATTTTAGATGACAGCTTCTAATGTGCTTTCGAACTGGGTGTCTTCTTAACATAATCCTGCTTCTTTATATAATTCCTAATTAAGAATTTTATAACAAGAAAGTGCTAACTTTCTAGTTTAATGACTCTATGAAGCCTGTTTCTAATAACTTTTTACTTCAAAGCATTAAGAAAAATGTTATTTTTCATGATACTTTAATGCTAAATATGTAAAAATTATCGTTCTGCATTTTATCAGCCTAATGTGAAGTCAAGTTTTCAAAATGAAGTAAGAACAGGTAAGGAAAAAGGAAATGCATTTACAAAAAAATATATAGAAACTGAATTAAAAGTAGGAAGACAAAGAGATCAATATGTATGCATAGATTTATACTGCTTTATGCAATTTTGATGTGTTATCTGGGTTAATACTTACGTATAGATGGGCTTTACATTTCCCTGACGATACCAGATGACCAGTTGAACCTTATCGGCGATCATTGTGCCTGGCATTAGATCACATGGCAGTGCTACCTCAGAACCAACGGCTGTCAGAACCTCTGATAGAGGACCTGAAAAAGAGAAACAATAGATGTGGCTGAGTTAATATATCAATTACATTATTTATAAATGGCATTGAGAACAGAGAATAAATGATTATATTAGGGCTGATTTGTATGGTTTGCCTGTTGTTTCACTTGGGGTCGCATTTAATTGAAATATGTGAACTTTGACATTGTGCGTGAGGCTTCATTCCCGCTACACGCACACACACACATTTGCGTGTGTATCTGTGTGTAAGTCGTACAATGCCATAACTATAAATTGACTGACAGCTTGATTTCCTTTGATGATAAGCTGGCGCTGAAAGGGTAAGCGAACGGACTGAACGGGGACTTGGGATACAGATATAAGATATGGATAGAGTCGTCATCATCATCTATGCATCCATAGTAAGTATGTGACAGTGTCACAGCGAGCGTCGTGTGGCGCCTCTAAAGCTCGCGACGTGGTGTCGACATCGATGGCTTCTTCTGCTTCTTCTTCTCCTATGGCGTCGTACTGTGCGTGCCGCCTGCTGTGGAGCTGTGGAGCTGTGGAATCGAATGAGCTGCTCGACTGGGCGGACAATTAGTCGTTGTTGCCCTCAGATCGGAGTGTGGGGAACTGAAACAGGGACAGGGTGTAACTATGCCCATTTGACAATTGAAGCAATGTTGTTGTTGCTCTTGTAGTTTGATGTTGTTGATTGGTATTTGGTATTATCAAAGCATTGTAATTATACAAATTATATTCTCCATATTTCTTTTGCTACATAGGCGTGTCGTACGTGCCTATATGCCACAAACTATATAAGTATGTACATATGTATGTAAGTATGTCTTCCCACTCTCTGCCCTGAAATGCTTATCAAAATTTTTGTTGCCTCGACTGTGTAAACAGTTGTATTGTTTGCTTTGCTTTTAAAAATATTAGTAAGCATTTATCTTTTAAGTAGATTATCAATATGGAATTCATCGTTGCTGCAATTTAATTAATTTAATGTAGTTTTAGATCACTCAATTGGGCTTATTATGAGAATTAGCCTGGTTGAACAATGTAAGCTCTAAACGGTTCAATAGAAATAGAGTCAATCCAACAATCGCAAGTTTATTTCCGTGCTCGATTAATTGATATTATAAGCTACAAAAGTAGAAGTAGGTTTGCATATGAAATAGGGAAACAGACTAGGAACAAAGGGAGGGAAATCAATAGAATTATTATTAGCTAATGAAAATTTGTGTATGAAATGGAATGTTGTGGCACAAGAATCTATCTATCTACGACGAGTATAATCTGATGGATTAAAGCTCAACCAGTTAATTGAAAGTAATTCAAAGAGATAATATGCAATAAGTCGATTAACTTACAAGTTGAAATTTAATTAATAATAATTGAAGCCTTTGTTCTGTCAGTTAAGTAGGAATTGGTAAGAGAACATATTTAACTAATCCCATACTGCAATGAGCTTTGCACTTACCAATCGATTTACCATCTGTTTCCCATTTATTCATAGCTACTCTAACAAATTGGAGCAGAAAATGCCATTTGAGGACCATGAGCAATGACCATGGCCATTAGTTATAGACAAGAAAGATGTGTCAAATCAGTATAACAAATCGTAGGCCCTTTCAGAAAAATGTACAAAACGCACTTAGCCAAATGCTTCACAGGAGGGAGGCGCCAAATAATAAACGAGTATGACCGCATTTGAAATCAAAATGGGAATCGAACGAATGATTTAATTCATTGAGGGCAAATGCAATTTGTTTGGCTTTACAAATAGGCAAAATGGGGTCAACAGATCAAAGCAATTGAAATGAGTAACGGATGAAGACGAGTCCAACCAACTGAATGAGTTAAAGGGGCAATTACTAATTGCAATCGGACAACAAATGTTCACACACTCTGCATATGAATGAAAACGAATCGAATCGATTTAAATTCCTATTCAATGAGTGAAACTCAAAAAAAATGCGAGCTTTTGCAACTGTCATTTGTCGGGGAGGTCATTTGATCAATTCGACTTTATGTCGTAGCGGAAATTGGAATAGAGGGGACTCTCTCTTTTCCACCCTACCCTACAACTAGGAGATTTATTGTCACACGATCCGAATTTGACGCTTTGATTGAATGAATGACACTTTGACGCCAAAGTGCATTTCAATGTTCTGTAACATCGTAATGGGATCGTCTCTGATCTGATCTGGTCTGCTTTGATCTGTTCTCATCCCGCCGACTTCTACTCGACGGCCTAGTTTTATTAGCCAGCAATATTTTGACAAATTTGTTGGTCCCCGCCCTCGTCACTGACGGACATTTTGCTGCTAATGGTGCATGCAACAAATTTCTTGCATGATGTATTCTATAATTAAGCAGCAACATGATTCTCGATTCTCGATTCTCGTTTCTCCTCATGCTATTTAAGATGTTGTGCCCCGATGCTCTCGCCTCATAATTGTGCCACTTAATGTGGGCGTCAACATGATGCGACCAAGTTGTTCTCGATTCTCTTCTGCCGAGTCAATTTCATTCGAAAACATGAAAATATTGTACCATGAGGGAGCTCACAACACTTTCATACTGTTTTAAGGCTTCAGAGATGCAATTTATGAACTTTGAACACCAAAATGCATGTCAATTGCAACGAATTCTTGGAATATTGAATGAGTTTATTAAAGGCGGGAATGTTTTGCCTATGGTTTATGTACTTATTTTTATTTATAACAACTTGAATTAGTTTCAACATATACAAGCTGTGGCATAACTTTTTCCTTACTCTTCTTATTATCGAACCCTTCTTCGTTTGATCTTGCCAAAACAATCAGAGCTAAGTGCAAGGCAATTATCCAGTCAATCAGTCATTCAGTCAATTTTCCCCCTTAAGCCATTTGTGCTATTATCCCAACTCGTAAACGAACATTTATTTATTTATTTTTCCAACAGTTTGAAATTGAAATGAAAATATTTTGACAATCGGTTGCATGTGGCGAGTTATGCTTTAACTCCACTGTACAACATGAGGTAATTATTTAGATCATTTTTTTTTTCTCTTTAGGTGCCTCCCTGGGGGCCCTTGGGCAGTGGGAAATGGGAAATGGGAAACTGGACTGCCCTCGAGAGCTTTTCGTCGCATTCATAAATAAGTAACAACAACTTGGCGCCTCTCTTAAAACAAACAACGATCCAAACAGATCGACATATAAATCAAACAAAATGTTTATGTTTTTTACATAAAGGAAATGAATGAGTTGGAATGGAAATGTTTTTAGAAAGCTTCAATGTGAACTGAAAGCAGACATAAATAAAATTTAGTTTAGCTTAAAAATGTTTAGAAGCAGAATTGAATATACCTATGGGCTACTATTCATTGTACACATTCTGTAGGTTAAACTGTGTTTTTGATACACAGCTTAGGTATAATGAAGAGCAAACAATATGTTAAGCTAACTTTGCTAAAGGATTTATCTCAAATTTGAGCTAGTTAATGAATATAAAGCTTCAATGGTGATGAGGTATTAACTTCTATGATTAGATACGTCTAATCAATGTCTGTCATTAATCAATTTTTCTATTTGATATCAATAAGTTATTTGTAATTCAAGCTAAGCCAAGACTTCAATTGTCTTTAAGCCACATGTCACCAGCAATAGCAACAACGACGACAATTGCTGGCGACAAATTGGCAATGACTCAAGCAAACGCCTTTTCTCCCTTCTCTCCCTCAATTCAATAGGCGCCACTTGACATCAACGGCAGCAACAACAGCGACAATGTCATCAACAAAGGCAACAGTGTAACGTAAATGTGTCTTTGATTTTTCCTTTATTTCTATATTTTGCAACAGCAACAACAACAACAGCAACAACATTGGCAAAAGCAATCCTAAAAGTCAGAGCTCTGCACGTGACCAATGACAATTTGCGACTCGAGTTGCTGCCCATTTATGACCCGACTGGGTGACGTCCTTTTCCCCTGTCCTTCAGTCCCTTCCCGCACCAGTCTGTTGAGTGGATTTTTTATTTTATTTTGCTGTCGTTTATTTGACTTTGGGCCAAATGCTCACCCCTCTACGCCACCTTGGTCTAGAGTCAAGAAGTTTACTCGTTGTCGTCGATTTGAGCTTTAATATTTCCTGGAGGTACATTTGTCGGGTTTTAGGGTCTGTTCCAACATCAAAGCGTTGGCGGAAGTTCAAATTGCTGTGGCAGCTCATTCACTTGTTGGCACATAGACTCCCCCTCTAGGGGGAGACCCCGATAGAATCATAATACGATTCCAATTGCTTGTGGCCAAATGCGGTTCCATTGACAATCTCACTTAAATTAACTCCGAAATTAGCCAAGCGTTTTGATCGCCAGCCATTTGGTCAAGTCAAGGCATACGAGCTTTGTGGATTTCCTGCAAATATCATAAGTAACTTGACTTCCTTTTATTATATGTATGCCCACGACAAAGGAAGTTATAAAATATGGAAAATAAACGCTCGTGTGGAAATTTTTATTGGATTTTCATTAGGGAAATATTATGCATTAAAGTCAGCATAGATTTGATTTTGATTGTTTATTATCGCCTTTAACGACACTGACGGCAATGAGGGGAAGCAATAAATTTAGACAAATAATAGATAGATCATAAGTCAACTTGGGTCAGGTTTTGAACTTTTATTAGATCAATGTCTGGGCATGTCTGGGCCACATCACTCATCCGCAGGGTGCACTCGAGTACTCGTACTTGAATATTTATATAACCGTATATAATAATTTCATGTTTATATTATACATATTTATAACAAGCTGCCTGCATTTTAATCTATTTTTGAAAATCTTTGTGCACTCGATGCAGAGAAACTAATTTTATGATGGATTACCTGCCTCTACCTTTAACCGAACTCGGTTAGAGGTTCCACCGAGTTGCACTTATCGCATCCGCTTTGCCGTCCATCAAATGCAATGCAGCGTGAGGCTCGCCACGCTTATCACACACACACACACACACACACACACACACACACTGCACACCTCCTCCTCAGTGTTAATAGAAACCTCAAAGCGCGTTTTACTTTTGTTGACATTTCTAAAATGCAAACACGCAGAGACGATAGATAACCTGCTGCACGGACATGGATATGGACTCGGATATGGTCACACAAAGTCCCCGGACTCTGTCAATGGTTAGAGACATCACTCAAAGTGATTAGATCATAGCAATGGGCACGTCTAGGAATGGGAATAGGAATGAAAAAGTCAAATGGATAGATAGTTGGATAGATAAGTAAAGCCGCTGTTCGGCGCGGGATCCATAGAAGTATTGGATAGAGTGTATTATAGTATTCATTTAGAAGTAGGAGTACGAGAATATATGTGGGAGCTTCAATTAGTTCGATTTTATTGCCCAAAATGGGCATGAGAATGGTTATGGCAATGACTTGTTTCCCCTGTCACCCTCCCTTTCCCTACTTTTACGTTATTGACACTAGAAATCGTGACTTTTTCATTATGAACGGGATTTACACGTGTTTATGGCAGCTCATAAAAGGGGTTTGCCCTTTCTCAGAGGAAGTTCAATGGGTCGCACTCGAGTCTACTACATATTAAGTATTCCCTGAGTTCAAGATGTTAGTTGAGTTCCCAGTTCCCAGTTCCCTGTTAGCTGTTAAGTAAGTCGCATATTTACGATATTGTTGCCACTGCCAGACAGGACACATTATCATCTTAACTGGAACAGTCTGAGTTTTGCCATTGTTGTTGGCGCTAAAAAGCAAAAGCTCTTGTAAATGTAAGTTTACTTTGAAGTGCCATGACACCTTTTGACAAATAGTTGCAATAAAATGTTGTAAGTGCTCTGCGTGTTGTTTCTGTCTTCTGTAAGGTCTATCTTAAAGGTTGAAAATATGAAGGCATCTTTATTTTTATTTGGCCGACTCCCGCCCCTGAACTAATCGTTGGGTAACATGATATTCATGCCGCATCAAATTAGCTCTTCTAGCCACGTCGTTGGCAGGCACGGAGGCAGGCACAATTCGAGCCAGAAAGAAGATATTATGCAAAATAATATATAATTTTGATAGCACCCAATTTGAGCCTGTCATAACAAATGTGCTGAAACAAGTCCTGAATATGTATGCCCTAAGCTCTCCTCTCCTCACTCTCTCTCTTTCCCTCTCTGTCCCCGCTCAAAGCACGCAAGAAAATTTCTGAAAAAAGAAAGGAAAATATCAAACTGGCTCACAACAACAACAAGAATAGCAGTAAAAGTGAGCCGACAAAAAATCGATATATGTAAAAAATGTTTGCATGACTTTAGCAAATTTAGCAAAGTTTTTTTGTGTTTGGATCTTGCCTGTTCGTCCTGCCTGCTCGCTGGGTCTGGCCAAATAAAGCTTCTTTGATATGAAAAATATCTTTTAAATGCTATAAAGCAGCTGAGAAGAAGAGGGGAGTCAATGGTGTTGGCCTCTGTGAAGAGCGGCAGAAACAACACTCATAAAATTAATATGATATAATAAAGAAAAATTTGCAAGCTGCCAAAACCATAACGATTGATTCTGAATTATAGCCGCCAGCCAGGGCTGCATGAAAGGAAGGGGAAGGAGAGAAGGGGGCCCAGCCCTCAAAGGCCACTTTGCCGCAATATGTTTGTGGGGATCTAAGCGAAACCGATTCGAATAAATAACACGGTGCCACATAAAACCAAATATGTTGCACCAAAAGATGGAAAAAAAAAAGATGAAAATCGAAAAAGATGGTTTGGTCTGGTTTTTGTTGGGTTGGGATCGTTGCGGACGTGGCCACAAGGAATTTCCAAAAGGGATTAGTGCGCCACTTGCTCAACCCAAGCATTGGCAGAGGCAGAGCACAGCTGTAGGGGACGGGGGGAGACGGGTACGTCAAATTAATCACGGCATTGTTCAGCGCTTTTCAAAATAATAAATACTTCAGCGCAACTATAAAATAAATTACTCAAAATCATTTCACATTTCACTATCGCAACAAAAGCAACCACACAGAATAGAATAGAATAGAATAGAATTGGATCGCTGGAATGGGCAGAGGTTCTGGGAGATCGCAGTGGAACTCGGTGGAACTGCGTGTTTGGACAGTTTTAACATTTGGTTTCAGTTTTCCCCCCAGATACGCTCAACACGCCCCTGACCCTAGACCCATGCCCATTCCCATTCCCATTCCCCTTTGTCGTCCGTTGTCATGCGTTTTGTGTGTCAACTTCAAATGAAATGAAATGTCTGGGGAATTTGTAGATCATTAATAACGTGGCACACAAAACAGCAAAAAGTATAAACGCATTGGGCCACTTAGGAGCCATGAATGGGCGTACGACTAAAGACAACAAAAACAACAATGACTACTCCGCCAGTTTGCCAGTTGCCAGTTGTCAACGGCCCTCGAATACTACGAAGCGACCAACAAAAATACATAATACTCGTAAAAATGCCAGGGTGTAGCCCAGGGCGGCTGTAGCATAAAATTGGAATGGCAAAAATTAATCACAGCACAAGAGAGGAATGAATGAAAAATGCAATCACTGCCGGCTACAAGATACCTTTGAGTATATAAATATACGCAAATAGACTGTGCTTAAGTATAAGGCAACATGAGATCAGCTGTTTTCAGTTCCCTTGGGTAGTTTCCATTCACAGTGCAAGGGCGAGATTTAATTTTAGAGAAATGTATACCATATAAATTGTTAGGAGATCAATCAAAGAGACAGTGTGATCAAAACTTGAACTCAATCTTTACTCAGTTTATTGTGACATTTAAAAATAATTGGTATTCAATTTCTATCGATTCTCTATCAATCACTTAATTAATATCAATAGTTTATATTTTAATCAATTTTAATTAATTACTGTATCAACTGTCAGATCTATATTTTCTTAAACTAAATTGATGCTATCTTAACTATTTTTCAACCTTTTTAATTCTGTTTAATTAAGTTGTGCAACATAAAAACTCTTCTCCTCTCTCTGTAGATTTCCTATAACTCATGCAATGTATAATTTAAATCAATTCTCAATCAATTCAATCCTAACTTAATCGTATAACAATTCTTCATGAATCCGGAAAATTCTATACCCAATCATACTAGCTCCCGGGTACATCTCTTATTGAAATCGTGACGTATTTTTAGGATCTCCATGGCATGTTTGAGCCTCTGCGATTTATGTGGAATTGAAACTAAATTCATGTGCATATTTTTGTTAGGTTTTTCATTTCACTTTTCATGTTCCCCTTCCCATCCGCATTCACTATCAAACTGCCACAGCAATTTTCCATTTTCGTATTCGCTTGTATCCATTATTATTTCGTTTTTGTTGCAGCTCGCGTTGCTTTTGTGTTTTGTTAGTTTCGTTTTAGACATTTTTTGTTTTTTGGCCACTTCCGCCCAAAATTTGGCTTTGTTTTTGTCTGCTGCCACGCTTTTTTAACGCTGCACTTGGGAATAGAAGCTAGAATAGGGAATGGGAACGGGAATGGGATCGGGAATGGGTATAGGAATAGGAATGGGCCCCCAGCCAAAAAAAGAGACTACAGAAAAAAGGTGCCGGGTGGCGGGGTCCATAAAATATGGCATGTGCATCTTTTGCTTTGTTTGCGTTTAATTTGGAATGAGAAATGTCAAAAAGCTACAACAGAATTGAGTAAACAAACTATAAAAGCAGATTATGAGACTTATAAACATAAACTAAACGGCAGAGCATTTATTAAAAAACGAAGAAAAATTTAAATGAACAAGAAGATACTATTTAAAGATAGAAGGAAAAATAAATTAAAAGAAGGTTGAGCTATAATCGCTGGTAACTTAATTAAGAAATGAAGCTTTGAAGCTTTAGACAGTTTAATAGTTTAACAGCTTTTAGTCGCTTTTTGAAATTTTGAAATATGCATCAAGTATTTTTTCGGTGCTCACTCATGAATATTCATCAGACCCAAACACTTGATGAACTCGTAAATTTTCCGACACTGCCTTTTAAATATGCATGAAAATCAAATTTGCCTTTTGCCTGCACACAACTTGTGATTTAAATATGTATATATAAATATATATATATATCTGTATATTTTATTGCCTCGCCGTCACTTTCATATACATATATTCAACTTGGGGGCCCACTTGATATGTGTTATAGTTTTTTATTTCTTTTGTTTTATATCAACTTAATTGTGGAGGCTTCTGCCTTTAGAGGAGGACAAATTGTTTGACTGAATGGCCTGCCTCTATCATCAATCGTGTCAAAATGTTGTAATTTGTAAATATCAAACTCATCGTATAGACGCATTTGTCTCAAAGTAGATATAGATGCTATTGACAAGATTGATGGATAGATAATACGACTGATAAATCTCCATTACGGCACACATCCTTTCCCAGTGACATCCGCTGAGAGTTAATTTGAAGACAGTGAGACAATGATTTGATTTTGGCCGTGTCATTGTCATCCTTAGGTGATTTAAGGATACGCCCAACCATCACTTAAATGGCAACCAGCTGCCAAGCAACTGCTAACCAACTGCTTCTTCATTTGTCATGACCCAATGACAAGGTACTCAGAAATCAATATAATGACAATTTAGCTATTTTCCTGCTAAATCTGGCCTTGGAAAATTGGTATATAGAGTAAAGTGTCTTGTGGGTTATTTAATCAAATCATTAGATGAGATTCTAATAATAGTCAATATCTAGCTATTTTAAAACTAGCCTTTTTTGGAGGTTTCCAACACTGACAGGGGTTGGCCTTAATATCGCACAAAAAGACAAACACGGCTCTGATTGTAAGTGTCAAGAAAAAAATGCAGGAGCCATAAAATAGTCGATTGATTGGCATCAATGATGGCATTTTAACCAAATCACAGACCCATTTACAACAGATACCTAATGCAGATGGGCTGACAACTCTAAGGCGAGGTTGAAGACAGATGCCAATAAGAGATACTCCAAAACTAAACCCGAAAAGCCGACGTGTCATCGTTAAACGGACCACCAAAGTCATAAAGTTTCATCTCCAATTGATTGAAGGTGTCTGTTGCCAATTGTTTTCATATAAAACTTGGACCATAAATTGATTTATAGTTTAGCCCAACTGACCATTGAAAACACTCAGCAATGATTCAGATAAAATTAACTCATTATTTATTAACTTCAATTTGAACTTTCAATTGTTAAAGTTTTTCTGTGTTTTGGCTGATTAAATCAGAAAATATGGTATACAAAATTAGAATTATAATTCTGTTTGTACAAACTAAGTTATTATAGAAGCTAATTAGATTAATAGAAATGAAATCAATAGATTTATTTTTAAATCAGCTAAACATGCAAAGTGCCTCAGGTTATACAGATAAGTACATATGTAAGTATATACATATGTACATACATATGTACTACCCCACTCGACTAATATCGATTTCTTTAAGTAAGCAAAACAGACAATTTGTTTTTCATTCACTGTGTGTGCATAGAGTCAGCTCTGTAGCATGAATATGAGCATAAGAATCAGAATAGTAAAAGCATTTCAAGTGAAAATAAATAGTATGAAGGCAGTGGCAAGAACAACGGCCAAGAACAGCCAACAACATCAAAGGAAGCATACTCAGACTCACACACACAAAAATGTCTATAAGCAGGGAAAATCGCTTATGCAGGAAGCACTTTTCTTTGGAGCTCCTGCTGAGATTTTCCACGCAGCCACTGCTGCATGGATAAGAGCTCCGGCTCTTATCCTCTAACTCGGCAGGCTTCTTCTCTTCTCTTCATGTGCTATGTGCTGTGTGAGAACGTGATTTCAGCATAATTCTGTATATCAGCGCATAAATGGAGCATGCCAGTGACACACTCTCACTCACACAGGGATTCTAGAAACAAACACTCACATAGTCAGAGTCACGGCCACATGCCGCCAGGAGCTGCACTTTTCCAGTATTTTGCGGCCTCAGTTCTCTTTTAGAGAATTCCCAGCACCCAGATATCGCTAGCGGGTCAAGTACATTGAAAACGAATGCCAAATTTGTTGAAAATTCCTGCACATACATATGTGAGAAGAACATGAAAAAAGGGCTTAAGCCATCCCAAAGTCCCACAGTTGCTTAAATGTTGAATGGGTTGGCTAAGAAGGTAGTCACGTTATGTCATTTTACTTCAACAGCTAGTCTTTTAACTATAAAGTTATCCTGATTATATTTCGAATAATTTATTATTATATTTATTTGACAAACTTAATAGACTGTTTTTGTCTAAAAAGTGCTTAAGCCATCCCAATATGCATCAGTTGCCAAAAAGTTATTGAAATTTAGTCAAGTTATGTCAGTCTACTTTGATACTTAGTTTTTCAACTATAAAGTTAACCAATATATATTTCGAATGATTCATTATAACAACTAGTATTTCGGTTAGGTTTCAAACTGCCCTCGCCCTCTGTTATGTTGAAGCGGCCATCGATCAGCTTTGGAAATCGAAAATCATCGAGTGCCAATTTACAATTTGCAAATCGAAAAGGCATCCGACGCCAATGCGCAATCCTCAATTGAGAGTCGAGAGTCCGCAGGCGGCACATGGTGAACAGGCACGCCGTCAAAGCCAGGATTCTGCCTTGACCGCATCAACACACACCCTCACACATCACGACACACAAACGCTAACACATACACACTCAGGCACATCGATAGCTATAGGTGGTTGCCAAACATGAAACATGAAATTCGAGCGGTTTAAAATTGAGCCCATTGATTTTTGAGCTGAGCACGTCTACCCGTCTATCCTTGCTCTCGGTTTTCCTCCTCTGCGCCCCCGTTGTGTGAGGAGTCTGGCATTTTTGTGTATGTGTATGTATTTGTTTTAAAATATTTCTGGCTTTTCTGCATTTTCATTCATGCCGCACAGCGTCAAAGGCCGCAGCAATCCATTCACATTCACATTCACAGTCCCATATCCCAATCGCATATCCATTCACAGGATGTTGTTGCGGGTGGGTAATTTTTCAAGTACTTGCTGCCATGTTCCAATGCTGTTTGCTTAGCTTCTGTTCTCCGAGAGCATCGAGTGCCACGGCTGAAAAGGGTCGGGATATCCTATGTGTGTTTTATGGTTTTTTCCCAATACATACATATGTATAGATTGGGAGCAGAAATCACAAGGATTAAAATGAGCAACATCCGCCAGGACTCGGTTTATTTGCCTTCGCGCTTAGCGCCGTCAAGGGTTTTGATTCCATCAGCAAGGATGCTCCTCAGCTGCGGCAACACCAACATTTTTACAAATTGTTGTACAAATATTTGGTATTCAAAGTTGTCTGCAAAAGGACAAGAAGACTCCTTTTGACCAGCCAAAATAAAAATTCTCGCTACGCATTTATTGAATTAATGGATTATTTCTGTGTGAAAACATCTGCGCTCTCCACAAATTTTTTTGTTTATTGTTTTTTTTATTTTTTTCTTCGTTTTTATTATTATTTATTCAAAACACTTTGACTCGTGGCATATTTATTTACTTCTTTTATCTCTCTTGCCTTTCTTTTGCAATATTTGGGAAATTGGTTTCTATGGGCGCATTAAAATTAAACTCTATTTTAATAATTAAATGGAAATTTGTATTTTTATCTATGTTATTTCAAGAAAACTCCAATTAAAGCTAAAGCGCTCATTATTAAGCGTTGTCAATGACAATTTAAATAGGGTGTTGCTAGGAAAATAATCATTCATTTGTATTTTACCAAATTTTAATATGAAAGAGCTTTTAACTTATTTCTTTAATATTTAAATTAAAATTAGTTTTACTTTTTTACTGACCCAATTACTTACATCCAATTTATTTGTGTTACTCTACAATTTTCATGTTTTCGCTTTCATACACATAAATGTTACCCCTTTGAACTAATTTTGGCAGCAATTGTTGAAACTAAAAATCTCGCCCAATAGTTCGTTGCATGTTCAAATTACATTACAAGTACGTTTAGCCAAAAAAAAAGGCCACAATCGCAACTGTAACTATGGGCAAAGCACAAAAAACCATGTCAATTTTCTATTCCAATTGGCGAAATAAACGTGCAGAGGCAGCCAACAGTTGTAGGCCGGTTTTTATTTTTATTGGCCACATTCATTCCAATTGCGGCTACTCACACACAAAGCTGGAGTGGGCGTCTAAACACATGCCACAAATTGGCCAAAAGGAAAAATCGAGATGCCAGTTAAGTTTTTTTTGTTTCGCATTAAAATGCACTTGTTAACAAGTAATTTGTCCGGGAATGGCAGATATTTGCTTATCGCAGTCATGAAATCAGTTTAGAGAAATAAAAAAGGTTGAATATTTGATTAGATAGCAACGCCATCGGGTTGTTTGTATTGTATATTGTGGACTGTGGGTAGACTTTTGGGTCCCATATTGACCTCGAACCTGCAAAGAGGACAATGTATTTTTAAATTTAATGTTGCCTAAACTGACTGTCCTTTTGAATAGCTTGTTTGACTTTTTGATTGCTAATTGAAGTTATATATGGATAGAAAACAATCTCATATAATTATGCACTTTTATGGAATGAGGAGCTGAGTGCTCTGAAGATGCACTTAAAATTAAGATAATGACAACTTCATTTAACGTCATGAACAAGCTGCGCTCTTCCCACACATAAAGAAGGCACTTCATAAGCCTCAAATGGAAACACACAGAACTTAATCTTTATTAGAGCATATGACTGAAGAGCTAAAAAAAAATCTTATACACATTTGAGGGGAATGAAACTTGAGCTGAGACTGCTTATAACTTTAACACTTAAGCCGCTGTGAAGTCAACTTGAGCACTTGAAAATAATACTACAATATGGTTATGGTTCCTAAAAAAAAACAACAACGAAAAAAGTCAAGTCAAAATCCCCAGCGAGACCAAATCAATATCAATCAAACAAATGCAACCGTCCGAAGAGAGGCTCAGGCATCAAAATCCACTCAAGTGAACCAATAAAAGAAAACATGGAACAAAAAACCAAACGAATCGAGCCCCGACAGGAAAAGTCAAAAATACTGAAAGCAGAGGGGTGCTGAGGGGTAAAAAATGAGAACGAAACTGAGAATTGCGGGACTGAAAACGAAAATGAAATGAAATTGAAATGAAATGCATGTTACAATATAATTGAGAATAATCAAATTTAAATCACATTTGGCTGGCGCTGATCATAATAATCATGATGATGATGAGCTAAAGATGGCATCGATAACAGAATGAAAAATGCTGTCAATGGATCGAAGTTGAGGGTAAGGCTCGAGTAAGTGTCACAGTTTGTCACCAACAACATAAATCCAATTACACATGGCACAATTCGGTCTCGAGTTTGAGGGGAAATTCGACAGGCGATTTGTATGATAATGTACAAATCGTCCTGTAATCGCATCCACATCCGGATCCGGATCCGTATCTACATCCCCTGGTCACAGTTGCAGTTGCCATCATCATCGAATTGCATTACTATCCAAGCGCAACATTACGAGCACAAACTCGAAAAGTGCATTTCTATTTTCCAGTCCCTAGTAATTAACGGTGCAGTGTGTATTTGTGTGTATTTGTGTGTATGTGTGTGTGTGTGTGTGTGTGTGAATGATTTTCGATGCCAGATGTTTGGCCTGAAAGGTTACGCCTCTGTTTCAAAATACACAAACGGAAAAGCCAACAACGCATAATCACAGTACGTGGTAATGAACCAAAGACAGTAACAGCAGTCTAAACCCAATCCTAAATTCCCAAAAAAAAAACCCACTGACATTTTCTCGAATTTCCATCGATTTCAGTAAATCTGAAATTAAACCATTTCTAGTTCAAGAGTCATGACTCTTGTTTAAGTTTAAGGTGAAAAGCTGAGCTACGTGTTTATTCCCTAATACCATATGCTATGAATTCGTATAGTTTATATATTTTGTAATCCATGGTTAAATTTTCGGACTTTAAGATTACAAGGGGCAACTTATTATAAACATGTATCTTTGAGTTTTAAGATTCGATTTTCTTCGTTTTTATATGACTTTAAAAAAATAATATTTTATCTGCAGAGCATAACTTTTACTCCACAGTAGCAACAGGTTATATCCCTTTTATATTGAGTTACCAACACCAACTAATCATGGTTTTGAAATATAAAAAAATTCACAAAAACCTGGCAAACTGTTTTTCTCATTTCCCTTTGAATTTAACGATATTTTCAACTAAAGTTCCCGACTGAATAAAAACTGAATTTTCAACAAAATGTAGCAACCCCTGAATTGCCATTACCCACGAAAGTGTTAATGGCTAAATTACTTTTCATTCTTTTTATTTTTTGTTACACTCGTTGTTGTGTGTCTTTCCGCACAGTACGATTTGGTTTCATTTCAGTTTGAGTTTGGGTTGACTCTGTAACCCTGCGTACTTTTCCCATTTCCATTTTCATTTCAAAACATTTCGACTTGTGTTCTTGTGGTTACGCTGTTTATTTTTCAATTGAGGTTTTGACGCAATTCCGTCAATGACTCCGAATGTTTTATTTATGCTACAGTCAGTGTGTGTGTGTGTGTGTGTGTGTGTGTGTGTGTGTGTGTGTGTGTGTGTGTGCGTGTGTGTGTATATCATGTGTGTGCGGGTCGATACAGTCAATGTAACCCTATCAGTTCTGGATACAAATGTATGTATATGTATTTGAAATAAGGGATCTAACACTCACCTTCATCAGCCGTCGCCGGGTGCTGCTCTCCCAGACTGCCAGGAACTCTTAGCGCCAGGATAAAGGCAGCCAAGGAGAACCACAGTAGTGGGAAGAAGTTATGCTCCTTGTTGTTATTGTTTCTGTTCCTTGTGCACATTGTGGCAATTGCGCACTGCGCCTTTTTGCAGAAGGAGAGCTTGTTTCAGTTCAATCTGTGATTTCGACTCTTATTTGGCTGCCTTATATATTGACAGTCAGGTCGGGCCCTCACCTGGCCCCACTTTATGTGTTCGTGTGTATGTGTATATGGATGTGAGCTCAAACTTTTCGCTTTGCTTTTGTTAATTTAGCGTTTTTCATAAGTTTTTCATTGCGCCAGACAGCTTTTCCCAGTAACTCGCTAAACTTTTTCGAGTTTGTATTGTTCTCATCGTATTGAATAGCCTTGCATCACTCTCTCTCTCTCTCTCTGTTTTTCTCTGTCACTTTTTCTATCCTTTTTCAATCGTTGTGTTTTTGTGGTTTTTCGTCAATTCAATTCGATTTGATTTGCATTCGGTTTTTGCCACTGACGTGCGTCACTGTAAATAGAAAATAGAAAGCAAAACATTTTCACGTATTAGTTTTCATTTATGCATAGCGACAACAACAACAACAACAACAAAAACAACTACTGCAAAATATTGAATTGCAAATAAAATAAATCAAAGAATTCCTGAAAACTTTGTAGTTGGATGCTTTTTCAAAGCATGCAACACATTTTTGCTCTTTTCATTAGTAAAATTATTAAACATTGCGATAGCGATTTGTCTTTCAGAATTTTAGATGCTCTTGTTTTGCGAAATTAAATTTATCTGTGACATACTGTATCTCAATCAGATATAGTTTTCAAATTGTCAAGACAAAACATCAAAAGGTTTGCATAATTTTATAGAAAATAATAGAAATTCGTACAATGTGAATAAAAGTCATAAATACCATAAATGTTACAGGACGAGTTTAAATAATAATTGTTAAAATTAATTTAGATTTTTCTTAAATTTTCAGCTCTAAGGCATAATCGTTATTAATGTTAAACCAACAAAGCCTGTTAAAGAGTTAAAACAACAATTTGACACGCACATAGCCCGAGAATTGACGAAAATGCCTTTAGCCAAGTACAACAAGAATAATAAGAGCAACAGCAGCGAACGAGAAAATGGAAAAGCTTCTGGAAAAATGACTCATTTGGAATGCATGACCCCTGCCGAACTAATGTAATCATTTTGATGGCAACTATTTAAATATTAAAAATGCCCGAAAGCGCTCAGAGTGCTCGACAGGCACAGCATGGGAGCAATATATTTTTGATAGATTACAGTACCAGACCAGAGTCCCGCTTGGAACTGGCAAATGGCCAAGTTGATGGTCAACGTCGAGGGCCGAGTAAATAATAAATAAATAAATAAACAAATACATATTTATTTTAATATTAAACAAGAAGGGAACATTTTTGTCAACCTTTCAACATGACAATACAAATTGACCTCAATTTTTTATAACAAATACTGGAGTCGACAGAAAAGGGAGCGAATTTAACCAAAAATAAACGCACAAAGTAAGCACAACAAAAACACACAAACACACAAACACACACACACACACACCACTTTGAGTTGGGGGCTGTCATTCACAGTGAAAGTCTCGTAGTGTGTGTGGCCAGGTGAAATATTGCTTAATATGAAGTAAATACAAAGATTTAAGTAGCAATCAGGCTCCAACGAGCTACTTCTTCTTCCTCCTGATAAACTTTCCCCTCAATATGCTCTAGTTTATTTCTTCTATTCTGCTTGAAGCAATTTCCCAAGATTTTCTCTATTTACGGGACTTACCCCCTCACACTTATGCACAAACACACACCCGTACTCTTAATCATACACATACATTTCCATTGACACTCTAACAGGCGAACAGAACAAATGTGAAGGTTTCAATGAGACCAGGACCGCTTAAGGGTAAAAACAGGCCCATTAAAAATTGCCATATGTATATTTTTTGATTTGCTACCATTAACAACACAACACTAACAACATAACACAACGTTAACAGGAAACTTGAATTTAGTTCTTCAATTTAACATTATCCAAGCAATCAATCGGTATCGCTTTCTGATGTATCTGATCCATCTGTTCCTTCATCACTATCCACAATAACAATACAGGGTTTTTCAAACTTTTTTATATAATATGTAAATCTTCTGCGACAACACGGACAACGATGATCGTTAGGTACATATTTACAAAATTTCTCCATGCATTTCGAGCAAAATGAATGATTGCAATTTAGGATCACCTCGTCTTCCTTTGGCGATAGACAAAAGACGCACTCATCGACTTCTTCGTTAATTTGCTCCATTATATAGCTTGGGAATCTCAACAATTTTAATATTTTCGTAAAAATAATTTCAACGGGTTTACAAAAGTAAATGCTTCAAAGGCAACGTTGATCGGACTTATTTATAATATTATAAAAAATTGTAAGGTTTTCGATGCGGCCTTTTACCAAAGCGGCTTGAGGGGCCGCTCCTGTCTTACTTAGCCTCGCACTGTGTCTAAGGTGAGCTACAATTTTCGTAACAGCATGAACAGGAGCGGAGTAGGAGTATGGGAAAAGGAACTACCGAGTGGCAACTGGCAACTGGCTACAATGCATGAGTTGCCATTCATAATATTAGCGCGTCGAGGCGATGACGACGATGGCAACCAGGACGAGACAGAGTGTAGTACAAACAAAGGCTCGAGCCATGTGCAAGGACGTTGTTGTGGGCTCGACAACGAATTGGTAAATAGAGGCAACAGAGGTAAGAGAGGCAGGGGCAGAGACTGAGACTGAGACTTAGGCAGTGGCAGTGGCAGGAAAGAGTGCCACAAACTACACGTGTACGCAAAGCAATCAACAAGCAGGATACGAGTCGAATGAGTAACATAAATAATAAAAACGAGAGTCGCAGCCAGCACCTACTATCCCTCTCAATCTACCACTCACAATATTCGCATGAATGATGTTTGAATGGTAAATGTGTGAGTGGCAGACAGACGCAAGGATAACTTGCTAGGAAGGCGTACAACTGACAGGACGCTGCTTATTTATGCTCTGCCTATTGGCGCCACTTGAGACCCAAGACCTCAGACCTGGAAGAAACATACCTCATTCTCATTTGAATATAGCGTAAATAGAAAATATTTATGTATTATGCAAAGCGAAATGCGTAGTATCCATAGAATTGGCGATGGAGCCAGAGAAGAGATGAAGACATTGCCAAATAATAGAAACCTGTTGGCTGAAAATCTAATTTTCATGCACGAACCGGAGTTCCATACGTATTCCTACGATTCCCAACGAGCCTAGTACGTGTAAATATACTCAAATTTACCGATAAGGGTGCGGGCACACTGGCAACATCCACGTAGATCTAGGGACATTACTCAGTGGCATGGTGAAGGAAACGAAGAGTCGAACCAGCACATGGGTATTTAATTTGGGTTTACGCCTCCGTTCCCTCTGTCAAGATTATGTGAGTCTGGTAAGTGCAGATGTTAAATGTACGAGCAAAGTTGCTCCCTTTCTTATGTACATACATTTGTATCCGCAGTCGACCGGATAGATGGCCAATTGTTTATGAGCCTATTGTCGAATTGGGCTACGTGTATTTGGAATAACTGTGTAAAGCGTAAGACAAGATTTGTATTGGCCAAAGTGATTGGTAGTAGAAGATCCCAAAGGAGTTTTGAAACACTTTTTCTTGCTTCTTTGCGCAGAGCATGCTTCAAATCACAATTGGGGAAATTTATGTAAGCTTAAAGCCTGTCGCCCTTTAAGTTTTTCAATGCTTTTCCCCTCACGTTGCCAAACATTCACGGAAGTGTTCCTTGCCAAGACAATTTACATAAGTGATTTTCTTCTGAGTCTGAGATGAATGATGTTTGCTAGGTGGGTTCCAGCCCGCTTTCCATGATCTCTATATTCCCGGAGATTGAGGTAAACTGCGTCAAAACAGGACAACTTGATGCCAACAAATTTATGAACAGAATCTGCACATGCAAAGTAAATTACGAGACAGGTCTTACTTCCAACACAGAGGCTGGATAACGTCACATTGACAGCTTCTAGTTCTTATTTGACTGGGATGGATGGTCGGACATGGGACATGGAGAAGGGGGTGTCGACATGGTGCCAACACTGTTGTTGCAGTAAGTGAAATTAATTAAAAAGGACGCATGGCGTTAGTCAAGGATTGTTGGTAGTCTGTGGCAGACAGCAGGACACCACGACAGACTTGCAAGCACACAATGAATGGGCAAAAAGATGTCAACACTTTGTTCAAGATGATGACGTCGTCCTCGTCCTCCCCGTTCTTCTCCGCATTCTCATTCTCATCCTCATCATCGCCTCATCCGTGTCGTTGTTGTACTGTCCATTGTTTGCTGTCATTGTTTCATATTGCTCTTCTCATCGTCAGCGGCGACAACGTCGTCCTTCTGCTGCTGTTTATGAAGTGCCAGGATATCTGCACGTCGCCTGAGAACGGGGCGCATTGTTAATAATAGAATCTTACTTCTATTTTTGCTCGTTTCGCGTTGCAAACTCACAGCAACAGAAACAGCAACAATAAGCACTTATTCTTTATTTTGTTTCCACTTGAGTCTGCAGGGAATTTCCTTTGAAAGAGGTTACTTTGCTCTTTCAGTTTCAGTTTCAGCTTCATCTTCAGCTACAGTTTCAGTTTCAACGTCTTTTTATTTCATTTCACGTAACTTCTGTTTTGCCACTTGAAATATTTTCTTTCCAGCCTTTTATAAATTAATATTCCTTGTTTCTTTTTTAGAGTAACGGGTTCAAGTGTTTAGCGGTTTTTTTTTTTTTTTTGCTTATTTGATTCGAGAGGGAGTCGACTTGACATTTAAATAATTGAATTTAATATTTAATGCCACGATTTTGTAAAGCATCTGTATTTGTCAAGCTCTCATTTCTTTTCCTCTTTCTTTAATATTTATAAATTAATACTCATATATAAATTATTCTGGAACAAAATGGAAATTTCATAGTACTTTGTGCTTTGTCCGCAGTTTACACCACATCAAATCATGTTTAAATTCTGCGGTTGAGATAATTAATTAAATTTGTTCAAGGATCTTTACTCTGGCTTCTTGCTTGGCTAAGCAAACATTTTGCCTAATGAATTTCTGACAAAAGATACAAATTTAAAACTTTTCCAGCAACTTTTAAACCACTTGAATTAGACACAAAAATGACTTAACTAAAAGCCACACAAATCAAAAGAAGAAAAGAATTTCGAAATGATTTTCAAGCTTTCTAACAGATATTCGTGTCCTGGCGTTGTCATGTGGTCCTGTGTCCTCTTTCTCCTGTGGTACACCACAAAAATTTGTTGCACGAAAATGCACAAAAACTTTAATAGTGCATAAACAAAAATTTGTTTCACATGTTGCTATTGTATATTTAGCAAAATGAAAGGCAAATAAATTCAAATTGTATAAAATGTGCAGTGTGAAAATATTTGCGATGAAAAATGCAATGCCAAACAAAACAATTCGCAGAATTTGTACAGTTTTCCATACAAAAACATTGACGTATAAATTTATACATTATTATTTCAGTATATATGTATGTATATTTTTTTAATTAAAAGTAAAAAGCCAATGCGGCGTGTCCATAAGCCCTGTGGGGGTATCTCGACAGGATGCGGGCCCTATAGGCGCCAAAGGAACAACTGAAGCAGGAATCACAATGCATAGGGTTGACTTTTTGACACCCTGGAATAGGTATAAACTACAAGCAACTCAATTGTTTGACGAGGTCTTTAAACTCTGCAAAAATGTGTTTCAGAAATAAGTAATGATAACCTCTAGTTAATTAGGGGAGTAAGCAGTCAATCTAAAATACTTATTTCATTCTCAATTGATTTTTGGAGTAGCAGACTTTTTTTAGCTCTTACAGTACAGGGTATACTGAATAACAGCAGATGGAAATCATAAAAAATGCATACAAGTACAATATGTATAAATAGGTGTAACGAATATTGTTTATTCCTTTAAATGGATTCAAACCCATGATGCCCATGTTCCGATATGTTTTATTTCTCTCTTTCTTTCTCTATCTCTCTCTCCCTCTCTCTCTTTCTCATTCATGCAGCTTATTTTCCCCTTTACCTCCATCTTTCGACTGTCACTTTGTGTAAAAAAGAACAACGTGATTTTTGTTGTTGTCAGTGAAGAAAAAGAGAGCAGCCGCTGCGCAACTCATGGGGATTTTCAGAGGAAAATGCCGTGTAACGAGCCAAAAGGTGCGCCAGACACATCACACACGATACACACACACACACACACACCTACACCCAGAGCTAACCACACACACGCTCACATGAACTCTAGGGATCCTTTGCGTATTTAAAATGTATTACAAAATGCTTGGAAAATTATTTTCAAATGTGCCGCTAGAGAATTTATGGGGCTGGTTGCAGTCAGCAGTTAACAGAGGCGGCGGGCTGTCAAGAAGACGAGGGGGTGGAAGGGATTAGGTTTCAGACATTGGTTAAAACATGTTTTATTGGCTCACTCGCGTGTTTTTATAAATTTATTTTCTAGGGTTGCAAATACTTAGAAAATATTACTGACTAGAAGAAAAGTGTAACTGTAAGAGAGGGTATCAAAAACGTGGTAAAGGTAAAGACATTGAGAGAGAGTGAGAGAGAGAGAGAGGTGGGAGGGTGAAAAGCTATACGACAAAGGACTTTGTCTGGCTGCTTTATACTTCGCGGTTTTCATGGCCTACGCACGTGCCACAAGAAGCCTGCGATAATTGTGAGTGTGTGTGAAGGTAAGAGTATGTGCAGGTGTGGGTGTGTGCATTAATTGACGGTTTATATAGCTATTCTATTACATTTATTTTGGGGGACAGGATCTGACAACCAGATACTCATAGTGCCAAGTGGGCGTCTCGACTGACTGTCAATTAATTGGCTGCCGCGTGAAATTAATTGGATTTTTACGCACTTTATCTGTGTTTTAATTACTGCGTGTACGAGAAGAGTGTTAGGTACTGTACGATTTACAGTCACAGCCAAAGGTTTTCTTCCACAGGCAATAAAATTTATTTAATCACGTTTAGTTAAGTTATCGATTTTATTTAAGTAAATTGACAGCAACACGTGAAGTTTATCAGTGTTTTAAGAACCGCTTGTAAGTAAATAGTGTTAGGCACTGTACGGGTATGACAATTTAAAGTCACAGCAAAAGGTTTTCTCTTCAATTGACAATCTTTTGTTTGTGCAGACGAGCATTTAGTTAAGCTATCGATTTTATTCAAGTAAATGGACATCGGCAGCAACACGTGAACTCTGTCTAGGGACCATTAACTGTTATCTACCCCACTCCCCAATTACTGCACTACCTTCTGAAATGTACTTTGAATTATGATGCGTATGCCATGTTATAACCACCACAAGAACAACAACCACCGTAATACCTGTAAGTAACACACATATAAACAATCACAGACCACTTTGGGCGCAGCGTCGTCGTCGTCGGCACTTTGGACATTACGGAAAAGTTCCCTAACTCACCGTCCAGACACACACCCACACACACACACGCACAACCCTAAAGCTGACGCCAGCCAAGCCCCCGGACTCTCACTAATGGAGATTAACTTTAACCCACATCGGCGACAACAAGTAGCAAAGCTACGGAACTCGAAAACAGTTGACTGACAATACTAGAAAATACCCTTTAGTAATTGAGATTAAACCAAAAAAAACCTCAAAAGCTTATTGAAACTCAATGCTTTTTGAGACGTGTATATTTATTATTTTAAAATAATATCCTAAATATTAAAATATTTTAAGAATATTAAGCTTGCATTTTGCTTAGAATACTTTTGTTATTACTTTTATTAAATACCTCTAAAAATGCTTGCAACTAACAGTTACACATTATACCCAACCATGACATTGTTAATGGGTATGTACTCGTGTGTACAGTTTATATTGCGTTTTTGTGTCTCCGGCTACAAAGCTTACATTGACATATGCACAGAAAAACACGTAACAACATCACGCAGGCTAAAGTTGAGGCTGAGACTGGGAATCTCATGGAGGTGCAGGATCCAGAGACAAAGGGGGAGATGTTGGGTCACGCACAGCGCGCAAATTTTTCATCGTTAACAGCCATAAAGAAGGCAAAAACCGACGAAGCTGGCAACTGGTTAGCCAGGAACTGAGGATAGCCAAGTAGAGTGGTCAAAATCCGAAGAGAAGGGGGTTGGGACGAAGCGACAGACCACAGCTAATGCAAAAACAAACACAGCAACCAAACAAATTTGCACAATGCATACAGAAGGCGAAGAGGATAAACGATATGGAATAGGATAGCAGAGACGAAGGCAGAAGAGATGTGGTGCAAGATGGCCCAAAGGAAGAGGTAGAATATGAGGAGGAGGAACAAAAAGAGGCAGTGGCTGCTAATAACAAAACAAGCGAACCTGACAACAATAGTTGCAACAACTACAACCACAGTTGCAATAGCACATGTTTACTGTTTTTATTTCTCATTATTAACACCATCCCCACCCCACCACCCCCAACCACTTCTTCCCTTTGTCGGCATCTGCTTTGGGGGCTTTTGGCTTTGGGGCTGTTGTCGCTTTTACACTTTGCCATCGGAAGTACACAGCGCCAATTATTAAAGGCGGTTCGACAACAACGAAAAAAAAGTAGCTTTACAATTAATTTGTTATAACTGCGCGAACGTTCATGGCGTTGTCACAGTGGAACAAAGACAATTTAAAGGCAATCAATATTGCTTAAATTCATCAACAATTGTTTCGTTGAAGATGTAAATTGTGATTGATTCTAATTTAAAATTGACAATGGTTTGTTTTAATTTTACTCATTTTAACATTTGGCTTAAACAAACGTTCAAGTAATAAAATATTTCATGTAAACAATGCAATGTATTATTGCCTAAAATCATTTACAATTGTTTTTGTTAACGATATTAATACGGATTGATTCTGATCGTTAGATCATGGCTTTAAATAATAGTATTTGTTTAATTTTAATATTATTCTTTAAAAGATCTGTACTAAATAAATGCTTTTAAATATCTGTCAAAAGCACTGCAGAATACTTTCAGTCAATATTATTCTTATATTGTCTCGAATGAAAATATTCAGAAATAAAATAATTTTTAAATTTACTTTAAAGTCAATTACCATGAATCTTATATAACTATTTATAAATTCTATACAAAGAATGAAACCATACGCTTAATTGAAATTTCAGCATACAATTCATTATATAAAAGTATTTAAATGTTTGTTCTTTAATACTATCAATTTGCATACTATTTATTACAGAGTTTCAATACATTTTTGGGCACACTGTGCGTATGCTGATGCGTCACAATATTCCACAGTGGCCTGTTCTTGTTCTGCATTTATAATATTGGTTATGCATACACTAATGCATACACACAAACACTATACTACACACATGTGTTGAGTGTGGCGCCAACTTCATGTGCATGCCACCTAGCTGGAATCCCTCGTCGGCATGCTCCTGTTCCCTTTACCCCATTCTAAGGGGCCATTTGCAATCCCTTTAGCTGGCGTCTAGCACAGTGAGGGTGGTGCAGAAGAAAGGGGACTAGGCGTGAATTATGACCTATTGAAACCTCAAACAAGTCGCACCACAAAATACAAAGCACCACACACAGACGTCCATTACAACACCTACGCGCCCTAACTCATTCCATCATGCCCTCGGTTGTGCAACATACGAGTCATATACATATGTATGTAACATACATACACTCCTTTCTTTCTTTCGTTTTATATTTATTCATTATTTTTTTCTCTTTCTCTTTCTATGGGTCTCCGGACTCCGTTCTTTTAGCAATTTTTACTTTATGACTTTATTTTGTCCTCGTTTTATGCATTTTTTATGCTCCGTGTCGCGGTTTTCTCACTTTGTTGGTCGACAAATCCACTGCCAGTTCCCAGTTCCCAGTTCCCAGATCCCAGTTGCCAGTTGTTCTTCCCGATCCCAATCCCTATGCTCAACTCCCCGCACCCTTTGCCATACCCTTTTGAACAAAAAGTATTACCACCCGCCCTGTGTCTGTTGTTGCACTTAGTTTTCATTTTGTTGTTGTTGTTGTTGTTTGTTGTCGACAGAGTTTTATTATTTATGCATTATTTAGTCGAAACGACAATTATAGGTTGTTAGGAAGTTTTATGAGCCCAGGATAATGTGAGACATGTGTGAGACATAAGTTAAGTCAAGGCTCCCCAAGGATGAATATCCACATTGACAGAGGTGCGGCCCTTTAACCCTTTTGTAAGTTAACTTTCACCCTCAGTCTGTTATACATATATATATCTATGCATATTACATTAAGTATATCAATAAAGTGATAATAGAGAATACCAAGTGGTTGGGCCAAAAAAGGATATTTAAAGATAAACTAGCTGAGTTTATCCGCCCCATCTCATGTTTTTTAAGCCTTTACAAAATCTTTCCACTTTAAGGGCTGTAATATAAAAAATTCAGCTTTCTTGTCAGATTTTTATAAGCCCATAAAAAGAGAAAAGATTTATAAAAGATACATATTTATAATTGCTAAAATAAAATAACTGTATATTTAGATATATGTATATTCATTAATTAAGTACGAATGAGTACAAAAGAAAGGGCAAATCCCTATCTAAAATTATTTTAAATAGATATCAGTCAAAGCAGTTATAAACGTAATTAACTTTATGGCAATTAAGAATTTATGACTGGTTCCACAAGCACGTCCATAAACCCCAAGCAGTTTCAGCTTATATTATACATTAAAATAAAACTAGTTCGTACCAAGATAAAAATCAGAAAAAATACTATAGAAATTACAATAATAATAATGCAACAAAATAATTGTGAAGTAAACATAAAGTTGGATAAATTTAACGCAATTTGGCTTGCGATAATTAAATTAATTTTCCAGCCCAGGCAAGGAAGGAGCTAAAGATGGGGAGGGGAGAGAGTAAGTAAGGACTGAAAATTTATTGGAAAAAGGAGCGAAAAGAGAATATGTAATGAAACGAAATGGGGGAAAACACGCGCCGCACTGTGCATTAAAGGAGAACTGAATTATGTACAATAATAAAAAGTTATGACTGTAAAATTTTTTAATTGCACATTTGGGAGAATTTCTTTCTCTTTCTGCTTCTGTTTCTGTCCTTGTTTTTGTTTATTTAATTTTAAATTCGTGTGCACACTTGTGAACGCTATTTGTATTTTCTTTTTTGCCTCGTTTTGGTTTTTTATGAGCTACATTTTCCGGGCAGGCGACACTGAAACAACTTCATCGACATTTTTCCATTCAAAAATTTGTCGCAAGACAATGACAAAGTTTATTTTGGTTTTTGCGGTGCTCGAAAGTGAAACAAAAGTTAAACACTTGGGCAACAAAAGCAACAACAAACAGCTGCTTTTAACAACCTTGTTGTTATTGTTATATCTCTTGTTGTTGTTACTTTTGTTTTCGACTGGGCAAACATCGTCAGGCGGTTTTTTGTTTATGCGAAAAATGAGCGATTAATGGCCTTTAGGCAAATGCTTTCCACTGGCTTTTCCTCAATTTGTTTATGTGTGCGTGAGTGTATGCATTTTATGTTTACTCTTGTTTTTTCTTCTGCCTGAATAAGGAAATTGAATTTATTAGCAGACATTTCGTGGGCTTTTGTTGCCCTTAAAGAGCTTTTGGGCTAAATTATGAATTTGGGTTAAATTCGACTAAGTTCAGACAATAAATCATATTAAACATTGTAATACATATAACTAGTATATCTGAGCTACCATAGATAATTGGATTGGATAATAATCAAAGTAATTAACATTCAATTCAACTATCTCTGTTGCTTTGCATTAAATTTATTGTTCCCACTAAGTGACTGACTAATTGACAGTCTTTCAATTAGAGCCTGTTTTGACGTAGCTCCAATTTATGATAGGAAAACTAAAATGTGGCTCTTGCAAATGCCAGTTTTCAGATTAAATTCAGATTTCATCCATTTAATTAAAGTACATCGAAAAGTTTTAATGAACAGCTTAACGCTGTGCGGTCGAAACTTTATTTACTTAATGTTATGTATGTTTAATTCCATTTGTAAAATCTGCATCACGGGTAAAAGTAATATTTGAACAAAGAAACAACATTCAAACAAATAACCCATTATCCCTTAATTAAATATAAAATAAACACATTTAAAAAAAAAGGTGTTTTTTATACTGCATAATTCCAACAACTGTAATCCTCTGCACTCGTTAGGAATAACATTTACTGGCAGCTGCAACAAATTTGAAATAAAAGTTCTTAAACTGAAGTTATGCATATGATGTCCCCATTTAGACTTTTGGCTAATTTGCTTCCGACTTCTCTATGCATTTGTGTTCTTCTCGTTCTTCTTTTTTCTTTTTAGACCCAGTACTTTAAAAAAGTACAAATGGGTCTATTAAGTTTGTGCAAAAAAAATGTGCGTAACAGGCAGAAGGAGGCGTGGCAGACCCCATAAAGTATATATATTCTTGATCAGCATCAACAGCCGAGTCGATATAGCAATGTCCGTCTGTCCGTCCGTCCGTCTGTCCGTCTGTCCGTCTGTCTGTCCCTTTTTTGAACACCTATATCTCAGAGACTATAAGAGCTAGAGCCACCAAATTTGGCATGAAGGTTCATCTGTATATCGCATTGATGAAGTTTGTTTTAGATTTTTGCCACGCCCCCCTCCGCCCCCGTAAATTTGAAACAAAATTTCAAAGTCGAATAACGAAAGCACCTTTAATGCTAGCGATATGATTTTTTTCACACATGATAAACTTTATAGTCCAATCCTGTCCTGAAATTTTTATCCGGATCGGATAATAAACGGATAGTATACGGCTGATCGAAATTTCGAAAATATGAACACCTAGATCTCAGAGACTATAAGAACTAGAGACATCAAATTTGGTATGTAGGTTCATATATATCTCCCATTGATCAAGTTTGTTTTGGATTTTTGCCACGCCTCCCTCTGCCCCCGGAAATTGAAATACAAAATTTCGAATTCGAACTGAAGGAGCCCCTTTAATGTTAGCGACTTCATTATTGGTATATATAATATACACTATGGTCCAAACCTGTCCAGAAAATTTCATTCCAATCGGATGATAAACACGGAAGTTATTCAACTAACAATGTTAAAGGCAAAAGGAAGAAGAAGAGACGCTAGCGGCCTCTATGTTTATCAAGTGGCGCCATCTATTGATGGTACGCAACATTGAAGAACAATCTTTAGTGAACGCTTTGCACTCAAAAAGTACTGGGTCTCCTACTGTCGAGCTTGCTCCACTGTAGCTTACTGTATTTTTTTGTTGGGTTTATTTTAATCTCGCCAAGTAAATTTACAAATTAATTAAAATAACAAACAAAACGGCGACAAAAAGGACAAGCAACAGTCGCTGAGTGCCGCATAGAGTTGGATCAGGGGGGTCAGAGGTCCGAAATCTCGGCATAAAAAATGCGACAAAAAGTAAAAACAACCGCAAAGCAACAGAGCAAACACAACAACAACAACAGCAAACACAAACACACACACACACATACATACACAAAAACAAAATTAAGGCACTAAAACAGCAACAACAACAACAATAACAATGTCAAATGTCACTGAGTAGTTGAAAAGGCAATTTTCACAAGCGCCTGTCGCAGGCACAACACGAAATAGGAGCCGCTAGCCAGGACCAAGACCAGGACGAGGACCAGTAAATGAAGGGACACCGCAACAATAGCAACAACAACCAAAACAGCAACAACATGGAATAACAACCACAGCAAGGACAACGACAAAGCGTCAGACCGCCAACCACCGACGGCAAATGTAAAAAGTCAAAAATTCTAAGGGAATGAGAATTGGAATGAGGGATAGGGGATTGTGGGCCTGAGGGGAATTGGCATGGAAAAGCGCGCCACGGAAAAGCGCGTAGAACGCACAGAAATAATAATAATAAATGTAGGCAGTGGGTGGCAGGTGGTGCCTTTGGGTGGTTCTCTTTTGGGGTGGTGGGTGGTGGGTGCTCGTTTCGACGGTTTCAGTGAGCACAGTAAATTATAAATTAACGCTGCAGGCGACGCGAGGTCAACGTCGACTTCGCAACGACCTGTGCCCCCTTGCCCCACCATTTCCACAAAGTCCCTCTGCGTCCTCTATCCCAGCTTTGTGGTTTTTTTTGTTGTTGTTGGCTTTTGTGTTTGGTTCTTGGCTCACACACGCAATTGTATATATGTGTGTGTGTGTGTGTGTGTGTGTGATGTCCTTTTCACGTGCGAACCAAAAACGCGGCACGCGTCAAACTGACCGCAACATAAAAAGCGAACAACGACTGAGAGAGAGAAGCAGCCAAGTGGTTCAACAATTGGTGGCATGGAGCCAAAGCTTGTGGCATATACTGAACTGGAGTGAGGTGTCAGAGGAATGAGGAAAGGACAATTCTAGAATTAATTTTAGACGAAGCGAGCTGAAGTGGAACACACAAATTGAAAATAAGATGTGAGCTAAGCTAAGCAGAGCTTAGAGCGATAGAAATTAACTTGTTTAGCAAAGATTTATAAACAATTTTAAATGTTAATTAGATGCCTCGAAAGTTGTTAGCCAAATACGAAGGAGCAAGGAAGAAAATAGCTGGGCTAGGAACTTGCTTGCAAATTAGGTAATTTACGAAATTTAAAATAGACCAAAATTTAAAGTATTTAAATTTAACTGTTTCTTTCAGTAAAGTAACCTCTGAAACTTCTTATAAATTTACTGTCACTACAGATACTAAATTAATTATATCATTTTTAATTTATTCTTAAAATAGGAGTTTTTACTGAAACGAGATTTATATATTTCAACAAATTATGCACTACTCATAAACTCATGAAGAAATCAAAAGCTCTCGAGATTTATAACAGCCTATGTAGAGAGAGTTCACTGTACCTGCTTAATTACAACTAATGTTCAAAATGGACAACACATTTGTTAAGCAAATCCCACTGCACGCTTCAAGTGGGAATTTGAAGTAAGTTTTCGCGTTGCAAGGAGGGTGGGGGTGACATGGTTGCACTTGTCGGGGTATGTTTTGGGGCATGGGCAACATCGGCTGTCGGGAATGGTTGCAGGCTGACTTATAATACGCATGATAAATATGCGGGAAACATGCACTCTGGAAGGGGCAGGCAGACCCGGCACGACATAAAGGATAGCCCCCACCCAGCCATCCACAAACAAACACACACACAGAGACTAACTCACACCCATTTTGGGGGTCAGTTTCGACACGCGTGCACAATTAAAAATTTCATTGACTCGAAACATGGACACGGACGGACATCCGTCTGCGGGTTCTGCAAATGAAGGGGGCGTTGATGGGTTGCGCGGGCGGGGGCGGGGTCGGGCATAAATTAATGCTTAATTAGTATTGTACAACTTGATGGGCATTCATAATATTAATTTATTTTCAACATATGCAAATTACTTTGTTATTTAATCCTTGTTTTAATCCGCTGTCCAAGGAACCGTATCCTTTGCTCCTTCTCCTTATCTATTGTTGTGTTGTGTCCCACTCACTGAGAGCTAATTTAATATTTCAGAAATTTTTTACACTTTTGCACACAGATACACTCTTGCACACACCGACACACACACACACGCACAATTCTTTTGTGTGTGGGACAGCTGCAGTGTCCATAATCTGCATTTAATTTAACGGCACAAAAAAGGACACTCGCCACAGCTTCAATGTGCTTGCTTTGTTCTCGTTAAGATTTTGGCTTTAAATTCCTTTAAATTCTTCCTCTCTTTTCAGTGTTGTTGTTATAGGGCCTCAGGTGCTTTTTTTATGCGGCGACCCGTCAAAATCAGAACTCGAAAAAAGACCGAGAACAAAACGATCGAAGGAGAAAAACACCAACTGACACTGGATGAGGTGTTGGTCAGGCAGGGGAAGCACGCGTAACTCCCGACTGGTCAACTGGTTGCCGTTTTGGATCTTTTAATAGCTTTACTGGGCAGACGATTATTATTATTATGACGACGACGACGACGAACGTACGAACGAACGAACGCGAATCGTTTATTGAAAGTTGCGCCAGCCGCTACAACTACCACAACGTTTGAAACTCTCGGCAACACTGACTCGAAAATTACCGCACGAAGTCAAACGAATGTTAAATAACAGCCCAATGTTTATAGTATGCTATGTGGATTGTGGGTGGATCGCATGCGCTGCTGTCACATAACATTGTGAGAGTGCCCCTGATTCAAATGCACACTGTTAACGGTCAAGGAAGTTGTGGAGTTTCTACTTTTGAGCTGGAGTTACTTAATACAAGCTATTAATGTATATTGAACATTATCATGTGAGTCACTAGGACTGACATCTTCATCATCACATTTACTCCCTCCCTTACTCATAGTCCTCTATTACTCACTAATTGACTGCTAATAGTTTGTAATGTAAACTAATAATTCGTATGTACTTTATTTGCATAAACGTTGATTGATACGCTGTCTATTTACAAGAAAGTACTTTGTGGGACATGACAATACACATGTACATTATACCTCAACACATCTGTAATCAAGTAAGTATTGATGAGTGGATGGATGGAGTTTACATTAAGCGAATGACATACATTTCTGACATGTGTTCCACTGCATGAACAACATTATGTTATTTCTCTCGTGTAAGCACTCTCTCTCAGTCACTGTTATGTTCTCGCGTGCTCTCACTGTTAACATTGTACTCAATGATTGTGGATCTTAATGTTAGCATTTATGTTGCGGCTATCGGGGATATTTTTCTAATAGTTTGAATGAAGAATATTACAACTCTAATGTTTTAGAATGAAGAATTGGGCACGGTATAATTAATAATAATTACTTTAAAAATGTTTAAGGGGCTCTTAAAAGGGGCTCTTAACATTGTTCAATTACTATGAATATTTAGGAGTAACATGGTCCACACTGAGTTTGAGACAACAGTGCTGTTAATCATTTATTAAGAATACTACGTTCCACAATTCGGAGTAATGTTATGTTAACAAAGATTACTTTATGTTTTACTGACCTACACAATAAAAAGAAGCTTTGTCTTTTAAATATAATTTAAAGCATTGTTATTTAAAAATAACAATAATTTAATTTCACAAGATCCGCTTTTAAAATTTAGTTGTAAAATTTAAAGGTAGAAATTTACTTTATATACAAAAAATCCCACCGAAATTTCAATTGAAATTTAAAATCAAAGAAATGAAAATATGTCAATTACGGGTTATTTATAATCCAACTGAGAATTTCTTTTTCATTTTTTGCCTACGAACAAATATTCTGAATAAAATGCAGGTAACAAAAAATCCGTTAAAGTTATCGAACATTTAAATCACCGAAAGGCACACAGGAGTCCGATTGTTTTGATTTTTATCAGAAATATAAGCGATTAAATCAGAAAATACGCAACAGAACTCGAGATTCAGCTTTGTTTAGTTTTGTTTTTGGGCGACGAATGCAATTTGAATAGCATGAAGGATAAAAGCAGAAAATGCATTTGGATCTGCCTTTTAAAGTATCAGAATACGCCTTCAGAAACAACAACAACAAAAACAACAACAGAAATCAACAATAAAGGCAGAAAAAATAACAGCGATTTTAATACCAATTAGGATACTTTTTCAGTCTTAACTCGTGGTACGGCAAATGAAATGCGAATGGAGCGATAAGTGGATGACAAAAAAGGGAGGGACGGAAAGAGGGGAAGAAAGCAGCAGCAACAACAACAAAAACAAAAACAAAAACAACAAATGCAGTGCCCAACTAAAGAAATGGAACCTGTTCGCTTGGGCACGCGGCAGGTACGAGACCATAACAGAAAAAACAACAACAAATATACTGGGCAGAAGTGGAAAAAATGTAAAACTAAATAAAGCAAGACAGAAGCCGAAGTAAGAGAGGGAGAGGATGAGGAAGAGGGAGAGGCAAACGGGGCTGTAAAGATTAAAATCAGAATGACAGTAAACAGCAGCAGCGAAATGAAGAGCGAAAGAAAATAATGCAAATTCAGATGGGTATCAAAAGTTGAAGTTGTGATAGGTACGAGAGCGGGGGCAGAGGGCAATGGACAGGCGGACAGAGATAGACAGACAAACGGCAGGACAAATGAATGGGCATGGACAAAATGGATGGGAGATAGAGGATGACTATGAAGCATTCATCTAGAGGCAACAATACGCGCGTTACACGGCACAAAACTTCAGGGCTAAGCCCTGCCCCTTATTCCTACTACAAGTACATATATATCCAAGTACCCAGAAGAGAACAAAACAGAACAGAACAGTTCTCAGGTTATTGACCCATTTGGTGTGCAGTCGACAGCAGTCAGGCATTCAGCATAGATGATAGCCAGCAAGTGGTCCCAGCCTGACGTGGCCATAATGAAAAGATGCAACTGCCACAAAGGATAAACTTGTCAGTCATCATGGCAGTGACGAGCTTCAAGGAAAAGGAACACCCATCACTTCCAGCTTCTTCTACGATTCTAGATAAGATTGTATTCAATAACAACAATATCTTTCAGTGTAACATCTTTTTACTCAAGTCGGAAATTTAGTTAGGATTACGATTGCCAGTTTGTCCAAAAGTCGAGCAGCTTCAATTGCTTTTACATTGCATTTAGCACTTTTATTGTTTCTCTTGTTGTTGCTTCATAGATTATACATTCCCAGTCACTTAGATGAACTGGCTGGTCCCTTTCCTCCCCTTCCAACTGCCTGTCATTTGCATAGTCCGACCAAAGTCTTCATTTTAACCTCAACTCAGCTTGTTTCTGTTTTTATTTCGGTTTCCTTCTGTCTGATTTCTAATTTCAGTTGAAAACTCTTTAAAAGGTTGTCCCGTCCGTCGGTGAAATATCAAAGAAAACACAACAAATAAGAAAATGTTGTCTTCCTTTAGTTATTACAGCTTTAAAATGCTTTCAACATGTTACCTAATGTCCTGTTCCAGCTCAGCTACCTAAACTGTGTCCACACAGCACAGACAAGACCAAGTTTTTCACATAATCTGCATTATATTTTCATTGTCTTTCCAGTCTGTCCAGTGTTTTTGTTGTTGTCGCACCTGTTACACATTCTGTTTCGAGAGCCTTTTGTCTTTGAAGGCCCTTGAAACTGGCCTGGCGCTTCGATTTTATAGCCCTCATTAAATGCGCTTCGCTCACAGGTATTTTCGCGTCTGAAAATTCATTCAGTTTAGCATTTTAATTTTATTGCTTTTTCCCGTAGGGTATATGAAATGGGTTCTACAGACAACAAACGGTACGAGAATATAGTAAGTAAGCAATTTAGTTTAACTTGTTATTTTTCATTTTATTGGAGCAAGCTCTCCTTTGTATGCGTGATGGAATGTCATTTGAAAGACTTAGAAAAGGAAAACTAAGTCACAGACTAGATAGAAAAGTAATGGTAGTTTTCAAATCAAACCTTGTAAGACTTTTCTTAATATAATTAAGTATGGGAATAAATCAATCTTCAGTTTTAGGAAAAAATAAGTCATAATCAGACAGACACTAAGTATATGGAAAATTTGAAACGTAAATGATAGTTTTAAAGAAAATTCCTGTTAAAGTTTATGTAATTAAGTAAAGGAATAAATCTGCCTTTTAGCTAAAAGTTAGTCTATTTTAAAGTGTTATTTCGTCCCCAACCGATAGCTTGGGTAAACTCTATTCATGCACAAATTGAGCATCAATTTGGGTGGCATTTAAACAAATTTTACAGTTGTGCGCCTATTTCACATTTATTATATTCCTGGCAAACAGTTCAAAGCAAACGTAAAAGCCAAACAAAAGTGCCGGCGTGCCGTTTAATGAATTTTTATTTGGAAAGAGCCGTAGAGAACCGTAGATGCCGGAGTCCTGTGATACTTCCCGTTCCTCTCTTAACCCTGCATGGAGGTCATAAAAAGGGTTCACAGACGATTTGCTCGAATTAATTGCGCTGCCATTAACGAAGCGAGTCAGAGACAGGAACGTCACTTGACAAAGCCCGTACCTCCCCTCCCACCCTCTATGGCCCTTCCAAAATTTCCCTTGACGAACATTTTCGCCGAAATTACGAGTATTTGCGTGTAATTTGTTTTCGCCTTTGTTCGGTCTGCCTGGCCGATGAAAAAAGAGAAGACGAAATTATAAAACATTTCTGGTTTATTTACTTATTTTTATTTATATATGTGTGTGTATGTGCAGTATTTGTTTTATTTGATTTCATTTTTATTTTTATTTTTGTTTAGGGAGTCAGCAGGAAATGCAAATTGAATCGGGGTAAGCAATCGTGAATCTATAGCAACAGGTTTCCATTAATTGAATATGTTTTTTTCTCTCTGTATTTTACTGTTTTTTGTTGAATTTCCGTTTTGTGCAAACTTTTGAGAGGGCTCCCAATCAATTGGTGAGTTTATTTGTTATTATCAAAATATTTACCCTTTTGGGGTATAAACATCACAAAAGCATTTTTAATAGGCTTAATGAAGAAAGTTGATTGGATTGCCGAGAAAAAAAGGTCACAAAGTGTTTCGCTATACAACCAGAAATTAGAGAGAATGCCAAAGTTCACTGGCGGATTGTATCGGTTTCCATAAAATCTTTAGCTTTGCGTAAACTCATCTCGTTTTTTCTTTCTGTTTTTATGGATTCTGTCTAATATTTCTTCATTAAGCCCATACAAATTGATCAGATATTGCGTATCTTTAGCTGCGCATCAGATAAATTTGTTGATCATTAGAACAACAAATTTTTGATGATTTCTTAATTTGTTTATTCAGGCAACTAAAAGATACATTTAGTTAAACGTAGATACATATCTCAAGCAGTTAAAATGTATACCTTGTTGTGGGTGCTTTTAAAGTATCATTAATAGGCAGTTAACTGTGGAGTCAAATAGTTTTGAGATAGAAAAATGAATCGCAAATGATATTTGGATCAAAAGCAACAAAAGCTACTTCAAATGATCAAATAAAGTGGTTGAATATTGTATCCCTAGCTCTAGGTAGCTGCCTTTAATGGGCCTCATCAAGATTACGCCTTCGAAATCAAGTTCATCCTGTAACCCATAATTATCTACTACATCATATTCAAATTCTCGCCCCCAGACAATAAACGGGTATGAGAATGAGAATGCAATTAAAGATGCGTAGAAGCAGCTCGATCGACGAGTTCACTCAACTATTCGAGAGTCATGGATTTGATTTCTTAATTTCTTATCGCGTCGATTACCTAACATCCGACCTGGGCTTAAGTCATAAAAGCGGTGCGGGCGACAATCCACAAGACAAGAGCCCTAACCTAAGACACCAAATGGTCAGCAATCAAAAAGATACAAAGGGAGAGTGAGAGAGGGGTACAACGGGAGAAGTATGGAGAAGGTAGTGTTCCCCAATACAATCCAATCCAGTTAATCCCTGGCGTGGCAGCTGCAGCTCGTAAAAAACATCGATGAAAGAGAACCCTTTTCTCAGGGACCGAAACAAAGCCAAACGATTTTTCCAGTTCCAACGCTTGGAATTGGAATTTTTATTGTATCCGCATCTTTATGGGCGTTTATTAATTACCCATCGAGGCATTGATTTTCAGAGGAGTCGGCAATGCTTTTATCAAGACACGAAGACATCTACCTGAAAGCCTCCAAAATGACAAATCCAAGGCGTTGAATTAATTTGTGTCCAGTGGAAGTTCACTCCATTTACGAGTACGTGTATCTCTCTCTTTTGGCGAGGCTCTCGATAAAGCGTTTAGCTTAAGTCGTCTCCACTGATAAATCGCAGCTTCTTGGCGGCGGTTGCATTTCATTATTGATGACGGCCTGTCCGGCAAATGACCAAAATAAAGATAAGACTCGGCCCAAAACAAGACCTGAGAAAATGCAACCGTTCGTCGAGATAAGCTTCCACAACCTCAAGCTCTGTCTGTGTCTGTGTCTGTCTCGGTATCTCTCGGTCTCTGTTTTTCTGATTCTGTCTACACATTTTGGTATCAAGTTCGGAAATTGAAAAAGCATTAACATTGTGCTGTTTGGCCGTAATGAGCTGACTTTAGCCTTGAAGGTATTTCACAGCTTGTAAAGGTAGCCCAAGTTGCGATAGGTGTGAATATGGTGAGAAATTCCAGCGATAAGACTCAACTCTAAAATTTTAATTAAGCATCTGTGCGGGGTAGCAGCTTTTGAGGCTTTAAGGATTGCACGTTAAGTCGCTCACCTAATTGAATCAGCCTTAAAAAAGAGAAGAGGCGTGTCCTGGCATGCCCACCAAAGTAAGGGCAAAGTAAAAGAGCCTTAAACAGATGATATGACAACAACGCGATAAAAAGAAATTAACAACTGTGACACACAGGCCAATACCCTGGAGATGGAGAGAATACAATTAAACAGTCAAAGCTTCGACTGTACATATATTAAATTTGTGTTTAACATGTTTAGCGCAACTTGACTTTCAGTTACAAGGCTTGTCAACTTTTGTGATATTTAAAGTAAAACTTCTTTCAGTTTTAAGGTATCTAAAAGTCGTGCCCCAGCTGCTTTTTCAACTTGTTTTGACAAAGCTGGGACTTAATTTATTATCACAGAATCAAAGGCAAGTCCTTAACTCAATTGAGTATGCCATCTAGCGAGACTTAAGCTCCTTTCAAAATGAGTTGACCGACGAGAATGTAATTAAAACTTATATTAAAGCTCAGAGTATGAATATGGAATTCCTGCATTAGCAACATTATTCGTGAACCGATCATCCAAATGTGGCAAATAGATAGATAGATAGATAGAAATATTTATGTTAGGTTTCTTTATTATTGAAAGTCCCTGCGTTTGTATTTGTCAGGATCATAGAAGGACGTCATCACGATGCGTCCATTAAACTTGCGGCCACTCAAGGCGTTGAGAGCCTTCTTGCAATCCTCGGCAGTCTCGAAGCGGACGAAGACCTTGCCACAGCCGCTTGGAAGGGATTCACCTTTGGGACGTGGCATCTTAACGCCATTCACTTGACCATATTTTGCGCATTCCTGTTTGATGTCGTTGCGTATGTCCACATATTCCTCATCGTCCATCAGATCTTCTGGCAGCACCATATTGAGCAGACAAAGGATCTCAGTGGCCTTACTTGTGGTGATTTCAGAGGAAAACCCAGGCACTTGAGGCACTGGAATCTGTGTGGCAGACAGATTGCGTACTGCGACATTGGCCCGTTGCACGAGGAGCTTACGATCTCCCAGCTGCATCCCATTGAGTCCGGCAATTGCCTGTTCCGTGATAGTGGGATCACGATACTGGCAAAATGCGTAGCCTTTGTTATGGCCCGTCACAGTATCTTTGACCAGATTGAAGCCACGCAACTGGCCAAAGGGGACAAGCAGCTCCTGGACTTGCTCATCATTCAGACAGACGGGAAGACAACCTATATAGATCTTGTGTTGTGAGTCCGGAACCACAGGAGAGACCATGTTCTCTGAAAGGGATCCTATTGCCGAGTCTGAATCTTGCATGGTAGACACTGGGTGATAGTCATGGGGTCGTCGTATTTTTAGGTTCAGGCCACGATAGTTAAGGCCGTCAAAGCCAATGGCCTGGGTGGCCTCATTCATAGAGCGGAACTCAAGGAAGGCAAAGTTCTTCTCAAAATTAATTTGACAGGTGAGCACAGCTTTTCCATCATGCACACCACTATTTAGTCGCTTGATTTGTTCATTGAAGAATGTCATCATTTCCTCCTCGGATGTATTAAATGGAATGTTTCCGACGTATACTCGACGTGCCTGTCGTGTCACAGTCGCAATGGCCGCCGATTCCCCAGTTGGAGGCGCATCCGGCAGAATTCTGGAGGCAATCTGGCCACTGGCCTGCATTGCCTTGTACTGCGATGGAGTGAGATGCTCATAACCCATCGGTGGTATATCCCAGGGTGAACTGCGTTCCTTGCGATGATACTTCTTAGAAGATTCATTATTGAACGAAGTTGAATGTACCGTACGGCGCTTGCCACGGGTTCGTACTCCATTCTTACAATTGTCAGAACGCGATTGATATTTCTCCCTGTTTTCACGACCCATAATTAAAATAAAACTTCGTACTACTTGGTGACAACGAGATAAAAGTAAATGAAAGTCAAAGTTTAGATCTGTTTTCTGACAGTTTATGAAATCGAGGCAAAGGCAACTATGATGAAATTTAAAATCGAAATGTCAAATTGTTTTCCGTTTCTTTCTCTGTCTCTTCACTTCATCAACATTCCTTAACAGTTCCGATTTACATATTCTCCATCATATATGTTGAAATGATAATTGGAAGGCCTCAATTAACTCGTCTATCATTAATCGAGAATTTAACATTCAAAACGAATTAATATAATAAGCTTGCAGCTAAAAAAAAATAAATATAATGTAGCTGCGGGTGCAAACTCAACGATTTCATGCGAATAATGCCTATAATAATTTCTGTTAATATTGCTAATCAATTATAATTGATGGTGCCCCGCAGGGTGTACTAATAGGAAATGTTTTCAAATTCGATGAAGCTGCGTGTGTCGGGTAGAGAATTGGAGTCCCCTTGGGTCTTCGCCATGTGTGGTCCAAGCTAGAAACTGAAGAAAGGAGAAAAAAAAGAGGAAAGGGGCTTCAGGCTTTCAGCATTCCAGGGAAATGACTTCATTTTGGTGGCGAACACAGAAAGAGTCTCAATTAATTCACAAAAGGCGACACAATCAAAATGTCAACTGACACGAAGATGTGCAGAAGGGAAGCAGAAGGAGATGGAGATGAAGAAGATTGGTTGATCCTCCCACACACACTCACACACACACACACACATATTTACTCACACATAGAACCCGCAACAACAACAACTTTGTCGTGAATCAAAAAGGCATTCAATCGAAAAACTCAAACTGTGTGATAATTAATGTCAAGAGAATTGGGATCCCAAGGCGATTCGGGGTTTCTGACTCTGGGTTCTGTGTGGGGGTTCCACATAGAGGTTCAGGTGCTTTACTCTAAAGGATAATGATTGGGCCAGCAACCGTTTAATAGCCATTTGATGGCCAGACGCCGATCGAACAGATAGCCAAGATTTATAACAATTTTAAAGATTCCAATAATTCAATTCGAATTGGCACTTGTAAAGTGCGATGCCACAGACACAATCTCTGAGATGTATTTTCATTAATGCTAAGTTAAATACATTTCATCGCTGTCCAAAAACCAATTAATTCCTTTTTACCAAGTGTTTGTTTTTTTAGGTTTCATAAAAAGATTCAAGCAGAATCACAACCAGAACCAGAACCAGTCCCGACCCCAGACCACATGACAAACGCAATTAATTTTAACATTTAAATTCAGGCAACGCTTCTGCAGACATTGACGATATGACGAAACCTCCCGAAAATCGAAAATCGTTCTCAACATTCTTTGATCGTTCGCCTCGATTTCGATGCTTTTGGTTCGTTATTATTGAAAGGCGATAAATTAATTTTGAACATCAATATATATATTTTTTTGGGCATATTTGATAGGACGCTATAAAAATGCATAACAATGTGCTGAATGAAAATGGAAAATAAAACTCATTATAATGTATATAGCATATCAGATTGAATTGATTTCAGCGATATGAAGTGCTCAAATATGAAATTGACAAATTTGAATAGGGGAATTTAATTCTACTATAACAAAGCAAATAAATATGTATAAATAAATATGTATATTTATTTAAAGTTGATGATTTCTTATTGCGTTACACTGTTCGTAAGAAAATAAGAAGCTATTGAAATACTCATAAGTAACCACACAGCTTATATTAAAAAGTCAAAAAAAATAAACTCTATAATTACGTGTTAATTGAACAATTCTTTGCTATTCAATTTTAAATTCATAATCACATTAGATAGGTTCACATAGTTATGGTTTATAAGATTATAAAATTCTTGGAAACTATTTGTACTCCATTAGGTGTTGTTCCCACACAGTTGGTATTAGTCATTGGCAATCAGACCCCAACTCGGCGTGGTCACATTTCTGGCTCTAATGATATTCGTTTTATTGGTGTTGACGTTTCCCTTTCCGTTTAACCCGCAAAATTGTATATTTGCAGCAGACGTGGTCAATTTTGTTGATATTTATATTTGTATTTATATTGAAATACTCATAAATAAAAAGTTGTTTTTTTTTTAGATGTGATTTTACTCAAATTCGCAAAGGCAAACTATAAAATGATATGTAAAGTACTGACCACACACAGAGAGAGTTTTTGTTGGGAGTTTATCGGGACAACGGATTGGTTTCTGTTTAACCCAGGGGCAAATCAATAAAGAAAGGGTCAAACCCCGATACGTCACAATGAGTTGAAGCTTCGGTTTGCGGTTGGAGCGTTCCATGAAAATGGGACTCATTTTTTGTCAAACATACACACCATAGATGGATAAAAGTTTTAATGAACTGTTTGGTTGGTCAGTATGGTCGGTTAGTTTGTTGGTAAGTTGGTTGGTTAGCTGGTTGGTTGAATGGTTGGTGGATTATTGGGTTGTTCGGTTCGGTTGATGCGTGTTTCAATTGATTTGTGGCCGCAGGCGTGTGAACGTGATTTTATTATCAAATATTTTATGCTGTTAGTTTTAGTAAATTAAATAAATCAACAGAGCAAATAGAGCAAACGATGACAAGCGGCCACCCCTCACCCCGTCTCACTCATTTGTTGTTGGTTTTGTTTATTGGTTTTTTTTTTCTTTTTTTGGTGAAATGTCAACAAGAATATTTCAATTTATATTCTGATGAATCAACAGAAAAACAATTCGCAATGACATTTTTTGTACTTTTGTTTCTCTTTTCTTTTCTCATTTGGGTTTTTCGGCTGCCCTTTGCTTCAGTTCTCTCGTAAATATCTTTCGAGTGCATCCGCAACTACTTCAGATTACAGATTTCAGCATAACAATTTATTTTGATATGTATTTTTATGCAATTTCTCGACAATTTGTCGTCACTGCAACCGAAAGCACCCACCAAAAGCAGTCTGCGCATCCTTCATTTCTTTTTGTGAGGAATTTGCATCATAAATTGTCAGCAATGTCATAAAAGATTTTCTTTTTCTCTTTTTTATTTTTTGTTGTTGATTTTTTGCTTTTTAAATTTTGTTTGTTTTGTTTTTTTTTTGCATGCAACGTCATCATCATTGCTGTTGTTGCTGCAGTTGTCTTTTTATAATTTTTTATGTTTTGTATCCATACATATACTTTTTTGCAATTTGTACTGCAAAAAATTAAAACTAAAGCGCTTGCATTTCACCAGTTTGCCAGGAGGAGACAGAGAGAGAGAGAGGGAGAGGGAAAGCGAAAGCGAAGCGAAGAGAGAATTTCTAATGACGTTCCGGTCTCGGAAAGACGCCGAAATTATCTGCTTAGAGCTTTTGAACTTCTGACAGCGAAATGCGACAAAATGCTGTTAGAGCACTTGGTAATCCAATAACATTCAGAGACAGCATCTTCAAGTTGTATGTATGTATGTATGTGTGTCTTGTAGCTGCACACTGGTAATTGCATTTGCTAAGCTCGAAAGCTGCTTGCAGTTTTAACATAAGTGAGGTTATGTCGCGTTGTTTTCTCTGATGTTGCTTAAGCTTATTCAAGGGTGCCTAGGATAAATATATACCATAATACTCTTGAAGATTCTCTATTTATAATTCGCAAGTTACATGTTAATTTAATACAACTTAGAATATCATAAGTTCATCATAGCTCTAGTTTAATATTCAATCTTAATATATGTAACTACTATTTAGTCATTTTTAGATATTCCATACTAAATTTATTATTCGAAAACTTGTTTCCTCGATTATAAACTTACTTATAGTAGAAGAACCTTAAAGTTGAAAAGCTAATTCTCCCATCCGTGCTTTTAATGGTGTCTGTAACACATCTGTATGCAATATCATCCCCCTTTTCCACTTTTCCCTTTTAGATATCTACAACTGCAATAGAAAGCTCGACAGTCCCTTTGTGGTATTTGTTGGGGTTTCATTTCTCTAACTGCATTTACAATATTTATTTGCTGTTTTGTTCTCCCCCGGAAAATTTAACCCTTGAACGCACTTCAGAAATTGAATTCTATGCATTGTTGCTGTGGCTGTCCGCCAGTTTTCCCCTCTTCCAAAAGTCTTTGCAGTTAAATTTATGTTTTTCCTTTAGCCATTATGGTCGAAATTGTTATAATTCAATAACAAGATTCCTTGGCTGGTCCCTTAACCGCACCCTCAACCTCACCCTCACCCTCACCCTAACCATCACCCACCGTATAGTCATCGTCATTGCTTTGTTCTGATTTCCTTTTCATAACCCTCCATCGTTTCCTGTCCTCCGTTGTGAGGCAAACGCAGAATGCGTTAAAATCAATTCAGAATTTATGCGCTTTGGCTTGTAATTTATTTTATGAATGTTTAATAATCTGTGCACTGGGTAAATTTATGACAATTGCATGTTAATTGCCTGCTTGGCGCCGATATGTCAGTCAAACAGTCACTGGGGGTGGAGGGTGATTGTCGCCCAAGGGCAAGTACCCAACTACGCCCATGGTTATCTGGTGGGCTATGGGCTGTCGCTGAGGGACGGTTGACAATGCGTCTCGTTTTGTTTACATTCAATTTCATAAGTGGCAATGGGGGAGCCTAGGGCGTAAAGTGAGGAGAACATGAGCAACTGTTGTCCATTGTTGACTCAGAGTTGAGCTGAGCTGAGCTTTAATGCCCCTCCTCTAGCCTACTCCCTACGTGGGAATCGGAGGGCGACAACAGTTGACATGCTGAGCACATTATTAGACGCCCTTTCAAGTTTACGATATCGATTCAAGCTTGTTCAGGCATTTCAAAATAAATGGTTACCCAGGGCTTATAGCTTTGAGTGGCGTCTGGGAATTGTGTTCTTAAGTGAAAGCTGATTGTTAATGAGCACATATTGAGGGGCAATTACACTATAAAACATGAAAGGGAAACCACACTTAAAGCTCTCCTTAGAGTCAACACTGGGAACTAACAATATTATTACTTTAAATCAGTACAATTAGCATAAAGAAATTATTTAAGCTTCGATTTTAAAGCTCAATTACTATAAATGTATGTAGTTTTCATGAAGATGCAGGCTTAGAGAATCCTTTACAATCTGTATTCTAAGAACTACATATAAACCTTGACCATTTTCGAACTTTCACTCAGTTGCAGTCTGTTATGCAGAACCTTAAATCATCCATCACAATCTATACTCCAAGAAGTGTATATCAGCCTTGACTTTAGCTGGATTATGGCACAGTTTATAACCAAAACAGTCGGTCAGAGCTTGAAAATCGCAGCATAAATCGCAGTGACAACTCTGGTCTGTTCAGTTTCTCTTTTGCTTGTGTCTCGTGCTTTTGCTTTTGCTTCTGCTTCTGCTTCTGCCTGGCAGCTCTTCATCATCTTCAGTGACACTTGTTTGTCTAAACGCTGTCGCGTGGCGACCTTAAGGGACTGACAGAGACCCCAGTAGAGAGCCCTCTGTACGGCAGCCAGAGCAGCGACCTCGTGATCTCCTCTTCAACATTGCTGCAACAGCAACATAACCACAACAACAACCACAACAACAACAAGAACAACACATACGTTAACTTGAAACTTTAAGATGATTTATGAAACTCTACACATCATAAGCGAATGCGTTTATCATTTTTTACTCTCTTGCCGAAGCTGGAAAAATCTTGAAACTGGCGACGTTGACAAATGACAAAAAACTGCGTCGCGTCCATTTATGCTGCTCTTAGCTCCAGCTCTCGACTCTCGTTTGGGAGCCTAACTGCTCTTAATTTTATCCAGCACGCGCATCCGGCCAGTTTACTAGGCCACGGGAGTAATCCGGACCAGAGTCGGAGTCGGAGTCGGAGTCGGAGTTAGAGTCGACCACAGTATTATCATTAAATATGCAATAGATTCGCTTTTTGCACGCTTCTCTGAAACTTTTAAAGCGTCAGAAGTCGCATAAATTATTCTGTTAACAACTTGTGTCAACATGATCATTAGCAACATATCCAGGCAACAGCAACAACTACAAAGAACAACTACTTGGAATTGTAATATGATGGCATTAAATGTAACTTTTCTATTTGCCAAAGGGAATTGCTAAAACAAACATGTGTAAAACAATGCTTAGACATTTGCAATGTTAATGGAATACTTAATAAGCTTAAGTTGCAAACTAAATGCTCGCAGATAAACATATTATTGAATAAGTTAAGAGCTGAAACACTATTCAATTTCATTTTAATGCTCAATTAATCCACCCGCTTTTTATCTTAATCATCCAAATTCTAGATTTTGGGGTAATTCATTCATTGAGTTCAATGAACTCTGGTCATAGACCCAATAGGTAATCTCTCATTTACAGAACATGGCTCTGTCGATGAGTTATTCGACTATTCATAGACCTACCACTAACAATTACAATTATGACTACGTTGAGGAGTTCCAGTCGTCGTCAGGCACTGCGGAAGTTCTAACACATAAAGAACAACCACAACAAAGTATCTTTTCCAGTTATTTGCAGTCGTTGAAGTGGTTAAAGTGGTTGAAGTAGTCATCGTCTAAGCGCCTTTGCAAACATATTTATGTATATACATATACTCTTTTAAAAGTTATAATAACTAAATTAGGGAATATGTAAAGCTTCTTGGCAAATTGTAACCAGCTACATCGCATTATTATAAAATATATTTTGTAATTACAGATATGTATCTCGATCAAAAAATATATAAAATATATTTCATTAAGTATCTGGTAAATAAATAGGGTACGGCTAAAAACACTTTTCTATTTTATGTAATTTAGAATATTTTTAAGCTCTTTAAAAAATTGCCGTTCTTTTTAATTGTTTTAAAATATTGACTGATGCATTCAATAAATAAATACATTTAATAATCAAATAAATAAATAAGTTTTGCGGATATTTGTATGCAACTTAAGAAATATATGATGTTCCACATAACTTCTGAAGATCTTATAAAGTAGCTCAAATAGAAAGCAACTATTGTTGCAATTTTAAAGGGTATTTACGCTTCGTTAAGCCATTGAAACACTTAGTCTAGCCAAGCTTGTTTATGATTAGAATGCAACTGTGGAATAAATCAACTTAAAGTGCGCATGATTCATACAATTTTTATCGGGTTTATTTAATCGTGCATATTATAGGTACGCACTTCCTTGAAGACTGAACCGGAGTGAAAGGAAACCAATTGGGGGTATCCACAATGCGAACACAATACAATACAATACTATACTGAGCAATACAAACACAATGAAATGCGGGAAAAAAGTGATGATTTTTCAAGCGCCAAACAACGTACATGCAACGCCTAATTGGATTTGTTTCTCTTATTTTTTTTTTTTCCTTTTTTGCCGAGTGTCGAGTCGAGTGTGGACTGCGGAGTGGTCAGCATATGGAGGAGTAGGTTGTGGCACCAGCAGGAGGCGATACTAAACAATAAATGTGGCACGAATGTGCAGACACACAGAACCCATTCAATGGCTCTCCAGGTACTCACTGTATGCTTTGTTCCGTTTGTCGTCGTCGCTGCATAAAGTGAAATTGTGCGTAAAATTCGTTGGTCACGTTTCCACGTCTGTTGACAATTGTTTTTGCCCTGAATGAAGCATGCAACGTTTGCGCTGTTTGCTGCCATTAAACGCTTGTGCAGGTCTAGGTCCAGTCCCATGTCCATGTCCAGGTCCAGTTTCAGGGTCCATATTGCACATCCTCATCCTCATCCCCATCCTCATTCCAAATGTTTCGACTGCAGTTCGTGTCGTTTTCATCGCTCGAATAAGTGCTGCTAATCTTTTGTTTAGACCCGACATGTGGCAAAGACACAAAGACAGAGGGACATAGACATTCGGTGAGGTCCACTGTGAACGTCCCTCAATTAGGCACAACATTTTTGCTGTCCGAGTGTCAGTTTCGATCATATCGCTGAGCCAAATTGCACTGGCGACAGTTCCCGGACTGTAAGTCCATTGGACACACCTTTGTCTGTGTTATTATTGGCAGGGATTTGGACTCATTAGTCGCATTGAATGACGCATGAATGTTCGATATTCTTTCCAGTGTTCTCAATGCAGGGTTTAACGAGCTGCTTGTGCTCGATTCTGTGGTTTCTGGTTCGACTTTTGACTGCAATGGCTAATCAATGAGTTAAAAGCGACATTTGAGCAAAAGATGAATGAAAATTAGTGAGTGTATAAACGAACTATAAACTATCTTTAGGAAAGTGAATCGATAGATGCTTCAAAGATTTCAAAAAATTCAGCCTCCTTGTGGGGAAAATGTGCATCCGATCGCCTTAAATTCCATTCAGCGATGTGGAATGTCAATATACCAACCTACGGAAGCAACAGCATACTATTTTTCCATAAAATCAGTAAGCAGCGAGAGAGGAGAACTGAAGTGGGCCCAGTACTTAGTCAACAGCAAAGAAAAAAGGACTTAGTAAAGGTAAGTACATTGGTTGCTTGGTTGGTTTGTTCGCTTGGATGATTTGGTGGGGAAAGAGGAAGAGGAGGGCGGTGGACAGTTGTTTCGAGGAAGGCATAGGGGTGTAAAGGGTTTCACAAAACAGGAAAATATTGTAATACAAGTGAAATGCTTAACGGTACAAAGACAAAGGGCCAACACTGAAGTAAACGAGATTTATGAAATTGTTATTGAAGCTCCTGCAGGCTCCTTGGGCAAGGGAAGGCCTAGGGTCTTAAACTGAGGTAATGGCAACTGAAGTACGTTTCAAGTTCCTGCAGGAAGAAACATTTGCAAAATATAAGAAGAGTACTTGAGTTAAGAGTGCTCGACTTACAGATGTCCTATAACGAAATCATCTCGACTGTTGCTGCTCATGATGAAAATATGTAATATTTGACTTAAAAAATGTTACAGACATTTGCTCGTAGAGGTGAAACCCATTCTTTTCCTACGGCACAGGGTATTACTGGCCGAATGGGGTCGATTGGCTGGCGAATGTTAGATGCTCAAAGCTTATAAAGGCTTACGTTGCTTGGAAGCGCTACAACAACAATAACAATGATAAAAAGTGGAAACGAAGAGTATGCAAATTTAGAATTCAGCTTGAATTCGAGTTCAAAGAGTACAAACTAACTGCATGTACTTACGATGTGATACTATATTTATCAACTTTATACTTTTTCAACTAATCCTGTTGCTGGTCTTGAAATGCACAAATTATGTGTTCAGCTTTATTCGCTTTCTGACTCCAATATAGGTTTTTATCGATCTTTTTGCAATGAATGTGTTAATTCAGTTGTTGTACTCAACTTTGCTTACTCTCCAATGCCATCCCGATGACATTATCATTTTTAAGTCTTTAGTTAATTTATTTGCTTTAAATAAAATTGGCAACTCTGTGGGTGAACTACCCTTTTATAGACTCTGACCGAAACGTTACTAATTATAAATGATCTACCAAAACTTGACTTTGACTTTGATAAACGGAATAAATTCGACAAAACTGGTTTTAAATACAAAAATATAATTATTTAATTCATTGTAGATAGTGAAATTAGCTATTACTTTAAGGACCAGATCTTCTATAAGCTCTTTTAAGATTCCATTATATTAAAGACTCTGAATTAAGTTTTTCGAATCCCAAATGATCTAACAAATAAGAAATAATTATTTTATAATAAAAGAATGTTATAATTAATCAATGAGAATTGGTTTTAAATACAAAAATATAATTATTTAATTCATTGTAGATAGTGAAATTAGCTATTACTACTTATAAGCTGTTGTCAGATTACATTATATTAAAGACTCTGAATAGAGTGTGCCGAATCATATATGATCTAACAAATAAGAAATAATTATTTTATAATAAAAGAATGTTATAATTAATCAATGATTTAATATATTATACATATTTATTTTTACTACAAAGAAATGATCTTCTTAAAACATATTAGCATAATTATAAGATGTGTTTTTTACTACAGCTTTCTGTTACTTGTCATACGTTAAGCCCATCTGGAAGGTCCTTGACTTAAGCCTACGCTCGGTCTCTGGTAAGTCCACCAAGACAGCAACCAGGCCAAACAATTCCGAAGTGTCCACCCGTTAAACCCCCACAAGAAGAAAAATATTTGTATTTAATAAAGCCAGGGTAAGTGGAAACGTTGGGTCGCTTGACTTTGCATACGACTTGTGGAATTTAATGTATCCTACGGCAGGGGAACAACAACGAAAAGGTCCTTAACAACAACAGCAACAAGAAAAACAAGAACAAGAACGAAAAATACAAATAAAAAACTGAGCAAATGCAAAGCATAAAAAAATACAATAAAATTCGAACATGAAAAGCCTATTTAAAATGCTGACATACGAAATGCGAACGAGCGAATGAACTGAGCCGCTCAACACTTGAGGGCGCCACAGTGCAACAACGTGAACGAGAGAAAAAACAACAGGACAGGATGAGAAGGCGACTGAGCGAATTACCATAAAATAAAAAACAAAAGGCGCGATTCAAGCCAGAGCTACCAACAACACTGCCACCAAATATGTATATGCCGGTGCAACAGCTACCACCCCCCACCTCATGGTATTTCTCATCCCCCACACCCTGCAATGCGAATGCGAAAATATGAAAATTGAGTGAAAATATGTAAATGTAATGAAATATTGTTTTCGCTGGCGGTGCGCAAAGGACACAATAACAGGAGCGTCGAGACGACTTCGCACATGACGTCAAGGATTTACTTAGTTACTCAGACCCCAAATGCCCACTTGGCACTTGCCAGGACCTCCTAAATTTATGCGTAACAAGTCGCTGCTCCATTTATCATCTCTCTCTCTCTCTCTCTCTCTATCTTTTCACTGTTTCCCTATCTCTTCAAGACTGTGATTTACACTCTCGTTTTCGACGAGGAGCCCACAGTCACCGTATGTCGGTCTGACTGTCTAACTGACGGATTGACAAACGGAGGCAAAGTATTGAAGCCGCTTTGCTGTTATTTAAATTATGAAAATTATTCAAACCACAAATGGAATCATCATCATCAGTTATAGCTCCCTTCCCCAACAGCCGTAATACACGCACTTAACTATACTGAAGTGAAGCTGAAGGGATTTCGAATGAGCCACAGTTACCTACAGACAGACAAACAGACAAATAAGACAGACAGACATATGATTATATTGGGTGTCGGGTTGAGAGAGTAAGAATATCCGCAGCCAACTGGCAATAAAAGAAAAGCTCATTTATTTGAATAATGTGAACAGATTTTATGACAGACATTGGAATTCAATAGAATGTTGCATACATATCGTTCATAATATATATTAAATTGGATTGAGAACTTTACAAGATGTATTTCTTTTTTTAAGTAATAGTCCAATATCACAAAATGTGCAAAAGTACTAGCCTAGATCCAATCCGTTTGCAACCATTGCATTGATTCTTACCTACATAGTTCTAGAACTATTGGTTTCTTACCCTAATTGACTTATAAGTAGTTATAAAACTAGTTGTTCAGATACTAGTTGCTAGTTATAGAACTATTTTTATTGATATTAACTGACAAAATCCCTGCAGGGTACACAATTTGGCAGTTGCTTTCAAATTATTTCTATTGTGAAATTTCACCCAAACATAAATAAATCTTCTGCAGATAATTATACTATGTAGTCTGAGTTCTAAGCTCAATTTCATTTCATTTGATTTGGCAGTAGCATTAGTATAGTATTGTACTTTCTAATTAAATAATCGCAATGGCAATTTACAAACAACCAAAGATATTCAATCTAAACTGCCGAGCTGTCAGATAACATGAAATGTACAAATTATAACCACTTAAAATTGGAAAGCACTCAAAATATGGTCAGATTGAGAGAGCAGAAAGCAGAGACAATAGAAAAGCCCTGGTCAAATAAATGAAATGAGCGTTAGCCTCAATTCCAAATGTCATTAATAAATCCCATACGAGCTCCTTTACTGCTTGAATGTGTTTGTGCAAATGATAAACAAATGACACAAAACAACAACATTGCCCAAAATGATTGTACAATGTACATACATGAAAAATTGTCCAAGTATTTGTGTGACAGCAACTGGCAGCTGCAAATGTAGATACAAAGATACTAAGAGATATTCATAGGTAGATAGATGCACAGATATTTACTGCTAATGAGTTAATTCAATTAGGAAAACCACACATCAAGCCAGAAGGGAAGGGAGGGAAAGTCTAGCGTGATCCCGGCAGTATTTGACTTTGCGATTTGACAGTTTTCAATTAGTCAAAGTGTCATTAGGTCACGATGAAATGCTGTCCATGCTGACCAGGTAGACAGTATACCCTATCTTGATGTTGACCATTACACGCTGTGCAACTCTACGTGAGTTGTTTGCTAATGCAACGTATTGTGAATGCTGTGTAATTGATGAATTCCTTACAGTTGATTCCAATTATAAAACAAGTGATCACTCAGAGGGGTATTTGAAGTGTTCTGCCCCAAACATATTTCACTTCTTTTGGGTAATTTGCACAAATTCAATTAACCATCAACTGAAATTGTGAAATAAATAAAAGAACAATTGAATGAATTCGAAAAGTTGAGACTCTACTGTCCGGCCGTTGAGTTGTCAAGCAACACATCCGTAAATAATTAATAGCCCTGGGTCAACCCCTCGATGACCCCTTGGCCGAGAATCGGTTGAGAAGGACACTAAAATCGACATTGCTAATTTAATGAGTTTTCTACTCGCTCAACGTTTTGAGCTTTGGCCCCGAGCTAAAATAAACACTCGAGCGTTAATGTACGAGATATTTAATTTATACATACTAACATCAACATCTGAGTCGAAGCCTTAGCCGGAGTCTGTGTGAGTATGAGTGCTTTTATGGTTCAAGACCTGATGAGCCAGTGAGGTGGCAAGTGGCAAGTGCCAAGTGGGAAGTGGCAAGGAGCAAATGCCAAAGGCGCCAATTTCTAAAGCGTTGTGATGTCCACGTTGCGAGCAGCGGCCAATAAAAATCAAATATGGGACGACGGCAGGTGCAAGTCGAGAATGTGGCCCATCTGGTGTTCAGTTGAGTGGCAAGGCTTTTGAATTAGAACCTGTCAGTTGTGTGTCTATGTGCCACCATCTGACGAGAAGGCCCCTGACAGTCCACAGTCCACAGCCAACAGGCAACATTCTACGTCCTACATTAGTACAGGTAACGACAAGAACTTGGAAATGGGCAGCAATGTCTAGAGGCTACCATCTTGAAGCTTCCAACTCCCAGGCTCTTGGCACGTGGCGATAAAGAAGACATTCATGGCACTTTGTTCGAACATTAAGTGGATTTAATGTAAAGTTTATGTTTTCCTTAGGTTACGTGGTCGATTTCCGTTTTATTACCTTAATTAAAAGATTGGCTCGGTACTCTCGGTTACATTGGCAACGTTAGTATAATCAACGATATTTATGGCTATTTGAAATATTTATTTGGTTTCTTACCATTTTACGGTCGACCTCTAAAGACACACACTTTTATGACCACCTTCAAAAATGTGCACAAAAATTAAAATCGCATAAATTGACCTGTTTTAACGGCCCTGCCAGACATACAACATGATCAACTCTATAAAAGCACAGATCATCATTTAAATTTTTAAAAAGAGTAAACAGTATAGGTGTATTTTGAAAAGATATTATTCTGATAGTGTTATCAGCAACAGATATGTATTAGCTAACAAGGCATATAAAAATGAAATCCATATTAGTATCTGATAATATTACCGAATCAAAACAAATTTTGACACCTCAATCTAACAGCTGGTGGTTGGGTGGGTGTTTATTGCCTGTTGCCACGCATTGTTGTGCATTTTGGGATTGATGTAAAGTTCCGTCTTATGGAGAGATCAGCCATAAATACGGCCATAAATCGACCACGCATTTTGCACACCTTATACTCTGAAATACATCATCAACTGCTAATGTTGATGCTGCAGCAGATTGTTGAGGCTTATCGTGGAGATAAAAAAAAGACAACAAACACTTTCATTTTTCACAGCGATGTCTCTTCGGGCCAGGTTAATCGGTTAAATTAGTCGACAAAGCGCAGAGAGCATAAAACGACTTAACTCTGATTTTCAGAATTCCAATTGTGAGTGAGTTGGCTTACATACATACTAGGGACTGCAGGGAACTAAGCTGATATCATAAAGTTGAATAAATAAAAGCAGATAATACAACACCAACGATTCCACAAAGAATGGGTCATCATTTACTGACCAAACTTGCCTTTCAGATGGTCAAACTAAGCTCTGTGAAATAATATCGATCATAAGATCATTTGAAGCTAAGCATAAATTTCAAATCAAATTCAGAGGATTATCAGTGAGCAATACAATGAAATCTTTACCTGGAGGATTATCAATTTAAACTGCTGCAATAAAAGTCAACCGATTTTATTTAAAATAAAATTTAAAATCTTATCTCCAACTAGAACTCTCACAAACTCTTAAACAGAATTTCTATTTGAGAGATGAGTAATAAGATATGAGTACGAATGGATGTGCGTATACTTGATATGTTTTCATTGGACAGAATATTTATTTATATTTCTCATATGACGAAATTACTCAAAGCTTCTGCACTTTTCACTAAGCGTACGTTTGTAAATTTAAATAAATAACCAAATAAAAGGTAAACAAAATATTTTCTTTGTGAGCAGCTTTTTTCTCTCCTACAATATTTCTTCACAAATCCACTTGCAGCTACAAAATGTATTGTCGTTGTTGTCGCTGTTGTTGTTGTCATTGCGGGTATAAAACGCATTTTACAACTTCTCTTGAGATCCGGCAGAGCGCTTGACAACCCACTTATGGACCAGCAACCAAGGTGAATGCAAACATGAGGTAGCTAACAACAAAGAGAGCAAAAACACATGGCATTACAATGACGAAGCGAAGATACTCTGAAGAAAAAAGTTTATCTGAATATTCTTCAGTTGTTTTCTTATAGTATTTGCAGATAGATTAGAAACCCTAATTAGCAAAGTTGAGTAATATTATTTGAGTATTCGAATATGTATTTGTAATTTTTAATCTAAAACTAATCTCCAAAAATGCATGGCTGAATAAGTTACAAACTCCAATACTCATATTACATCGGAATATTATTATGTATATTTCCATCAAGCCTAGACCCAGAGAAGAGCTTTCAAAAATAAAACGCTGCGGGAAACAAAGTTACCAAAAGGCTTTTCGAAGCTGAAGAAGTCGTTCAAGTGCCGTAGGGTGTGGAGTAAGGTAGGCAAGGTAGTTGTTGAGGGGCGAGGGACGCGACTGCTACTGTTGCGACTTTAATGCAAACAAAAACGGTAAACTGGTAAGCGAGGGAGAGAGTGATGTACAGAGAGGCATAGAAGAAAGGGAGGCAGCAGTACAGCCCGCTATTTATATAGAGTGAGGCCTTTCACTTGGCAGTAGGTTCTCATTCCCCTATCGTCATCGTCATCATCGTCACTTAATTGCGTAGGTTGGTAGCCGTGGAGACGCAGTGCTTGAGCAGCTACTTCACTTTGGGCACTCAACGGGCCTTCGGCCAGAGCCCTATTTGCTCCAACGAGATGAGCACCGTAACCTTCCAAAAATCCTACCCCACTTTTCTCCATCCATCATCACTGTTCATCTTTGCTTCGCACACCTTTTTTGTGGCTGTGTGTGGCTGGCTGTGTGTGTGTGTTTACATTTTTACTAATTTACAGCAATTTTCGTTGTACTTGAATACAAAATGCAACACTGCCTCGCGCACTCACCCTTCACCTTCCCTTGTCCTCCCTTGGCCATCACTTCTCATACTACCCGTGTGCTACTTTATGCGAGTGCGCGGGCATCAAGAAGACGCAAAATGTTTGTTGATGCACCTGCAGCGGGAGAGGCAGAAGCCCAAAAAATAACAAGATGATGCTCAACAGCAGTAAGACCAACAATAACAACTACGACAACAACAGCAGCAACAGAAACAACAATAGTAACTACAAGAGTAACAACAACAATAACAGCCGCAGCATTAACAGCAAAATATTTAAATGAGGTTAAGTTAGTGTAACAACTATTTAGACACACTCTCCACTCTCTCTTTTCCCTCTCTCTATCTCTCTCTCTTTCTTTCATTTTGCCTTCCACTTCTGCTATTCCGTTTGCACTCGTTAGTTACTTGTTCTTTTACTTTTTTCCTTGCAGTTTTTCCCGAGATTGCACAAAACTTCCAAATTTATGCAGCTGCTGTACCAGTGAGTGTGTGTAGGTGTGTGTGTGTGTGTGTTTATATGAGGGTTAAATTCTTCAGGCCAACGCTAATTGGGTCAAGCACTCCAACAGTTGACAAAGAAACCTGTTACACCTGCAAAAGTTCCTCTTAGTTAGACAAGAATTTATATATGTATGTAGTTTGTGTGTTTGACTGTGTGCATGTGTGGGGGAGGAAAATAGTTTTGAGAGATACAATGGATAACTACAGAAATATATATTAAAGTGGAGCATTGAAACAGATATTTCTGATTACAAAAGTTCAAGGCTATGACTTTAGTACTGTTCTATTAAATATGGAAACGTGTAGTCGCATTGAGTACATTTTTGTCTTTTAATTTCTTTAGCTTTAATAAAACTTAATTTGCTTAAAAATAAATCATTTTATTTTTTATCACATCAATAAAGCTGACAATTTTTAGCCTTCGGCCACATTTAAAATAAAATACAGATATGAACGAGATAAAATCGACAGAAAATATAATATATAATCGTTTCCGAGCTCTTAAGCTGAATTGATAAAAATTCTGAAATAATTTATTAAATGGCCGAAATGAGGTAAAAGAAGTCACGGCCCAAAAAGAATGCAGAATGCCACTTAATCAAATTACAGAAAAAAATTGATATTCAATTTAAGTGATTGCATAATGACAGAAGCATCGCATCGTATCTGTTTGCAGGGAATTTCCATGTGTGACAGAGGAATGATATTTAATATTCTACAATGTACTACAAGTATTTACTTATATACACGTATACATATACATATGTAGCTTCAAATTTTTCTGAAATTATCACCATAACAGACGGCCTGTCCAATCTATAAGTGTGAGTGTGGCAGTGCAAATATAATACAAAATAAATAAACAAGCATCACGAACAAACACACACACACGCACACACATAATAAATGCGTGGTTTTATTATTAATAACAAGTATCTGTATCTGCATTTGTATCTTTATACATTTGTATATGTATCTGTTTCTGCGGCAATATCATTTCTGGGTATCCGTATGTTTGTTTATTTAGTCGTGTTTCATACTTTCCCCTTCCCCGGAGCTCGTGGAGAGATAAAATGTCAAAGTCTCAAGCGAAATCAACAAGCACATATCCTGCGGATATTTTGCTCAACATTTTGTCAGTTCTCAGTGGCAATGTTGTCACTCAGTAACCCACCCATTCCCTCCCCTTTCCACACTCACAAACTGATACATGCTCTGTGCTCATAATGTTGATGAAAACAAGTGAGACTCTGAATAATGAATTGCAATTAGCGCAATTACAACAGATTGTCACAAATACATAAAACGAGTATACAACTACCTGAATTATCTCCCCTCTTATACGTCCACTTCTCCACTTTCCAAAGTACCAAAGCTGTGATGCACGTGTATGCAATCATTTTATTTTAGCTAACGTTATAATTTGAATAATTCAACAACTGGACCCCTTCCAAATGTACAGCAGCTGACGACTAACTTAGCATATAACAATTTGGTTCTAGGCCACATCTGCTCAACACTCACACAATATTCTAGCAACCCTAAAGCTAAACTCCAGCCCCAAACACAATTCTCTCAATTCCAATCCCTTTTCAAAATATCCCCTTTCCCCATATGCGACATGAGACAATTCTGTAATGCACAGTGGGCAGTTGGGAGTCAGTTCGCTACGGTTTGGTTATGGTCTGGTCTGGTCTGGTCTAGAGTGGTCTAGGGTTTGGTCTGGTCTGGTCGTCTCGTCTCCCTTTCATTGTTTATGAGCGTATCGAATTTTTGGGGTTACTTGTGGTTCCACTGGGAACATAAATATTTATTCAGCGATAAAAGAATTTGGGTTATTTTCGTGGTATATAAATAGCACAATTTAACTTGGTTAACCTAAGCCAGTTCAAATGACGAAGGGACGGGGTTGGCCATCGAATATTTAAGTATAGAGTGCAAATGTCAAAGGAGCTATAAAATGGGGAGAAAGAGATATGTGCATGCTAACATTAGCCAAAAATTCCAAAATACGGATACGGATATTATACAAAGAGCTTGGGTGACTACAAAAAGGGTTACTGAACCTTATTTAAACATAGCTAAGTAAACTATTTAATAATATTTGAAAGTAGATTAAATATCACCATCGAGGTATGAAGCACAAATGCATTTATAATTAAATTGCAACTACCATTCTCAGAACTAAACAGGGGAAAGATCTGTCTTTATCATTCTTAGTTTTGAAAAGAAACTATCTCTGTGTTTTTTGTATAAAAAAAAACTAGGTATCTATGCACATTTCATTCTTCTACGGAATAGAAACTACCTCTATATGTTTCTTAGATTTAAATTTAAACAAGTTTTACAATTCTATTAAATTGGTACATTTTAATTGAATTTAATAGACACTTCCTCTATGTCTTGTAATTAAAATTCAAGTCTTTCAATAAATTTTGGTAGCTATTCCCAAAACTACATATTTTTCTTATAAAATAATCCTAAATTCCACAGTGCGACAATTGGCACTGGTTCGCTGTGAAATAGAGTGTAGAGTGTTGGAACTTGGCCTGCGGCATTTACCACAGTACAATGAAAATTACAGAGATGATGACTACAAAAACAACAGCGCAACCTATTAGCCACATAGGTGAGTACTTCCCCCTCCCATACCTTTTTCCCCTTAGCTTAGTTACACGACTGTTCGCCCGTCGTTTCTGCTCTTGTGTCAATATTGACGCAGACCATATCTTTTTATGACATATTTTTTTGGCTACTGTCAGCTCTGGCAGTTGTCGGGTTTGTTTGCATCCTCGCTTACCCGTTCGAGAATTTTATTTTGGTTCTTTTGAAACAGTTTGATAGCGAGGGGAAGTATGTACATATGTATATTTATGCTTATGCCATATGTACATATGAGAATAAATATATTTATATGAGAGTGCAAGAGTCAGAATGGCAAGTGCACACGTGGCTGAAAAACAAATCCAAATCCCGTACTTGGCTGAACTTTGCTTTGGCTCTACTTTGATGTCTCACTTATTGTATCTGGGTTACTGGGTAATGCAGTACGAATTTTGTGCCGAAAGAGCTCAGTTCAGCTTTGTAGAGCTTTATGGCTGATGAGGGGTACGGGGACCAACGTCAGTTCGATCACATTTGCATTATGGCCCCGTAAACAAGCAACTTGACAGGTTGTCTACATTTTTGGGTGGCACTTCTGGATGACAACTGATGGAGGCAAACACGCTACACAAACTGCATTGAAAATGGTCAAGAAAATGAATTTTAAAGTAGAGACAACGAACATCGAATACTCTTACAAATCTTTGCTAATGATCGAGAGAAAACTTTAAATTTTAATGAGTCAGAGTATTGGTATAAACGCAAAATCAAATTGTAATCTTTATTTAAATCGGGGAATATGGAAGATTATTAAAAAAGGATTCTTCAGTCTGTCAATCAATATAGCTTTTAGCAAAAAATATGTTTATTTAACTGACAAATGGATGATTGAAAATAAGCAGAATCTTTGGTCTGTCTGATAGCATCTACCTAATGGGAATTATATTATATTTATATCTATCTATTGTTATTTTGAAGATATCTTTGTTAAATAAGTATTTAATTAACTGAATGCTTCCCTTAAAACTATTTAAACCAATGGCAGATGTAATTCATGCTACCCTTTAAAGAGTATAGTAATAAAATTTGAAAATCTAATACCATAAATTAGACGATTCGCCCAGTTTCGAATGGACGGGTGCAATGTGCGTCTGGAAGTGATAGAGAAGTATGGCAAAAGGGGGAAGAGGAGGGAACTTTATACTCATAGCACACCCAGGCGACCAGGCGATTTTCTTGGAAGCACAAGAAGAGGTTTCACAGTGGACGAGTGTCAACTGTCATTGGCTGGACTTAAGTGGCCATAAAGTAGGCACATCACGTGGTTGTGTGCCACTGACAGTTGCAGGTGTTGGCCGCTAGGTGTCGCACTGACAGTTTGACAGTCAATGCGCGCCCTGGAATTTTAAATGACTCAACGCCGTCTTGCGAATGGCAATCAAACGAAAAGGATCATTCCATGCGTGAGAGTATTCAATTACTGACAATGAGACGAAATCGGTATTAGAGTCGGAATCGGAGTTGTGCATTGAACCAAGGTTGCAACATGAGTGGATTTGAGGAAACTTAGTTGAACTTGCTGCTTCCGCTTTGGGTATCTTTGCAAGTGGCAATCAATTTGCATGTACAAATTGAGCACCAGCCAAGACCTCCACCGCAGAAAGCTGACAACAACGACTGACAATTGAAACCGTAGAAGTTGGCAACCGTGAGCAATTCCTCAATTTGCGGTTGAACCAGCGATCACCTGACGATCCTCCTTTCTCTCTCTCTCTGTTAGTTATTTACTCTATTTGTCTCTGTCTTTGTCTTTTTCTTTTTCTCGTTCTGCCCCTCGACTCGCGTATCGCATTTCAATGACACGACCACATTCCGCGCTTTGCAGGGTTTCCAAAGATACATCTAGATTTCCACTTGGCATTGCTATTGCTGCACTCTTGTGGCACGCACTGTGCCCCAAATGATATCTGTGGTCAACTTATTTAAGTGGGCGCCCCTTTCTTTCGATCAGAGTCTTGTAATCTGATATGAGTTTAGCTTAAAACTCAATTAATTTGAGTCTGACTAACATTTGACATAATAAGCGTTTCCCTTTTAACGTTTCCGGCTCGTTGTTACGTTGCCGACAAAGCAACAACAGCAACAACAACAACAACAACGTCAACAGCAACAACATCAATGCAGCACGTCGCACACGTTTCTATCTTGTCAATAAATCTCAATATCAAAATATGCAATATGACCACCCGTATGAACCAGACAATAGTTCACCAGATGGAAATAACTAAAAATGCAAATAACTGCACGAATGGCAAATGCGACGAGTTGAGTTCTGCATATGTACGAGTGTGTATCTGTGTATCTTTGTATCTGTGAGATACGCGCATAAATCTACAATAGTGCCACGCCTCCCTCTCCATATTCCCGCATTGAAAGCCTAGTTGGATTCGTTTTGTTTTGTATTGTTTTGAAAATGTTTCGGGGCGGTTCTTTCATTAAACGCGGCGCATGCAAACAATGAACCGTGTTGACAGGTTTCGTTTTTCCAACTCTCGTTTGATTGATTTAACCTGAATCGACTGACAGGTACCAGAGCATTTTGGCATGCCCATGTCATGAGATACTCGTACGTTCCTACAAGATATACATAACTACACAGCATACTTAAGATATGGAAATACTCGTACTTATGCTAAACGCAGTCCAACAACCTGGGCGGGACAAACGATGGAAACTTCCATTTCAGAAACTCAAAACTGTCGATCACAGAATTAAAGTGCGACAATCAACTGTACAGAACTGTGGAGTTATGCAAACCCAACACTACACATATACATATTCATATCGTATATCTATGATTTCAAAAGAATATTTGTATTTTGCATAACTGCTTTGTGAATCTTGGAATTTGCACAGGTGAATGAGGAGATAGAAATTAAAATAAATATGGTTACCTATTATAATTTAACTTTTTGGAGATAATAGATAAAAAACTTCAATATCTTACATCTTGACAAAGTATTAATTAAATCACACCATTGTATCAAGTAATAATAGAAGTATCTTAAACAATATTGATTCTATAATATTTTCAATCTATTCTTTTCAGCTCTCTACTTTGATAGTTATTAATAGAGCTCTTGTCAAGGTAGAAATCAGTGGCGATTTACCGCTATATTCTTTGTTTAATCCAAGAAAGACATGATAAGCGTGCAGTTTTAAACAGTAGATGTGAATAATTGTGTTGGACAGGCACCGCTACATGATGACGAGAGTTGGTAACAAAAGGCTAAAAGAAAGACATGTATTTCCTTTGGCCAAATGTCGAAGACAATTGACGACTGTCTATAGCTCGAAGCTGGACCCGACGCGAGTCCCGCTGCACTCCAACTGCACTTAAAATGAAACTCGACTTGAATCATAGATGCAGCTCATGCGAGACGAATGTCGGGATGGCATGAGAAGATTGTGGGGAACGGGGAATAAAAGGTAAATTGATTGACAGTTGAATGATTTAATGAGCAACAAGATAAACGATGCCCGATGCTGCCAACCGCAGCGAAATGAATTACTTATTTTCATTCGAATTTCAATTTGAATCTCTTGAAGGCAGAGAAACAGGCACTCGCAAGTGTGCATAGTACTGTACAAATAAGTATCTTTTAGTTGCTGTTGAATAGTTGTAACACGGCGGTCCATAAAAGATGCTTATCTTTGCAGCTCTGAAACTGTGTCGGCCTTTTTTTCTTGCCTCGTCATTTGATGACGTCGACATGGACGACCACGCATTTTGTGTCAACCAGTCAACGGTCTGGGAATTGATAAACTAATGTTAGCTCAAGTTGTTGTTGGAAAAAAAAATATGTACAATCGAGTCTCCATAGTTGATCATTTCTTCGATGCCCATTTCCATAATATAAGCAATCTCTAATAGACCAGCAGTGAAATGTTGGTAGTACATTTACTGAACCTTGTAAGCCTTTGTAGGATTATTCAAAAGATACAAGGGTTACCTTTTCAAAATATTTAAGCCCCGAAAAATTTCAATTAAGCTTTTTATAACTGTAGAATAAATGGATCAAATTATAATCAAAATGGCATTCCCCATAAAAGTCAGTTCCCTTTATATGTACTTGGATACATATTTTTATATGAAGAATCAATTTATAGGACATAGGAGAAATTTTTAAATGCTTATGTACTTCCTGACTACAACACTTGATTTGGATCGCATGGCGTACTATACAAACATTTCTCATTGTGTGTAGTGTGAACTGAAAAGCTTCTCCTTAATTTTCCATTAAATTTTTTACACATAATTAAATTTGCCCCGCCATTTAAATATACATCTCCCAAAAGGCAACAATTGCATTCAAAGCTCTTTTATTTCTTTTTTCTTTCTTTTTTCTTTCCGTTGATGATTTTTATGTGATTTGCGTGTGAGCAGAGCCCCAGAAAAGAGGGGACCACTTGTCGTTGTTCGGGACGTACCCACGCAACTCTCAGATACTCTTTAGACACTCACGGAGTCGCAAGTCGAATATAATTTATGTATCGGGCAAATAATGTTTAACGATCTTCAAGTTACATTTATCTAACAGCGGGAAGAATCTTATTTCTCCCTTTGTCACGCACTCTCTCTTTCTCTTTCTTTTCGTTGCCTTAACTCAGACCGATTGAATTGTTTGTCAAAATTCTTTGTATTACAACATAATAGATTAATAAAATTTAGATAATTGGAAAACTAAGCAAAACAAGACGAATTTTGGTTTTACAAAATTGCAGAAAAGATGCAAAACACTTTCCACCTAGCGTCGAGATGCTAACAAGAGTCCTTAACAATGGCGCTCTGCGTAAGCTGGCCATGAACAGCTGCATCACTGTAGGAGCCTTTAGGAGCCGTCCCGTTGTAAAGCCAAGTGAGACTTCCCTGAGCTGTAACTGCAACTACAGGCAACTGCATGATAGTAAATGGCAAAGACAGAATACTCTTAATGAACAGAGGCGTAAGATAATACCAAAGCTGGTGTATCTGCACAATCCATGGAAGTATCTCGTAACCAAATTCAATTTGTGGAGGCTCAAATGGCTATGGGATTATAGCTTCAGTGAGGCGGAGTTTGTCGAAGGCTCCAAGCAGGCGGCCATTGTGATGACGGACATCATTCGACAACAGAGTGCGGATAAGATTGGTGAATATACGACACCAGTGGGCTTTCAGCAGATCACCCGCGATATGCTGCTCTCCCGGAACGATTCACGGCTGCAGCTGGTGCGTTTCGAAAAGGAGCATCTCCGACGGGCGATACCCATGAAGGTGGCAACCCGACAAAACTTTGGCCGCAAATACGCATTCATCGACATGTTGTTTGTTGGTCTGCGGAATACAAAGGACTTTGACTCGCCCAGCGAACTAGCCGAATTTAATCAGCTCCTGCGACGTATGGATACCGAATTGAAAACCCCAATAGAAGTCATATCAGTACCCCATCGTATTGTTTTTGCCGAGATCTTTATACGATTTCGACGGGATTATACTGCCGAATGGCGGCGCAAGAAGGAAGCCGCAAAAGATTCGCCGGATGACTCCAAACGTCATTATCTTCACTCGGCTGATCCTCAGTCAAATCAATCATCGAATCTTTCACTGGAGACTGTCCTTTTGCGAATTAACGATCCTGGGTGGTCGATATCCTTCTACAAGATCCTAACTTTTGATGTGCTCAACTTTGATCCGCAGCCAAGATCATAGGTTTCCAAATTATTTGTCCAGAAAAACTCATTTTGCTTATTTTCACTTTGAATAAAATTTAAATTTATCATTTATCTTTGCCTGTCCAATGGAAGCTTTAGGCTCTTGTATCTTTCAGATACACGATGCGGGCATCTTCAAATTTATTACCTTGAATTGCGCTCACACCTTAAATGTAACGTGGTTGTTATTATTGCCTTTGTTGTTGGAATTGTCACTATCTCATGGCAACAACAACAAATCTGAAGCGAGGTCTACACATATTTGTACCAAATGATGTTGTAATGAGCCACATTACACGATTCACTGTTGTTAGCCGTTACCATTGTCGTTTGGCTCTAATTAGTTTTCAAACATGGGCTTGCCATCGCCCTGTCCCAATCAATTTCAATCCGTAAACCTAAAGAAAGAAAGAAAACAACATTGTATAGTATTATACTTCTCTTGTTCTCCATGTTTTACACATTTTTGCATAATAATTTGTACATGCTTAACAACTATACCATATTATAAAGGTTGTACCTGAATATTTGACATGTTACAAGCCATTCATTTCAATTGAAATTGATGAATAAATAGGTTCGATATTTAACCAAAAATGAATTCAGTTGAATTATGAATAGGGTAATCGGAGAAAAAAATTAAGAAATATTTGTTTAGGATAGGTTAGGTAAGATTAAACGAAATTGTATGTACGCAGTTTATTTAGAACTCTTTAATATAGTTTTTATAAATTAAGGCTTAATTTATGGTTCAATCTCATTCCAGGAACTCGCTTTGAATTAATTTTTTGCAATTTTTTGTTTAGCTTTATTTAAAAGTTGAAAGTGTGATTGACTTTGGTTATAAAAGCTATTTGCGTTAAATAAATAAAAGCAAATCGAAATCCGGGCAACTAATGGCAAAACAGCGTCAAACGAGAATGAAGAAAGAAATAACAACACGTCAAAAGGGAGAAATAATTTAAATAAGAAAACACAAACAGCTGTTGCAGTTCTGAGGATGGAAATGTGCCAGATTCTCTCTCTCACACACACACACACACACACACACACACACACAGAAATTCTTATACAATCACACACAGCTACAAGCAAAAGGGATAATCTCATTATAATGAAACGCAAGTTATGCACGCGCAGCCAACAGCCGCTAGATGGCGCCAGCAAGGCGTCAGTCAAGTGTCGCCCGCTCAGCTTAGAGAAGCAAATGAAGGGACTGGAGAACGGCAAACTTACAGCTGCTGCTGCTGATGCTGCTACAGCTCCTGTTGCTGGGAAAGCTGCTGGACGGGGTGCTCGAGATTTGAATAGCTTGACAGCCGGATCTAGTCCTCTGCCATGGCATGAGCTGACATGCGAAACACGTTGGCGTAAAAAAAAGAATCTGTATTATAATAATTTATGTATATATTTTGCCTTGGCCGGACCATTCAATCCGTGGCGTGCACTTGGACTTTCTATCTCTTTTCTAAGATAATGCACAGTGGGTCAATACCAATCTGAGATGTGTTTAAAGTTTAAACTAAAACTGTTTAACTAATAAAATAAATGAGCACAATAAATGATTTAAAAATATTTTGTCACTTGTAATTAAATTAACGATTAAATAAAATAAACTTTCAAAGTATTTCATTAACGATATTTCTACAATCAGAATTTTGTAAATATTTGTACATTTTTTAAGATAATGTCTCAACTATTTACCAATGTACAACCCAGTATCCAGTGTCCACGTCTTACTTAGATGTTTAACTGGCAACTGAACCCCAACCATAAATAATACAAGCAGCTTAATTTCAAACTCATTTGCAAATATTTACACACAAATCGAGACCGTGGAACCCTTTCGCAGCGGATGAGGATCCCAAATCCAACGTGTAACAGGTGCACGAACCAACCGACGTAAAGTCGGGTTCAAAACTTTTTTCATAAATTCTTTTACTTTTCGAGATTAATTACAAGCCTTGCGTAATGAGCGGATTTCCGGAACGTTCTTTTCGTTTGCTTACCTTCCAGTCACTCCTTACCATCTACCTCCCAATCTTCACTTCTCTTATTCTCCACTTGTTCCTCTCTCTCTCTCTTGCTGCTCGTATATCTTGCGTTTAATAAAAATTGAATGAAATTTATGAATTATTTGCGCGCAACGCATAGAAATGTGGCCACCCACATTGGACACGAAAGGTGAAGTCTGCCTGCAATCGCTGTTGTTGTTGTTGTTGTTGTTGTTATTGTTGTAGTTGTTCTTGCTGGAATCTCGGCAATGTAGGCATCCGCCAATCGTTGATCTTCATTAGCGGTGCCGACGCAATCGCCGTCGACGTCGACGTCTCTATAGACATTGTTGGAGTTGCCTCTAAGTTGCTGCCGCCGCTCTAAAGCTTGAAATTTATGGCAACGCATTTGCGGGGCGCGCTTACGTACATAATACCATGGCCAACAGCAATGGCAACACCAACAACAACAACAACAATAGCTATAACAAAGTCTGGCTAATAAAGCGTCGGCGTCATCGTCATCGTTCTTGGTCTTGTTGTTGGTGTTGCTGTTGTTGTTGTCGTTGTTGTCATGGCTGTCCTTTATTAGTTCATTGCTTGGCTGCTTTGGCTCTTGCCGGTTTGTTGGCGCTCGTATCCATTTACACTTGGATATTTATCGTCGCGGTTGTCGCATCGACCTCCTGCTTTGCCTCCAATGGAGTTGTCCCATAACTTTAGCCGTGAACAAGCTAAATACGCCATTTAACACAACATTTAAAATGCATATCGATCGTATATCAAAAGGTCGTTTCGTTTTCATTACATAATCTCAGCAAAGCAGCGCGTGCGTGAGTATCTGATAGATAGATGATGTGTAGATACTTTTACGAGAACATGACAGCTGTATTGAAAGTTATGTGTAAGTTACCACAAGCCTCTGATAACAAGTTCTTCCTGCGTCTTGCCAATCTGCAAATAGAAATATATTTAGTACTCCATTTACGGAGAAAAATAAGTTCTTTGATTATTGTATACCAAATATGTTTACAAAATTGGAGAACAATTTCGATAAAGAATATCCGATGTATTGACGTTTAAAATTTATTTCAGTCTTAATACAATATAATTATTATACTATAAGCCACTTTTGGCATGTGTGCCAGTCTTAATACAATTATTCCATAAGTGGCAGCCTTGATTAAGCTACGCATGCGTGTTGTTGAGAGCGTTGCCACTTTATAAAAATTAAAATTATCGATAGGAATGGAAGCATCCACTTTACAAATCCCAAATGAAAGTCTTTCAACTTTAAGCAATAAAACAACAAATATTTTCAACAAAAAAATGGACTTAAGTAATTTATTTAAACTCTCAACCAATTGTAATGCCATTTGCAATCTCGTTTCCAATTTCGAACAGCTTTTAAGCCGCTTTTAGGCATTTCGAGTATTCGACTGACCCTCACTCTGGACATCGTTCATAAAAACAAACGTCAACAGTTTCAGAGACAATATTTATGATATGCACTGTAGAAGTATTGAAGAACTGGCCGCCTTGCTAAATTGCCACTTGGCGCCAAAAAAAACTGGGGGTAAACTCTGGAACAGTTTGGTCCACCACTGTCGCTGTCAGCACTAAAAGTATCTGCATAAATTTTATTTTCCAAAAAAAAAAGAATCGAAAATTTTTGCAAGTAAATTTTTAATTTAAAACACATTTTATATGCAAAAACAGCAGAATACGCGTCGGAAGAAAGAGAGAGATGGGCAGAGGGAAACGGAAGAGGCCGCAACAAAACTGAAACATAAATAAATCTGAAATTTTATGCACTCAAAAAAGCTCGAAGCAAAGGGACTACAAGAGCACGGAACTCTGACATTCGCCAAACCAAGTGGAACATACATAAAAGCTGTTTGCGACTTATAAAATGGAAAAAAAAGAAATAAACAAACTTTTGTTTTTCCAAAAAAAAAAAAAAAAATTTCTACCCAATATGACTGTTATGGTTTTAATAGTTGTTGTTGTTGTTGTTGCTGTTGTGGCAACCCTGTTAAAGCTGCTTGTTGAACATGCAATTTCTTTAGGCTGCACTGCGTTCGATTGCTGCGGTTCGGCGGCAACAGCAGCTGCAACAACAGCGGCAAGGACAAAAGCCAACAATGGATTATTAGTGGCTCTTAAGCAAACACGGCTCGTTGTCGGTTATCGACTGCGGGGCGTGGCATCTGTGGAGGCGGTAGAGGGGCGACTTATGGCACCGCACGAGCACAACAAATCTGCGAGTGTGTGGCAGCATGTGTGTGTGTTTATGTGTGTATGAACCGTCGCCTGCTGCTGTCGTTTAATCTTGCCCTCGGTCTTCGTCATCGTCGCCGTCGTCGTTGGTCGCCGTTCCCTGTGCCGCATCCGCCACTGATTTATCGTTGAAATGTGGGCGTTTTTAATTAATTTCGCTGCGTTGCGCTTCCAACAGATTTTCGCTTGGTCCGCTCATAAAGCGTCGTAATAAAATACAAGAAGCACACAAAACAAAAAAGCGCGGGTGTTTTAGTCGAGTGTGCTAACAATGAAGTACCCTGTACCGAACATTCATTCACTGCTTTGCACTGCTTGACCAAAACAAAATAACAAACATAATTTTTAATAAATTCAATTAACTTTGTCATCAATATTAAATATTAAATTTTGTACATCTCTGTTATGTATGATTTTGTTCTGTTCCCACCGTTCCGCAGTGTCGCTTTTTATTACTAACAAAATATAAAATATTATCGATTATCACTAACTCACATCTCGAAATGAAAATACTATCTCTAATTGGCCGCGTTATTGTATTGAAATTACTGTACAATTACATGAATAAATAATATTTATTTTTAAAACAATGAATTCCAATGATTACAGGGTATCACACTAGGTACCACATCGGTTTTCAATCTCATTCTGATTTACTTATAAATATCGCACTCGCAAATGAAGTTCAAGTGCCAGCTTTCAGAACAACCAAAGTGTTCTCCAAGTAAACCACAAGAAATTGCGAATAGGGGTTGATTGCATTTTAAATAAGGGCAGATGAGGAGTACTTTATGGAATTGTGCATTGTGGTTCAAATTTCAAGTGTTTTTCTCAGGTGTGAAGTGCAATTTCAGTATGTATGACTGTTCAATAAGCATAAAAACAGGAGACTTGAAGAAAACAAAGCTTTGCTTAAGTTCATAATTTAGCTAAAATAAATTTGTATTAAAAACTATAGTTTGATCAATTGAATCATACAGAAAGACCATTCCATTGCGAACAAGTTTGTGATACCAATCCTTGCAAAGGTTTAACAATTTTCAACCCATATTATTTTATTTCGCATTATACTGTGCATATTATTTGGTAATAATTTTACATAAAATATTCAAAACCACACTCGAGGGCACACACCCAAAAACATTCATATTTAAAGGAGTAATTTTATTTTTGGCTAATTTTGTTGGTGAATCCAAAAGTTTGTTCTCCTTCTTGTTTAGCTGCTTGGCAACTTTTGCAGCTTTTAATTCTAATTTTCACGCTGGCGCAATTTTGACGCTTTTGCTAATTTGCCTTCAACTTTCCACTTTGGATTTCCAGGGAATTAAACCAGCAGTCGACTGTAACTTGACGATGATGATGATGATGATAATGATGATACATCTGCCAGTCGACTAAACATTTTGTCATTGCTTCCAAATGGAGATTCATTGCATTGCAAGTGATTCAAGTTTGAAAAAGGTTTGAAGAGTTTTTGAACTTTTAATTGAGTAACTAATGCATTGCAATTGATTTTGCAAACTTGTCATCATAATGTGGCATTGTGGAAAGTTCGTATGCCACAAGAATTGCTGCCAGGAGGGGGCAATGTGTTACCAAGGCTAGCCAAAATAATAAATTCATTTAGCAACTGCGGTTAAATATTAAAATTTCTCGTTGCCTGCACAATTATGCGGAAGGAACTAATTAGGACTACAACCACGAAGAGGCCTCCCCATAGTCTCCCTTTACGTACAGAGCAATATTAAATTTCATTTTATTGCACGCTAAAGTTCATTACGAGCTGCAAATTCAAATTAAGCTATATAAACGAAGCAAAAACAAGTTGTTCTTTTGTTTTATAAAGAATATCGTGCAAGGCAAAACGGAGAAACATAAAACAAATTTTCGCAAATTAATAAAGGACCCAACTAAATATAAACTTCAATTATTGTGCACTTTCATAACAAACTGCTTAAACAATGGTTCAAATTTCAGTATTATAGTTTGTTTATTAAATTTCATTATGAGTTTTATTCGATTAATTAATTCGAATGTCAGCTTAAGAGGAGAAAATGTGAATACTGGTTTTTATTTTTAAATATTTATTTAATTTCTTTTCTTCTATTATCAAAGTTAATATGTTGAGAGAGTCTATATTTGTGTTTCTATAACTTTAATTTAGTTAAAGAATTTTTTATTTTATTAAGTAAATCAAACAAATATATAAAATATTATACATATCAGGAATTAAGAGTTCTTTTTGTAATTAAAAGTTCTTTGAAATACCAGTAGAGAATTTATTTAGTTCAGAAAACTTGAATGTATCTCACTTAACTTCTTATCTATTCAATACCAGTTAACAGAGGCTTGAAATGAAATATTGCTAACATTACGAGAAACCATTATTCTCTTTTTGGTCTGTTTTATTGCTGTTGGTAACGCCTCCAATTTAACTATCAGGCGGTAGACTTTGAATTTGAATATATAGTATTTGAATGTCTTTGCATGCTGATGTTGAAGTATGTATGTGTTTAAACTGTGAAAGCAATCTTCGTGTATGCTAATTAAAAGGCATAAATAATGCAATATTTGAACTTCAGCTGTCTGCAAACTTAATTGATTTACGAGTTTCAATAAAGGCGCGAGCGAGGCTCGTCATTTTCATTTTCTATTGCTTTTCAGTCGGCAAACTTAAACAAACTAATTTCAGTCTAGGCAAGATCTACCCCACCCCGGGGGCAATAAAGAATTTTTACGATTAAAACCAACGGCAGAATGGAACTTGAACAGTGACTGCGACTGCGACTGCGACTGCGCCACAGGCCACGGAAGCCGCTTGACATTGATTGGAGGGATTGGAGTTGGTGTTGGAGTTGGAGTTGGGATGGTGTTAAAGTGTCCATGGCTGTGACGAAGCCAGAGTGAGTAGAGTGTCCACGTCGAGTTCTTCAATTAGTGTAAACACAAATGGCAACACACAAACGATGACACTGCTCAGAAAGACACCAAGCGAAGCCAATTTTCATTCTCCTCATCTTCTCTCTCTTTTTCCAGTGTAGACACTTTAATATTTAACACGCCTGGGAGCAGACAGCGATGGCGACAATGGAGCTGGTAACGCCAACATATTCCACGAATATGTTTCGTGATCATAAAATTATAATTTATGAACAAAGTGAACGCGTGAAGAGCAAGCACCAAGGAGGCAAGCAATCCCAATGCCAGAGTCAGAGTCAGAGTCAGAGTCAAAGTCAGTACCAGGGCAGGGAGTTTAGGGCAGTCGCTGGGCACTTGGCTGGGCGAGCTTATCTGTTGCTGGCATCTAAGTGCACATACACTTACATATGGAGGAGATCCCAATGCAGATGGAGATGGAGATGCAGATGGAGTCGATACAAAGCAACAACGAACGCCGATGACAACGAACGCAGTTGATGGCGATTTGGAGCGACGCGCGCGTCAATTTTTGAAGTGGGACACAAGCAGCGGGAGCTGATAAGAGAAAGGGAAGAGGTAGCGGTAGCGGGAGCGAGAGACTGGGAAACACTAAAGTGGAGACTAAGGGTGATGGTGTTGCTGTTGTTGTTATGGCTCTTGTTGGCTTTCCAGGAAAGACGCCTCCGGCGGCGGCAGCTCCAACAATATTTTCTTATTTATTTTGTCTCTCGCTTTGGTTTGGATGTGGATGTGGATGCGCTTGACATTGGGGGCAACTCGCAACTGGCAACTGGCAGCTCGCATGTTCTTTGTTGTTTGTTAGTTGTTGTTTTTGTTGTTGTTGTTGTTGTTGTTGTTGTTATTGTTGTGCCATCTGTGGTCCGTCGTGGCAGCCAACTAATTTGCGGTTTTGTTGCGAGCCAAGTCCAGCCGGTATTCAAACCGAGAGTGTCTGTAATTTCCTTTCCAGTTTCAGTTCAAGAGTCCTAAGTTCGAGACTCTTTGTTATTTTGCCACTTAACCAACTCGACACGCCCCCAGCACCGCCCCCGCACCATGTCCTCTTATGCCGATTGCCTCGGTTTAATAAGTTCTGTTTACTGTGCAACCTTTTGGGTCAGACCGGCAAGTCTCTCAAATTAAATTCGAAATTAGCCAACGGCAACTTCCAACTCTCTTCGGTTCGTCTAACTAACTCTGTTTGTTAGTTTTAGGCAAATTGCAGAAGCCTTTCAATCCGTCTAACCCTGCGTGCTTAATTAAATTCTTTTCAATTCTAGACATGAACCAATTTCTGGCTTGGCCCAAACCAATGCTTTGCGTCTTCGTCTCGGCTTCTGGCCAAACTTGCCCGAGTCCGAGTTGGCCAAGTTTGACAATTAAATAGGTATTTATGCTGCATTATTAGATCCAACTTTCTGAATAAGCGGCACCCAATTTGATTACATTCTATGAGATTGAAAGAATTAAGTTAAGGGAGCTTTTTTATACCCTCAACTAAATTTGTATTGTCTTGAAAAAAATTAAGCTCTACTTACTGTTTATACCCAGACTCTTTGATGAAGTAATAAAAAATAATAATAATCTGTGAGGGTATCCAAAACATCAACATACCAAAGATAATTATATTTTCTTGAAGAATGGAGTGGGAAGTATCGGTAATTATTTCAATATGCAGAGACATTTTTATGTACATACATATGCATGAAATAACTTCAGCCAATTGCTGGGTCACATTTAAAATCCAGCATAATTATTTATTTTGTACAACAACAAAAGTAACAAAGCGATTGCTTGAATGTGTTATTGTCGCTTGCTAAATTTAATGAAATTCGACATGCAACATAAAGTAATTTATTTTTAATTAATTTATAAATGCAGCGACATCAAAAATGGAAGCCTGGCCAGAAAGCAAAACATTAAACAGACTCGCCAACAATAACAACAGCAGCAGCAACACAGCAACAACAGCAACAACAACTACAAAGAGGACAAGACCGGCTTATCCCTTGTCAGGGCGTCGAAAATTAAGCCTCGGCAATTTGCATGATTTTATATTTCTTTTTTTTTTGCATTTACATTTTATTTATACGTATATATTTTATTTTATAAATGTTTCCATGCAACAAGCGGCACAAAGTGTCGCTGACAGGCGTGTCATCAGCACTTTGAGCTGACGCTGCCGTGGCCGTTGCAGTTGCAGATGCAGCAATGTAGCCCTGGTCACGCCCCTTTTTTGGGTGGGCTACAAACAACTCGCAAAACACAGCAGCAATTTCATTAAAATTTACTGCACGCTGCAGAAAAAAAAATGGTTGCGGTCAATTAACGTCAACAGCGGCAGCCCCTCCTCGGTTACCCCACAGCACCACCCTTTGCCCCTTTGCATCCCCGCATTCCTTACAACCCTACCATCATCATGCTGCTCATTAACAGCACGCTGACTTTACTGGCATTTTGTTTATTGTTGCTGCCGTGAATAAATAAATACATTTCATTGACATATGCTCAAATAAATAATAGAGCAATTTTTTAAATTATTGCTCCCAGACGCACAAGCTTGCGGTTGGTTAGTCGGTAAGAAGGGGGTATGAGGAGGCAGGACTGTCCGATTATCCTGGCCAGTGAATTATGACTGGGCTGTTAAGACATCCGGACGTGAATACGGATTCAGAGTCAGACTCAGACCTGTGCTCCGACCGCTGACCACAGCGGCATATAATAAACTGCTGAGGCGTTGTCCACAATTTTTAATTTTTATCCAACAATGGAGACTCACATATGACAATGAGAGTGCAATTTCGCAGACATATTCAGATATTCCAATAAGATGGGCTTAAAAAGAAGAGTTACTATCAGCAAGTAATATGTATATACATAATACTCTAAAATAGAAGAGATCTGTTAAAATTCGGTTGTGTTTTCCTTAACCTGCAGTTTCTCTTGTTAATCAAACCTGCCATTGAGTAATGTGAATATTTGAGGCACTTTGATACTGAATATTGCACTTTCCAAGTTGTTATCTTTACATAATCAAAATACCATGTTAAGCTTATCTCATACTGAGTTATTTCAATGCGCTTCCTTTAAACATTTATCTGTGCTGTATTTATTTCCGACCTGTTGCATTGGCCAAAAATGTAAAGCCACAAAACTTCCTCCTCCTCCTCCTCTCATGGAGCGATAAGCAGCCACAGTTTGTGTACTTTGTGTACTGAGTGTTGACTTTTGTGCATAAATAAGCAAATATTTATGCAGTGACTTCTGCTGCAACGCCTGCCCCATGGAGGCACAGTCAAAATGTCAATGCCACGGCGATAACAGCACGAGACACGAATGCCAAAAACGAAATTCGAAAATCAAATATTCGCCATAAATAAGCGCAAGTCGAGAAGATGCCAGTTCCAAGAAGGAGTCGCCTCTGTCTGTCTGTCTGCATCTGCCACTGGGAGACGATCAACAATGCAGCATTTTAATAATATTTCCCTTTCAATTTTTTTTTTTACACCTCTTTTAGGCGACTGCGACTGGGTGCGAACTGAATGCCTCTCCCTGTGATATCTTATTTCGACCGAAACTGTTGCACTGCCACCTTTTGGCGGCTCGATTCCCAGATATATTTATGTGCATGTGCGGCACAGGTGTGACAACATGAAAATTTATCTGCGGCATCCACAAGTCAGCCTGCAACCCGCCCCCTCCGGCAACCCTTTATTCAAGCTGTGACTGCGGAAATCGCGGACGTCGCAGAATATATGTGTATGAGAGTGCGAGCACAGATATTGAACTTGCGAGCTACGGTCCAGGTAAAAGCTGGATTTATTTGCCAACCATGGTGTGGTGGTAACCCTAATACGACGTAAACTTTGCAAATTTGTTGGCTTTAAACAAATAGTCGCATGTTGCACAGAATAACACCTGTGGCTGCGGCTTGTTGCACACACTGAAATAAATTGTATTATCAATAAGAACAGCTCGGACTTAATTTAAACTTTTGACACCAAGCATTAATGCATTTACTCAGTACAGTTTTACACTCAGTTACACACTCACAACTCAAAATTAGTGAACAACTGTTTGGATAATTAATTAATCAATTGATATAAACCGCATTTGCAAGGTAGAATTGAAACATTAGGTTTGGATCCCGTAATTTCATTTCTTCGGCTACAACAAATTCAGGTAGCTTGCGGCCTCTGAACCTTACGGCAAACACCAGCGCATCGTCATAGTAAAAGGCACTCAGAATTGCATTTGCTCTTAAATTCCGACTAAATCCATTGTTGATCGTAACTACGGGTTTGTTCTGTTTTAGGATTAGATTCAAAGCCTTGGCGACTACAGTGCCAACGTTTTCTTCATCGTTACTTTTCAATGGAGTCTTGCGAGGACGCCCCTATGAACGAAAGCTTATTACAAAATGTCACAGTTAATAAAATAATATGATAATATACTTACACGTGGACGTACACTCTCATTTCTCACATCGCTATTTGATACTGAAAGACTTGCTGAAAAATAAAGAGTTATTCGAAGTTCGAACCTAACCACAAATTACAAACCACATGTTACAAACTTACCCGGATATGTTTTTCCACCAGGCTGTTGATAGAGCTTCCTATTAGGAACGCTGATCTGCAATATTTATAGATTAGTAGGCAAACCGACCCTAAGCAACGTTTAATATACTTACTTGTCTGGGAATCATATTTCTTTTTGCCATATTGTTTTTTTTTTGCGAATGTCGAAAACGTGACGAGAGCTAAAACTAGCCTGCGCAGAAAATCGATTGTCAAATTAACAGTGTTCGAAAAGGTTACTCCAAACTTTAGGGTTGTCTGTGAAATTCTTAAAAAATTTCTAGCACGCGATAAACAGACCGAAATGTTTGGTTTATGTTATTTAGCAGTATTTAATGAGATTAAATTAAGTCCTTAAGTTATAGCTTTAATGTTTATATATTTGCTCTTTTTGATCACGTTGTACTTTCCAGTTTTTATCAATAATACAGAGCAGCATAAATTCTATAATCGAACATGAAAATGTTATCGCTTCTTATTGGAGTTACAGAAGCTCGTTTTCCCAATTGGATTCGATGCATCCATGTGTGGAGACACCATGTTAACCAGCTACAATTTGCCGCCAAGATTCAAAATTAACAAACAGATTAATAGTTTCGAAATCTGCTTATTTATAGGAAGCCATGAAAAAATATCAAATAATGACAATTCAGAATTCAGAAGTCAGTAGACAGTCTCATTATTAGAATACTTTTTTTTTGTTTCCGGAAAATGTCCCAGGAAAATCAAAAGAAACGAAAAGTGGATATGTCGAAAGCCTCTCGAGGCATTTGGCTAGTGAAGGTGCCAAACTACGTGGCAAAGATATGGGATAAATCCCCATCGGACATGCACGTCGCCACAATGCGTGTGGACAATTCTTCGGATGGCATCGAGCCGCCCAAGGTAAAACTTTTACTAAGCGAGGAACTGGTTAATCTGGAACCAGATAAATTGATTGCCAGAGAGCACGAGATAAAACCATCGAAATCGTTACAAGGAGCACAGGTAACGGGTATAATTTCCACGGTCAATGATGAGAACCCGGCAATGGAGGGTTGGATAAGCCACAAAATGGAGTGCCATCCCGTATGTAACTCTGAGTATTTCCAAATGAAACGGCAAGCCCTACGTGGCGAGAAGCCCCTTCGCAGTGCAGAGCCCCTCAATAATATTGTGAAGAACTTCAAGCCCGTCAACAACCACATCCACAATGTAAATTATATCCTCTCTCGATATCTGTATTGATACTTATTGTCCTTTTCTTTCTTATATTATAGCGAGAAGAGGATAAACGCAGGAAAGAGGCTGGCTCAAAAATACTCGGCAAAGAGGCAATTATGGAATTGCTATTCCAGGCCTTTGAAAAGCATCAATACTATTCCTTAAAGGATCTGGCATTTATAACCAAACAGTCAATTTTTACATTAAAGACCGTACTGAAGGACATTGGCGACTACGGCAAGAATCCGGCACATAAGCAAATGTGGGAACTGAAGCAGGAATATCGTCACTATCAAACGCCGGGGTCTGGTAAACAACAACAGAAGCCTTAATAACCCAACATGATAGGTTATTAAAATAATTGCTATTGTGACACCGCAAAAAAAGATCTTTCCTTGGCAATTTCGTGCGTAAAAGTCAATTAGCAGCTTTGCAGCAATGGAAAATCGAGATGCTGACAACATAATGCCACCCAGGTGCTGTCACTGAAGGATCGACCACACACGACGATGACCCAAGATGGTAACGAGGCTAACTTAAATGAAACCTGGTCACGCACATACAAAGTCTCTCAGTCTCTCTCTCTCCGAGACTCGTGGGCAATATGAAACATTCAAATGCCACATATAAATTCATGTTAATCCACACAGCGGGTCGTCTCCAAGGCGCCAGTGGATTTTTGATCTTGACTATACCACTTTTCATTTCGTAGGAAAGTCTTTTCGTACCTCAGGCCGTCTGTTTCTGTCCCATGTCCAGAGCGATTAGTGCTTCATATACCAAACCCAAGGAATCGAGTTGCTTATGAGAGCATCCAATGTTGGGGCTGTTGATGGGCGCCAGCTTTTAATCATTATTAATTATATGCTGCCTTGGTGCATAAATCATTTGTGCTTACTCTGCATTTACCATTTACAATTTGCCATTTACCTGCACCGGGGACCAGAGATTGCGATAGTCATCTGGCATGGCCAGGTCAGGATAGCACATTGCTAGGCCTGGTCAGGACGCTTATTAAAGCTGTAGATAATCTATGTTTGTGACCAGACAGAGCACTGAGAAATGTGGTTAATTATTTAAAGTCCGTCCAGCTGAGCATCAACAACTAATTTATTTCTGCTCCGAGTTGAACACATAATCTATAAAAATCAATCTCATTTAAGAACTATAAATCGCTACGATCTATTTAAACTTGTCTTTCTTAAATAAGAAGCATATGTCCAATTCGGTTATATTCCTACTACCGATGGCAATGGCATTTCGTGCTAACATTTCGGCTTGTTTCAAATTCATGCCGTTTTTCCATTCCTTCTTCAAGAAATCCAAAGCTATATCGGCACCTATGCCCAGGGCTGCAAACGAGACACGTGTGTGGGCACCAAAAGATTTCAAAGTAACCAGATGCATGCCACTGGAATCCTGCCCAGCCAGCAGCAGTTCGGCATCCTTAACATTCTCATACTTCTTGGATAGCAACTCTAGGGCTTGGTTTACCGTAGGTCCCTTGAAATCAGATACGTTTTGCGACATGTTTCCCAGTGTGGAAGCCGTATCCAACAATGCCTCATGATTATAACCACTTTTGCTAGCGCAACAGCTGAAAGTATATTGTTTAATAGATTTTCGGCTAACATACTATTTATTATCTTACAAGATGTGATCGTCCAGATAGTAAATGAGGTTACTTATCATGTTGATAGCCAGTACAACGCCTTCATCAAATTGTACACCCACCATGATGCCACTGGCAAAGCATTTAAGTAGAGATTGGGTTAAGACAAGGTTCATTCTGGGAATGCTTTTTGTTGGCTTACCTCTGGTCATGGTTATGATCCGATATATAGCTGGCACTGGCCATCTTAAAGAGCTGTCAACGGTCAACCAAAATGATCTTTCAGCCTAATGAGCTGTAAATACATATACAAATACTTATGTTAATGAATTTGCCAGTTGAGAGCACAAGATGTAAGCGATATCATTGAAGTTTAGGTCTAATACGAATATTATGGCTTAGGTTTATGGGACTCGGCCACCAACTGGGCTGCAAAGTGTCAAGTCATCACTTGACTTGGTCTGGCACTCTGTCTGACCCCCGTTTAAAGATATGCATGACCAGATTAGCGGGCGTGTCGACGCGAAAAAGTGTCAACCGCAGGCGCCGCTGGCTGACAGCCAAGTGGCCAGTGACATGGGCCCGTTTAGACCTAGTCTTGGGTCTTTGGGACCACACCGGTAGCTCACAGATGGCCGTTGGTTGACATTGTCTAGTTGTGCATCCAATATCATGATGATGTAAGCGATATTGACACGTCGAGGCTAAGCCGAACCGATGACAACGACAACGACAACGACAACGACACCTACACAGAGGGTCAGTCAGTGGACTCTCTGTTTGTTTGTTTATTTGTTTGTTGGATGCATGCAACTGGTTTCTCTGATTTTAGCCAACTTTATTACAAATTAAACGTTCGCTTTAAAAGACCATAAAAAATGGCAGCTGCAACTTGTCTTTGGTCTAAATATAAACGAAAACTGGTTCTCGGCCAAGACCAGAAGGACACATTGCGCCAAATCGTATGCAAATTTTCAATGGGCATCATTAATTAAACCCAACACGAGCTTACCGATGTGTTAATTAGCAAATCCAAAGGCCCAAAGCCACAACTTAACGACGGACTAACCAAATGCGCTCCAAACTGCAACTTAATTGCTGATTCTTATCAAACAATTTTATTGAACGTGCTTTTTGTTGCACCACGAAAGTTTATTTTATAGATCAGTGTTGTAAACGAGTTTGGAAAAAATGGCTACCTTTAATTAACAATACTTTTAAAAGATGATTGCTTATTTATTCTTAGTAAGCCCAATTGATTTATATATAATGTAATAAGTGTTTTTTTTTTTTAAATATTACTTGGCTTTTATTTATTGGATCTTCTCTTAATTTTATGTAATAAGTGTGGAAAACAAATTGTAAAATTGAAACAAAACTGCATCACTTTCGATAAATGCACAATTGACAACACTTAATAGTGATGTATAACCTGATGATTATCGATATATTCCAGGGCTGAGCAGATTACTTTCGCAAAACTTTTTACCATGATGTTATTGTACATTTTTGTTTTGTTTTTTTTTGTTTTGGCATTTATAAATGTTCAACAGCAAGAAAAACACTTTAGTTGAACGATGACAGCAATTACCACACAATTTGCATGGCTTTTATGTTATTTTTACTTGCAAGTTGAAGATGTTGCTTTTGACAGTTACTGCTTGACTCGCTGCTGGCTGATCCAACAATTTAGTTTCAACTCACATTTCATTAGCTCGTTATGGGGACCACCTACGGGCTGACAGACAGTTGGGATCTTCGATGGACGACGCCCTCTCTTGTAAAGACAGACCCACAACGAAGCAATTAAGTTGAAAATCAGTTGCTAAAAGCATCGAAAACAATCAGACAACAAGAACCGGCCCAGTCCTCGGTCAATTTTTAAGTATTTACAAAAGCGCAAAAAACGGCAAAAAGAAAACAAGCCCCAGTCAAAGGTTCAACAACGAAAACACTCCAGGCACATCAAATGTCAATGATTTTGATGATGTTGAACTCAAACGAGGTCTGGTTATTGGCATACATATATTGCACTATGTAAGTATGTATTATTTATTTATTTAATAATTTGTGAATCTACTATAATTTAGCATAGCTGTTTGCCAAAGAAATAATGGTTCAAGGCTTAAAGGTATTTAACCTATGTTATTTATGCTTTAACAAATGATCGTATTTTCAAATTTGTATTCTTTGTAGGTACATACTTATCCAATTAATTGCTTAATATAATTTATTGAAAATAATCATATGGTCTGCAAATTCAATTAAAAATGTAAACTTTTTTTTAATACTTCAATTACGAAATTCACTTTTCATGTTTGCGCTTTAATGTTTAAGCTTAATGGAACCCGACATCGACTTGGGCATCTGCTACTTTCCCAGACATTGATCCGCATCACCAACGGGTACAACAACATCTGCAACAATATAAACAACAAAGGGAAGGCGGCAAAACAAGAGCAGCAATTGGTTTATATCGAATGGAACGGCATCGCGCGTCATGTCGGATGATGTCGACTCGCTGATTTAACGCTGATTAATTGGAGCAAAATTATTATTACAACATGTTATTGGGGCTGTAGCTCTTTCGCCTCCCGAACACATTACTTTAATCGGATTGCCTTCATTGTCCGTTTTTGTATACCCTAGGAAATATTTAAGGGTGCTCTAAGTTCTGAAAATGATAAAAGTACAATGTTTGACCTTTAAACTCGTTCTGCATGGAATTGTTTAATTGAGACCTTTAATGTTGCGATGCTTACCATTTGAAGTTTATTTTTTGAAACTTTAAAGTATCATAACTTTATAAAAAATTAAAGCGATTTCAACACATTCACTTTTAAAATTTTCAGATTTATATCTTAAAACTATTCTAAGATGTTCTACTACTAAAATTACGAATATATCAAACCATACCCTGCACAATGACCTATACCTTGACATATACCATAACTAGTTGTCGCTCTATCATGTACCTTGTTCACTTGTTAAAGAAGAATGTCTGTCTTTGGACATTCCTCTGATAAACCTTCTAATTGATTTTCAAAAGCCCTATTCATTTATTACGAAGATGTGCAAGCATTTAAGCCACAATTTTTATTTATTTCGCGGTATCGCAACCAAAAACAAATCCTTAAATTGCATAACATATCGCCCCGCCACGAGAATCATTTATCAAATTCAAATGAAAGGGGCAAGGACAAGGGGTGTTGCTATCGGAGACCAAACAAAATACAAAGAATACTCGTAAAAAAAAAAGTACAAGGGTAACTCGAAACGCGAAACGGGCCAGTAAAGTGAATTCCCGTGGAGCGTTTAATCAAAATTTACCGGCGAACGCGTTGCTGACAATGAGAAATTGCAACAAATTCGCGCGCAACGAAACAACGCGATGGGAGTTGCCCCTCTAAGTGGAATGGCTAACGGGGGGAAAGGATGGATAGTTTGGTTAGTACAAAAACAAAGCGTTTTTCGGAGGCGCAGACAAGAGAAATGCAAACAACAAAACTACGATCACGTACTCGCATCGACATCGACATCGGCATCGGCGTCAGAGCTCAACAGATTCCGAACTTCAGGTTCAGGTCCAGGTCCAGGTCCAGGTTGAGTTCCAAGCTCCATTCCCAATTGCAACAGCTCCCGCTGTTAGCTGCTACTCGATTTCCATGAGGCTGGCTTCGACGTTGATTCGCTTGAATATTGTTTTTACTGACTTTTTGTGGCAGTTGTTTGCTGTAGTCGTTGCCGCGGATATGAAAAATGATGCCGCAACAATTTTAACAACCAAAAGCGCTCAGGGTCCAACTGGCTACCCACGCCCCCTTCACTCCGACTGCCCCCTGTTGTCTTTCTGGAGGCAAGTGAAGTGCAGTTCTCGTCCTCGCACTCGAAGTTGATTGATGGGCCATAGCATTCAGCATTGGGAAAATGCACCTCACCCACAAATGTGGGCGGCGACTGCCACTGTATATGGAAATGGAAATGCACCACACGAAATGATCATCGAGTCGTGCAGCGGCTGGCATGAAATCAATCTGGCTAAACGGTAGCAAATGGGCGTGTACTCATACCCATTCATGTAGGCGTAAGAGCTCAGCTCCCCAGTCGTTATAGATAACGCAGTTTTGTATTTATATCGATCACTCTATCAGGTGGGCGGCCAAGTTGCAAAAACCGCAGAAATGTTGAAGCCACAGGCCGATGAAGGCGGAAACAACATAAATTGAAAGTGAAGTGCAAGGAAAAGCTTACTAGTGAAATGCTCTCTCTACCATGTTGTTTTTACAGTAGTTTATCATAGAATTTAAGATATAAAGTACATCTTCTTTGGAAGGAAAATAGGTGTAAAACTCTTTTAAAAAAATTGTAATATTCGATGTCAATTTGACCATTCCCCTTGGATTGAAATTGGTTGATCAAGTAGATTAAATAGTATCCATAAAAACATACATACATTCTCGTACCTACGATATAAAAGATATTGATATATTCTCAATTTTTAAGTGTAATTAAATAATAAGTTTCAAGGCATTTTAAATAACTTTGTATCTAGTGCAATAATTTAAAAGTTATTTCCTTTATTGTAGCACTGAGATACAAATAAATAAGTAAATAATAAAAGCAATTTTATTCTTTATTCCATCCGCTTCGAGCTCAACTTGTTCTGAATCTAAATTCAATGGGAGCACAAATATAATCAATTGGTAGTTATTTCTTTTTATTTCTTATACAATTGAATTTAACACTTTTAAGATTTCGCATAGCAATTTATAGTTGCGCAACTATCTATTAGATTTAAAAACATTGAAGGAGAATCAAATTGAGTGGGCAAATAAACTGTCGACCTACAGTCTAAGATAAGAGCAAAAACATTTGCCAACATGCAAAGAGGCTCAAATTTCGCCACGTGGAGCGGCAAACGAAGCCGTCAATTCACCTTTGGAGTGGGCCCTGAGTCACAGTAGAAGGCGGCTAGTTGCAAGTAGGCCACAGATGGAAATTGGAAATATGCCAGTAAAATAAACAGTTATTGAGTTGACTTTTTGACACTTCCCGCTGCGATAGGCAAGTTGGTCAATAACAATGGGGTAGAGAAGTCGCCACAACAAACACCTGGCCAACTCTAGGTATGGTCCACTTGGGGCACTATTAATTAAATTAAATTTCGATATAAATTCAAATGGGTGAAGCGTGCGCGATTACGAATTCTAATTGGAGTATGGGACAGCCAATTAGACGTAGTAGACCAACTGGCCCGCCCACTGTGTGTGTGTTTGCCAATGTCCATAAGTCATGCTGTATGTGTGTGTGTGTGTTTTAGCCCACTTGTAATTGTTTGTGGAAAGGTGTGCAAGGCTTACATAGCCTTCCTTTCGCTACCTTGTGCCTGCCTAATTCTTTCACTGGGTTCACAACTCTTTTTTTTTTTTGTTTTTTTGTTAGTGCCCTTCTCCTGGCAGTAGCATCAAATTTCATTAATCACGCAAATGCTTATCGTCGAGGCACCAGCACCAGTTGGAGTCTCCTTTCTAAGAGGCCTTCTGGGTCCAACAAGTAGTCGTTGTGGTAGTCGCAATCGTGGCCATAATTTGTCTGCCCTGGCCGAAAAGCCTTTCCAGCCAGCTAACTGTGTGAATGTGAAAATGCGCTTGCATGACCATCACCATCACCATCACCATGACCATCACTATCACCATCGCCAGTATCATCCAGCTCATGTCCAGTCATTGCCTGGCTTCTCCAGGCCAAAAGAGTGAGAGAGAAAAAGACCACAGAGCTGGCAGCATGTGATTATGCCCATATGATGGCTATGTACGGTGTGATGGTTCAATTTCTCTGAGAGGTGTGTGTAAGGCCAGACTGTTGCCTATGCATTCTGTGAAAATTCTGATGATGTGTAGGCGGCTTAACTGATGAGTATATCTTGCATATTGCAGCTGCAGGCAATCTTTCAACTATACTATAAATAGACACAATACCAAAATAATTCGGTTCACTAAAGTTAAATTCATTCCCTTCAAGTCTATGCCCATTTTCCAAATTTGTACAATTGTTTGGGTTGCCTAAGAAAATTAATAAAATTACCGCAAATCCATTCTCCAAAAAGTGGGCAATATATATATATATACTAGTATGTGTGTGTTTATTTTCATCAGCAACAATTTAATACATTTTCTTTTGTAGAATTATAATTAAAGAATCCTTTCTCGTAATAAAAATTTATTGACATCACCTTTGAAAACCAAATCGTTCTTATTGCAATTTCAATCACTTTTCAGTTCTCAGTAAAAGCTAAACACGTTGATGCCACAAAATGATTTGGGAGCTTATTGGATTTGTGAGGCAAGATACAAAACTAAACCCGTAGTACACAAGTTGAGGACATAGTTAACAGCGCACTTATCTAATTAAGATATCTGGCGGTGTCTTATCAGCTAAATATTAAAATAAATGCACCCCTGACAGTCGTAACTTATGTCCTGTTCAAGGCATCACGATGTCGCGCTATCTTTGCCCCATTTGGGTGCTTCTGTGACTCCTCTGGTCGTGCCATCAACGATGCAGACAGTCAACCTGCCAGCCAGGTTCGACACGGCCTTGTCCATGGTGCCTTGGCCTCAGTTCAGTCTATTAGCAAGGCAAATTCTCATAACAAGAACAGGAAAGGTGGCACAAGGACAGGAACTCAAGTGAAGAGAATTTTGGTCAACAGCATCAGAGGCGACAACGATGCCAGAAAGTGTGCAATACAATCTTGAAACTTGAATAACGGAAATAAAAATTATGAGCACGAATATTTTAACGTTGGCCGATTTGCATAAGAAAACCGTTAAGAGGCCCGTCCTTGGCACTCAACAGTGGCCACAAGATGAAGTCGCCGCCATGGCCAAAAACAAAATTTGTTTTGGGCACGCGCACAATACTCTTCCCTTCCCTTCCCTTCCCTTCCCTTCCCTTCCCTTCCCTTCCCTTCCCTTCCCTTCCCTTCCCTTCCCTTCCCTTCCCTTCCCTTCCCTTCCCTTCCCTTCCCTTTCCCTCGCCATCCATCTCATCCTCTTTTCCTTTTCCCCTATCCATAGCAGTCATGGAGTTTATTGTTGTTTGGCGTTGTAATTGATAAGTTAATTTACATTTTTATTGAATGGCCCTGGCAATTGTTGTAGGTGTCGTTGTGCGTCTTGTCATGAAGGTCAGGCATGTTTTGCATATTACTTTTAACCTCACCGTGTAAATGATATGCACAGGAAACGAAGAGCACAGTTTTTTTTACTTTATGTCTTTAATCTAAAGCATTTGTGGTTTATGTTCCCAACAAATCGACTGTATACAATACAATAAGCAATTGCGTATACGCCCGCTGGGATCACATTAACCTTAGTTGTCATAGTAATAGACTCCATGATTTATCAGTTTCCCCAGTTTTCATAAAATTATAATTTCCCTATCTAAAATGATCTACCGATTTCACTATTTTCTATGTATCCCTAGCTCATTAAACAAAAGTCTGCTGACTTTATTGCAAGGGTATTTAATTTTCGGCCCTCTGAAGATGTATTTGCTCTTGCTATTCTTTTTTGACTGGGTCACTGTTAGCCCAAAGAATTGAGTGTGTCCATTTTATAAATGTACCAAAGCCCAGTCGTGTATGAAAAGTTAACGAAAATTGATGTTGCATGTTTCGCCAGGCAAAACAAAGCATAAATTTCTCAGTTACCAGTCGCCAGTTGCCAGTTGCAAGTTGCCAGTAGCCAGTAGCCAGTTGCATGTTACAGCGATTCGAATGCATCGCTCTTGATATCGAACTGTGCCTGTAGACGTATCCTTCCGCAGCTCCAGCTCCAGTTCCATCACCAGGTCTTTTCTGGGGGTACAACAAACGCGATGGTGCATAAATTTCACCCAACGAATTCAATTTGCGTAACGCATGCTGCGATGGCCATGGCCATGGCAATGGGAATGTGGATTTCTGGTTCCCAGAGAATTGCCGAATTTTACTTTTCAAGTTATCTTTTTTCTTTGACTGGACAGAGGAAACAACAGGCGCAATGCGTTCACTTGACGTGACTTCCAAATGGAGCTAAAGGAGCATCCGCAATATCAACTCCTCCCATTTTCCACATGCATCTCACGCAATCAGCGCCTAATCTGCATCCCATCACTGTCGGAGTCTACATAGCATTTCTGTTCTCGTTGTTGCTGTTGTTGTTGTTGTTGTTGTCGTTTCTGTTGTTGTGGCATGCAAATTACCTCGTTGACTTGCGGTCACAGTGGGTGGCAGTCGAGGATCGTCCAACGGTGGCTAACCCGCCACATGTCACTGCCATTGTTGTTGCCATTTCTCATGTCTCTTCTGATTTCACTTGATGAATTGCAGTTTTTGGCTTGTAAATGGCATCAGGATAGACTTGCACTGAAACTGAACCAGGAGGAATTCTTTTTTTGTGCAGAATACCCATATCACGGAGATAAAATAAAGATAGTTCAAGTAGTTGAACTTGCAGATAAGCTGTTCCATTGAATGGACTCAGAGTTCAAAGTACTTAATGTAAATAATAATCTACATAATTTCCTAGATTATAATACTATTATTCTATATATTCTTTTCTTTCTATAAAACGTTGACGTGATTTGGAATACCCATTTCCCAGAGTACACAAAATGAATATTGTTCAAGTAGTTAGTTGAACTTGCACATAAGTTGTTTATCCTGTCAGTTAAATAGGCTTAGAAAGTACTCATTTTAGACACATTTCTTTATGAATATCTATAGTATATCTATCTTATATTATTACTATTATTTTACTCAATCTATATTTAATATTTTATTTAACTTATTTTATACTATAATATAGAATCTATATATATTTATATCAATAAAAGTTTATTTTTATTTTCTAGGCACTAAACAGAGTTAAATGGTTGGTCTCATGGCATTTCCAATTTAACGGCCTGTTTACACTAGCAACAAATACAACAAATAAACAAATACAAATATTATACAAATATTCAGTAAACTGAAATCGATTTGTGTGCGCGCCGGCAAAATTCATTGAAAGCATTTTTCAATTAAATGCAACATTTTTTTTTCCTTTTATCAATTTAATGCTTAGCTGGCATTTTCAACGCAGTCGCTTTCGGCATCGGTATTGGCGTCGACGTCGACGTCGACGTTGACGTTAACGTCGCTGCTAGCATTGTGTATTATTAGTTTCAGTTCTTCTTCTTGTTCTTGTGGGTCGTCCCCTGTCAAAGTTTTCTCTTTTGTATCCGTCTATCTATCTACCACTTATTGGCGTTACTTCCTGTGCTTTGGCAAGAGGTTATTGAAATTGTTTCGAACACTTTACGCCTTCCCTTGGGGGGGGGGGGGGCGTGGCCTCTGGCGTATTGTATACATATATTTTTATTGGCCTCGCGACTTTGTCACGTGTCAATATTGAGACTGGGCAGACAGTTTGCCAGCTGGAGGACATTCGCGGCAGCTCATTTAAATTTTAATTTGTATTGCGTTCTCAGCCCCATCGCCATCAACTTTCGGCTCCAAATCCATCTCCCCTTCTACCTCCTTGGCCATTTTTTGGGGCAAAAGTTTCTTAAACTGGCAGCTGCGAAAACTTTTAAGGAATTCCCATTATATTTCAAAGCGTTGCCGGTTGACTTTTTGGCTGCTCCAATGAATATATTTGATGAGCATTGAGTGAATACCCTATTGATTGTGCCCATTCTCACTAGGGTATTTAAGTAGTTAAACAATTATGAACAACACAATATGGTAATTCGCAAGTAGTCTTAATCAGTTTTAAGCAAGACTAAATTGTAGAGTCTAACTCTTATAATATTTGTTTACTATTATCTATATCAATATCTTAATACGATGCAGGTACAATATAAGAGAAGTCGTATATTTTTCATAATCATAGTATCTAACTATTTGCGGTATTGAAACAAGCTTAAAGCTTTAATTCCTTGAATTTCAGTTAAAAGAATCGACGGCTTTAAAGTGTTGTGTCAATCTATAAAATGGAAAATTCAACCATGCACAGATTTCATGGAGATAACTAAAATCCGTACAAACGAGAGATGTTTTTATTTATGGTCTGACATTTTGGTTTGCCAACGAGAAGAGCCCAAACGCACACACACACACACACACACACATACACATGTGTTTACAATTGATGCAAATAAATAAAAATATACACAAAAAAAAAAGTATAAACGAACTCAAAAACATCTTTAATCGATTTATGAATTGTTCAGCATGTCAAGAGTGTAGGCGAGAGAACTGTGGAGTATTGTTGCGATTGATGCGTTCAACTGCCAACAATGAACCAATTTCATTAAAATCGCATAAATTCAAATAAATAACAATACAAGGAGCAGGAATAGACTGGGAACTGGGTGTAATATCGCTGCGAAAAAGATTGAAAGATCGGGTTGCATGCGGCCCCGACAAAGATTTAATAAAATGACACACAAAACCGAGCAGCGCAAACATAAAAATCAATAAACAATAAAGTTGATTTATGCGTCAAAGTGTCAATTGACAGCAGCAGCAACGGCAGCGGCGGTGGCGGCGGGAGCAGCGGCTGAATTCGTTGGACATCCATGGCGTATGCGTAATTGCATTTGGACGGTCGTCGGCCTGAAACGCGTTTAAGTGCTTCATTCAATATTCGAATGCTGCCCGACTTTCCAGCTACCCAGCATCTGCAGCAGCTGCATTGTGTTGGGCTCATCACAGTGACAGCCACACCCACAATCCTTCAATACTCCCTTTTACCCCTTTGTCATTTATTCGAAATATTGCTGCCATTCAATTGCTGATTGAAAAATATGCTTTTGATTTTATTGTCGTTGACCGGCAACTGTTGCAGTTGTTGTTATTGATGCTGCAGCAGTTGATGCTGTCATTTAAATGTTGCTCCTCCTGCAGTTTCTATCGCTATTGCTCATGTTGTTGTTCTTTAGCTTTGACGTACTGTATGAGTAGTATTCAATAGAATTCATCCGATTGTGGACTGACTCCACAATTCATCTGTCAACCAAATCAATTTTCTGGCTTCAGCCATTTATCTTTGTTAGCGCTCGATTGACGCCGCCTTTGCTGCCACACGCTAGTTGCAAGTTGCAAGTTCCCAGTTGCCAGTTGTCAGTTAGTCACTGGTCAGCTACTGTTGCTGCTATTGTGATGCGGTTATTGATTTGGAACAGCGGCTAATTGAGCGCAACTGTAACACGTCCATCTCGTCATGATTGCCTTTTAATTGGCTTTCAATGTTTTATGTTGCAACTGCAAACAAAACGATTTGCAACTGAAATGAATAGATTTAGAACTTAAATTTAAAGGGATGAGTATCTATATATGTATGTAAAATTAATCAACTTAAAGGTGTTAGGTATGTTAACATTCTACTCTCACAGCTCTACAGTATTCCCCTTCGACAATTAACGTTTTACTTATTATTGATTATCGCTTATTAACATCTCTATATGGAAATACGATCACCTAAAGAATATAAAAACGACTCTAGAATCGGTTTCATTTCTACTGAGTAATGAGAATCTCAGATAGGCAAAAAAGAAGCATTTTGGTTGGAAGTAGAACGTTTAATATATGTATATACATACATATATGCAGAAATTTAAGCTAAAGATGCTTTAAATTACATATTATCAAAGGGTATTCAGAGCGACTCCTGCGACCTTCGTTCGACACACGTTTCACCTGTCAAAGGACCTTGATAAAACAACACGTGTCACAACTTCTGAGCTGCATTACCCAGCGAATTCCCTTAAATCTGAAATCTGTTGAGCTAATATGACACGCACGGTAATACGAGTGACTAACGGGACACCCTGGCTACACTGTCCAACACATTGCAGTCTCAACCAACTGCCTTGAATGGTGTGCTTTTAATCTGCACGGCGACAGCATTAACTTTACAGTTGGGTGTGAAAACTGTTACACTGGAAAAATAATTTCAATATTTTTTACATTGATACTAATTATTTCTGTCAAATTTAAGCTTATTTTATTGAATCATTCATGAAAAAACAGTAAATATACCCAAAACAAACTGAAATTATAGCTTTAATTTGTAAACTTGCAATATATCTTCTAGCATACTTATAAGAAAAATATACTTTGTATGTAATAGATAAGTTAATAAGATAATAAATAAATAAATCAGAATCTTTTCAGTGCATGAGAATGACATTGCAACCACAAGAGCAGCTAATACCAATTGACAGCAGCTTAAAGCCCCGTCCCGATCTTTAGTTGTACATTCCAGGCAGGCAGGCTGGCAGGACATTTTATGAGCATATTTGGTGACCAAATGCTTGGAGAACTCTGCAGGACATGTCAGCGGTCATATGAGCGTCGGCTACTTAGGCAACAACCAAAAGTTTAACGTGACAGGCACAAAATGTTGCCCCTTGTCCCTCGTTTGGTTCGCTCAGTAATCTGCAAGCAATTTGACTTTGTATGCCCGACACACATGCGGACATGGTAACAGTAAGGATAACGGTCGAACTGTTGGACAGTTGGGCTGTCAGGATACGGGAGGAGCTGTGTAATGCTCTAAAATGGACTTCCATGCTCATTTATTCTGCACTTGCTAAACTTTCTGACCAACACTGGCACCTCAATAAAACAATTTAAAAGTCATCGTCGTCAACATTTGCTGCTTTGTCCTCCTCAGGCTGCTTCTCTGTCTATCTCCCTATATCTCTCTCCCAAGTGAGTTGTCAGTTTCTCCATTTATTTTCGTTGCTCTATATGTGAGTTGCTGTTGGCTGGAACTGGAACTGAAATTGCCCCATACAGACACATGTGGCAAGTAGACAGTGGACATTGATCACCTCAATCCCAACCACATACACCACTAAATTTGACTTTAAGTGCAGTCTCTGTTTAAGTTTTGCTTTAGGAACAACATCAGTCGAGTCGTCTGACGTTGTCCTTAAGGGGTTCTGTGTTGGGTTGAGATAGGGTTTCTGATTGCATTCTTTTTATAAATTGGGCAATCAAAAACTTTGAACAGGTAAATTGAAATGAGCTGATATGATTCAAAACTTTTCCTTTAGCAGTTGCCGACTCGCAAGACGGCGTTTAAGATATGACGTAATTTTGTGGAAATTTCAACAAAGTTTTATAGTTGATTTAAATGACTTCTATTGAGATTTCATCATAATATATAGCTTAGATATGTGATTTAGTTTTCTACTATATGTAACTTCATAATTTCCAAAAAAACACCTTTTTAAGTGCATTTGTGAAGACCATGCTATATTATTCTGCTTTACAACTGGCTCTAAAAAAATATCTCGTCCAGCTGCTTTTTATTACGTTGTAAAGTGCTTTTCTTAGAGGTGCACCTGACGAGGATTCGTGTGTCTGCAGGACCTCAAAAAACTTCATAAAAATTCATTCGAAGATAAAATTCTAATATCTAAGTATTTTATATTTATACCTTCCATTTTAACAACTAATTTTTATTCTTATAAATGAACTTTGTGAATGCACCTTAATGACAAAGTAAAAGAATCCTTTTTATAAGGTCGTGTCCTAGTCCATCTCTAACATGCAATTATACCGTGCAAAAAGTGGCAACAATTTTAAGGCAAATGCATTTAAATTAATTATGTGCAACACTCACAGTAATTTGCATTTCAGGGGTCGCCGTTTTTTGGTCAACTCTTGCCATTTTTTGGCACATAAAACACATCATATGAGTACTCGTACTTATGTATGATGTTTTTTTTTGTTTTTTGTGAAAGGGCCAAAGGATTCTCTGAGTTGCCTGGCCGGCATACTGTCTGGCTGGGCTCTCACTTCAAAGTTAATTATGTTGACATAGTCAGTTCCAGTTATTTCTTTCTTTCGCAGCCCTTTTATCAAACGGGCGACCACGCCCACACAGCTGCCCATATACACAGCATGCATTAAGAATTCATGCCACACCCGTCGCTACAAAGACGCCCACGGGCCAGCAACAGCAACAGTCGATGAGTGGCTCACAGCAGGTGGGAAGGGGGTGGTGGAAAGGGGGAGGGGCGTCTAACGGGCCGGCTGCCAAGTTACTCAAATTAATTAAGTTTCGCCTTTGCCAACATTGCGCATACGCCCCATGCGCCAGCGCCCAGTTCCATCTGCCCATCGACCCATTCTATATCCCATACCATCCCAATCCTACTGTGCTCACTTTAGCTCCCAAAGGGGGGAGGGGGGCCTGTGCAACCTTTCAATTTTTTAAGTGACATTTGCCAGACTTCTCCTGGTGTTTAATATTTTCTAACCACACCGACATCCACAGTCACGCCCTCAACCCTGTAGTATATAAGAAGCTACAATTTAAAATTAATTGCTTTAGCGCAGTTTTAATTATTAAGAAACTATTGATGGAGCCGCAACCAAAAAATGGGGAAACTTTTTCATCTTAACTTTACAGTTTTCTCTTTAACGATGTTTACTTTCCTGAACACTTTAAGGGACAGAGAATATATTCTATTTTCTAAACTTATTGGAAATATAAAAGACTTTAACGTTAAACAGTTGTGATTAACTATTTGTTATTAAAGTTTTAAAACAGATCTCAATAAATAATAAGTAAAATAAATTAAAATAAAGTAAACATGAGAAATTATAAAGTTAATAGCAATTTAATTAAATTGAATGTAATTGTCATCATATTAGAATATTTTGGATATATTAAATAACAAATCGACATATTTCTAACGTTTTTAGATTAAAATATATATTTTCATTGATTTGTATGTTTTTATTTTAGTTTCCTTAGAGCAGATATAGAATAAGTCAAATAAAAATATCTTAGCTTTCTCACGAAATTATGAACTAAGATACTTGTCTTGATATTCATTGCTCTTGTAGGCTTCAGTTTTTGTTGGTAGATAGGTGCACATTATTTTAGGGAGGAAGGGGATCATAACATTGACAATTACGCAAATTAGCCGCAACTTGGACATTGGTGAGTCAGTTAATTGAGCGTAGCTACCAGAATGGTAGCCTAACCATATAAGTGTGGCTATGTATGTATGTATGATGATAGTGGCAATTATGGTAACTGTTGATACAGCAAGAAGGTGGGGAGTAGGGGACGGAGACGCTGGCAGACCACGGGTCAACTGCACGTGCCGCTGCTGTTGTTGTTGTTGTTGTTGTTGTTGTTGTTGTTACTGTTACTGTAGCTATTGCAAATTCAATTTGGTTGTGTGCAAAATTAGCAACAATTTTCTACAAATAAATAAGAGACCGCCACATGTGGCACCCATCGACAGCCGTTGCAGCAACAGCAACAAGAACAACAAATATGTGTTTGTTTGTTTTTGTGAATGCTGGACAAGCTCTGGCTTGGGTCCATTTCCTTCTGAAGTTCAGGCAACATTTGTTAACGAATTTGTTTGCTTGTTGCACATTTCGAGCCGCCTGGTCGGCGCATTGTTCATTGTTGGTATTGTTGCAAATGACGTGGCCACCGCCGTTGCCGTTGCCGTTGCCGCCGCTTCGGTTTGACACGCATGCCATACCCTTTATGTTACCCCTTTTAAAAGTGGGTGGCTTGTGGTCAACTTTTGACTACGTGCCTCGTTGGCAATGCGACGCATTTAAAAAACAATCAATTTTAATTTCAATTTAAATTAGTTGCTGCTGTTGCTTTTGCTATTGCTTTTGCTGGACAACTACAATGCCTCGTCCCTCCACCCCCCTCAACCCATGCAACCAGCAGCCACAGCCAACTTAACGCCGCTGCATTGACCATAAAATTATTTTTGCTCATTTGTGTTGTTGCCTGCTCTTTGTTGGTCATTGTTTCTGTTACCAGTTGTTCTTGTTGTTGTCGATGCTGTTGTTATTTCGGTGAATGCAATTTTACCATGGTAATTTCGTTTTTATTGTTGCTGTTTTTGGGTTTAATTGCATTTAATGCTAAACTCTGCCAATTGTTGTGAAAATCGCAATAAATTTTACTTAAAAATATTCCATGCATTTCAAATGCATTTCATGCCAAATTTTACTCATCTCTCAACAATTCTATTATAAAGTAGTTTTCTTTTTATAATTTTAAATATTGTTTCACACATTGTTATAAATTATTATCAAATTAAAATTTTTGCAAAATTTTCACAGCTTTTACATTAATGTGAAAATAACCAATGAAAATGTTACGAATTCTATTTTGGATCAAAAGGTTAAATGAATTTAATGCCATTCTAATTTATTTTATTCTATTATATTTCTAATTAAGTTTGTTTGTTGATAATTGTTGATTGGGTAATGACCTATTCAATTAAATTTACAAAAAACGTAACAGATAGAAAGTAATAAAAAAAGTTTCGATAGAATTTAATTTCAAATGCTAATTTAACTTTTTATATTGAATCAACTTATTTGCAAGAAAACAAATCAATTTGACTATGTCGAACCACTAGTAGATTCACTTAACCCTTTTCGTCTGATAAAATTGGGTATGACCTTTGATACATTAACCATCTCAGATCCTAAAGAGCTACACCCAATTGTTTGGGCAAAGTGTAGTATACAGACGCATATGTATAATTTAGTTTTGCCGGCCAAGAAAAATAACTAAAACTGATTTGTACTCTGGCAAATTGGGATTAAGTGTGCAGGTTTCGTTAACGGTTTTCCCCGTGGGGCTTAACCCAACCTAAATCAATCAAGCGAACATGCGAAGCAATGTGCCAAAGAATGAGGATACGCAAGGATTCAGACACGCAAATCAGTCGCAGCCGCAGACCGGCGTATGGGATTACAGATACATTTGTATCTGAGTTGGGAGACAGTGTGTGTGTGTGTGTGTGTGTGAGCGTGTGTGTGTGTATTCATTTATTTGCCCGCTAGCACAATTCTACTTAACAGCAATTTAATGTAATTTACGTCTTAACCAGGAATTTAACATATGCGTTTAAACAAGCTGCAGATACTCGTGGCACTTGTATCCGACAGATACATTGAATAACGAAAGGGTGGAGACTGTTGCCTCTGCCACAAAACATGTGTTCCTTTAAGTAGTGCCAAACAACATTGGGTCTCCAATGTTGGCTGGATAAATTATTGGGTGTGTTGCTGTGCAGATAGAATCCCAACTCGTCCTTCTATACAAACGCAAAACACCATCACCAAGCCCAACACCAACACCAACAACAACAACAACAACAACAACATTTGCGTATCTGCGGTTGCGTGGTCTTAACTTGTAGCCGAATCAAAGCGTTTAATGGCGCTTTTAATCTTGTTAATCGGCCTTTTGCCTGGTTAGCTGAGATTTCAGATAGTTTCGACCGCTGCGATGTTGCTCTTGTTTATGTGTTGGGCGTTTCAGAGGCGTGTCCATTGAAATTGCTATGTTTAATTCAAATACTGTTGGGCTAGGGAGTCTACTATATAGTTAAATTATAATAAGCCCTGCAGGCTTAGTATGCCAATTGTATAAATTTGTTGCATACTTTCGTGCGTCTTTAAACCAGTTTCGCGTTCTCTGCTCGCTTTAAGCAAGTTATTCGGGAATACTCTCGACATTTACTTGATCTAATGCTATGCCACATTCGCTTTGAAATTATTCTATCCTCTGCCACTTGGGATGGACGTTTTGGCCGTCAAGGACGATTTTGACATGCTGTCATTCTTTGGCGCGTACACGGCACGAATGAATATTATTTCTTTATGCAAATTTTCTCAACTGCTGCCACTTGTTGTTGTGACTTGGCTGTCAAGTCCTCAACATGGAGCATTCACATCGTCCACGTCCACATTCTCCCGCAGCTCCACAGCTCTACAGCTCCACAGATGAAGCTTCCCCAGTTCTCAGTTTGCCCATTTGCGTGATATTTTGTTGAGCAAGACAAATGATTTCCATTTAATTTATTTTCGCTGCTTATTCTTAGACTGTAAGTGGCTGGCGAAAGGATTTAGCTGAATAAATTATAGGTTGAATTGTAATATCTCTGTCGGGGGAAAACTGCTTGGGAAATGCGAGTGCGGATGTGGCCCTGACAAATGTTGAACTAGAAAATTTGGAGCTGCAAAATGGGCGATATGGCGAACTGAATTTATTGTTATTTTATGCTCAGTCTCAAGCCGGAAAAATAACGATGCAGGATAATGTCTAAGAGGAACACAATGAAATCGAAAAGATCTTCAAATAATGTACAGATATAAATGAATAGTCAGAATAGTGTAAAAAATGTGTTTATTATGTGTGATATTGATATGAAATCGAATACTCGTACTAATATCAGTTAATGCTCTTCAATAACTTTAGCATAGCGTTAGTTTGTCGACAATTACCCCAGAAACAGCCATCTTATGTTCGTAATGAGCTTGCATGCGATTAATTTTCCACTTGAGCTGCTGATTTTCAGAGCAGAGAGACATCGTCAGGGAGTTAGTTCATAAATCATATGCATTGTCATTGCCAGCTTGCCAGCTTGCCAGATTGCCAGACTTGCCAGCTAATCTTGACTGAGAATTAGGAGGTGGCAATCGCGCAGTCGCCTACTTAATATTTCCGCTCACATGCCGCTTCAATCCCCTGCTTCACAGCATCTCACTCGTATCGCAGGCTCACGTCAGATGTCACTAATCTAAATTTATGCAAATTGCCAACTGTCTGGCTGGCTCACATGCTGCATGCGGCATGTGGCATGTGGCATGTACTGGTGCCCCGGCCACTGCAGGCATCCCCCATACACCAGCAACCACATCTACATCCACATCCACATCCAACTCCACATCCACTTCCAATGCAGATGCATTTTCAGATGAAGGCGACTTTGCAACAGTTGTAAAAATTGCAGCTAAATTCAAATTTGACATGAGGCAGGCGGCAGGCGGAGTCAGAGTCAGAGTCTGAGTTGGAATCGGAATTGGAGCTGCAAGCTACAGTCAAAGCCGCGACTCGCGAGTGTTTTGCTGGCATTTTCTTTTCTATATATTTCTGTGTTATTTTTTGCCTCTGTGCTATGGTAGCTTTCAGCTTCCATTCATTTGGGATGCAGTGGTTGTATGGCAGTTGCCAGTTGCCAGTTGGTTGCCTTGCCAAGCTCTTATTAAATTAAAACGAAGGCGTTTAAGTGCGCCCCAAGCTGCAGCTCAATCTGATATGCAAAACATTTTTGAAATAACTCTGCCGTAAATACGTATTCGTAGTAGTAGCAGAGAACTCTCAGAACTCTCTCAGTTTAAGCCAAATTAATTGAAAAAGTTACACGCATCGCTGACTGAGACTCTGCTGAATCAGATTTCAGCTTGATTAGTTGGCCTGGCCAATACGGCAAACTGCGAAAACGCTTGTACGCTGGTACTCTTGTGGCCAGCTGCCAAAGTCTTACATTTGGCTCCCACTAGCAGCTCCTTTCAGTTTCAATATCGCGCCTGGCACGCGATTCCATTAACAAGTCGGCGCCTTTTGTAATTGCCTGGTATTGCCTCAACATCTTGCTGTTCTACTCTTGCCACTTACCCCACTTTGTTTATAGAAGGCATCTAAAAAAACAAAATTCATTGACTTCTACTTTCAACAAAGCCAAATAATATTCATTAAAAAATAACTGCAAAATAAGAACATCTATAACTATATTGGCCTCATTTCTTCAAAACAAGGATGCAAAAAGATCTGTGGTTTTTTGTTTGGATCATAATGTTCATGTCCGCGGGCACAATCGTATCCAAGAGCATAGGCAAATATATGACCATCGGCATTAAAGCCACATTTAGTTATGGGCTGATCTTTGGTGTTGCTTACTAATAGGTTTCTACGAGATTGTGTATCCCAAAACATATAGACGCCATCAGAGCCCGCTGTGACCAGCGTATTGTGAACCGGATGATGTTTAACATCGTTCACCGCATAGATGTTCACATATCCTGACGAGCACATGGATCGATGACATTTGAATGCGATTGCTGGCTTGAAGTCATCAAAATAATGTACGGCTGTTCGTCCGTCAATACCGCCAACAACGAAGCCAGCTGAAACTTCCTTGTCTCGGAAGAAGCTAATGCAACGCACCTGTTGCGTTAGATTGCACCCCAAACACCTGGAATCCATTGGTATTTTGTCCAGGGTATAAGTCATAATGCTGTTATTGGCACAGAGGACAGCAGCCATTGGATAAAGGACATCGGCAGCATAGCATCGATCGGGAAGATTTAGTTTAGGCATCGGTGTTGGACTTCTTGTATCCCAAAACTGACGATCAACGGTTAATCAGAGTTTTAATTTCAAATGGAGATTCCTTACCTTTACTGCCTTATCCCAAGAGGCGGTCATCAGGCAGGTAAAGTTGGGTGCCTTGATCCAGTGACAACTTCGAACGCCTGCATCATGAGCTCCTATTTGAATCAACTGATTTGACTGCAAATCCCATTGGTACACCTCACATCCACTGGAGCATAGATAGATTTTGCTACTGTCATTGCTCCAGCTCACATCCATTACCGGGGCACTGACATTGCAAGACATTATTGGAGTTGATACTCCATTCATTCCCACATTCCAAATGCGTACAGTATTATCCCAACTGGCAGCACATAGAAAGTTTTCTGGAGCTGGACTAAACTCCAATGCTGATATGGAATCGCTCATAGTCCATTGAATGACACCCTTGTGATGAAAGTGTTAATCTGCAAAGATATAATTTAATATATAAATTTGCAAGAGTTTGGTGGGGATCGTAAATCAGGAGTCGCAAAAAAATGGTTTCCCTATTTAGTCAAATTTTGTTTGTAATATTTTTGACTGAAATTTCAACACATACGAATAGTGTAATTTTGTTTTGGTTAGAAGTTCCAACAATATAAGTTCCTTGCAATGTTTACTCAATTTCACATCCCTTACTGTATTCCACACATTCAATTTGCAATCTCTCAACATACTCTAAATACATTGTTTTTTATTTCGCTGGAAATTGAAATTATGCAATGCTTGCTGGCTACAAGGTCGATTTTTGCATTGCAGGAATACAAAAGCTACCAAAAAACAATTCCCCAGCCAATATGCGAGTGTTTCAATGAAATGAACAAAAGCAGTAACAAAAAGTATCTACAAGGTACAAAGACACACATATGTACATGCATACATACACACACTGGAAAGTGTGCAAATATTTTAACTAAAACACCAGCGAGTTACTTTTATCTGTTGTTGCAAATAAGAATGAGTATTTGTGGCACTCCCACTCCCCTGCCACGCCCCCTCGGGCAACCAACGCGGCTGCAAACATTGCCGCTGTTTTCAGTCAACATAATTTCACTACTTTTATGGACAAAGTAATGCCCGACTGAGCCATGGAGAGACTACATCCTACTTCCTACTTCCTGCATCCTACATCCAACAGATTCAACTCCTGTCCTTCGTCCTCTTCCCAGTTGCTCTGTAACGGTCCTTTTAACGCCACGTACAAGTTGAAAATTTTAACATTTCCTTTCATCTCACGCGTCTCGCTTGTGCAATATACTGAATGTGTTTTGTGCAGAGCCACGCCCACGAACCGCCCACATCCCGCGCCTGTCTGAAATTATTGGCCTCGCAGCATACTTTGAAATTTACTGAGTTTCACTTGTAATGCTTCGCTATATTGAAATTAATTACAAACAAAGGATGTTGCTGGCAGCATGTGTATCTCTATCTGAGAATACCCCCTCTCAAGAACTCTCCTCCCCTTTATCACCTCGTCATGTCTGATGAGCTTCTTCTCGAATTAATGTTTTGCCATCGGCAACATTTGAATTCTAATTTCTGATGTTGCTCAAATACAACATCAAATACAATATATGTATGCATGTACATACAAACATACATAAATGTTCAAATTAAAGTACTCGTATGTGTAGTTCACATCACATTTTAATGTTTTTTTTTCAGCTTGATTAATTTTTAATAGTGAAAAAAAAGACTTAATTTAAATTCAATTTGATAATTTCACGCTAAACTACATAAATTCATTTGGTATTCATTGTTCAATCCTCAATTGTCGAGGGTTTAAAAAACGATTGCATAAATAAACGTTAAATTATTGTTTATGAGAAGCAGATTATCTAGTTTTATCTGAGTTCCACTTTCTCATATCATAAAAAATCAATTTGCATTTAATTATTTATTGTCTTTAATTTAGGAATATTCGGAAAGTATTTTTAAGAAATTAAGGCTGAAATGGAATGTTGAATAAAATCTGTAAATATGTTTAATATCATGATCCAAAAATTCCAAAATGCCAAGATACATGACCCTAATTAAGGAATATTTTAATATTTTAGGAGTTATTAATTTGTAATTGTTATAGAAGCTCCTTTTAAAGTACATTTGAATTTTAATATTTACAAATAATTTTCGTAAATTTGACGTTAGTTAGTAATTTTAATAGACAAAAAAAATGGCAGTAAGTATAGTACGTACTAAGTAACATATTACAAATACTTTGCAAACAAATGAGCATACAAAAGGCAATTTTCCAATTGCGCAAACAATTTTACAAGATAAACAATAGCGTTTTAGGTTGAAGTGGGAATATTACATTTTAAGGAATAATTGCATAAGCACAAAGAAAATGCACTGCATGGAATAACTTTTAAGAAGACAAACATGATGTGAAAACGCCGAAAGCCGCCGACAAAAGTCAACACGACGGAATACAAAGAGAAGTTGTCGAAAATTGTTGAAAAAAATTGTTATAACAGAAATTTGCAAGGATGTTTGTGCATGTTTGCATACCAAATATGAAGATTACGTAGGCGCCAGTGGGCGTGTAAGCCAAAGCAATTAACAACAGCGAATGTTGCTTTCTTTCTTCGAGCAATTTCTTAAGGGAACATTTTAAGGCACATTCTCTAGCCAAATTGCCGCAACAATTAACAAAAGATACTTTTCAAGCAGCACTCAGACAAGCAGCTAGACAGCCACAGCGCGACTGCCACGCCTCCTTTTCAATGGATAAGCAGCAAATTTTATACAAATCTGATTTTGGCCCAGACAATATGAAAAACACAAAAAAAAAGACGATGTCTTTATATCCAAAATATTCTATGTTATTATGTCTAGCCATAAGCTCGACATGTGCATGTCTGCCTGTTTGTCAGTGTGTGGGTGAGTGTGCGAGTGTGTGCGTGTTTGTGTGAATATGTGCTAATGAAATTTCAGGCTTTATGGCATTGAAAATTGTTTTTCCATGAGGAGACTGCCAAAAGTGCAGCCAAAGCCCAAATCAAACGATAACTAAAACTAGCATTCAATTCAATTTGCCGCTTCATCTTTCTGAGAGCAAACTTCCCAGCTAGAGATGTGCTCGTGACTAGACTTAAATAACAAAGCTATTTCTAGAGTTCGTGTTACAAAATAATTATATTAAAGTACAATAAGTTGTTTTAAGCGATGATTCACGCGACTATCTCTAGCCCAAACGGCTAATGGGACATGGAGGACGATGGAGACTGGGCGGCTGTGGTTGAAATTAAAAAGGAATTTACCCAAATTGCTATTGAAGCCCGCGAAGAGAAAAGCAAAGAGAGATGAGATGAGAAGCGTTTGTGAGGCTTTTGCTTCTGCGGTTTGGGCAAAGTGCCAGGCAAAGTGGAGGCAACAGTTGCAACTTGTGGGTAATTTAAGGGGGAGTGCTTTTGGGGCGACAGTTTAATTGGGTTAGCAACGTCAACTATGGCCGTCGCCCCATCGTTGGATCATTGGCGCTGACGTGTCATGAGCCGATTTCAATGTGAGGACTTAACCGAAGTGAAGCTGAGAGTCGCCAGTTCCAATTCCAATCCAACTCCCAATCCTCCTCCACTTCCAATTGATTTTCCGGTGCACACCGTTCTCTCGATTATTTCGTAATTAAACGCAAATGCACTGCCACGCCTCCTTCCCTGGGGAAGTTTATTTTTTTCGGCATCGCTCAAATGAAACGTAAAAGCGTGGGCGTGGCAAATGAACGTTGTTGTTTTTGACTGACCACCAAAGCAGTTCTCAGCAGTCCCAGCTCGATTGTTGGCCATGTTTGCTGACTAATTAATGACACTTGAATGCTTGATTTCACTAGCTGGATGCCGCTATAAGCCTCGCAATTTCATTCCCGTTCACCATGGCCTTATCTATGGGTCAGTCACAGTAACGGCCTTCATGTTTGCGTCCAGCTTAACGAATTTCACATTCACATTCACATTCTCATTCTAGAAATGTTAATGACCTTGTTCAATTTGCACTTTTTTGTGCCTGCTGCACCAACTGTTTTTGTTGGCCCATTTGCAATTCTGCGAGCCAGTGTTGTTTACAGTTTGACGATCCAACTGTTTTCGGATTGAAATTGACGAGGGGTCAAACTGTTTAATTTCGATTAAGTAGAATTGAAAAAACGTGCATTTCTGGTAAGCACTGTGACTGTACTAAATACATACATATTTACAATCCTTATAGCTTCTATAGTTGTATTTTTATTCTATTCAAAAACGCATGGTTAAAATGGCAGTTTAAAAATCATTAACATAGATATATATATATGTATGTATAGTATATATAGTATTGCTTATATTCTATATCTACGTAAGTCTTAGACCCTGTACTTTTTATTATAAAAAAATCCATATTCTGAAGAATCTACACTGGGTATTACTTTTAGAAATTTGAATTTCAAAATACTGTTTCGTTTCGAATTTGGTAATGATATTTCAATGTAATTGCATATTATTTTTAGCTACTACATAAAATATATAATCATTTTTTTAATCATTGATCAAAATCAACAAAATAATCGTATTTTGAAAATTATAATCATTACAGTCCGTGCAAAACATTCGCAAGGCTCTTAATGTTAATGGAGCATTCGCAAAACATTTCATTTATGCAAGTTGGTAAAATGTTCACACTTCTTAAGGGGCGTTAAATGCTATTATTTGTTGTTTTGGAAAATTTAACACCTATGTAACCAGTCATACACCCGCAGAGTTGCAACAGCAACTAATTGCTGGCAGTTGTAGGTGCAGGACACCGACCAGGACCACTACAGACACAGATCTAGACCCAGACCCATACCCAGACCCGGACCCGGACCAGAATACAGCATCATAATTAATTCAAATTTAAAATTTCCTTTGGCGCATCGCACGCGCCATTTTACACTGTTGAAACAGATGGGAGGTGGTCGTAGGGGCGTGTCGGTCAGGTGGCCATAATCATGCGCGGCTTTTAGTGTCTGCCACGCCCATATGTGCGAATGTGAGAGTGTTTACATGGAGGCTGCTGCCTGCCAGCATAATAAACTGTTTAAATATTTAGTTGAAACGAGTTTTTAATGCTCATTTGCGCTTTTAGCAGCTGGCAACAACAAATGAAATATAGGGAAACGGAAAGGAATTCTCCATTTTTTGGGTGTTTGGGTCAGGACCCAAAAAGGCCAAAATTCCGTCATTGCCATGCACTCATTGTTGCTTTTGCTGTTGCTGTTGCTGTTGCTTGGAGTCGTCTCGTGAAATAGCCCCTTCATAATTACAGATTGCGATTTTAACATGGTTCGCCGAGTCAAGCAGCTGTTCCACGCTGGATCCTTCGCCGCTTATTAATTTTTAATTATGACAAAGACGAGAAGGCTTGACCTTTTTTTTAAGCAGCATTTTGTCTTCGCCCTCAATCTGGGCTATATTCGTAATTTGGCTGATTCTGTTGAAGGTAATCAGCTCAGCTGGTTAAGCTGAAGTTTTTAAAGTGGACCTTGTCGTTAAATTTCAACAATTCTAAACGAGTGAAGCAGTACATTTATGTCTCGTATATACATTTACCTTTATTTCCAAAAGCAGAAAAAAGATAGAGGAATCCTTATTTCAATTTTATCTCAGACTCCTTCGTGTGTTTACTTTCCGATTGCCGAAGCAGAAAATGCAAACAACGGCAGCAAATCGTGAAATGAGACCAAATTTCTGAGTAATGTTCACTGAGGATTAATTCGTTGGCGTTGCGCAATTTTTAAAATTACCTGTAATAGTCGAGGGATAAGAGGAGATAAAAGGGGTGGAGTCAAAGGAGAAAAAATACTTGTCTAGTGCGTGTTTCTGATGCTTTGCTGTCATTTCACTGAGTGCTGTCTTATAACATGGATAAGGTGCGAAAACTGGCACACAGTGCAGCCTGCAGCCTGTCAGCTGGTTGTATGCAGTGTACAGTGAAACTTGCCAAGTGAGTCCAGTCCAGTGGAATTGCAGCTGGTCCATTGCTGACCCCGCAGTCACAAATCTCGGCAATAAATTAAACGACGAAAATAAAGCTTTCTATATATAACCAGTTGTAAGATACCCTAAAAACTTAAGGATGCTTTGCTTTTATCTTAAACAAACTTGATCTGCATATGAACTGTATGATAACTACATCAAATATGGCAAATATATTTTACATATTGTTAACAATTGCTTAAACTTATAATACCCGTCAACGTTATATAAAAGACTATGCAGTTTAGAGTATAAAGTTGAATGCCCGTTGGCAACAGAAAACTAATTACTTTTTAAAACCATAATTTATTATAAGACACTAAATTAAAGATATCTGTCCTTTACAATATGCTAAGCAGTTGTTTCTGTTATCGTTGTGGAAAAATATCAGCATTTTAAATAAATAAGGTTATTTTTGCAACTTCATGACGTATGAGCGATGCACAATTTCCTCCAACAGACAACTTGTCTAAGGTGCTAAATTCTAGTTAAAAAAAAAAGAATAGCAGCAATATTTCAAGTGGTTACTGGGCTCTACAAATGTGCCACTAAAAGTTGCACAAAACAGCCACCAATCAGTCAAGTCAGTCTGTCAGTCAGTCATCGTGTTGGTTTACGGATGCGGATGCGGGAAACATATTCTGTCAGCTGCATCCCTTAGCTGAGCTTCTTCTAAACTATGTCAGGGTAAACTGCTGTGGAGGGAGGAGATGGAGAGGAGTCTGTTGCTGAAAACGCTTTTCGGTTTGCACAAAATGCAATTCACCAGCAAATGACGCGTTCCACTAACTGACAACCATTGTAGTTGTTTTAGCTGTAGCAGTTGTTGCTTTTAGCCATGGCCTTTGCCATATTTTGGCTCTCTATCTGCTGGGCTCTGCCACATCCAACAGTTAAGCTGACAGCCGGCAAAACTAATTGAAACGCAGCTGAAGAATGATTTGGCCAAGCCGGCAGAGTCCGGAATTTATAGTTCTGAAAATGATATTAGTTAAATGTAAATTGAAATTTTCATATTTAACAGTATAAAATTAAAAGTCAAGTTGCTTTTAATTTTTTTTGAATCGTTTAATTTCATTCATTCGCCGATTACAAATAGTAAACTTAATTGAAAACTAAGAATTCATGTGAATAATTAAATTTCATAATTTTCTTGAGATGGAACACAAGTTAAATTCTTCAAAACTCAAATAATAACTTTGATATGTGATTAGTAAAATTTCATAATTTTCTTAAAATGAAACGCAAATTAAAAATTCAAATAACATAAATATGTACGTGATTAGTTAATTCAAATAACATAAACATGAATGTGATTAGTTAAATTTCATATTTTTCTTGAGATGTATCACAAATTAAAATTTTCAAAATTCAAATAATAACTTTGATATGTGATTAGTTAAATTTCATATTTTTCTTAAAATGTAACGCAAATTAAAAATTCAAATAACATAAATATGTACGTGATTAGTTAATTCAAATAACATAAACATGAATGTGATAAGTTAAATTTCATATTTTTCTTGAGATGTATCACAAATTAAAATTTTCAAAATTCAAATAATAACTTAAATATGTATGTGCTTAGTTAAATTTGATCATTTTCTTGAGATCTAACACAAATTGAAATCTTCAAAATTGAAATAGTAATATATCAATTTATGTGATTAATTAAATTTCATAATTTTTCTGAGATGCTCTACGCGACTGTCAGATTTGTTGTTAACATCTGAGAATACCTCCCAAGAGGTGGAGCCAGTATTTGTATCCTTTTGTTCAATGCATTTAATCACCCCACGATTTTCTGCCAGCAGCGTCAATCCGCAAGGATATTCAATGAAAACAATCAAACCCAGCGACTTTGACACCTCAATGATGCGTTGCAAATAACGGCTGCAAATCCACTGCTGCAAAAATTAAATAATATAGAATGAGAGTATGAACATAAGTATAAAACATACCGGTGAAAGGGCATCTTGGGCATATAAGGTGTTCATAAAGAAGGCTTTTATATATTGTACTGTGACAAATTCGGCCAGCTGTCCTGACAACATGTTAATCAAAATTAACAATAGAAAAAGCTTGCTTTACTTACCTTTTCCAATCGCCCTAAGAATAGCACCGACTGATTGCTAGATTTGGCCAATGCTAATTGGAAAGCCACTAAAAGTATATCCATGATGTTGTGATCGGCATGATGCCAAAAGAAGGCGCTCTGATCTCTGGTCAATTTGATGCTTGTTCGTACATGTCGCAAGTCAAGATCATCCACAGTCTACAAATGAGAGGTATATAGAATAGATTTATTAATATTCCTTCTGTATTTCTATTCACTTTAAATGAGTAGTAGATAGATTTATATGGCATGTCTAAATAAATATTAATATTATTTCTGTAAACGTTCTATCCATTTCTATTAACTTCAATTGAAGAGTTTTTGCATCTATCTTAAAAGTGACTGGAATTTAAAGGCATGCACTTACCACCTGGTCCAAAGCAGTGTACCGATTCAAGCGTGGCACAAAGAACCAAACGGTGTACTCATTAATGGTGATGAATTCAAAAATCTGACGAACTTGCTCAAAAATGTTTAGCACAAAGCGAAGAGCGCCGAGTCGCAATGCCTCATTAGCAGCCAGGTAGTTTGTGGTCAGATGTTCCAAAAGCTCCTGATGCTCATAATCCGGATGATCAAAGAGCTTGGCAAAGGTCTCAAATGGATTGCCATCTCTTCTGCAAAGTAACCAATATTAATACACAGTTTTACAAATAAAATAAGTTCTGTGGAGATGTATTCACTTGAGCTTGCAGTAGCAATCAGCATCGATTTGAAGGATATTCAGCCAGTTGGTTGCACAATTTGTATTGACAGTGTTTAATAGCTCGGTTGTATGTTGCGGCTTGGCAAAGAACATGTCATGAAAGTCGGCAATGGAAAACTCTTCCCAAACTCCAGAATTAATCTGAATCATGACACGTTCAAGAAAGTGAACGTCGTCAAAGCGACGAACAGCAGTCACTTCATAGGTAATATAGCGATCTGTACGTCGCCGCTTTTGTCGACGCTCAGATCTCAACTGTGCCTGCTTTGAAGTGCTCGGTTCCATGTCCAGATCGCTTTCTGTGTTTGGATCGTATGTATTAGTAATACTGCCAAAACGAATCAACTTGAACGACATTTTCACACAGCCTTTGCCAACTTGCAACAGCGGCAAGCGGTGCAGGCTTCCTGCTGTGGCATACTCCATGTTGCATAGTAACTTCAGAGCCTGTCCGACTGGAGTAATTATTATGGATTGCGAGGACAAACCATTCGGCTTGGCCAGTTTAAAGAGCAATAGATGTACGTTATCCTCTTCTGGAAACTTGATTTGAACATTCTTGCAGCCCAAACAATCCTCAATGGTCAGCTGAAGAACGATGACAATATTATTTGTAATTTAAATACTTTTATTTGTAAATACCTCTGTTATACGCAATAAAGTTTTTTCAATTTCCTTATCCATTCTCAACAATTTTGATTATAAATTAGCTGGCCTTAGCTTTTCCAAGAACGCTTTACACATGGACTGCGAGTTTTATTATAAACAGTGTTGGGAAACTGCTGCAGCTGAAGTTAATGCAGCCCTGAGATTCGTTGAATCTGAAATGAACTTTATTCTGAACTAAACTTGGCGCCGTAATACACTATCAAGAATGTTTAATATTTAATATACCTTAATTAAAAAATTAACTTATTTATTTAATTCATATTTAAAATACAATTCATAAATAATTAGAAAGCTCCATGCGAATTGTAAATTTCTCATATCACTGATTCAAAACAGTCGTTCATTTAGTTCTCATGATCAAAACGGAACTAAATTAATGATAAAACCTGCAAGAAATGTTAAAATCAAAGTTGCCTGCTTTCCACAAGCACTGTCATTAGCGACATTCGGTGTCAATAATAAGTCAATCGGAGATTTGTCATTAAAAAAAAAAAAAATCATCTGTCCACTATGTTAACAAGCGTTGTTTTGTTTATAAAATATAATAGGACCATTCCTGAAACTGCATATTTGCTTAAAATATGATTATTTCGATCATCTGTTCACAGCTGCTATATTCAAATTGTATAGTGTTCCTCAGAACAAAAGTGGAACGTTTTACAGCACTAGTTGCATAAACGAAATCAGCTCAGATGCTGTTTATTTTTTGCTTTGGATTTAATTATCTGTGTTACCGTTCTCCTAGAAGTAAATTACACACATTTGATGTATGTTTTTATTTTGCAGATTTTGCAATATGTAGAATGTTGTAAGAATTTCGAATTTGGTGCTTTGAACCAAAATCAAATCAGCGTGGAAAACGAGTCGTTCCTGCCAGTGATTATGATTTTAGGCAAATAAAAAGCAAAGCAGTTGCAGTAACCCCCCTAATAATGCGAAACAGTTTCAGAAAAGAGAAATTATGAACTTTCGATAAAAAAAAGTACTTCAATTCGATAGACCGATTGTGAACAAATATCTTTATTCGCCGTCTTTCGCGTCGAACGATCATTCGGCCGTTATGAAGAAATTGTAGGGAATGACACCGAATGACGGCTTGTCGAAAGAGCCTAAAAGGGAGAGCACAACAAAATGTGAATCAAATAGGGAATTAAGATTATAAGAGCTGGCCGTAAGAAGTGAGCCATTAAATTGGAACAGACAAACATAGTACATAAAATTAGGATTGACGGCTTTCTAAGTGCCTTCAGAGTCCCCACAGTGTACTCTCTGGCCAACAATTAGTCCAATGTGGCATATTAAAATCGCTATTAAATTGAGTTTTCCATATTGAGATGTTCAGAAGCTTGACGAACTTTTTAATTCACCCCCACCGCATTGACGGGTCGTAAAAATGCCAACAAAGTAATTCTTTTTCACAAGTAAAAGTCAAATTGCGATTTTCTTTTAATTTTATAGGCAGCTCCAAAGATTTTTGCTGCTTTTATGACCAAAATATCATAATGTTGTGGATTGGAACAGAGCCTGCCACTCAATTCAAGACTGAAGAAAATAATGTATGAATTTTAGCATTTCATGTTTTGCGTTTTATGCGCTTTTGAAATATTTAATGATGATTACATTTTAGCGCAACGCGTGTCACTTGATTTATGTCAGACTTTGACCATGACCATTTGAGTGTCGATCATTAGGGTTTAAAGATGGTCCAAGTAAGGACCGTATATTATATCCGTGGACCACACAGGCAGCTGTTTTAACTAATTACAACAGCTTTATTTGTTGGCAATGCCAGCGGCTTCAAGAAGTTTAAATAACTGCAATTCGATTTCCATTACCATAACGTAATTCAATATGCCTTAAAAAACCGCACACAAGCAAATGTTGTTATCGTAAAATATTTACCTCCATTTCTCGCATCCCCAAATCACTTAAGCCTGTGGTAAAATCGTTACGATGATGCCTAAAGAGCGCAGACAGTTGCAATAGAGCTGTGGCCACCTAATAAGCCAACTTTGGCTCCCCATTTACGTGGACGAGAACGAGTACAAATACGACTTGTACTATTCGCCAACTCGTAATGCTAAAGAAATTATGGCAATTTAACGGACGATCGCGATCCTCCAGACTCCAAAGTCTCACATCGCAATTAGACGGGCCTTCGGGGCATTCTGCATTGGAGTTGAGTTGAGTTGAGCTCTGGTACCAGAGCGGTCGGTAGTCGTTGAGATTTTATCGCAAACATAAATTTCCTCAGATAAAAGCGCGAAAATGCTGCTCATGACTGGCTACATGTCCACACAAACATTTACACACACACACACACACACACACACATATACAGAGAAAAGACTCTTATTCCATTTGTTTGCCCCGCCTCCGCAGTCTTGATGTACCGCATAGTTTTCGATCATTGGTTAAAAGAAATTATAGCAATTTGCTTGTCAAATTGTTGCAGACCAAGGCAATAAATCGAGAGCTTTATGAGGCTGTGTGGTGCCGATCGCGATAGAGTTGTTTTAGAAATAAATTATCCCCAAGGCTCACTCAGCTGGAGATCCTCGTTGGCGGTTGGCGGTTGGCGGTTGGAGGACTCCATCTCCATTTATTGCTCGTAAACTTGTAAATTGTGCAATTTCATTGGTGTGGCTTTTACTTAAGCCGATTATTTTTTTCCTCCACTAATTTAATGGTGCTATACCATTGAACAGTTCAGAGACGGATCGATCGATGATAAATTAATTGAAATATGTATTGATATAATGATTTATAATATGGACCAGGTAATTTCGCTATTCGCATGGCTTTAAGATGACCACGAATCTGATAAGAAGATGATTACACTTAACCTAATAAACGCTATGATCTTTACTATTCTCAGATACGTAAGAATGCATGTATAGTAGAGGTAGAATCTCTTCTAATAAAACCTTAAAAAATTATTGTAAAAACAACGATTCATTATTTACATATATCAACTGCAGCTACGTATGTACAATCAATATTAGAAGCTAGCAACTTCGGACTCCGATTCACCCCAATTGTCTTAACTGTTCATAAAATATAGACCTGTATATTCTTCCACTTAGCCTAGTCCAAGGCAAGCATTTTTATTGTCTTTATGTTATGTATGGAACTTGCACCTGACATGGTTTTTGTGTACGGCTCTGGAAGTGGAGCCATATGTACAAGGTACAGTTACCATTGGCCGTAATTCGAAATGTTTACGGTACATTTAATTTCATTTGGATTATTACAATATGCTTTAGGAGCTTGGCTGGGAAATTTTTGGCTGTTGCCTTGGGTTTCTTATGCTCCATTTGCGGCGTTTCTCTCGGAACAATGAGCCATAAAGTGGGCGGCATTTGTAGTTGGCCGTGAATAACTTCTTCTCTTTCTATCTATCGCTCCATCAGGTGCTAGATGCCGGCATACTCGTCTTTCATTGTTGTTGCCAAAATGTAATTGCGAATTTCAGACAAATGTGAAATTTGAATTTACAAGTTTAACTTTTCTTGTACCGAGTAAAATCATTTGTTTGGCTTGCTTACATACATACATACACTCAGTACTTTGACTTCTCCTTTTGTATGCCGAGTGTACAAGTTGCCAATTCTCGACTTAGTTCATTTGTTCCATTTCAACGCTCTCACCAGAAGGCACAAGGCATCAGGCATCTTTCTTCCTATAAACAAATGTACGTGTCGGTCTCCAGATTCCGTTCCTTGGATTTGGTTATCATATATACAGTACTTTCAATTTCAATAGCAACCGTTGCTATATTTCCGGCTTTTTGTATTCTGTTTCATGTCTTTTTTGTACTTGAGGAGAATTGAGTTGAATTGAAGCCATAGGTAGTCCAACACAAAGTATTTATACGTATGTATGTATGTACATGCATTATAGTCTGAATATTTGTGAACTTTTCAACAGCAAATCATGCTATTGCAAAGTCTTCCGATGACAAATCGAATATTTTTTTTTATTTATTTCCATGAATAAAAATATAAATAATACATTTTTATATTCACTAGTTTTATTATTGTCATCATATTGCATTTTGAGGGCATAAAAGAAAATCACACTTCAATCATATCTTTATGCAAATAATTAAAAGTCAATATTCATATCAAATTCACGATCATTTTTGTGCAAGCTGGAACAGCTGAGTACGATAAAGTGAAATTCCCCTAAATACATCAAATATTTCACAAGCAATCAGCTTTCAAGGCCCAACAAAAAAAGCTGACTGCTATACAAAATAAGCTTTTGTTCTGTTCAGCTGATCGAGCGATAAAAACAATATACATGTGAATGTATATCGATATGTGGTTTTATAGCCTACAGATATTTTCTTGGAGATTGAAGTTGCAATTAATGCAAATTTGTTAGTTCCAAGTAATCAGCGAACAGGAAGGGTGTTTGCAGTCTGTTTAATTCTTAAACAAATATAAAAACCATTATAATATACGTGTGAAATTGAAAATATGGATGAACTAGCTTTTTACGAACCTAGTGATTCAATGTTAAAAGCGTTCAAAGTTCAGTTTAATGACGAAAGTCTATTAGCAGCTGAATCACATTTTGACACATATTTGCAGACTCGGCAACTAAACTGTGACAATGTGTGTATGGTAATGAGATTGCTTCTCAGTATTGAGGACATATCAACAATGCATATCTTTGCTCAGCTTGAGGAGACTAATCGGGTGGCTCACGGCGAAACAATTTTTAAAATTATGATAACACAGACAAGGCAGAACCCCGAGGACGTACTGACAGCCGATATAGACGAACTGGTACTTGTACCTACAGCCAGTATGTTATCCTTTCCACGACCAAAACATATCATCTTGGATCAGCTGCCGCACATACATGAGACTCTTAATGATTATGACGAAAAGTTACGACATGTTGGTCAGATTACAAAGGTAGAGCGCACCGGAGTTCACTTCAGATGCCCTTCGTATTATCGGTCAAAAAAATTTGAAAAAGATAAATTCAAAGAGAAATTTAGAGAACAAAAATTCAAAGTAATTTTTCGTTCTAACCGTTTTCCGATGCGCTTAATGTATCAAGCACTCGATTTTCTAGAGGCGTCTGCTACGGTTCGGAACTATTTATTTCCTTCACGCAATAACCAGGATAAAATTCATCAGACATCTGAGTCCGGCATGTCGGAACTTTTTCCGCTAATCAACGCTTCCATTGCAACGAATGCTGAACAGTTACAGGCTGTTAAGCAAATCTTTGCTGGCCCCAATACTTTGGGGCCATACATTGTATTTGGACCACCTGGTGAGTAGCAGAGTAGCATTTGATATGGTTACTTACTAATTGAACCCGTTATAGGAACCGGAAAAACCACGACAGTTGTTGAGGCCATTCTACAACTTTATCTCCGGAACTCTACTCGTATCATTGTGACTGCAGGATCGAATTCAGCCTGCGACACGATTGCATTAAGAATATGTGAGTGTATTGAGCAAGATGCAAGATTCACCTATGATCGTCAATTGCCTAATGAAGTTTTATTGCGAGTGTTCTCGAGCTCCAGATCTGAAAAAGATTTTAAATTGGTGCATCCACTGGTATTGAGAAACTCTAATTACGAGCTCTTAATGAAAATTAAAACAGCAGGTCAGGAAAAACAGAAATTCTCAGAGCAATTTAAAGTGATGATACAATCACATCGCATTATTGTGGCCACATTGTGTAAAGTTGGCTGCATGCGAGAACTTCTCAGTGAGACTGTTAAAATCACACATATATTCATTGATGAGGCGGCAGCATCCTCAGAGCCGGAATCCCTGTTGGGGATCGTGGGCATCAAGCAGATGAATTGTCATGTGATACTCTCCGGTGATCATAAACAGTTGGGCCCAGTTATCAAAAGCAAACGAGCATCTACATTGGGCCTAGGTCAGTCCCTTATGGGACGTCTGATGGACAGCGATTTATACAAAGTAGACGACAGTGGTAGCTATGATTCCACATTGCAGGCCCGTTTGCGTCGAAACTATAGATCTCACCCGGAGATCGTGGGCCTGTTCAACAAGCTCTATTATAATAATGAGCTCATACCCCTTGCGCCATTGCAGAGGGTTAACCAGGCCGCCAACTGGGACATGCTGCCCCATGCCGCACAGTTTCCCATATTATTTCAGGCTACATATGGAAATACACAACGTAAGCCGCTATCTTACAGCAGTTACAATGAACTGGAGGCACAGGTGCTTTGCTGGTACGTGTGGATTTTGCTCAAAAATGGACTGGGCAACGGCTTAAAAGTGAACCAAGAGAATATTGGTGTCATCACACCATATTTGGCTCAGTGCGCGCTTCTTACCAAGATGCTCCGTCAACGGGGTCAGCCTGAGGTTAACGTGGGAAGTGTCGAAAGCTTTCAAGGACGTGAGAAACCAATTATAATTGCATCGTTTGTTTGTTCCTTTACGAACACGGCTTTCCTCTCCGATCGTCGTCGACTGAATGTTCTCCTGTCGCGACCCATGTCGCTTTTAATATTAATTGGTAATCCTCTCAGTCTCTGCCAATCTTCAGACCTCAAGTTCATTATCGATCAGTGCAAGTTGCACAAACATTTTTTAGACAAGAAAAAGGAAAACAAGAAAAAGAAAACAAAGAAAAATGAAAACGAGAAAAATGAAAATCAGAAAAAGGAAACGGAGAAAAATGAAAACAAGAAAAATGAAACAAAGAAAAACGAAAATGAGAAAAAAGAAAACCAGAAAAAGGACAACAAGAAAAAGCAAAAGAGGAAGAACCAAGTAAAATCTAAGGCGATTGAAACACAATTATCCAGTTTATCCTTGAATAAGACGACAGCTCCGGAATCGTCTAAGGATTAATTAAACAAATTTAAAAATTTGGAAACTTAACATTGGGTTTTCAAGCAACTTTTAAAAATATTATTTTTCAGCATTGTTAAAAAACAATCATTTTAGAATATGCGTATGAACTGTCAATTTTATTATAATTGTTAAGTATTATTAAGTATAATTATTAAGTTATTTACAATATATTACATTATTATTTTTTTTTAAATTTTACTGCCTGGAATTTGATGTAAACAAATACCGAAATCAAATGAAATATCATATTATATAAAGATACAAGCTTTGCATTGATAATCATATACATACTCTACTTCAAAATAGATAAAAAAATAATCAAACTGAATTACGAGAATCGACAAATGGCTATAATTTAAAAAACAATTTAAAAAGTTGCTGAGAAATTAACTGAAATGAATTAATACGTTATTTAATTTGTAACATTCTTTTTTTCATATAAATACATGTATGTATATAATTGAAGTAATAAATACATACATTTACATATCTTAGCTTGTGATCCAAGGGTATTCAGCAGTCGATGATTGTAGCTCTCCGATTTGTTCAGTGCCTTTTGCGCATTTGTTCAGCTTAAGTATTATTAAGTATAGTTATTAAGTTATTTACAATATATTACATTATTATTTTTTTTTTAAATTTTACTGCCTGGAATTTGATGTAAACAAATACCGAAATCAAATGAAATATCATATTATATAAAGATACAAGCTTTGCATTGATAATCATATACATACTCTACTTCAAAATAGATAATAAAAATAATCAAACTGAATTACGAGAATCGACTAATGCCTATAATTTAAAAAACAATTTAAAAAGTTGCTGAGAAATTAACTGAAATGAATTAATACGTTATTTAATTTGTAACATTCTTTTTTTCATATAAATACATGTATATAATTGAAGTAATAAATACATACATTTACATATCTTAGCTTATGATCCAAGGGTATTTAGCAGTCGATGATTGTAGCTCTCCGATTTGTTCAGTGCCTTTTGCGCATTTGTTCGGCTTAAGTATTATTAAGTATAGTTATTAAGTTATTTACAATATATTACATTATTTTTTTTTTAATTTTACTGCCTGGAATTTGATGTAAACAAATACCGAAATCAAATGAAATATCATATTATATTAAGATACAAGCTTTGCATTGATAATCATATACATACTCTACTTCAAAATAGATGAAAAATTAATCAAACTGTATTACGAGAATCGACAAATGGCTATCATTTAAAAAACAATTTAAAAAGTTGCTGAGAAATTAACTGAAATATAAATACATGTATATAATTGAAGTAATAAATACATACATTTACATATCTTAGCTTGTGATCCAAGGGTATTCAGTAGTCGATGATTGTAGCTCTCCGATTTGTTCAGTGCCTTTTGCGCATTTGTTCGGCTTTGTGTTCGAGCTCCGTGGGGAGCTTTTGTGTTGGAGCGTCATACCGAAAAAGTTGCATTTCACGTATTGTTGGCTTTGGCTGCATTCACTTTGATTCTTCATATTTTCTTGCTGTTGTAATACTTCAGACCGAGGAGCGAGGACCAAGGACCAAAGCCAAAGTGGTGCGTTCCGGTCTGCCGCATAAAACACTGCTACACACGCCCATAACCCATAGACCATAGACCACAGACCATGAGGCATGCAGCATGGGGCATGGCCCACTGCAACCCGCCCTCGTATGCACACATTCACAAATACAATTAGAGACTTGGTTTGTTGGCTCAACTTGTTTGCTTACATTCAACTTACTTCACTTCTGCTGCGATAGTTTCTTCCATTTTATGTGCCACTTGCCACTTGCCACTGCCTCACCCTCACCCTCACACACACCCTAAACCCCCGTCCCCATGTCACTCCATCAAAAGTTTTTGGCCAACTTTGTTCACGTCATTGTGTGAGCGCCTTAACTTAATTTTGTGGATTTCTATGCATTTCTCTTCGTGTTTATCTGCGTATCTGAGTGTGTGTGTGTGTGTGTGTGTATGAGTGTGTTTGTGTGTGTGAAGTTTTGTGTTTGTTTAAATGTTGTATAATTCACTGATTTCTTGTGGCTTTTGTTGTATTTTTGTTGGTCGGCAAGGAGTATGACTGTTATATTGCATTTGGTTTCAAATCTGAACCATTCTCGTTTTTGTGTACTAACAAAACTGCAGCTGAGAATTGTGTAATAATCCTTTAGACGAAATATGATTAAATGGAATAATTAAAGACTTTTCTGAGCCTTAAGGCTGCATCTTAAAATTACTTTTTACGAGCAATTGTCTATTTACCTTGTAAGGCAAGGGACCCATAGTTTCATTTCTTAAGCAGATGCTAATCCATATCGTAATTTTCAATAACGTTTCAAGACTATAAAATAATAAAAATACTTAACCATAACCAAAAGAATTCGACGTTTGTCGAAAGAGAAAGAAAGAGATGGTCCACATGTACTGACAATTGTTGTATCCAAAATTTATTGGCAGCACTTATCAGATTCGCTCATAAATCTGGGTAAAAAAGCCGTTCAAAGCCAATTTCTCTCCACCAGAATTGCAGGACTTTCTGGTGAGGCATGGACATGGGTAGGGGGTAGGGGGGCATTGGCGTGGGCGTGGGTGGCTGACAGGCAGTGAGACATTTATTTGCATGCCTCACTGTCCGACACTGGTCGCACAATCCACAAATTAACATGACATTTTTACAAGCCCAAACATGTGTACATATGAGCCTCCGGTCCGAGTTCGTGTGTCCGGGTCCAAGTCACAACTGCTCGAAATTAATAGCCAGTCAGCCAGCCAGTCGGCCAGCTGAATATTTAGCCTGTAACAACAAAAACAACTAGATATTGCCCTGAACATGGACAGTTATGGACACGGGCCAAAAAGTCAAACATTTGAACAGCATCTGCGGCTGGTGAATATTGAGATCGAAGCGAACAGGTTGCCGGTTTCTGCATGTGCCGTCTGACCATAAATTTAATTATTCGAAGCACACAAAATGAGCAAAACAAAAAGCCATTAGCTCAGGTGAAGTCAATTTCATTCCAACCCATCTCATTGTACATTCTTCCTCCCCGAAATAAACCCATTCGAAATTCAACATTATTTTGCATGCCAGACATTCGATAATCTGGGCCAAGTGATGCTCACACACACACGAGTAATATTTTCAACAGTCCATAAAAGGCAAAAGCTGAGTAGAATCCACAAACACATACACACACAAATACATATATTTCCATATAGTACACCAAAATCATGACAAAACATTTGGCCAAACGAGTTTTAACTTTTTGTATTTTGAAGCAAATATTCATGCATGGCAAGGACGATGACGCTAACGACGATGATGAAGTTATCAGCAAAAACAGGCAAAATGTTGGCACAGTTTCAACAAAAAAAAAGACAACAAAAACAAAATTGAAAAAAAAAGAAACAGAAATTGAGAGACAACAATCAAAAAATCACAGTATGAATTCTAAAAAACGGACAAGGCAAGGACTAGCCCTCCCAAGCAGGAGCAGATTCAAAAAAGGACAACGCATCCTTTGACTATCCTCTGAGTCAGTAACAGCATTCTCTCAAAGCTGTAAATGCTTTGTGCAACATCGGACGAGTGCAACAAACGACAAGTTAAATCCATGTTGACTTTCATGTTTGCCACAGAACTCGGAAATCATAATTTTTGCTGTTTAAGCACTTATTTCATTTCTGTCCTTGTTGACGGCATCAACTTGAGGCTTTTCAATATCAGTGTAGATTTATCTCGAAAATGTGACAAATATCAAATGAAAAAGCTGTCAGCTACATTTGACTGGTAATTGTGGCTCGATTGTTTTCAATTTTGATCCTATGAACTAAATGAATAGCTTCCCTAACAATTTAGATAATACATAAATTTAATTGGAATCTTAATTATGATTAACTACATGATCAGCATCCCCAACTTAATATCTATAGTTGGAAAAAACATAGAGATAAAAGATATTTAGGTTTCCAATTTGTCTTCCAAAGTATTTTAAGACTCTTGTTGGGAAAAAAAAAGAAATTTATTATTATAGTCATCTCAAATATCTGTGTTAATATTCAAAGAAAACTTTTTAAAATCGCAACAACAATTTTTGATAGACTATTTTTTGTTAAGCAAAAATACAGTTGTAAGGTTTCTGATTGTCTTATAATATACCTGTTAAACACCTGTGAATCCACCTATTAAAAAACCATCTATGGTTTGCTTCCAACTAATTGAACAAGCACACATTTAAAGAAATTGCAAAATGATATTTTCGAGGTGGTTTCAGTAGTGCACCTGTCGCCAGCTGATGTTCCTTATGGTATTGTTCCAGTTAGTTGTTGGTGGTGCCACAAAACTATGACATATGTTGATGCTGACATGAAGTAGTCCGCAAAATAATAAAATGATTCTAATAAATTTTGTGCTACGAAATATTCCAATGCACTTATTCTATGGGTTGCTGCCTTCAAGCGGAAATTGCACATTTTGCAGAAAGCATTGTGTGTGTGTGTGTGTGTGTGTGTGTTGACTGCATGTGGAGTAGAAAAGGAATTAGGAATGCAATTTGAGGTTATGTTGGCAATGTGCGCCCAAGCAGATCGGTAGTAGGTCCCGGTAGTCGCCTCCGTATCCAAGCAACCGCATTTGTAATATGTGTGTGTCAGTTAGACAAACAGACAGTTGGTCTGGCAGTTGGACAGATGCAGACGCAGCAAGCGACTCACACCATGGATCTGGTATGGAACATTCAAATACCATAACTTAGCCAGCCGTTCTTGAACCTCTCAGCCTCATTGCCCCCCACATGGTTTTATCCTTAGAATTGCCTAGATATTAATAGACACAATTTTGAGTATTGCTTCCGTCATGAATAAAATTTTCGTAGAGCAACGCATAACCACCAACAACAATAACAACAACAACAACGACGTAGGGTTTTCAACTTTTGACAAGGCAACCTAACAGACACTTCTCCACGCCCCCAAAAAGAAACTCCCTTTGGGATGGAAGTGCACTCACATTGTCGTGTGCTTCAGTTTCCTTGGGCCTGTCTCTCTTTCCCTTTGTCCCTTTTTCTCTCTGATGCTTCCAAAGTTTTCAGATGTCCGTTCGTGGAGCATTCAACGTCCATTCAGCTGTCTGTTTTTGTGGGTTTTTTTTTAATTTTAATGATGCCTCATCCACCCAACAACCACCCCTCTCCGTTGTCCCAGAACAAAAAATGTAAAATACTTGCGGGAGCTGGTTCTGCAAAATTCTCAACCAAAACAATTTTGGGCATGTGCATTTTATGTACGCATTGGGACCCGGTTCAGATGGAACTCTATGGAAAGTATTTGTGTGTGTTTAGTCGTATGTATTTGTGGCAATGCCCGGGCTGCATCTGGATGGCAGTTTAAATGAGATTATTTTAGTTTTGGCATAGTTGAAATTTCTGCAAAATTTAGAAGGAACACAAGCAGCTCGTTTCGTAATTTGGAAACGGAAACCTTCTTTAACAGGAAAGTATATAACTATCGGTTGGTTTCCAAGTCGGTTCCAAGTAGGAAAATGATACAAATGTAAATATGTTAAGCAAATTTATTTTTTCTTAGCCTTCTTTATTCATAAAGCCACTCTTCGGAAATTGTCAGGCCATTGTTGGCGCCAACATCTTTTAAAGGCGAAGCAACTGCAATTGAAACCTCTATAAAATGCGGCAAAAGAAAACTCGGTTGAATAAACAACTAAAAGATTTATAGATATCAAAATATAGAGTGTCACATAAAATATTCACACCTTTGCTGCCAGAATCTAACGAACAACAAAATGACTTACTTTTCGCCCGCCCTGTGTCCCTATCCCCAGAAGAGTCTAGGTGTGGGTATAGGTATCCCACAATCCATAGAGTGGACTCTCGTAACGCCAGCTGATGCCGTTAGCTCGATAAAGCCATTGTTTATATTCAATCCAAAGAGTTGGATTGCATTTTGGCCATAAGTTGGCAGCGTTTTTTATGCGTTCATCATGCGGTCAGCATAAATTTTTCATCGCTCGCTCTCTCATTCGATGGTTGGTTTGTTGGCTGCTGCTTTTGTCTGGTTGGCTCATTTTTTAGCCAAATGTCTTGATATCGGTCTCCGGCTAGTTGCAACATGTTGCCAATTTTGATGTCTGAATGCCATAAATCAAAGCGTTTAAAGCCAAATCCGCAGCCAAAGAGAAAACCCCACGCCAAATGCATTTGTGCCCGACAGCGAAAACTGAAAACTTTTACTTCCCCTCCTTCCTAAAAAGTTTTTAAACGATGATGTAAGCTGTTGTTGTTGTAGTTGTTGTGGTGTTTGTGGCTGTGGGTAACTGTAGAACTATACAAAGCTTTTGGGAAGACCCCTACAGCATAATACAGAGTCTCATCGGGCTAGTTGGTCTAATTTTCGATGAATGTCTTGGAAGAACAATTTCTTGAATTATTGAGTACAAAAGTATGCGACAAACATATCTATCATCAAGGTTTTAGAAAGAAAGTAAAAAGTCATTTAAGGTAAATATTGTGTTTTGTTTTAGAATGTACGAGAAACTTTTACAGAATTTTTAACAATCATTTTTAACAAACATACCTATCAAGGTTATAGAAAGAATCTAAAAATGCATTTAAGATAAATATTATATTTGCTTTAGAATGTACGAGAAAGTCTTACAGAATTTTTAACAATTATGAACAATTCCGATATATGTGTAGTTATAGACCAAGTATATTTAAACTCAGCAGGCTTGCTGGAAGCGATAAAGCATTACATCTAACAAGGCACATATAGACATTTAGTAGACTTTTGAAAATGTTTTCGGAAGCCCTAGTTAACGCCATTGGGGCACTTTTTTTCCTACAAAGGGTAGATCGTATATTTAATATCGTTATAATTCTAAAATATTGCATTGCTTACCATCATTGCTACTTCTTGAGTACCTCATTGAATCGTGCATTGCGGGCGAGCTGAAGGCAGATATAGTTACATATAAGAAGATTTATGGAAAAGGTTTAAAGAACACATACTTTAAGCCATTGCGAGCTTCCCTATAACCACTAGAATTACTGGCATAATCGTATTGGGATTTCATGCGAGGCTGTTGTTGCTGCTGTTGATGATGTTGCTGCTGTGGCATACTCTGCATATTGGGATAGTTTTGAGTATAGTTCCACATATTGTTGGGCATCGTTTGCGATCCGTTGTTATTATAATTCATCCAGTTGGTGGCCCCTGCTGTAGATCCACCAGATGATCTTCCGTTACCCTGCTGTTGCATTTGAGGCATTTGAGACATTTGAGGCATTTGGGACATCTGATTGTTTGGATTCATTTGGTGCATGGAAGAAAGTGGTTGTAGATCGGGCACAACAACATTCATACCGCCTGCATCAATGCCACCCATAACTGGCAGCATGGTCATGCTGCTCAGAGGCGTTACAGCTCCAGGAGGTAATTGGGACATTGTCGGCATCGAAACTGGCGACATGGTCATCTGGCCCTGTCCCTGTTGCATAGGTTGCATCATGCCCATCGGTTGTGGCTGCATTACATTCCCCTGCATCGGATAAGACATTGGACCCGTTTGACCCATTGTCGACATTGGCATCGGACTCATCTGCGGCATATTGCCCATGGGCAGCTGCATTTGATTCATATTCATATTCATGCCCGTTCCTGGCATGGTCATCATTGGCATAGATGTGGCACGTTGTGACTGGCCAACAGATTGAGGCATGCCACCCATCTGTAAAAATATTAGTTACTCATAGAACTCTCAACTGTTGATAGTGTTTACCTTATTGCTGCCATCGTCGGAATAGTCCGCTTCATAAGGCATCTGGAAATAGTTTGCATTCATCTTTAAAAATTTTAGGTATATCACTTAAAATTTGGAGTAAAATTTAAATTTTTTTTTAAAAGATTTTTAGTACTTCGATCTGAACATGAGAAGAGAAACTAACTAAAGAAATAACTTGCTTAAAGCATATCAAATAGATCTGTCAATAAGCAGAGCCTGCTATGCTAATAAATTTAATACTGGACATGTTTATTATTAGATATTTCAGTGAACTCAATTAGATAGACAAAGTTTAGGTCAACCGTTGAAGAGCCTCATGTGTAACTTTATGTCCTACTTACTCTATCTCTCTCTGTCACTCATGAGTTGACCCGAAGAGTCATATAGGTGCCATGTGGGAGGTTCCATGTGCCAGCTCTATCCATACCTATACCTATAGTTAGCCAACACAATTAATTTTACCTCCGCTTGTCATTTTATTGTTTATCTACATAAATACGAACACGAGACAAGAGAGCAGCTCCCTGCCACCTTCCACGTGGTCGACCTTTGGCTTGGCGTGTCATTTATTCAGCAGGGACTGCAAAGCCGAGTCAGCTATCTAGGGTATCGGGAACGGAAACGGGATCGGGGGCAGTTGTCCTGGCTGTCTGGTTGTCGGATATCCTTGCTTGTACACTAGCCGTCCGTTGCCACACCATTTATGCCATTAAGTCATTAGCTTTGTTTAACAAATAACAAACTGTCAATGAGTTGATTAACGATGTTTTTCGCATGAACTGCAATTAGCTGTCGCTGTCGCAGTCGCAGTCACAGTCGCTGCCCCCGTTGGTGTTCCTGTTGCTGCCACCGTTGCCACTGATAAATGGGTGTGATTTTCTACCAGTATTGCCAGTTGACTTGCTGCCTGCTTACTTTGTGGCTAACAAAATGAGAGCAACAGCCAGCCACTTGGCCATGTTAGCGATGAGGCGCGTTATTGATGCACACCAGGCTCCATCGTCATCTTCATCGTCATCATCGTCGACGTTGCTCGGCAATTATTGTATGTTGTGTGATGAGTTGCTGTGTGTGGCTGCCACAAGCCACAGTTAAAGACAGCAGCACTCATAGCACAGCTCGGATGGCAGCGTCAACGCAATTACTACCCGTTGACAAGTGTAATGTCAGTCAACGCCAACTCCTGTTGCTCCTTCTCCAACTCCTCCTCCTCCTCCTCCTCCTGTTTTCAGCTCACAGTCCCTTTTCTAGTTCCTGCTATGCCTGCTGTGTCGACGTGACGCGCTTCATCACTCACTCGCTCATTCATATACACCCATTTCTCATGGCAACTAAACGACACTCGGCTCATTTCGATATTTGCAATTTGTTCTCCAAAAACATAGACAAAGACACAGGAGCGCATTAAGGTTAATTACGGGCCCCATTTTTTAGAAGCGACATTTCTATGGAACATAGTAAATAGATATCAGTGCAGTAATTACATAAATGTTTGTCTATAATAAAGTTCAGTAAAGAAAATCTGCAAATCATTTGATTAAAATTATTTGTGTGATGCAGCCCTGTTTGTGAAATATTTACACTGTAATTATTATGCAGAATATGCACTTGTTGTAACAACTTTAATTCACAATGTTGACGTAATAGGCAAGGGGATCCAGTGTGCTATGGACAGTGGATTGGTTCATTTCGGAAGCCAAAAACATACAAATTCGTACATAAAATAAATTAGTTTCTGTGTCCCGCTAATTGCCTTAGCCCAAAGTTAATTATGGCCAAAATTTCAAATTTTCTAAAATTGGACTTGTCAAAAACATTTTGACATTTCCCACTAGGAAATTAGTTTAACAAACTTTTGCGTTTTCGTTTTCGTTTTTGTACTCTTATTTAAATTTGCATTTGTATTCGTGCTTTTTTGTATTGGTCCTTTTTTCTATTACTTTATGAACTGTTTACTAGTTTTCACGATCATAATTACATGCATATTATGATGAGCTTTTGTGAGTCCAACATTAGACAGGAAATTGTATTCGTACAGAATGACATCAAATCCCATTCAAACTGATTAAAACAAATGGAACCACACATAATAAAGAGCGATGTTTATATGTATGTAACTGCGACATTTATAGTCAAATAATTGCATTAAAACTGTATATCTAATGGACACATGAGAATTACTCACTCAATGCATTATATAATGGCATTTAACATGAATATGATTACTTTCATTTGAATATAAAATGCTAATAGGATTTAAAATTAAATTAATAACATTTAGAACATATTTCCGAAAGTTCAAGGAATGTGCTCATAGATATATGTACATTGTACATAGTTGTTAACTGCAAAATATGTATATATAGAGCAATAAATAAAATTTATTAAAATTTATAATAACTTTACGTTGTTTTCGGATAGCTCGAGAACCAATAAAAATGCGTGAATATTTATTTTTTACTTCATCGTTTATCTCCCATCGCATGATTTGTTTTGAGATCTGATACTGGGGTATATATGACTAGGACCAGGTATATGAATATAAGCTCTTTAGGAGAAAAAGCCCATCCCACTCTGTGTAATTCTTGTGTTGCATTGTGCTCTGTGATAATTTTACAATCGGTTTACAAAGAGCAAAAGTAATGAGTTAAGGAATGGGGCAGACGTAACAACAATAAAACGAGGAAAATGTGTACAAAATGTTAAATATAGATCTCAAACCATCGTATGCAATTTTATCCCATACCAAACTCATCTCGACAACCTATTAGTCATTATGCATGCATGCCAGGGCAAGGAAAGTCTTTGATTCAACACCTTAACTGAGTTGAACAAAGGCGTCATTAATTAGAAATGCTAAAATGGTGAAAACTAATCTGCTAAAAGCTTGAGCTCTCGCCCTCCTGGAGGCTCATTTGTCTGCAAGGATCAACCCAGTGCTGGTAAGCTCTGATGTGGATGGAGCAGGAAATGGAAAGGGAGTAATAATAGCAGGAGGGTGTGACATTGTTTGGCACCGGCTCACATGCGCTTAATGAACTCTGAAGCTGCTACCAGCTACAACAATGTTGCACTGGATAAAATGCGCCAGTTTCGACAACAGAAAAGAACAAAATGAAACTCAACTGAACTGAACTGAGGAAGAGCAATGAAATAAGGCGAACTTGAGCTCGACAAGCAAAAATCTGTGCAAATCACAAAATTTTTGTTGGCCCAAAAATGAAGGCACTGAAAAGTGGGGCTTGAATTTGGATGTATGTATGTGTGTGTGTGTGAAGTGAAGAGGAAGTGGAAGCTGAAATCGAATCCGGAATCCGGACATAAAGAGAAAAACAGAGAGAGAGAGAGAGGAACCCTATTTGTAGTGGTGTTGCCATAAACTAAGTTGTATCGGTATCCCAACCTCACTCTCTCTCTCTCTCTCTCTCTCTCTCTCTCTCTCTCTGTCTCTCTCTCTTTCGGTCATCCTCAGCATTCAGCTCGTGATGCCGATGCATGACGCTTGGTTGAGTGCAAATTCAATTAACTTGTTACAACACAATCTCAGGATCAGCTTTAGCATCTCTGTAGATGAGTACGACGACGTCGACTTTGACTGCAGCCAAAGCTGGCATTGCGATTGGGATTGGGATTGGCATTGGGATTGGGATTTGTTGCACTAAAAGCACAAGTAAAACTATACTCAAATCCTGGTCCATTTCCTTGGCCATAAGCAGCAACCGGAGGCGATTTTATGTCCCAGTCCCAGTCTATATCTATATCCATATCCATGGCCATACCCATGTCCTTCGTTGTTTCGTTCGCCAACTTTGTTTATTTTATTTAGAATTTTAATTCCAATGAAATTGGTTTGCGGTGCGCGGCAGAAAGTTACCGGAGCCAACATACGAGTATCGAGTATCGTATCGTTAGAAAATCCATCGCTACATTTGACTATTTGATTTAAGTTCTTGTAAATGCATTTTTCTTATTCAATTAATAAAAGATTTCAACGTCATGCTGTCTGGCATCCGATTGACACTGTCAGCAAATATTTTTACTTGCCATTTATCCGCACAGAAGCGAAAACAGAGCCAGTTGAAATTGACATTGGATTAGAGACAGAGTCCGTCAGAGAAGATGGTCAGAGAAATTGCATTGCAAATTAAATAAATATTGTAGTTGGCGTAAATGGAATTATTAATTAACTGTCAATTAGTTTATGGCCAACAGGTCACAGTACGGATTATAAGCCAAGCACATATCATGCTTCATAATACCAAATGAATATGAAACGAATATACTCATACTCCTCATCATATTAAAAACCTGCAAGGCAACTGAAATTGACACCGACTCAATAATATTTTAATAATTTCATTCACAAGCTAAAACGGGTTGAATTCTGAACAACCAAAAGCTGCATTTGCTTTTATTGCCCGCGTTTTCAAATAAAAATCTTACAAATTTTCTTTTTGATTCTTCTTTCTATATAATAATCACTGCAGCCCATTTATAATTCATGGCCTGGACCAATTCTGAAAATACCCGCTGCCATTATGAATTCATTAGCACCTGCGGGCAAAGAAAAACCCAACCAAAAATTCATTTGCTCTAAATAAAAAAGGAAGCGGGCATTTGTTGACAGTAGTCGACTAAAAGATACCAAGCTTTTATACATGTACACAAAATGTTAAAGGGAAAATATTGTAGATACATTTAAATAATATCCATAAATTCGTATAGTAATTGTAGTATATCTATATCTAATTGGTTAGTTTTTGAATATAAGTGGAGTCTGGGGAATTTATTTGTATAGTACCGTTTTTAGCCATTTCAAGGGTATTCAAAATAAGGTATAAAAAAAAACAATGAGAAAATGCAGAGGCCAATGTCAATAGGTTTCAAATTAAATTTTTAAATGAAGACACGCCTACGTCTGGCTTTTGCTTTCGCATATTTAGGGACTTGTTTCTTTTTTTGACTTGAATAAAAAAAACCCAAAGGCCTGCATTTAAATTAGTTGAAAAAAGTGAAAAGCAAGTGAATCGTTGTCCAGACATAAGAATCATGAAATAATTGGGTGTAAAAAGAACACTGAAACAGCTCTTTAATAAGTATCGAAATTCGCTTGAATTTTATTTGCATGCTTCTATTTTCTGTTACCAAGAGTACCATGCCGGCCATGTGATCCATGCTACGTGCAACCAATTCAGCTGTTTAAATCGCTGCCTCAATGCGATGCACGTTCGTCTGCAGTCTCAAATCGGCTGCATTTGCAATTAGATCGACTGCTGGGATTGGTAACTGCATAGTGGGATCTGGCAGCTGCAGTGGTACTCTGGATTGAAGGACTTGCAGTGATTTTGCGGTGTTAAACATCTAAACGTCGATGACAGCTGGAGACCCAGCAGGATGCCCAGACTGAATAGAAAGAGAAGAGGAAGCGAAAAGGAGCTGAGAATGAACCAAGTGCCATTTTCAATACGTTCTTTTTTCTTCTTTTTAGCCAAATGCGCGTTGGCAGCAAATCCTGCGACATTTTATGATGTCTGCCCAGCTGATGGGTCGCTCCTGTTTGCGACATCCTTGGCAATGTCACCTTTAAGGCATCGTCCAAATCAACGTCACGTAGCAAATACAACAAACCATAAACGATTCGCACGACTTGACGAATAGTTTTTGCTGACTGCTGCACAACTTGCTATAGTATTTCCTTTCCTCTCGGAATCCTACTCCGATATCCTTCATTCAGATCCAATAGTATGTGTGCAACATCCTGTGCCCGCTTCCGAGCTTAGGTTCAACTACGTGCCAGTTCTTGTTACAAGTTCAAAGCAATCGATGGGTAAGCAAGGTCATGGGGGTCAGATTGTGTGGGTATCAGATGATGGTCAATTGACCTGGCCCCAGCCTCAATAAAAACCTGTTTGCATATCACATGTGAGATCTGTGCTAGCATAGTCATACAACTGATTTAAAGGAAATATATACCCTGTATTACATCTTAGTGTTAATGTATGTCTATCTACAAATGTATCATATCCAGGCTAAATATCTTATTTAATAGTTGATTATATTGGATAGCAAATTAATTCAAAGTTCTTATAGTATTGTTATATGTTTAATGCCATGGAGTCTGTTAAGAAATACACTAACCCACAGTTGAAACCATATATTTAGAAACTACTTTACTTTTCTCAATTCCCAACTGCAACTTGAACTAAATCTTGAAATGCCAAGCATTCGCATTAGGATTCCCAGAAGAGTTAAGAAACTAAAAGGATTTGCAGTATTTATACTCAAACTAAACTTAAAGCAAAGTGTCTCAGACGAATTTGGAAGCCATAAAATTAAAAGCTGAGAGCTGAAGCAAAAGCCAAAGTTCGTCATTTGTCTCTTGATTGAAGCTAATGTCATTTCAGTATTAAGACTACGTGTCCAATTGTATGGACATCGAGCTATCCGTTTGACGATTTTCTGTCTAACGGAGCCTGCTTCTTCTTATTGTTGCACTTGTAGCTTTCTACAAGGCCCTCCCCCGATTATGCCCCCATCTAAAGGCCGTGCAGAGCTCTCTGAGTGTATGTTCGTTGGTTTGTTTCACTTCAATCAGTTGTCGGTCGACTGCTTTCGTTAAGTGCCATCTTTGCATGTCTCTGCCCTCTACTTCCTCTCGTCTCTCTCTGACAGTCTGTCAATCTGTCTATCTGGCACTCGGCACTCGATACTCGGCGAAAACACGCATTGCACACCTCTGCACCTCTCCTGATGGTTCCTGGAAGAGCCAATGTACGGATAACGCTTGGGTCTGTCAATGGCATGATTTGGTCTTTTGATTACTTGATTACGTTTGCAATGCGTTTCCTCTGCAGACTTTGGGAGCTCCATCTTCTCCGGTTCCTACCACTCGTCCTCTTCCGTTTCGCAATACGACGTCTCATCACTTGGCGGCATCGTCAATGATTTAAATGGAGGTCAAGCCAACTTCTCTGATTGACGCAGTACATCAAAGCGCCCTTTCGATTGCTATTCCCAGCCCTCTTTTAGCCGCATCTGTGTGTCAATCTCTTGGCCAGAATGTAATTTGCACATTGATTACATGAACAAAATGAGTTGCGCTGCAATTTAATGCGTAAATGAAGTGTAACCGATCGTCAATTTGTTGATAGTTTTGCCGGCATTTGCAGCTGCGTTCAAGCCAAATAGAATGCTTTTAAATTGGGTCTATATATTTTACTGCTCATGTGTAGTTAACTAGTAGACATCACACGGCTTTTGACACATTCAGTAAACTATCAAATCTAAACAAGCAGTTAAATGAAATCCCTTAACGACACTAGTTTCTAGACTTTGGAAACTTTCCTTTAACTCATTTTCGAGTTACAAGAATGAGACGCTTATAACATTTTCAACATTAAATTCATTTTCAAATGGAGTGTTAATTTAATCATTGTTTTGTTCCTAAATCTAGATATGAGTTATGTACCCAATTGACTGTAAAAAGGTGGAAAGATAGTGTTTTGAATTTCAACGTATTGATAATGAGTAAACTATGAACGTCTATTTACTCCCTTACTCCACTCCTGACGCTTTAACAAACCCATTTAGCTGCAAGGTATTATGGGTAGACATATGTATATAAATCAATTCAGTAATTTTCAACACTTGCCTATTAAAAACATGAAATTGTTGTGCCTCTTTGTTGACTTTGTTGTTTGGCTTGGGGGCAGCGCCTTTCACTATCCAACATTATGGAAAAAATCCCCTGCTCAAGACACCTTCAGAGAGAGCCGCTTAATTGCCTGCTTCGTGTTGTTTATTCTTGGTATTTTAAAGAAAATAATTCATAAATTAATTTGAACATGTTGGCACATACGAAAAGTACGCAAAATATATACAAGAAATATGTAAAAATGGTCGAGTTAACGTTGAAGCGTTTATGAAAAATCACCTCATAAATTTACAACAACGCGAACACAACAATTATTTTCATGCGCTGTTCCTGTGAACAGGGGCAAAGTAATTGCAAATGGTGACCGGGATGTGAATTGTACAACGGGAGGAGGCAAAATAATCAGGAACATGTCCATGTCGATGTTGCTTACGTGACTCGCTTTAAAAATCAACATTTATTTACTCAACAATTTGGCAGCCTTTTTGTTAACAACTTATCAAAATTATGACAAAATTGCTTGCCAATGCCACACATTCAGAGTGGACCTCTGACGGGTTAAGGTTAACATATAAGTGCGAGGTTTAACCAAAAACTAACCACTCTCTTTTTTACCATTAAGATGATTTTAAAGAGGAACTGCAAGGGATCAGTTATCAAATTGAACAGCATGTTAAGAGGAATTTATTAATTGTGGATGGTTAATTGACCTGCTTAAAGTAAGTTAACATTTTTATCAATAAAGATGTAACTTTTAGAACAGACCTCGTAAATTTAAGGCGTCTTTCGGCGCCGCGGTCGTTGTTGCTGCTGTTGATTGGCATTCAAGCACTTCATTACTGCAATTGCCCCATCGGAACTCGGAACTCGCTGCCTGTACCTTCTGCCCGTGGACTGAAAGCCGCGAATTGAAATTTCACGCAAGTTAAACGCAGTGGGAGCAGCAACAGGATGATGTGCAGGGTGCCACATATGGGGATTGTAGTGCAATTTAAATGTCGGCCATCGCCAGGGTCCGGTTTGCGTCTGGGTGCGGACATGCTCCCGTTTGCATTGTTGACCACTGAGTGATGCAGCCACTAGTCCGCAGGTCTATTGAGACAGAAAGAGAGAGAGAGCGCGAGAGAGAATGGGGGGAAAGGGAGGAAGAGAGTCCTGTCCAGCCCCCTTGTTTGGAACTTGGGCTGCTTCGCGTTTTCGCGCCGCGCAAGCCGATAATTTATTAAAGGCGATTATTATGGCCTGGTTCGAAGCCGCCTGTCTGGTTGGACTTGCGTGTTGCAGTAATTTACTGGCCTTTGTGGGGAAACGAGTTTGCCCGCGAACTAAGGACCTGGGGCCTGAGGGATCTGGGACTTGGGAGCTGGGACCTCGGACGAGGGACTTGAGAGCTGGTTGCCTATCCTCTAGGGCCTGTTCGGGTGCCATGCGTGATGTTGTACTTGCGGTATTTACATATGAAATGTGTTAAATTGAGCTCTTTTTTAGCGCAAGTTTGTTTTAGCGAAACAAATTGCTGACCTCTCCCACTCCCCACCTTTCCACCATCCCACCGGCAAACTAACATTGCCACAGACCCTCGCACTTTGCCACATTATGCTCGAATTATAGTTTCAACATTCCAGCAACTCAACTTGCCCCATAATCGGGCGCCGATTTGATTAAAAAATCGCACAATCATCGCGACGAACGAGGAGGCAGCAGCAACAGAAAAAACAAGAAAAAAACGTGAGAGAAAAGAGAAGGAGGCGATGAAGGAGGAGGAGCTGGAGTGGGAATAAAGGAAGAGCTGTGGGTTCACAAAGGCCCCTCAAGAATGGAGACTCCTTCACTCACAGCTGGCAAAATCAACTAACTAATGAAAAATTTGCATATCCACATGCCCAAGTGTTTGGGGGCAAAGTTGAGCTGGGCTTTTGATTTTTGTGGGCGTGGCAGAGCCGTTCAAAGTGCATTCAACTGTGAATTTTTGCAGCACATTTGTTGCTTTGTAAACGGTCTTTAGTTTTGTGTTTGTTAGTTGGCTTTTCGTTGAAAAGCGGCATGTGGAAATTTAATCGCCATTTATTTCACTTGTTAAAATGTTTTTGTTCAAGATCTGGGCCACAGACGGCAAACTGCAATTTAAATTGCTTTAAATAATAATAAGTGTTTGCACAAATGTATATACATATATACAATTTAATGTATTTACAACTGAATGGCAATAAATGGTTGTGGGTAGAAACTCTTTGATTGATGATAACACACTAAAAGTTAAAGATAAAGAATTATTTCATTCATTTATAGCCCTACTATGATTTATTTAAGAGTTGACAATCCTTTTCAAATTTTATTGTTCTTAGCAGGAACAATAAAGTTGAAAAGTCCACTCTGTGAAAATTGCGTAATTATAAAATCATCCTTTACTTGTTTTTTTTTTTGTATTGTTTTGTTGTGTTGTGTTCCTTTTGTATCCCTTAAGACAGTGGCGCTGGCATGTCAAGTCGCTTGTCAATTTCTGTTGATTTGGCCAATCCACCAATCCACAAATTTTGTTCATCTTGAGCACTTGGTTTTACGGCCCACAAAATTTCACGCAGCTTGGAAGCTCACAGTTCCCAGCGGAACTGGCCAATTTGACAGGCGGCTGTGGGACGCACAAATTGAAGACATGTGCTGAATTTTATGGCTTTTAAATAACAAGCCATAAAAGCCCATCCTTGCGATCCTTGACGCAACGACAACAGCGCCATGGAGGAAAAGGAGTCAACAAACCGGAAATTGTCAAAGGAATCAAACTAAAAGAAAAACGAAAGCCAAAGTTAAAGCGAAAATGAAAATGAAAACATTTCGTTTCTGCGTTTTATTTAAAAATAGACAGAGATACAATTTTTATGTGCATTCCTGGACGATGACCTCGCCGTTTTTTACGCATGTTTTTGTTGTTTTTGGATGGATTGACTCTATATCAGAGTTGTAGCAGGAATAAGTCAAGTGTCTGACAAAGTTGGGACAAAGTGGGTGGGCATGGCCATAATGAATGTAAATGTTCATGGCTTGTTGGTGACGCGTTGCGATGGCTTGTTGGTTAAAATTACAAGTGGCCAGGGAATTTGGTTCCGGGGCCTTCGTTAACTTGGCCACAGGGTCAGCGAGGCACTCGGCCAAGAATGAAGAATATGTAATGAAAACAAACGAAACGAAACGAAACGAGACGCAATGCAAAATGGGATTTTATCTTTTTAAGTTTAAGGCAGTGCTCTGAATGAAGTCCACATTGCAGAGCGACAGAACAAAGAGTAGACAAATAAATGCTATTTACACTCTACAAAAAACCGACCCTCTTTCTCCGAGAGATTGTTCCTCTCACACACTCTCTCTCTCTATTTTTCTCCCACTCTTTTTCTACAGCATCGAAATGAAACAGAGCAAATAAAAGGGCGACAACGAAACGAATTCCGATAGCCAAGTCAAATGCTTGCACTGATAATGACCAGAGCAGGTAGACAGAAAGGAGACGGTGGAGAAGTTAAACAAGTGAAAAGCCAGTGGCAGTAAAAGCATTTAGATTTCACTTAAAAAGAAACTAAAAATGCAAACGAATCCGATGGAATAATGGGGAAACCAGTCCTGAAATACGAAGGTGCAAACAGCAGTAGTAGCAGCAATTTGGCGTATTTCTCTTTCTATTTCCCTGAATCCCTGCTACTGTACAGTGGGTCTGGTTGTTGTGGGTTACTTGCCAATAAGGCTGCAAGTGGTTGTGGCACAACACGATGCAAAAAGCGTGCCCCACAATTAGTACAGCTGAAAAGTGAGCTAGTCTGAAAGCCTGGCCAACTTGTTCAATTGTTGATGTACTATGGCAATGCAAAAGGAGAATGACGGGCTAAGTACTACTATAAAAGTCTGTATTGTTGGTCAAAAAGTTGCACCTCAATTAAGTCAAAGTTTCGAAGAGAATGCAATATTAAAAGTAGTCAAGTGGTAGGTGAAGAACTGGAAGTGAACCAGTTAAGAAAAAAGTTAAGTGTCTAATTTAATATCAAATGTGTAGTTGAATTGAAATTGGAGTTCTAGGCGTATGGGTAATGACTTTCAGAATTTGTTTTGTGAATATCTTGTCATGTATAAAAGTTAAGTGACTGATTTAAAGAAAATTGGAATTTGAGTACTAGTCGTATGGGTAATGAAATTGTTAACAATTCAATAACTTGCTGAGTTTATATTTCGAATTTCTTGTCTTTTAATATCATTTAATAATATCATTTAACACCAATTGCGTAGCTGAATTAAAAGCAAATTCGGATTGGGGTACGAGGCGTATTAGTAATGAAATAGTAAGCTGTCCAAGAACTTGCCGAATTTATGTAGTGAATTTCTAGTCATTTAAAAAAAGTTAAGTGTCTATTTTAAGATGAATTGCTTAATGAATTTTAAGCAAATTGATCAATAGAACAATTCAATAAACTACAGAATTTGATTGCTTGATATTCATAACAATATTTGAATGTTTTTCTATCTATCTTAAGAAATGTATCTTAACCTATGGCATGCCTAAACCTTTGGTTCAACATTCATCATACGCTCGCATTGTTTATCCAGCAATATAACCGATAATCTTTAGCTTTAAGCTCTGCATAAATCAGTAAGTGGATCCCGTTCGTCCATTCGCTGAATCAGTAAATACTATTTACATAGTTTTGTGTTGTTGCTTTTTTCTGTTGTTACTTTAAGGCGTATTTGTGGAAATGGGATGGAAGTGAAGGAAGAAGGGAAGGAAATACAGGGCATAGTGTGACAAAATCACTTGAGCCGGCTTAACGAGGCTTGTAATTGAATTATGCGATTTTATTGTGATTATTTCAGAGCTCGGGGCTTCGCAAACAGACAGATGATAGGGTATACAGGGTATACGAGGGATAGACACGAGTGACAACAGCGGGGTCCGGATGGAGTTCGTGAAGTTGTCGCTCTGAGTAATGAGATACGTAAAAGTTATTTAAACTTTTAAATCCGCGTCGCTGCCTTTTACTTTCGCATTCGCTCATTTTGCTCCGGTCTCCGTCTCCGGCTCCGTCTCCGGCAGCAGCTTCGGGTTGAACGCTCATGGCTTTGGTCGACTCTTGGTATGCTACACTTTTTGAACAGCCACTTCCTAAACGCTCCGGAATGTCGGCTAGTTAAACGTTTGAAAAGTTTGCCGACTGAATCGCTGAAATGATTTGGAAAATTACAACAAAAATAACAACAACCAGACGACTATGACTACGACAGAGGCAAGGAAATACAAATGAGTCAACGTTCTCTCAGTTCCCTCCCTCCTTCCCCCAGTATTCATTCGTGCATATTCCACATACCAAGGCAAAGAAAGGGTTGATTGGCATTTCTCGCAGAGTAAGCAAAAGCCTTTTTTGCTTTGCTGTGTTTTTTTGGGCCAACACCTCCTGGGGACCGAGCACCGAGCAGCGAGCATCGAGAACCGGGGACTGTCAGACATTGGCAAGTGTTTCAGTTTTTGTGGACTGATTGCAAGAGCAAGTACCAGTATGAGGACCAGTACGAGTACTAGCTGTCTGCTAGTCCTCTGTCTACTCTGTCTCTGGCCTTGTGGGTGTTTATTTGAACATGTTTTCTCTGAGTTTCCCAGCTTCTCTGGCCTGGTCTGGCTTGTGCCTGGTTGCCGAAAATTCATTTGTATTTGGAAATCCCCTTTTGATGAACTCAACGTTTTCGTGTTTGTCTGCACTTTTTTTGATGGAGGCCCCCTTCTTATCTACATCCCTGCCTCCCTGCTAACTCTTTCCCATGGTACCTTGGTTTAATGCGATTGCTAAAAATATTGTAGCATGTACTTTGACAGTGGCTGGAAAGCCGCTCTTGATTAGTTTGGTCTGCACCAGGAACTCAACTTTAGACAAGAATTATATCTTATTTTCAGCCTATCTACACAGGGACGTAGTCCAAACGGGGATCACTTGAAGGGTAGTCAGAAAATTATTAAAATTATCGTAGTAGAGATTTCTCATTTTCTTTTTGATGTCAGCCCCTTGGTAAGACTGCCTGATTGTGGGATAATAAATTATCATTGTAATGTAGATTTGTTTGAGCTGCCAGCCGAGCAGAGCACCTGTCAGACACTTGCTCCACCGCCCTTCCCTACCTCTCCTCCAATTATCGTTTTGCTTTGTGTTTCGACTGCTCTTGTAATGTCCATAATTGCAGCAAGGCTCTTGAAAAAGTTTAATTGCTCTTCGGGTAGGTGTAGACAAAGGGTGGGCAGACGGACAGAGGGACAGAGGGGCAGGGGATGACTGCCTGGCCGAAAACCGATTTGTTTGATTTATGGGCTGGCACTTGTAGGTGCTTGCTTTTGTGCGAATACTCACCCACTGCACTCACTTCAGAACGTAGAACACTCACTTACTTATATAGTGGCGAAATTGAATCAATATAGCATGCATAAAAAGTTGGTGAAAATAAATTATTATATTTCGTCCCCCCCCTTTTCAGTTGCAATTAATGTCAGACACACAGAGGACAAGGACGACAGCGACGTGAAGGAATAAAAAACAATAAAAGCGAATTACATTAAAATTACACAATCAGCAAAAAGCAGAAGAAGGAAGGAGCAGCCGCCGAGGCAGAAATGGAAACCTTGTTACTTTGAATGGGGAAACAAAAAGCGAAATGATTACTCAGTAAATGGAAGAAGAAAAGAGGGAGTTGGAGAAAGGGGAGACTGGGGCAACAGGTTCTTGAACCAATTGAAAACGTTGTTAAACGAGTTTTAATTAAACAGCGAAAGCTGCAACTACAGCTGGACCTAAAGCAAACTCAAACTCAAACTCAAACTCAGACTGAAACCCAGATCCCCCACAGACAAATTCGATATAATGGATATAGACAACTCGGCTGGCGATTCAAGGTAATTTCAAATCATGAGCAAAGCAGAAATGGCATACTAATTAGATGTGGCTGCTAAGCACTTTGAACGCGAATGATGCGCGAAAAAGTGTGAATGATGTATTAGTGGTATAAAACAACACCACCCCCCCCCCTCCCACCAACCCTCTCACTCCCTCTTTACCCCACATCCGTTTCCACTCTGAGAGCGCATCAAAATCAAATCGGATATGCAGCAAAAGAAGTTCGCTTAATTACTTTCTTTGCGAATTAGCAGTGCGGAAATAACGAGGAAATTAAGATGGACATGGCAAAGAGAAGAGAGAAACTGGAAACTAGAAACTGGAGACAAAGGAGGAGACATAACGAAGGGACGTGCCAAAGCTTTTGATATGACGATTAAGTAACTATAAAGAAATTGGCACGTAATGAGCAAATGTTGCAAATGGTATGAGTACGATTCCATTTAGCTAACTAATACTATGGGCTTATTATCTAAAATTATCGTACGTTTTACAATACCCGACAAAATTGTTAGGTAGAAATAAAATAAAGTAGAGGATTTCAATAGGAGTACTCAGTGCATTAGCTCATTTTGTGAACGACTGAAATTATAATTCTGTTACATAAAACAAGAAAAAGGTTTGCTGAAAATAATATTTGTCATAACAAAATTAGTGTAAGTGCTTAAATAATGAAAATACCTTAAAACTGTTGGGTAGAAAAAAATTCAATAGTGAACTGTCATTATTTTATTTCATAGCATAAATCAATAAACAGTTTTTTTTATAATATAATTATAATTTAGTCATGCAACAAATTTCCAGTTTATCATATGTTTCGTGTCGCTTAATTAAAGCAAATGAAGTAATTTTTGTTGAATAAATCAAGCTCCCAGAATGAATTCGATGAAGTCGTAAGCCATGTGACACGCAACCAGACACCTGGTTGACCAGATACTAAGCAGACTTCTTCCAGTTATCTCCTGTGGTGGGATCCTCTCGCCCACTGGCAATTGAGAATTGTCCACTGTTGAGATTGATTGAGCGTAACCTCGACGCATTTCTCATTGTCGAGTGAATTGCTTAAATTTCTTGGCCTTTTTCGCTGTGTTAAATTGTTGGCATTGCTCCACATGGAGCGCCTTCCCGTTACCAAATTCAACCCAGCCACGTACATGTCGAAGCCAGCAGGCAGCCTCCATGCCTCCTGCCCCTCTCGTTTGGTTAGGCCATCCATCTGGTGGCCTCTGTCTTTTGCGTGGATTTGCCAGCTGCTGGCGGTGACTTTTGAGCATTTCGGTGGCTTGTGGAGAGTGGAAGGCGGAGAGTGGATAGTGGACAGTGGACAGTACACAGTGGACAGTGGCTAGTAGACTGTGGTCAGTGGGTTCGTTTCACGTTGGTTGTCAGCTCGCTGACAGTGGAATTGATTTAATGCTTTTTTGTGCCCCATCCACAGGTGGAGTCAGAGACTCTCTTAATTGGCCCCACTTTGGCGGTGTTTATTCATGCGTTGTGGTTGTCCACTTTTTGCTGCCCAGAAGCATTTTAATTATTGCCAGAGGCAGAGCCATCGTCATAGTCATTGCTATTACGAGCTAGTGATATCAACAATCGAATGGGAGGCAGTATCACAAAAAAATGATAAGCGCATAATTGTCATCAATTAAGTTGCCACTGAGGATGAGGAAAAAAGTGGACACAAGAAACTGGACACCTTGAGTGCTCAATCGAAGATGTGGATGTCACTGAATCTCAACTTAATTGAGCTCATTTCTGTTTAACCAAGTAGACTAGTTTGTTAGCTGCAAACTATCGTTAAAGCTGGGCAATCTAATTAAAGTTAATTGTAGATAATTGACAACTTGTTTTTCGCTGTTTAGTTTGTCTAATGGCAATTCTCATAAATATATAATACTATTGATTGAAATTAAAATGAGTATATAAAATGATTTTCTTGTTGCATTTACAATTTTGAATAAATAAGTGTTTCTTTAAATTCTGCATTTAAAATAAATTGTATTGGAAAGCCTAACCCTTTTGTATAGAAGTCTTATTTCGTTTGCATTTATTATTTTGTATAAATGTGTCAACTTTAAATTCTTCATTTAAAATATGGTATTTATTATAGAAATTTATTTTTATATTGAAGACTACTTTTGTTTTGAAGACTACTTATCTTATATATTACATGTTATCTGCATTTAAAATAAATCATATTGGAAAACCTAATCCTTTTGTATAGAAGTCTTATTTCGTTTGCATTTATTATTTTGTATAAATGTGTCAACTTTAAATTCTTCATTTAAAATATGGTATTTATTATAGAAATTTATTATTATATTGAAGACTACTTTTGTTTTGAAGACTACTTATCTTATATGTTATATTACATGTTATCGAACACTGCAATATTAAATTTCTTCTCTTATGTTCGCTACTAAAAGAGCAATTAAAATCTGAGATTGAAGTGCAATTGAAAAGTCAACGCTGCTCACTATAAAATGTGTAACAATTGTTTGATTCGAGTATTTTAAATTAAATGCAATCAAGCACTAGACGCCAAAAACCAGAGACTAAATCGCCGCTGGGAAACTGGTTGAGTGAGATTGGTTTGGTGTTCACTAAATTTGGGAATGTGACGCTTTTGCTTTTGTCTGTCATTTTCATGTTCATGCGTGTTTCGTTGCCAAAATGGAATTTGCAACTCTAGTGTATATATATTTTTTTTTTATTGATTTTTGTTTTGGTTTTAAATTAAAACATTTATTTAAAAACAAGACAAGGGTCTGCAGAGCATACATATCTGAAATGCGAGGGCATTTCAATCAACATATCAAAAACTCTCAGCGCAAAGTATTCCATGTAAATTGCGTTCGCTTGTGCCGAGTTTTTCCACACACACACATACACTCACACACAACTTTTCCGCGATGCATTTAGCGCTCTTTGTGATTTATTTGGTTCTCGAAAATGCAATACAAGAAGAACAACAACAATACGTTACAAAGACTGGCACATAAAATGGGTTTGTGCAGACATTTTTTTGTTTTAATTAAAATTGAACTTTAATCGGAAATTGACAAACGCAGCTGAACTTTAATGGCCCCGGAGATGATGTCCAGAGCGTTTAAGTGATTTCATGTATTTTTGGGAAAGTGAAAAGAGCGGGACAAACATACAGGAGAAACAAGTAAGCCAGTGCCGGACCACAATTGGTTTTCCATCAAACAAATTGAAACACTCAGGGGTTGGACACGGCTTGGCTTTCCTGGCTATCCGGACTCTTCTCCTCCGACTGCACTTAACTTAAAAACGTTTCATTTTATATGGTTTTACCCAACGCTGCCCCTTGGGGAAATTCATCTGGTCGACGTTGCGCTATAAAGTATGCAACTTCATTGATAACATTTATTTCAAATGCACTCAAAAACCACTCAATAGTATGAAATTTGTTGCAGTTTACCTGCACATAACACACAAATACACACCCACTCATATACCCACACTCACACACACACTTAGACAAGCACTCACTAGCTCACATACAGTTAAAGCCTCGTCTCTGGGGTCCAACGACGCGTGTTCATATTGCATTTCGCCCAACCCGGCAAATGAGCATACAGTTGAGAGTGTGTGTGTGTGTAAATGTGAGTGTCGAGTGTTCACTGTACGTGTGTGTGTATGTGTTTCGTTTGTTTGTGTATTTGGTTTATATTAAAATAGTTCTTTATTATATTTCCCACATGCTTTGCATGTCTGCCCTCGTGTTTGTCCTTGTGTATATAACAATATATCTTGGTTTTCTGTTGCATAAATTTTATTGAAATGCGCACATTCATTTCCCGTTCAATATGTGTGTGCATAAAAGTTTATACATAAACATATCACTGGGGACTACAATGGACATTCGATTCCATCGATTTCGTTGCCTAATCACTCGACACACACATGAAGTCCCCCAAGCTGTTGACTTTCAATGGACACTTTCCATTTCCCTTGCCTACTTATAAGGGCCACCCAACTGTACCCTAACCCTTAAACAATTAGATGTATATGTACCATTTAGAAACGCAAACAGCTTTAGTATTTAATTATATTAACCTGTGCCGCCTATATTAATTACATTCATTGAAATCATTGTCCGAATTGCATTGTTGTATTGCCAAATAATTGCAATTTGCATCACATTTAATACTCGTTGCGATTCCATTGTAAATCAGAGCTGCCACAACACGATTTCAATTCGAATGCAATTTATTTTTATTCAATTCACACCTTTAATGTTAAGTGAATTGCGAACTTGGAATGTCAATTAGCTTGAGAGCGAGTTAATTTAAAGATTCTTATGATGCTTCGTTAACTTTAAATTAAACTCGGTAATTAAACCCTATGTCCTTTGCAAATATTCTTGTTTTGTATATAACCCCTATGAGTCTCAGATATATTTTTGACCTTTATTATTTTACCATCTCCCTTTACATGTTTTGTACATTTTATAGAAGATCGAATAATAAGCACATAAATTATTTCAGTAACTTTAGAGCAAGGCAGAGCAAATTAGAAGGACCAAGAAGCATGTTTGTTTATGAATATGTACTCTCCTGTTTTAGAACGTATTTCAGGTTCTGGGAAATACAAATATTAATCTGATTCCTCAGCTATTTCTTAAAGCGAGCAACCAATATTAATCTGTTGTTGCTAATTAAATGACCCTGTGATATTCTCAAATATATGTGTATGCATAAATATATTTACAATAGGTCAACTCACACACGTGCATATTTATAAGTAGTATGTGTATATACAATATGTCACTTGTGTTTGGTCTGCCTGCTGATGTGAATTTGGTCATGTTCGACATATAAACCTGTGTTCTAATATAAAAAATTTACATAATTTGAGTATGTGAGTTGTGTGTGTGTGTGTGTGTGTGTCAGTGTTTGTGTTTGTGTGTTGAATAGTTAAAATATGGCCAGTTGGCTTGTTAGGGTCGATTTTTGCATAAATTAGTGACAGACAGAAAAGGACCAAGTATGGGAGGAAGAAGGGGTATCTACAAATTAGGTTACATCGTCAATGTTGTGGAAAATGAAATAAATAAACCAAAATGGTCAAGATACTGAGTGCATGGTTGTACATATGTTTAGCATGTCTATAAGTGTGTGTGTGTGTGTGTGTGTGTGTATGTTAAACACCATTTGCTTATTATAGTTAAAGGGATCTGACCTAAATTTTCAATGCAAGCAACTACGACACATGCAAAAGTGCAATTTCATTTAGCAACAAACGAATTAATAGCATAAGGCCAAAACAATGAGAGAGCCAGCACAGATAACAAATTACTTGCCATGAATAATAATAAAGTGCAGTAACTAGTGTCCATGGACACGCCCACCCATCCAGGACAGAACCCGTAATGAATTTCAGATGACAATGACGACAACGATGACAATGTTGACAAGCCGATGAGCATAAAAGATGCGCACAGAGCTGAAACAACCAAATATACATATTTATACCAGTGAGTATATAAATTTATAAAATATGTTATAATGTTCTGGAATCCTGCATCACCAAACAAATTGTAAATATTTTATTTGCATTTACACATAGCACTGGCATTGGCGAAATCAATTCGAAATTGAATGTGGGAACTGTGATTGTAAGCTATAAATTGCCTCGGAGAAGCTGAAACAATGAGCAAAATTTCATTACCGGACCATGGACGACGATTCATTGCGCCTGTGGATGGTTTTGGAGCTCGCGGAGCGGGAAACTTGCTGCAATCTTGACGACAATTGAAATGGAAAAGAAAATGAATGAAATGTGCTCACGATGATGGGACGACGACCCGGCAACCATTCAATTCTCGCCTGGTTACTTTGCCCAGCTATACTGCAATGCTGTCATCCTCATCCTCATCCTTAGCCTCATCGTCACTCGGCCTGTCGCTGTCACTGTCAACGCGACTGTCAACTTGTCGTCCCGACATTTGCCGTTTCTCCTCTTTACTTATTCTACTTCCTCCTGCTTCTCCGGTTATTTGCATTAAAAATATTATTCATTGCAATCACAAGCATTTGCACAAAAATATCCTGCAATGTGCTCTTTTTTTAGGGACTGGGCGGAAATATGACTCCGCTTTGTCTCGGACGAAATAAAGGGATAATGAAATAGTTGACACAATTTGGCATTGCCAAAAAAAAAGAATTATCCAGGATATGACAAACGGCGAAGCGTTGAACGATGAGTTGATAAATAAACGACAAGAACAAAGCAAAGTCAACAATTTGGGTTTATTAAAATTGATAGCGATATGAAAAAAAGAAAATAAGTAAAAACAAAAAGCGAGATTAAGAAGTGCACTTAGCTGAGAAATATTAACTCTGTTTATATAAAATTTCAAATTTGCGATATTACCAAGTTACCAAACATTTTTAATGATTTATAAACGGTGAAATGGAAATCATGTTCTTTTCGGAAAGTAATTTCTGATTATAGTACATTGGCATATCAAAGTACTTCAAATTGAGGGAAGGAAAACTGTTGAATTATATATCCACTAAGTATTATTATACCCTTTTTTTCAGAGAATGTAAAGGCGACCCTTATGTAAAGTTTCAACAAAATCGATGTCTAAAATAGGATTAGATTTGAAAAAGGTATGCTAGTTTTAAATCTGTTAACCCTTGGGACTTGCAACTTTACAAGTCAAATTTTTGGTCACTTTTTGGTATGAATTTTTACAGAAAAACGAAACTCCTCAGAATCAAAATGTAATTCTAATTATAACGAGCTATTTATACAATTGAAAGTGCATTTTATCAGGGTGTGCAGTAATTGATAGCTGAGTCCTTATTTAAATGCAATTCGTGGCATATCAAAATGACTTTTGCAGCACAACAACAATAACAAGGCAACTAATTGCCGAGAATTTCAACAGATATGCAACTAATGTGCAGTTGCCGCCTCCAAAGTGGCAATAAATGGAAAACACACGACGTCAGCAGCAGAAGCAACAACAACTACAATATCTGTGCTTTGAAGTTGCCTCGTACTGCAACACTGCAACAACGAAGAGGTAAGGAGTCTGAGGCCAGGAGCTGATAAATTGGAAGTGCATCTGACACTGAAGTTGTCGGGGCTGCAGAAGATGTTGCTGCTGATGCTGTTGCTTGTAATGTTGCAGCAGTTGCTAATGTGGCCGTTGATACTGTTGCTGTTGTTGTTGTCGTTGTTGTTTTCGTTGTTGCTGTTGGTGGGGCGCGTGTCTTGGCCCGGTTGCCCTGGCGCTGCATTTGCATTTGTCGTTCTCATCGTCGCCGTCGCCGTCGCCGTCGCTGTCTCCGATGCCGTTTTCTTCGCCGCGACTCTGGCGGCTCTGTTAATGAAAATGCCAAACGAGGCATCGTCCGCAGTTTCCATAGTCATTTCCCATCTACCTCTCTTCTCCCCCTTTCCCATGCCCCTTCCCACTAACCGTTTCCCTCGACAGCTGCTGGTGGTGCTCGTACAAGCGCAACCGAACGTGTTGCTTGACAGCAGCAGCAACATGAGCAACAATAACCCAAAATGTCAAAAGCTAAATGGCCCGACACTGGGATACCCTGTAATTAGCGAATGAGAGGGCTGTAATAGTTAACATATAATTGCTAGTTTTTTTATCTTAGTATATATATCAATGTAGTAAAAATATTCTACAGTAACATGAAACTAAACTAATTGCCTATTTCAGTTTTAATTATTAGCTAAAAACTTTTAATTACATAAAGTGTATATGTTACAATTTATTGTGTTTAATATTTACTTGCCAGTTAATAATTATTAATCTCATTTAATTTGTATTAAAGAATCGAAAAATAATAATAACTATGTTCATTAAAATGTTTTAAAAGTTAGCAAGTAGCACTTAATTTTAATTCTTTGGCACATTTTCTTAATGTCGATATGAGGTCTCAAATAAATATCTGCATGATATTTTGACGTATAACCCATACAAGCTTGTCAAATTTAAAGATATGTATCAAATAACATTAAACTGGACATTGAAAAAATGGCCCTTAGTATAAATCAAAAGTAACATAAATTTATAATTTTTGGTGAAACAATATTATTCTTTAAATTCGATAAAATAAGTAACATTTTGTAATATAAAAAATAGCTGGAATCGTTAATTATTTTAGTAAATATTAAAAATACGACCTGTTTTTTATTTTAATTGAAAAATATCACTTATTACTTTTATAATTTTCTTAAAAAATTTCTATGGGTATAATAGCTTAAAAGTTTATTTACTTACAAATGTGATTAAATAGTAAGGTTTTTTTTAATATACCCTTACAAATCGATTTGCTACAGGGTATGCGCGGCAATTGTAAGTTGCAACACACATGCAGCATCTCTGGCGTGTTGGCGCTGGTCTAAATGAAGATGCCGCCTTCCAGCTGCACATCATCCAAGCTGCCAACTCCCAGCTCAACAGTCACGCTCGCTTGTCAAACACTCTCGACTCCACACTTCGCCCCTTACTGCTCCTCCTCCTCCTCCTACAGCATCTACTCTGTTCGCTTGGCAAAATCCATTTGCATATTTGCATCCTTATGCCTGCCAGTTAACTGCCCCTGTGGCACTCTTCCCCTGTCCCCTATGCCATCAGCTAGCTGCCACCTTCCACTTTTCCTGTTGCAAGCGGCGCGGCTTTTAACGACAAAGTGTGAAATTTCATTGAATTTGAGCTCGTTGACAAAAGTGGAATGGCAACTGCAACAACAACAGCAACAACAACAAAAACAAAAACAACAACGATAACAACAACAGCAATAATAGCAATGGTGCAGGTGTTGCACTTTGCATGTTGTTGTTGCTTTTGCAAATTAATTTAAATTATAGTTTTTGTTATCGTCGCATGCTTTTTAAGCGCATATTAGCCGACAGACAGCGGAGAGAGAGAAAGAGCAAAAACAGAGACAGCTATGTATTGTTGGAGAGCATTTTGGAGCATGGGGCAAGTGGCAAGTGGCATGTGGCATGTGGCATGTGGCATGGTGAACATTTTTCTGTGGAAGCAGCTAATTTTGTGGAAAATGATAGCCGCAATTAATATGCCGTCAACGTCGTTGTCCTTGTGCATTATTATTTTATGCAAATTTGTTGCACGTTGAAAGTAGAATGCATATACGAGACTTCGGTTACGAGTAGTCAGACAACTATGTATGTACCTCATAAAAGTGTCGGGGCGTCATCTGTAATTGTCAATGACGCCATTGATACGATGAAGTCTGGAAGCAATTTATTAATTTCACACAGCAGTTGTCTTACATTTTTACCGGAATTTATCCAATTGAAACTCAATTAACTCCGGAAAAAACTTCATTGGAAATTTGTCTTAAAGATATCGTTTACAAGAGAGAGTCAAGTGTTGGAAAAATTATGATCCGTTTTGTGAGGTATTTATGTTTTACTAAAATATTTTATGCTTTATATTTTCCCATTAAGAAAATCCATTCATATTTCAAAAATAAGCACAATGACTTGGTCCGGAATATGTTGTTCATTTAATTACAAGAGATATTTAGATAAAGCCACATGGCGAGCATGTTGGTGCCACATCAATGGATGAAACAATATCAACTTTTGCAAACTGGCTGCAATAACAACAATCACGATGGCCCAGAAGGAAGGGCCAAAAGGGGGATGGGATGAATTCACAACAGCAGGACGAGCATCCTGCTGACAATATACGAGCAACTTTCGCTCGCTAACGAACTTTTTCTATAAATCAAAATAATAACTTCTAAGCTGGGAACGACTTCCACCAAATGGCGTTCCATTTCGTATACTCGTACGTATACGTAATACGTTACGTATACGCAATGAAACGTACGTTCCGTTTGGTATTTGGTGCATTTTGTGTCTTTTTGGGTTGTCATCAGCAAATGTTGCACAGAGACAGAGACAGAGACGAAGACTAGAGACTATAGCCTGGCCGGAAAGACGCAACCACAAAAGATGGAAATGGAAGAGGGGCGAGGAAGTTACTCCTAGCATGCGATAAATTTAATAAATTACAAACCAAATCCGCAAATTTGTTGAATTCCACAAAAATAAAAAGCAAGAGACGACGGCAAATGACTATGGGCTGAGCTGCCAGGAAGAGGGGGCATGACCCCCTGCTAAGGCGCCAAATGGCAGTGGCAACATTTGCACGGCATTTTGGGAACATGTGAGACGCCAGCTGCTACACGTGTGTGCTGTGGGATTGGGCTTTTAGGAGTGAGAAGGCGACGTTTGCATTTTGTGGACAAAAGTTTAACTGTAAATTGCTTTTAATCTAATGAACATCGCTGAAGAGCCCGATGTAAAATAGAAAAGGGAGAAAAGGCCATGGAGAGAAGAGAGTTACAACAAACGACCCTCGAAGTCAAGCTCATTTTTCCTCTGTGGTTTCATTAGAAAATTACTTAAGCTAAAAGCGCATGATGAGAGAAGTTATCCAGTGTTTGAGGTCAAGGCTTTCTGGGTAAATGGTTACATTTAAATCATAAAAAAACCAGCTGATGATCACTCGAATTAGTGTGAATACTAAGTTTAAGCCACAGCTGGAATCGCTTGTTATCAGGCAAGTTAAATGTACTTGATTTATTAAATAACTAGAATTTATTAGTTACCTAAAACTTCAATTTCTTAATGGGCAGCTTTTTCCATAGTCACAGCGGCTACTTGAGCCTGAACATTATCCTGGCGTAATTTATCAATCCAAGCCTTACTGGTACAAGGCATATTTGGATGACTGTCATTATTTATTGACTCTTTGCAAAATATGTCATGCAGATCGCAACAGTCCGTGTTGCAAATGTTCTTCCAGCCCTTGTCGTTGATGTGATAAAGTCGAACAATGCCACCTGAATAGGCATCTTTACTGGTGGCATGATAAATGGCTCGACGTGCCAAATCATACGCCTCCTCATCAGTCAGATCCCATCGATACCCTGTATCCAGGACTCCCAAGGCATATGGAGAACCACTGCCTACTGAGAAGACACTACCATGGGATCGCATGCCCTCAGAGTCCACATAGATAAGTTTACAGCCTTCGTCATCACAGCCGGCTAGCATCATTCCCATGGCCAGGCCCATGCCTTTGTACTCTGTGGATATGTTGCACATTATTCTTGCCGCAGCATCGACAGTTATTCTCTTCTTATAGCGCAGTTCATGCAACCGACACTCGCGTGTCAGGACACGATCCCAGTAGACACAGTCTGCAGCGCCTCCGGCCAAGGTGCCAAGCATATAATTAGTCAGCTCCACAACCTTCCTCATGCTTTGCGAGCCAATATATTGGCCGGAAGTAGCCCTCGAATCGGCACAAAGGATCACGCCTCCTTGGTACTTGAAACCTAAGGTCGTGGTGCCATGATCGAACTCCATTTGCACCTTGGACTGTTCCAGAATCTTGGGCAGATTAACAACGGGCTGAGGGCGATGCTGAATATGATTCATGGATCGTTAAATTGTTATTTAATTATTACATTTTCAAAAGGTGGAGCCATTAGACTGTAAGGATTCCTAAAGTTGCTGGTGGCTATCTGAAGCTCTTGAAGATCCCATTCCTTAAGCAGAGCATCAAATCGCTTCATACAGGGCAATTTATTGAGACCGCATACTGCCTCTAAGGCCATACTAAAAATTCTTTAACAAGAAATATTATTAAAAATTTTGAATGTAATTTAAAATGTTTATTGAAGTTAAAGTCAAGTTTGTACAGTCATAAATCCCATTTACATGCCATGATGTTCTCCACATAATGAAGCTACTTTAGAGTCTGAGCCCAAATCTTACACTTGGCCTGGCGTCATCTTAGCCTCGCTCTTATTAAAACAGGTTGAACTAAGCTCCAATTAATTGCCAGGGCACTGCATCGAAGCGAAGGAGGACAAGGATGCAGAGGGAGCTGTTGGCCTGTCTGTTACCCTCTAATAAACTGGCAGCGGAAATTTTTAACAAGTTGCCGTTTGCCAGTTCTCCTGTTCTTGGCTGGTCTGGTCTGGCCAGAGTTGTAATTAACGCACACACATATTCTTAGACTTACACAGACATAAAAGGAGGTAAGATGAACGAGGAGAAAAAGCATCGAAACTAAACAGAAACCCTTGCCTTGGCTTTCTCTCTTATTTTGCGTCTTTAATGCAACTCGCAGCTAAACTAGTTGAGATTTTGCATATCAGATTGCCGCTCCCAGCAACGGGTCGCCTTGTGATTTAATAATCAGCCAAACTGCCAACTAACAACTGCCAACTAACAACTACCAACTGCAGCTTCCACTCCCCAACATCATCCTCATCCTAATTCTCATCTCCATCCAAATGAATAGCTTGCCTCTGTTGCATGCCCATTAAGAGGGCAAACGAACTGCGAACTGGAGGCGCGTGCAAAATGAAATGTGGCCAACGTTGCACACGCATCCCACTGCACACTGGACACTGAACTCTGGTCCAATGTTGCAGCTGCCAATTTGCATAAATTTAGATCAGTGACAACTGATGTCCGAATGCAGAACGACAATATTTTATAGTCAATCCCACTCCGATCCCAATGGAATTCCATGGGGCAAAAACGTAAACGTAGCAAACATTTCCAATTGCCGTTTAATTAGCAACTAATCCATATGCTCTGGTTTCTCTGTTTTTTTTTTTTTTGGTAATTTCAGTTTCCTCTCTGCATCTGCATCTGAGACTCGACAGGTGTTAAAGCCATTGGCAATCCAATTAAAATGTCATGTTTCTTCACGATGGCGCCGAAAATCTTCTGACTGCAATTTCAACTCCTGTGGGCGTAGTCTAGTCATTGGACCTGACTCTGCAGAGAGTTGATTAGCTGCTCATTAGAGCTTTGTTTAGTTGTTGTCTACAGAGTCTAACATAGTCAGAGCAGGAAGTAGGTATATCACTGATTAAGAGACTGGCAGAAAGACTACACTTTCTATAAAACCGTATTTATGAAAAGTTCTATCCCAACAAAAAGTCAAAGCTGAAAGTTTAACTAACGTCCGATCAGCATCAAATGAATTTTTTAAGGCTTTATAGAAAAAGTTTATCATGAATTATTCTAAATTCTTTTTGTAAAAGTAATAGCCGAGTAAAACAACAAGTAAAATCCATAAGTAAAAAGTGCGACTTAAAATGGTTTCATTTTATTTAATTTTATTGTATTTTTCTTGTACTTTGCTTTCAGTTTATTTTATTTACACTGCTGCTTAACATTATTGTTTCGAAATCTGGCAAATCCTTTGTTTTACTGCTTATTGTCAGCAAAAGTTTCCTTGAGCAACTTTTAAGCTTGCTTAAGGCAAAGGACGAGCAGAGAATGAACAGAACGATAGAACAGGCAGATTTCTCCAACACTCTCTCTCTCTCTCTCTCTCTTGCTTTTTATCCATGTCGTGTGCGTCTCACACAATCTCTCTGTGTATTTCCCCATTGACAGACAGACGCATCCAATTTGCAGTTCATCATCTGTCCCGTCCCTGTCACACGCAACTCACAGACGGCAGACACAAATTTTGACAGTGCGCCTAATTGAGCCGCAAACAGTTTTGACATTTGCGACCGCGCGCCGCATTTAATTTATTTTAATTGAAACGGCCACGCGAGCTAGCCAGCCTAATCCTCCAGCTGGACATGGATAGAGATAGAGGCAGAGGCAGAGGCAGAGAAAAAGACAGAGGCTGGCTAACTAAAAAGCTGAGGGACGTTAGACGAGGGTCGAGAGCATAGCTCAAAGTTGAAGCTGCAACTGAAACTGAAACAGAAACTTTTGCCAAGTTGCTTATTGGGTCAACTTTTGGCTGACAGCTTGTGATGCTCGGCCCAAGAGGAGTACAAAGCAGAAGAGGAGAAGGAGGAGGAGGGGAAGGAGGCCAAACCAAAAGGGAATCAGAGAAGCAAAGCGAAACTATTTTTACAGCCGACTCGCTAACAAAGTATCAAATTTTTACGACGATGCATTAAATTAAAAAGTTTTCGCCTGTTTTCCTTTGGCCCATTCCCCTCTCCCTATTCCACATCATTGATACCCTAACCATTGGGTAGGATAACTTTGACATGTAGTTTAGTTAAATCGAAACTGATTGTAGGTCATGGATTTGATTTATTATTTAACAGATAATTTTAGGGGCTTTTCTTCAGATTCTCTCTGACAATACTTTCCAATGCTGTGATTAAAAGGGTATGCAGGCTTTTGTGACACCCTGTTGAATGGCATTTTAGCCGCTTTTCCGGCAACATCGTCGGTTGCTTTTAACGACTTTGCATTGGTTTTCATTGCCAAAAGGCCGCTCCAGCTTTTTGCATGAGCCCCACACAAGAGTTTCAAGTCTCAGTCTTAGTCTCGGTCTCGTTTTGCTTTTATGGCTGACAACATATTCGCATTCCATTCATTGCATTCGAATCTCACATCCTTGGACTTTTGGCTAATTGTTGCGCTGTGGATTTTACGGCACTTTGAAAGCCGTTAATCCCCATTTTATGTACTTAATTAGTTTCCTGGCCCAATTTTATGACGCACTTTGAGCAACGTCTCGTAAATTTTGATGATCGATTTGCATCGATGCGCAAAGTTTGAAGTGCTCAGTGAAAAGATCCAAAGATAAAGCCGCTCGACCAAACTTACAAAATTTATTGCTCACACGTCATACAATAGATCTTTCCGAGAGAAATTCCATTTTAATGGGTCCTTAATATTATCCTAAAGTCTTGTTAACTTTGGGAAGATAAAGGGCAAATACCCTTTGGATCCATTGTAGTATTGATATCCTTTTCATTTCATGTAATACTGAAACATACAAGAATCAGATGAGTGTATCAAATAATTTCAGTCAATTCCACATTTGTTTTAGGTATATGGAAGTCTAAACAAATTGGATAAGCTTCCGGGAAATAATTTGACTTTGATTTTAAGTGTTTGCTCTGCTTTGTTTGGTTAGCTAAGACAACAAGCTCTAAATTACTTATCCCTGGACTTACATGCAAACCATCTTTAGTACGACTACTGTACAATAATTGAAATCGACATTAAACAAAATTACTTAGCTCGTATGCAAATTTGAGGGCAATTGCGAAGCAATTAACCCAGATGATATAAGTTTGTAAACATGTCTTTGGGCGAGAGTTAGTGGGCGTGTCTCCTTCTTCCCCTCGTTTGGCATTGTTTGTTTCCAGTTAGCAAAGCTAAACTGGGTCCAGACAGAGAGGGGAATTAAATTGTACATGAAATGCAGGCACAACATAAAGAAGGGAAGAAGAGAGACGAAAAGGGAGTGAGAAATGGTTTTGCATTTACTAATACCTTCGATAATTGCACAATGCCAACTTGCATACGAATGAATGCTCCTATGCTTCCTTACTCCTGTGGGAGTTTATAAGGCAGCTTCCATCGAGAACAGGTGAATCGATTAACTCCATGTTGCCACAATTAGAAGTCATTGTTGTTATATTATGTGTGTGAATGCAGTCACTCCAACAAATGACAATTGAACTCCATTGCTTCTGGCAGTTCGTGACTAAATTATGTTTTCAGATTTCCAAATCGAAATGGGAATATACATTAGCTAAAACAATTATACACTTTTCGGCAAAACAAGTCCAAAATTTAGATCCGAAAGAATTGTTTTAAAATTATGGAAATATGTCGGTAAAGCAACCACTTAAGCTTGACTCTGCTCCATTAAAGATAGTTGCCCTCCGATTGTAGAGAAATAACATTTGGTTCAACGCATTCTGCTTGAAAAAAATGTCTAGAATATCTTATAAAATTTCAGTATCAAGGATATCGTCAAAAGTCTGAGATTGGTTTTAATAAACCGAATGTAATACAAATAAATAAATTTTATTTATCTTCTCTAAATTACATTGAGAGTAGAACGTTGTCATAAATAACATTTTTTTTTAGTTTAAAATAAATTGAATGTAACACAAATAAATCAATTTTATTTATCTTCTCTAAATTACATTGAGAGTAGAACGTTGTCATAAATAACATTTTTTTTTCTCCAGTAGCTAAATCCTTGTTGAATCAGAAGCCAACCTACACGCATTCCTGTGAAAAGTAGAAAAACTACGAGTAAGACGTCCCATAATCCTCACGATAATGAGCTTTGTGCTATGCACGAACGCCAGGTGGCGCCAGCGGGACAGACAAGTAAACAGCAAAGTTGTGTAAAAGTCGACAGAAGAAGAACAAAATAAAATGCAAAGTGCAAGATGTGTTGCTTTACATATACTTGGCATTCACCCTGCTGGTAACTTTGTTGTCCTGTTGATGAGTCAACATACTATAGAGTCGACATAGTTCATGAATTTCTAATGCCAAAGCACAGATAGGGTTCTTGGTAGTTGAGTGATGGCAACAGGAGCTACAAGTGGACAACTGCATAAGGACATCTATGGACGATAAGTACTCGTGCTTGATGTTGACATTATGTTTATTTTAACTTTTCAACTGAATATATACTATGCATTCTCAGCATTTCAGTAACCTTAAGCTATAAGTCCATTTGCCTATCAAGTGGTAATATATCTCGTCGTTTCTTACATATCACCTGGTGCAAATTTTTTGTAAATTGGTCTCTGGAAATAGATAGCTAACGGTGGCTTGGGTGGTGGGTGGCTTGCACAGATCTATAGTGTGGCGCTTATCGGAGGACGTGCCACTGCAGCCTGTCGATAAGTTGAATTTAGTATGCCTGCAAGGAGAGAGAGGAGGATGGCAGGGCTTCGATAGGTCCTTTGGCTCCGTTTGGTGCTTTGTTAGAGCTTTGGTTACATTCGACACTTTGTGGCTGCGGTTGTTTCCACATCTCCCATAGCTCCCTCAACTCCAACTGGTGCTGATGCTCCATTGCATTTGAATTTAAAGCATGCAATTTTATGCTTTTAATTTTACGCTTAATAAATTTTGTGGCTTTGCACACAGCAATTACCCCAGCTGGTAGCCAGAAGCTAAAAGAAGACGATACCCGCCCTTTATGCGCAAGTAATAATGAATTTAAGCAGCGTAACAACTTTAATGAGTACTGAAAGGCATTCACTGTCAGACTATAAACTTGGTATCTCTATGAGTTGAATGGCTTAAACCACACACTTGAGGATGGCTTCAAAAGGATATTCAGCACTATCAAAGCTATATCAAAGCTCTTCCAAAGTATTCTGAAAAGTAACATTTCTGCAAGTGTTCGACTAAAGAAATGAAGTTTCTTAAAGTGAGTTTCGTCTGAACTGCAATCCACACGCTCTCATATCATGCATCATTCGCTGTCAAGTTTTTAAACTGCAAAGTACTTGGCCAAGGACGTGGTAGAAAAGAAGGAGGGGGAGGACAACAAGTTGGGCGTGTCGAAAAACTTCAAATTGTTTTCGAAATTGCAATGTCACGCTATCCACACCGCCCACAACAAGGATACAAAGGAAGGATTCGCAACAGCTCGAAAGTTTTGGGGTGAAAAAAAAATACGAGCGATATCTATCGGTTTGACGAAGTTTCTATATCCCACGACATTCAGTTCAGCTGCTTCGAAAATCAATTTGTCAAAGTAACTCTTTGGTAGTAAAATTCTTTACCTTCCTGGCATCCGCGATGGCATCAGCTTTTGCCAACACTATTAGATAGTTGAAGCACTTAGAGCCATAATTACATCATGCAACCTTAACAACAATTGTTGTGGCTTAAGGGGCGTATACTTCACATTCGATACGTGGCACAAACAAACATTTTGATGTGCGGGTTGTTGCAGTTGATTGGGAGGAGAAAGCGTGAAGACCAGTGGACCAAAAGGAGAGCTGCGTTAACGGCAGCATTTGGTCATTTTAAGCAATGACAATTCTATTTTGCAACGAAACTCTCCTCTCGGACACTGACCGCTGTAATGGGCAACAAAACAAACGACGCCATTGACAGGATACTTGCTGCAGGACTCGGACTCGGAGTCGGGTTCCGGAACCCGGGAGCATGCGTCTGCTGATGACAATGACTTTTTAAATTGTTTCATGAATGTGTCAGCTATGGTCAAAAAGTTTAGCAGCTGCCGGAAAATAAATGAGCGCTGGCAACTGCCAAGCGCAAGGCAGAAACGAACGATAGAAGACCTAAAGACTTGCTACGAGCTGACCTATAGTTAACATCATGATGCTCATCATCATTATCGTTGCCATGCTACGACACTATGTGGCAAGAAGCATCAGTGGGGGGATGGAATCAGACTTTATGACTTCATTTCACTCCCACACTCGAATGCGGTCGGCACGCAGCTCAAATTGCAGGTGTGGTCACCGCACCGCAGACAGCGATGTCAGCTGTGACTGCGGTGGAGGCAGGTCTGTCAGTTAACGTTGCAGCCAGAGATGTAACATCGACATCCCCATCGAGAGACACTATTAAATAGACATTCGTTGGTTTTCAAAGTGCCATTGAAGCGAAGCGTAAAGTGTTGTAGCAACTGCAAGTGAAAAACCTCCCTATGGTGATGCAATTCATACGCCCCATTGCACGGGTCTTGTGCTAATCATCATTAAGGTGTGCTATCCACATAAATAATTTTGACATCAGTTGCTTGTGCTCATGTATGTTTCATCTAAATCATTTCATATTTTATTTTAAAGCCTAATCCTTTATTCATTTATAAAATATTACATTTTTGCAAGTTTGCTTACTTTTTCTTTTCCAGCATAGTATCTCTTCAACTTGCAATGCAATTTAATATTAAAACCAATTGCATTGTTTGCTTTGAATATGAAAAATAGTAAAGGACTTTAACTTTAAGTACACATAATCCCAAACGTTATTTACTTTAAGCCAAATAGCTATCCTTATGTTGCATAACATATTTGTGGATTTTTAAATATATATGCACTTTATGTCTAGCACAATACAATTTCTATTCTATGCTTTTGCTGAAATTGCTAAAAAAAAATTACTTTCTTAAGAATTAAAAGGTAAATTCATTTGCACATGCATGAAACTCAATTCAATTTAAATTGATAAAGCATATTTGAATCTTTGAAGTAAACAATTTGCCTTGCAAATTTGGCAAAATTCCATGCATGTCTGAGCAAATTCGAGGTGCGATTACATACGTAAATGCACATACGTACATATGTTATATAGAAATTGCTCAACACCTGTAAGTCTTTTACCTGTAAAAGAGGTTAAGACACACAACGATAACAGGACTCAAATGAACACTATTTAAATACAGAATGGTGTAAAAAAAAACTATTTAATTATTTCTTTAACTTAACTTGTCAATAAAATGCAGATTTGATGCAAATATGGTTAGCAAACATTTTAATAAAGGAACTTAAATAATTACTACTACCAGCCTAACAACTTAAAATAAAGCGCTTAAATTGATTTTACAAATGACCCAATAAGTGTATAATAAAATAATATGGCTTCGGCTCAAAAGCAAAGTTGCAACAATCAAACTTTATAATTACATGCCACATTGATGTTGCTTCAGTTCTGGTCTGAATCACTTGCATATGGTAATATATGAAGAGTCCTCTTCAAGAAAAACTCACTTCTGTTTCACCCCCTCCCCCCATTAAGTTCTTTAGCCGTCATGCAGATGCGTGTGCATAAAACTTTTGCAGCTCTTTGGGTAAGTATGAAAAATATTTAAAAGAAAAGTTTGACTGAAGTTGAAAAAAATAAACACTTGAAGAACAGCTGACGATGAGGACGAAAGTCGACCGATGCAAGGACGCAGCATGGCTTCCAGGAGTAATTGTGAAACAAGAAATTCAAAATTGAATGCCATAAAGAAGTACATATGTATGCATGTACACAATATATTTATGTATACAAGTGCATCTTTGCTTAGTTTATACCCTGCAGCTATCGAATATTATTTATTATTATTATTATTAAATGAAGAAAAGGACAGAATTTGCCATCTCGAATACAATAAGTAATGTTTACATATTAATTGATCAATAAAATACTTATCAATATATGTGCAGGATACCTTCTAGTCCGGCACTCCCAAAATGCAACGCGAGGCGTTTGAATATTATTTTTAATGAACGCTCGTACGACTAAAAAATGTATATGAACTGTGCCAACTTTGCATAATGAAAAATTACTTTCATTTTAATTGGGTGCTGCAGCAAAGCAGAGAGGAAAGAGAGGAGGTGACAGAGCAAAAGAGAGAATAGGAGGAAAAGGAGTGCTAAAAGACGAAAAATTAAATTAAAAGCAATTTCGTGCATTTAAGCAAATAGCGAGCGACGGTCACGTGGGCGTCATACCGTGGCACACGCATATACACACTTATTCACACACATATATACATACATGTAAGTACACACACCTGCACACCTGGCTGCACTTTGAGGTTATGTTGCAAAATGCATGCGGTTTTAAACACGTGCCGCGCAGAGAAGTTTCATTTTTTAATTAAGCTGTTTACATTTACTCGTAATATCCTGGCATCGTACCCCGCCGAGGCGCATAGTTGTTTGTTTTTCTCTGACCCAAGAAAACGCTGGCATCCCACTGACCTCGGCCCTCACCCGCTGGCACCTTTGTGGGTCAAGTGAACAGCAAAGCCTTTTCACCTGTCGGCAGTACAATTAAAAATGTGCAAACAAGGATCTCACTTTTTCTTGACACTTTTCTAAGCGGTTCGTTCAAAGCGAATTCCAAAGAACTAAAGCAAAATACAGCTCAAATAACACGTGACCTTGTTGGCGCGAAAGGGGAAGAAGGAACTGGAAAGACCAATCATGGGAACACTCAATTCAAGCTACTTGATGAATTTACATGATGATGAGACTTATTAAGCAATTAAAATAATAATTGGAAATAACATACCTGCACTTCTACCTTTTCTCCATTGCGGCGTTCTCCGATTATCATTTATAGCGTGGTTGTTGATGATAAAAAAAATTGATAGCCAGTTAAAACTAGAGTCCGTGTCGTCGGAAAATTCTTTAAGTAAATATAAATCATCTAATAAGAAAATACTTAGTTCTCTTTTATATTATACATACATACATAAATACGTGCATAAATCCGTGCATAAATCCGTGCATGCATATGTACATAAATTTGTATATACATATGTACATATATGATGTCATGTATGCATTTATACATTTGCTCTTCGTAGACTCAAACAGACTACAGGTTGTTGAAGTGCCTCATCTATCCTCAACTTTCTCTAATTCCAAACCGAAATTAAAGATATTTTGTTCTATAAATCACTGATTGAGCTTAAAATTGCTAATTATTATATTGAATTGTAAATTTGTACTTTTCAGGGATGTCACTTTCATATTTCAGGGCTGACATGACATTGTTGTGCAAAACTAGCAATGCGTGGATGAAACTTATCGATGTTATCGATAAAAATTGAACTTAATGAACCGGTAAACCGATTACCAATAAAAAATAGAGTGCAATTACGAAACATTTTTAAATAAGCTCAGTTGGTAATTTTTACACAATTTGATTAATTCGCGGCTATTTGTTAACAAGCAAATACCTAATTTAAGCGCTACAGCTGAAACTTTTGCAAAAAATGAGAAAAATTAATTAAATTGGGCAGCAAAGTCAATTAAATGCAACATTTTTGGTTAATTAAAGCCATTGAAATATTTATACGTGTGGCATAGACATGTAAAACGCCCTGTGCAACACCAAATAATGCAATTAATTATATTTTTTCATCAGAGTTGTAACTTATACCCTGTAGCTGTAAAAACACTTGATTGGGTATAATGCTGGAGACTATAAGTACACCAATATTGCCAATTAAGTAGGGTAATTGCTTGTCGGTCACTTCTAACTGGATCAGGCTTATTCATTACCAATTGGTCTCAGGTGAGATAGCATTTAAAATGAGATGGGCGCAGTGGAAAAACATGTTATTTAATTATACAGCAATAAAATATAGATGAAAATCGCTTTTCCACTTCAACTGATTCGCATTGCGGCAAACACAGTTTGAAGATGAACAGGAAAAGCCAGATTCATTCGTTTCTGTAATTTCACAACATACCTATCCGACTTCTTGCACGTTTACGCATAATTGACTTTTATGATGCCATTTGCCGGGAATATCTTATTATTACAACATAACCATATGGAGGTTGTTGTCGCTTTATTAGCAACATTTTATAATAGTTGTGGTATGTTTATCATTTCCTCATAGTAAGTGTCTGTCTATGAATTAGACTGTTAAATATTGATCACAATTGTAAGGCAGGTTCATCTTTAATATTCTGGGAATTATGCGTCCCATTGATTTATTTCTACATCCATTCTTAGACATAGGTTTGCGTAATTGACGCCATGTCAAAGCTTCACTTTGTAAATGTGTGCCATGTGCATTGGCATAAAAACTTGATTAATGCCGCAATGCAACCGAGGCTGGGGTTGTGGCATCACATACTATGCTCATGGACAAAGGCTCTTGGCCGAACAATTTCTACGCTTTGTGAGCAAATTAGTTGCAATCGCGTCTGGTGGGAAAAACAAAAGTCCACATCCTAACCAAATGCAAATGCTGGGTAACGTTGTTGGCAACAGCCTGGCTAATAGTAAATGTGGAGTTTCTGCCGAGGCAGACGTCACAGACATCAGAGACATCGATGCCGATTCAGTGGCCTTCAACAGAAGCGATGGCAGCCACATTAGCAGCTCTTGTGGTCATTACCGCTTTTTGTTATACCCTCAGCACGGGCATGGTCGGTTGGATTCCATGGACAACAAAAGACCGCCCGTGGTTTTTCAACCGCGCGTGCCTTGTGCGGTCTTTTGACGCGATTGCTGAACAATAAGAGCGCTTTTCAATTGTTGTTGTTGCTGGTGTTGCTGCTGGTGATGGTATAGCTGCTTGGCTAACAGGCGTAGCCAATGGCCCGTCACGTCTTGTCATATGCATTCAAGCTAAAACCAGCACACACACACACTCATACATATCCAATACTCTCCAATCTGTGTCAATTTTAGATTTTAGCAATGTCACATCTGGCTGAAAGCAACTGAAAGAAAATATAAGTAGTTACCATTGAGTTGACAAAGTTTTACGATTTTTAAAACTAATGCAGATAAAACAAAATAATATAAAAATTACTTTAAATTTAAATTTTAGCATTTAAAATTAATCAATTATTCACTACATGAATTATTATTTGTAGTCTAAAGTCAAACTTAAAGAGCTGGGATGTTATTCAAATAAATAAAAAATAAATAAACAAGAAAGTCATCTAATTGTGTCAACTGAGAGATATATAGAGATAGAAGTTGCCTACTTTAGTCTGTTGTATCATAAATAAGTACCCTTTTATACCCTTTTCATGGTTCCATATACTGGCAACAACTATTTGCTGGCCATAAATGTTTACTGTCATATTTGAATCCTACACAATTTATCACATAAACGAAGAACAGTAAAAACCAACTCGAAATATCTGTCTGTTCATATAATAAATGTATACACACGTAAGCAGGAGGAGTACATATGTATGTACATACATATGTACGAATGTATGTTCGAGTATAAACATAAATAAATGCATAAACTAACAAGAGCGATCAAATGCAGCATTGGCTCAAAACTAAAAGTCGCTACAAAAATGAAAATATTTTGCTAAAATAACAGCTGAAATGCCAAACAAATCCTCATGTAATCTCCCCCCGAGCGACACGACCATCAGAGAGCAGGAAAAGTATCGCAATAAAATATGTTAAGTAAATACGGAAAAGCTGATAGGCAGAATGACTGAAGGAGAGAGAGAGAGAGAAAAAGCACAGACTAAACAATAAGCCAAAAAGTACGCTTGATTAAGTTTAACTTCCGGTTTGTTATAAATTGAGCATTTATGTGGGATTTGTTTGCGAAAACAGTTTCTACTTTGTTGGGCAAAACAAATGTTTGCCAAGCGAAAGCAACGTCGGCGGCCCATCGAGTTGCCAAAACTCTGGCACATGCTCATATGGGCAGCCTCACATCTCCTACCTCACCCCACTACTACCGCACCCCTAAGCAGCCTACTACTCAGTGTGAGCACGCTCGTGTGTCTATTTCCGGCGGAAGTGGTGAATAAAACATGAAACGAAATAAAATCACAAGGCAACAACAGTGCCAGCTGCCTGCTAAGTATATATACTATATGTACATAAGTAAGGGAGAGTGTAGGATCTAGGGGTTTGCGGATAGATGCTGAACACACTCAGTGGCCGAAAGTGAACTTCCGTTCGCCCTGTTGTCCGTTAGATTAGTTTTGCTCTTTGGACACTCAACGTAAAAATGTCTAAATTATTCCAAGAGGCCAATCGAAGTACCCAAAAATTAAATCACAAAATATGTTGACTGCAGATTTGCTATAAACTTTCGGATGTCCCCAGAGACAATTCGATATCGACACAGTTTACGTCTACAGTTGACAACCGGCAACTGAGTAAAACCAAATGATAAAAGTCATTTAATATCCGTAAATAAAATATTCAATTTCCCTATGACAAAACTAGGAAATAGGCACTCCTAGTTTGATCTCTTACCTACTGCAGTTGACCCCAGATATGACTTAATTTGCATTTGCAGTCAGTTCCTGAAAGGCACTCACATTTTTCATTGCATTGACCACTTGATGATAACTCTCCTGACCTCAGTTCCCTTCACTTTCATATCAAAAACCTTGCCCACTTCTTTACCTTTGTGGGCTGCTCCATCTGCTTTTATCAGTTGCTCCCCAACTGAATAAATTCGAATATACTGCACTGTTGGAAAATTTAGTTAAAACGTAAATAATTTCATTCAAATGCAAAAGCATTTTTAAAAACTTCATTTCGTGCACAAAGAGAAAATTAAGAATAATGTTCTAAAAGGGGTTGACTTGTGAATACCCCGACTGAAGTAACAATATGACAGAGGCTGTACTTTCAGTTATTCCAAATGCTAACGAATGTTTTTCAATCGAGGCAAATATGTCCGTTCTTCCTTCCTCCAATAAGATGTTCTCCCACACATTTATTTCACCTGTAATTAAGTGTTTCCTCCAGACAAGTAAATTTCTTAAGAGACCCTGCCTTTGTTAAAGCTGAGATATAATAATCTCAATGTGAGCTTACTTGGGCTTACATTGCACAAGATTTCCGTGCATGTAATCTTTATTGCTCGAGGCAAAAGCTTTTGGGTAAACTTAACAAACTGACAAGCAAAGCACTTGGATTTTGGTCAGAGCCAAAGAACCAAGAACTATTTATGTGTCAGAATAATCCTTGGTTGTTGCATTAATAGCAATTGCTGCATTAATTTAGCTTAGGGCCTAAATTGCATTTAATTTGGAAAGTGCAGGAGAGTAAGCTAATGGCCTTGTTAATCGCCTGAAACATTAACGATCTGGTTTTCCGCAAATGATTTTAAGGAAACCAGCACACTGTGTGCAAATCCAAACAAAAGCATTTTAGCAAACGAAATATCAATGTTGTTGGACAGTTATTTATTAATTGGGCTATTTAAATGCGCTATTGTTAAATGGTTGATAAGAAATGAGCCTCTTTTCATGGATATCGTGGATTGCGGCAACAGCAGGTCATATTACAGTGGAATGCCTTGCAACCACATGCAACGCGAATAGGATACGTATGGGGACATGGCATTTTATATGGATTCGGATATGGTGACATCCTGCAGCAGTAGCAAGTTTTTTGATAAATATTTTTATTAACAGACATAGTAACCTTCTCTGGCGGGGACAGCTTTAATTTTATCTCAGGCGTTGTCTTCTCGCTAATCCCAATCTTTGTCTTTTCCTTAATCTCAATCTTTGGCTTCTCCTCTACCTCAAGCTTTGGCTTCTCATTAATCTCAATCTTTGGCCTCTCCTCTATCTCAATCTTAGGCTTCTCCTCTATCTCAAGCTTCGGTTCATCCTTCATTTCAAGCTTAGGCTTTTTCTCCTCTATCTCAAGCTTCGGCTTCTCCTTCATCTCAATCTTAGGCTTCTCCTCTATCTTTTCTTCATCCGAAAAGGAATGGACTGTATACACAGATTTAATTGTTCCATCAAGATCATTGACTACTTCCTTGGTCTTATTTCGAGAATGAGTCCTTATTAGGCGTGAATTTGAAGGAGTTTCCTTTTCTTCTTTATTATTGCCAAACGCTTGGTTATCATTTAAGTTTGAAGCTGAAGATGTATCTTTTTCACTTGTAGCAGATGGAACACTGCCTTTCATTTGGTTATCATCTGTTTTAGGCAAATGCGAAGCGTCTCCGTTTAAAACTGAAGAATTTTGACCGTTTATATAAGTGTCATTCGTTAATTGATCTATCAGTGCACCCGAAATTGAATCTCCGCCAGTAACCTCCACACGTTTTACACGATGCCGTTTGTGAGTCAGTTTACCTTCGACCCTTTTGGAATCAGTACTCGTCCTTTTCGTTTTGGGTGAATTTCTTCCAGAATCTTTAATTTCTTTCTTTGGTTCGTGTTTTGAATGTGTTATTGAGACAAGAGTCTCCATTTGCTCTTCACTGGAGAGATATTCATCGCCTGGCATTTTAGAGTCCGATGAAGACGTGCCTCCCCCATGTCCTCTATCAGTTTTGTTTGTGTTAGAATTAAGATTCCTAAGGATCACAGACCTCTGACTTTCCCACGACTTTGTACTTTGTCGTTTTAAAGAGTCGGAATCATTTGGTTTCACGGGCTTAGAGGATTTTTCTGATAATCTCGATTTAGTCACTACCCGATTGCTGATTTTGATTTTCTTATCACTATCATCTTTAGATGTTGATAATGAGTTCCTTTTCGGTAGCTTGTCCTTTTCGTTACTTTGACTTGCATCACTTACAAATTTAGTAATCGATTCAGTTGTCCTTATTTCTGTATTGGTATTTCCGTCTTTTGTAAATTTGGTAATGGATTCCGTTTTTGTAACCTTGACTTCCTTTTCCCCAGTGGGCTTAGTTAGTTCCACCTCAACCGTCTCGCTCTCATGAATATTGTATTCACGTTTGTCTTCTGGGAATTGCGTTGTTTTATCTATAGGATTTTTTTCGAAACGTTTTTCTTTAAACTGCAGCATGTACAGCAGCATGGCTTAGGGATGATTTTGGATATCGGAATTTGGGACAATGTGGCCACACCTTTCACAAACTTTAAACTGTAAATACCAGCAAAACACTCTTTGTTCCCATTTAACTCCATACGATTCGAGATTACAGAAGATTTATTAATACCAGGTGAGGGTTTGCCACATCCTTGGCTTTTGCACTTCGGAAACGATTTCTTTAATTTTTGTAGCGACATTTTGACAGTTCACAGGTAACAGGCACAAATTTTTTAAATATGTCTTTTTTCAACCATTTTAGTGGTTGGTTTTTTAGAATAGAGACTTGGAATTTGATGCCCAACAAACATATTAATTTTTAAAAAATAAACATAAATTTGAAATTAAAATCTCAGCATTAGACTAAGACTTAGTGAAACTTTCTATAATACGAAGTAGCCTTGATTTATGAGACATTTTGTGTTGAAAATCAAGCCAGCTTTTCTTTAATGTTGTGTGTAAAAAAAAATTATCAGTGTGATTTAAATTGTATTGTGAATAACTGACTTATCAAGAATATTGAAATATTAAAAAGTGCATGTTTCCAAATTATGCGTATTAGTTTAATACAAAATGGGTCAGCTTGACTTTCAACATAAGTTGAACGAGTTCCAAAAGATTCTCGACGTTCCCAAATGGTACTTGGGATTATCGGACTACCAAGAAAGGGCTATCAAGGAATTGACCGATGATCTACGCGATGACTTCGAACAGGGCACAAGCTTTCGCGTTGAGAAAAGTTTATGTCGCTTGGGTTTGAGTCCATTAATAAGCAAAAAGAAGATTAAAACTATGGTGCAATTAAGTCGAGGAAACGACTTGGCATTCCTCTTCTTTATTCTCGAAGGATACTACATTAGTGAAAGAAAGGATGGCGAATACACGACCAATGAGAAGTTGTTAATGATTGCCATGGCCAAAATAGATTTGCTACCAACTCTCCGAGAGTTGGATCGTATATTACCACCGCCTCAACTCAGTGCCTTGGATTTAAAACGTCAGCAACGTTCCGAGCTCCATCAGCAGAAGACATCCAAGCCCCAAGTGTTACCATCAAAGAGCTCTAACAAATCCAAGAAACTTCCGTATTTTCAACGGCAGCCACGACCCAAGGAAATTGTTGTTAACTACATGAGTAAACCGGCAAATCACATTGCCACTTTTCCATTCTGGCCCTTGGAACAGCCACCTCAATACGGCAGCCCCACTGAGCCACCGTGGTTCAGTGAGTACAATTTAAATCCGGTTGGCCGTCTGGTCAAGAGTACAGTAGGTGAAGCAGTCGACAAGTATTTCAATCATCTGAATCACATAAAACTTCTGGAGAACAAAGCAAGATTTAGCCGACGGGCTGCCTCGGCTTTGGAGAAGGCAAGACAATCTTTTTCAGATGAGCCTCTTATGTGCGCTTATCACAAGTTCATGGTGGGAGAGGCGCAGTTAGTCAAGGACGAACTGATTGTGATGGCGAGAGATCGGGTAATGGAATTACTGGATGTCACTTTGCCCTATCGTAAGCTGAGACAACGACGAATCCTCGCTCAGCTCGAGCATGATATTGATATTTGTATGAAACGTTATGCTCTGAAAATGGATCACACAACGGTACATAAGATCTCCAAGTCCGATTGTGTGTTATGCCAAGAAAAGAGTGTTTCCATGCCCGTGCCAATGCCTCATGATAAAGAGGGTAGAGCATTGGTAGCCGAGTGTCTTAATTTAGCCAACATCGATGCGGCTAACAAGTGTGTAGGCGTCCGACTTACTGGTGGAGGATTACGTCGTGAGCCCGTTAACTTTGATGGGGAAATAGCTCCATGTCAAAAATCACCCCAGATAAATCTAATGATTCCGGACCCCAAGGAACCCCAATGCCAATCTTCAAAAAAGAACCAACAGCGCATATCATTTTTATTAGATGATCGCAAGTTGAAGCAGCTTAAAAAAAATAGGAAAGATCCCACCGTCGAAGTACGATTTCAGGGCAAGCAGACCAAGAAGACGTTTTTCAAAGCTCCCACAGATCACAAGCCCTATGTATTCAAGTATAAACGCATCTTTAAATCAGGTCAAGACAAGCCCTATGATGTCAATAGGGTGATTGCCAAGGCCTTTGTAAAAGCCCTGAAGGAAGATGACACTCCCGAACCGCCATGTGCCAAAAAGTCCCCGGAAACATCCGAAGACGATGTCGATAAGCTGGCAATGGAGATCAGCGGGTGTAGACTAACAGGAAGTTGCTCTTCCACTGGCGATACGAGTGATCACAGTACTCACAGCCATGAGGATCGAAAGGCAGATATTGTTGATGCTGTAGTCCGATGTGCAAAGGAGATCTGGATGAAGGGAGTCAATGTCAAAAGAGCTGAAATTGAACGTGCCGAAGCTGCTAAGGCTCAGAAGGCATCGATAGTATCCGATCTTAAATATGAAGCAGAAAAGTTTGATCCCGATGACTCAGAGCTAATGAATCGTATGCTCCAGGATGGCATGAAGGAGTTACAGAAAAACCAAAGATACGTGCTCGCCTCCTTGCCCAATGCTCACAAACTGCCCGTGCTGCAAGAGTGGATAAAGAGGCGTTATGGCAAGCAGTATACCGAAGAAGAGGTTCAAAAGAGTATTCAAGAGTCGGGCAAGATATTCGAAATGATTACCTTGTTGCAGGGACGTCCACCAGCTGCCGACTTGATGGGCATGGATCACTTGCCCCTTGAGAAAGAGAACTACAACTATGCAAAAGCGGCAAAAGCTTTGGTAAGTAATCCAAAATCTATATAGGTCTAGGTAATGTTCATACTTATGGTATTTATTATTCAAAGGGTGATAAAGTGAGATCGACGTACTATCAAAAGCTCAACGACATCTACATGAATCACACAAGAGCCTGTTGGTATGCCATGGGCAACTATCAATGTCCAGGAGGACCACCAAGAAAGGTCTTTTACGCCTATATGTCCGCCAATACCCGGGATATTATGCGGAATCGTGTTTGGAATGGCGAGTTCAGGAACATTCGACAGTTTCGCGACAACTACAGGGAACTGCACAAAGGCAAATAAGTTCCTTAAAAAATATATTGTGTTGTTTTGATTCGTAATGATTAAAATAAATAAACTGAAAGTGTAAATGTAAAATATTTGAATATATATGTAAGTGAAATGTAATAAAAAAAATAAAAAGGGGTATATGGTTTTCAAAAACATAAATATGAAAACCAGTGACACATTAAAAATCGTTCAGAAAAGTGTTTCTTTTCGTTTTTAACTGTTCAATTAAATAAAATAAATAAATATTATATATAAGTATAATAGGCAAAGTAAGAGTTGTTCAAAGTAATTTTCATACTTTAAGAATAAAGTTATAAGTATTTAAATTTAAATCAACAAACATTAAACATTAAAGTAACCAGAGAACAGATTGTAAATTGTTTATTCCCATAACGATTTAACATGCTATTTTAAATTTAATTTGAAGCGTAATTTTTAATTGTTGGAGTTGCTTGGACGAGTAACACGATCCCCGGATTTCTCCTTACTGGCCACGTAGGCCGAAATAGAACGCTTTGTGCTTATTTTGAGGCTGCTCGGATTAAACTCAAACTCGTTGCCGAACACAAAGTTCGTGCCCTCCAGTTGACGAATTATATGGATAACGTCGAGGAGCAATAAACCGTCCAATTGTTGCACCTTCATAAGCAAATCCAAATCTTCTTCGGCGGTCATCGGATCCTGTGCTATCCCCATGGAAGGCTTTATATGCTGCTGTTGTGGTCCATTCATCACTGGAGCAAAACTGTAGTTCTCAAACTGAACATGTGAGCTATTGTTATTGTTGTTATAGTTATTGTCATCGTTGTCCTCGCTGTCCTCTCCGTCCTCGCTGTGTTCGCTAATCGTTTCCACATCATCCAACTCGGATGAGGAGTCTGACCACTCAGTCTCTTCATAGTGAGAGCATTGCAAGGGCACCTCCGCATACATATCCTCGAAAATTTTCTCCAATTTTTTGGCCATATCATAGCACAGATGTCCAGGACATGTATACAAATATGTGTTGAAGAATATGAGACGCACATCATCGGCGAAATCGACGGCATTCAAATAAAAGTTTGAATAGAGACGATGCTTGACAGTCGACAGATCCATGGGATGCTTCACAATATTATAGTAATCGTCTAGGCCAAGATATTTGGGGTCTATGGGATCGTAAAAAATCCAAGCCAAGCGTTTGTATCTCGTCGATAATAGTTCTCGCATAATTTCCTTGCAGGCCCTGATTTCCGGCGAAGACTTTCCCCGCTTACCGTTTGAAAACATGCTATATAGATCACAAGTTAAATACAAATTCTCTCTTTAATAATTACTAAATTACTATTACCTTTTTATCAAAGTCAATTTCTAGTTGGGTTACAATTTGACACACACGGCATACAAAAATTTAAACCACACAGGGCTGTATTGTATTCCGTGTAGTGCTGGAATTATATAGATGAAATATCGATAAGGCTGGTATAGGGAATATCGATAAGGTTTTGAGCTTATCGATATTGTCTGTGGCATTCAGTCCAGCCCTGCAAGTATTGGCGCGTGTTCTTAATGTGAATAAAATTGATATAAGCTTGCAGGCACACTTTTTGTGCAGATGGAAGTACTCAAAATGATCTTCCAGTTAGTAAACAAATGTACAAAATTTCATATCAAAAATAATATAAAATCTGACTGCATAATTTCATTAAACAGATTGATTGCCTGACAGTGCTGGACAACGCCGAAACAACACATGACACACGCTTTAAAAGTCTAGATATAACATACATATGTTGCAGAACAGAGTCTGTTCTTCACCAAACGCACATGGCTTATGGGTATTTTATTTTAATTTGATCTTTTACAATTTGATAAATGGCGACCATTTACTGACATACATAATTAAACATGTTTCCAATCATGTTGCGGGTGGCATAGTAAAGATATTGAATCTGGAGATTTTATAAACAGAAACAAGCCAACGGTTTGTGTGATTTGCCAATTCCTGTCCAGAAACGTGCTCTGCATTGGAATAGTTACGTCTGAATCGCATGAAAAGCTCAATGAAGACATAGGGCATCTGGGAGCTTGGATCCTCTAGTTGTAGCTTAAGTTCTGGTTCCATTTCAATCAGCGCTTTTTTCATCTGTTTCAGATCCGCAACCGTTTCACAATCGGCCACATGACGTAGACCCACCATGACCACATCGATGATTGCATACTTTAGTCCCAGTATCGTTTGAAGATTCACATTAATAGGAACAGCTTGGCGTAAGTCCTGTTTACGAAAACGAAGCAGTTCCACACAGGACTCATGGGGAAAGTTTATCGTCTTATTGGCCATCTGGTAATAAACATTTGAAGTCGAGAAGTGATCCATTTTTTTCATATCGCGTGTACGTAGATTGTCCGTCAATGAGACAGCCGCTTGCTTGGATTCTTCCAAGAAATCGTGCTCCTTGAAATAAGGATCCCATGTCCATCTTAGCTTCATCATTCGCATCTTACTCAGGTAATACTTAAATGGGTTATACTTATAGACAAGCTGCGGTGCAAACGCATTCTTCACCACCCTCACGTTACACTCTTCATCTCCCTTGGGTGGTATTAGAAAATTCCTCTGATGATGACGTAAATAAAACTGTTCTCGAGCAGATAACGCTTGCCTCATCGCTACTGTCAAATTGCGAAATAGTTTCACAGACATTTTTCTCCAATTCTTCTTTTAATTTGTGCACAATTTGGAAATTTTAAAATGTTGGTAAAAAGTCAGAGCTACTCTGATTGATTGAACAGAACAAGAAATAAGAATTGAATTAAGGAATACTTTTACATGTAATTGATTTACTTTTATATCTTGTCTTTTACCAAGAGCATCTAAATAAGATCTACATTTTTCCTAAAGAAATACTGATAAATTCTGTACAAACTATAAAATTTTGACGGTACTCAAAATTTCCTATCGTATTTTCAGTTCCCTGTCTTGAATTGCAGGTCGTTCTTTTCGGGCTCAAGAAATTCATTAACAGCTGCTTCGACCATGCGACGAGCAGTTTTCTCGAGCTCATCCCAACGTTTGTCCTCCGGTTTTCCGACCATCTCTGCATAATATTTCATCTTTGGTTCAGTGCCGCTGGTGCGAAATGTGATTACAAAACCATTCTTAAAGGTAAACGTAATCATCTGGATGCTTTTACAGACTGGAAGTACTGCCTTCTTATCCGGTGTGCTGCTATCATATCCTGTAGTTAAATCCCGTATATGTTCAACCTCAAATTCACCATCTAGAATACTCTTTGGATAAGTGTTCTTCTGTTTATTGTTGAAATTGCGAAGTCGATTAAAGATATTTTGTATCAGGTTTGCGTCATTACAAATCACATAGGATGTAATGCTCGTATGGTAACCGTACTTCTCGTATATGTCTCGTAGTTTTTCCTGCAAGGACATGCACTTCTTGCCCCGTAAATAACATGCCATAGTACCCACATGGGCAGCAGCACTAATACCATCTTTATCAGGCACATTGGTGGTCATCATGTAGCCAATGGACTCCTCGAATGCAAACAGGACTTTCTTTCCAGCATTCTGCTCATCGATCACCTTATTCCCGATCCATTTAAAGCCTGTCAATGTTTCGTGAAAGGTAAAACCTTCAATTTCCGCCATGGACTTTAATATTTTTGAGCTGACTGTGCTAGCAACCATTACACACTTAGATATGTTTAGTTTTTCGGTATTTAACTTATAGATTTCCAATGCCCACCAGCCGAGAAGTGCACCCAGTTCATTACCTGTAAATAGTTTATATTCCCTATTATCTCGAAGCTCACCAACAGCTATACGATCGGCGCCTGGATCGTTTGCCAAAATAATATCACTTTCTTTCAAAGTCGCAGTTTTTATGGACAACTTCAATACTGATTTGCCCTCTTCAGGGTTAGGATTGGGCGTAGTCGGAAAGTCTGGATCGGGTGTGACTTGCTCTCTTACAGGTATAACATCATCGAGATTCAGTTTGGGAAATGCCATATCTATATATTTATAACCAATTCCATGCATGGCTGTATACGTAAAAGTTAGAGGACATTCGCAATTATTAATCAAAAGTTGGCAAGGAATTTCCCGTTGCAAAGCTTCTAAATAAGCCGGGACAACGTTTTTGTACGGATCAGATAACAATTCATTGTCTTCAAGAATATTTAGATTCCAAGAAGACTTTTTTGGCTCCAAATTCTCAAGTATAGACTTAAGGATTCCATCTTCGTGTGGAGCCGTGACTTGGACCCCATTTGTCCAATAAACCTTATATCCATTGTCCTGTTTGGGATAATGAGACGGAGTTACCATAACACCAGCTAGACAATTAAGTCTCAATATTGTATATGGAACAAATGGAGTGGGAACAAAACGCTGAAAAAGAAAAACACGGAAATTGTTACTTAAGAACACGGTGGCAGTTAACTCTGCAAAGCGTTTGCTGTTGTGACGAGCATCATATCCGATGACAATGCCTTGAGTGCACCACATCTTCTCATCCGGATATTGGGTTTTTAAATAGGCACAAAGTCCTTGAGCTGTCCTAAAAATCAAAAACAAGATAACTGTTCTCTTTGTTTCTTAAACGAACTCAACTAAGATAAAACTTACTGTACAACGACCAAATCATTCATTGCATTGAAACCAGCTCCCATCCTGGCACGTAATCCTGCAGTGCCGAACTTTAATCTAGTACTGAGACAAGCCCTTAGCCTAATTCATAGTTGAATGTTGGTGGTAGTTAATGAGCCATTGGATTTAAGAAATTGTTGTTTACTTATCCCAATCTTGTTGCTTGACTATAGCTTTGATTTTACTCAAAGTCTTTGGATTGCGATCCCATTCCAACCACCTTTTTATTTGGTCGTCTAGTCCTCGATCGCCAGAGCGACAATGAAGCTTTGCAGATGTGGCACATCCCTCTTTCAGACCCGGAAACTTATGGTTCCATGTTCTCATGAGTTTACTCGGAGGTGATCCCGGAACTGAAGAGCGAGGTATCTGCCCGGGGATCTCAGTCTGATGACCTCCTTTCGGAACTGCCGACGAATTCCTCAAAAATCCACCAAAATTCGATGATACTTGCGCAGCAATACGACCATTGAATATCGGAAGAATTAACACCATTTCAAAAATAAATCTATTAAAACTACAAATTTTAGGTTATATAAAAATAAAATTAATTTAACAACTATTTGACGTAACTGAAATGTCAGCTAATGATTGAATTAGAAAACTTTGCTGTATTTCAGAATATAGAATATCAGTGGTATATGTCCTTGAAGGTTGCTAATTAATTCTCCATCAAGTGAAAATGAAAGCTAGATCGTCCCATTTGAAATCCTACCTATTCAGATTCCTCAATAGAGGACCTACTGCTGACCTATTTTTTCAATATATATGTATAATAGAAAACTTTAAAACTTTACGTAAATATTAACATATTATTTTTAATAGGCATTTGATAATGTGTATTTACTAAATACTATTCAGTCCTCTGGCTTACGTTGCAGGCCGTTTTTCTGGGGTTCGTAAAATTCGTTGACAGCTGCCTCGACCATGCGACGAGTTGTTTTCTCGAGCTCATCCCAACGTTTGTCCTCCGGTTTTCCAACCATCTCGGCATAATATTTCATCTTAGGCTCAGTTCCGCTGGTGCGAAGTGTGATTACAAAACCATTCTTAAAGGTAAACGTGATCATCTGGATGCTTTCACTAACTGGAAGTACTGCCTTTTTATCTGGTGTGCTGCTATCATATCCTGTTGTTAAATCACGCACGTTTTCAATTTCGAATTCACCGTCTAGAATACTCGTCGGATAAGTGTTCTCCTGACCATCGTCAAAGGTGCGAAGACGATCAAAGATCTCTTTAATTAGGACCTTATCGCGACAAATCACATACGACACTATGCTTGTATGGAAACCGTACTTTTCGTAAATGTCTCGTAGTTTCTCCTGTAAGGACATGCACTTTTTGCAGCGTAAATAACATGCCATGGTTGCTACATGGGCTGCAGCGCTGATGCCATCCTTGTCAAGCACATTTGTGGAGACCATGTAGCCAATGGACTCCTCAAATGCAAACAGGACTTTCTTTCCAGCATTTTGCTCTTCGACAGCCTTGTTCGCAATCCACTTGAAGCCTGTCAAGGTTTCACGGAAGGTAAATCCCTCAATGTCTGCCATAGACTTTAATATTTTTGAGCTGACCGTGCTGGCAATCATAACGCAGTTGGAAATGTCGGGACTTTCATTGTTCAACTTATAGTTCTCCAAAGCCCACCAGGCTAGAAGAGCGCCCAGTTCATTACCAGTAAACAGCTTGTATTTCTTGTCATCGCCAACCTCGGCAATTGCCAGACGATCTGCGTCCGGATCGTTGGCCAAGATGACTGGACTTTTCTTGGCAGTTGCGGTTTTAATGGAAAGCGCCATTGCTGTTTTACCCTCTTCTGGGTTGGGATTTGGTGTGGTTGTGAACTCTGGATCGGGTTCGACTTGTTCACACACAGGTATAACTGGCTTAAGGTTAATCTTGGAAATAGCCAACTTGATAAACGGATATCCAACGCCATGCATGGCCGTATATGTAAAGCTTAATTGACATTTGCTGTTCGCCTCGAGAAGTGTACAGGTCATCTCCCTCTTCAGGGCATCAAAATAAGCTGGAACCACGTCGTTGTACGGATCGCATAGTAAATCATTGGCACAGAGTACTGTCTCATCCCAGGAATCTTCCTTGGGCTTCAAATTCTCCATAACTGACTGATTTATTGCTTCATCATGGGGTGGAATTATTTGGGCCCCGTTTGTCCAATAAACCTTTAACCCATTGTCCTGTTTTGGATTGTGGGATGCAGTAACCATGACACCGGCTAGACAATTAAGTCGTAATATTGTATATGAAACAAAGGGAGTTGGAATGAAACGCTGAAAGAGATACACTCGGAAATTGCTGCTCAAGAACACGATGGCAGTTAACTCAGCAAATCGCTGACTGTTGTAGCGACCATCGAATCCAATGACAATGCCTCGTTCAGACCACATGGATGCTTCGGGATATTGTTGCATTAAATAGGCGCAGAGTCCTTGGGCGGCTCTAAAAATAAATTGCAAGATGAGTTTCGTAATTTCACATTTCTTTTTCTCAAATAACTCTTACTGTATAACGACCAACTCATTCATAGAATCGAAACCAGCTCGCATTACGCCCCGTAATCCTGATGTGCCAAATGTTATGCGTTTACAAAGGCGACTACGCAGCCTAAGAATATTAAATGAAAATTAAGTAATCTTCGCAATTATAGAAAATAATTTACTTACACATCCCATTGTTCATTCTTTACAGCTTCCATAATCTGACCCAACGTGTCTCGATTATGATCCCATTTAATCCACTTCTTTATCTGTTCATCCAACTCTTTTTCTCCAGAAAGCGGCATATTCCTGAGCTGGCATATCGCTTGTGGCGATGGATGACACATTTTGGACCGTGAAAGAATTTAGAAGTAAAGAAAATTTTTGAATTTTTTTTATTAATACCAAACAAAAATTTTGACAATACTTTCGACACACGAGCTGTGTGTGATTGATAAAGCTGTGATAGTGAAATTTATAAATAAATAACACGTTACTAAATAGGACTAACAGAATTCTGAATTGGTTTATCTATATATTTATACAACATCTCATCCTCGAGGGGAACTGAAAATATTCAGTGATGCTTCTTTTTCTTAACTACTTTATAAGTTACTTTACAGAATAATATCTGAGTTTGTTTTCCCAGTGATATGTATTTGTTTTTTTAACTCTAAAAGTTGTTTCTTAATTTAAAGACAATTAAAGCTTAAACGCGGTTTTCTAAAATTTATTGATAAAATATCTGAAAGTAGATAAAGAACGTAAAATAATTTTTGGTATTCTAAAACACAAATATATCTTTAATAATACTTTAACAAAGAAGTTACCCTTACCCTTCACAAAGACAAAAAGACAAGAACACGCTGCCACGGGGCAACTAATCTACTAACATATGCAACAAACATATTTGCTAAATAGTTAATTATTCAAATGTCCAGAAAATTAACCTAACGAACGACCTAAAAGTCCTCACTAATTGTGCCTCATAATTAGAGACAAGTTAATTCCAGGAACAGGAAACGAAAAAAAAGGAAGCTAAAAATGGAGACAGTATAAATACAGCTGGAACCAGATAAAACTGGAGATGGTAGAATTTAAAGCAAGACTTGAGGGACAAAACTTGTGGCAGATTGAATTAGCTAATCTAATTTTAGCACACATAATGTAAACAGTCCAGCTACTTATCGAAATGGGGAGGACTAAAGAGGGTCTGAAGAAGCGACCCAAATTTTGGAAAAAGACAACACTAATGTGAAAATATTGGGCAACAGGCGCCCAGAGCTGTCCTAACATTGGTCAACCGCTAATATCAACTGGTCAGCCAGAAGTGGCTAACGGGACAAAGAGTACAATCAGAGGGAAGCCGGAGGCAGTGGCACTCCAAGCACTCAACCTAACCACCCACTTATCCATTCATTCAGTCATCCTTCCTAGCGGTTTGCATAAATTTTCCTCCACAAATATTTCATTTGCATATTTTCGTTTGAGTTGTGTGTGTTGTTGTTGTTGCTGTGTTATTTTTTACTGAACATTTCCCCGAGGCGACTGTGTGTGGTAAAGAAGTTAAAAAATTTCGAAGATGTCAACACAAACATATACACACACTAACACACACACAAGGCAAATCTAATTCTCATATATGCATCGATTTCAATATGTCTAAAATGTTTTTATTTAATTTGCGACCATTTCATGCGCTTGTTGCCCTCTGGATTTAAAAAGGACACGACCCCATAATGGAACTTGCCTTTGGCAACACCAGTAGATATTTCATTATTTTAAGTATCTTTGATTATTCACTATATCCATATGTCAACAAATCCATATTTAAGTTAACTTTTACAAATTCGTATGCTTGATTGATGGAAATTCATTGAGTAACAAATAATACAAAATACAAATAGACAGAGTTTAAATTGTGCATGTTGGTTAACAGCAATCGGGTTCTGTTAAAATATCCCCAAGTGCTCTGTTATCTTGCCATCCACATTTTTAACAGCATTGAGCGGCGCTCTGGGTAATTACTCTCCCGCTCTTATTCGCACGCTCTGTAAACTTACGTACCACACAGTGCTCTTTCTGTTAAAGTTCCATTCCCAAGTAAATTTAACATTACAGAGGCTATAACAGTAAGCCCATTTTCAAGTGGAATTCAAAAAACGAATGACCAAAATAAAGGAACTTGGCCCCCAGTGGAGCTAAAAATTCGAGACATATTTTGAAAGAAGCGGATTAGTTTTGTTTAATTTCGAATTATCTTATTTTGTTGGAAAAAATCGAAACAATTTTTAAAAAGTCAAAGTTCCCGTTGCCAGCTGTTATCGTAATTTTCCTGAAATTGGACTTTGAAAAAAGCCAGATTTGGCTCTTTCTGTTAAAACCTTTCTCTGTTAAGTTGGGTAGGCAGCCCCAACTTTAAGGTCCCATGTCTTTTTGGCAACACCTTTCAACTTCAGTCGTGAGCAAGACTCTGAGTAAGTTGGCTGCAAATTGGGAAATGGAATGCAAACGGGGTCTAAATTCAATCAGCAGGCCAAAAAGACGACTCTGTTGATAATGAGTGACCCAGTTGGCGTTACTGTTCAAGCTATTGGCCTGACCTTTGACACGACGCATTTAATTGCATCATTTATTAATGTGCCGAAGCGAATTAAAATACGACTTTGACTTCGACAGCCGCATCAAGAAATCAGTTGCTGCCTCCGGTCTTTCAACTTGCTTGTTGAAGCAAAAGTTGCAATCTGCATGAATCGTTTCTTATTGGAAATTATGCATGCACAGGCAACTGACAATTAGAGCTGTCACAGCCCCCCTTTGGAATGCTTAAGTGGAGTGGGAATCAAAGTGCTGCAAGTGCTCCACTTGTCCAAGAGCAAGTCCAAGTTGCAACGAACAAGAAAATATGCCTCTTCGATTTTGTCTTTCCTTACATTTTGCTTTATTCGTATCTGCATCTTTTAACATGATATTCCTCTTAATATTGCCGATTTATTGACAACAAGACTTACTCAATCCTGTTGGGACTGGGATTTGGCCAATAAACCTGTTTTCTTTTGCTTTCAGCATATTGTCAATGTTAGTAAAAGCCATATGCATGCTTAGTATATTATGATGTATATTTAATCTCTTTGCGAGTCACTCTTTCTCCCATTTTTTACTTCTTTAATTCCCTTGAAGGTTAATTAAATTAAATCCCTTTTGTCTGCATTGAGGCGTTTAAGCTCAGTCTGGCAGTTGACAAAAGAAATTATACACCTGGCTAAGGGCAAGTGGTAAAGGGCTCAACGGGGGAGCACACTCAGCACCTTTTGCAAAGGTAAACAAAAAGTGTGAGATGTCGCTGCCAATATATAAAAAATATATATATATCTATATCAGGCATAAAAAGCGGCTATATGAAAGAAAATCCAAGCAAAAAGCATCAATCCTCCAGCCAAGAATGAGTATGAGATATGTTCGAGAGTCTAACAGGCAGGACAGATGCAGACAGCAACAGACAGGACAGACAGGACAGTCGGACAGTCGGACAGGACTGACGGACAGACAGGCGGACAGTCACATGTCAAACATTCTTTTGACACTTTGTCATAGCATCTCGCAGTGACACTTGTCAGCAGTCGGATTTCGCATTCGTATTCGCAATTCTCTCGCTTTTGACACTGGTGTCCTTCACACTCCAGCACTCCCCATACTCTCCACTTCACAGTTGATTTATAGTATGTACGAGTACTCCACAAACACACACACACACACACACATACACATCTGCAATTCACATTTACTTATGAATCTTTTTTTTTGCGAATTCAATTTTCCTAATAATATTTGTTACTCTGTACGTGGCATGTTCTCCATTTGATTCTGTCTCACGATAAACTGGCAGCTTGTAGTAAAATAGTTGAGATGGGATAAAATGAACATGAGCTTCATTTTTATTTAAACGCTTATTCGTAATAAATTACTATTTAGTCTTCCAAGAAACAAGCTTTAGTTAGCTCTTACTTGAGCTCGCAAATACAATTGCAAAGTGCAATTAAGTTAAAGCATTCAAAATCATCTGTAAAATCTACATTCACAACCTTTCTTATCATCGAAAGTAATATTTATTTGTAAATAAATAAATTATCTTGGTTAAAAATTAAAAATAAAATGAGCCTCATTCCTAATAAATTACTATTGATTCATATCTAGAGATGTTTTACTCATACTAAAGCTAGCGACGCTCTATCTACAATATGCCAAAAGCTCACTAATAAATTTTATACACCAAATTAAAGTTAAAGCTCTTAGGATCATCTATAAATCTACATTTACAGCCCTGTTCTTATCATCGAAAGTATATATATTTAGATAAATGGGCTTAATTAAACCACCTGAAAAAGGGTATAAGATGTGCTATCAACACGCAGATGGATAAATAAACCACAATGAAAGTTGCAACAATTTTTGGGGCTAACACAATTAGCGCTTGAAGGCTGAGAGCAGTTTTCTAGTTAACTAGCATGCTGACGGCCATTTATCAGGGCATCTAATCTAATCCTTTTACTGGTCAAATAAATTAAAATGAAAAGCCTTTTTCGGCAGCCGCCGCAGCGTCCACTAAATTACGCCAAACATAATTAACCTGTAGTCTGTGGCAACAACGGCAACGTCAGCTGCGACTCCGACAGCGACTGCGACTGCGGCAGAGACAACTCAACATTACATAGACTTTTACTTTTATATACATATAGTGGGTATCTGTTGGCTGGGCACTTTATTAAGCCTTCGACCCTTGGAACGGAAGCTGAAATGAGCGCATCGAGGCTGTGAAAAAGAGACGAGCCTCCACTTTCGAGTAGGCGATGGTAAATTACAAAATGGCGCAAATTATAGCGCAACTGAGGACGGAATACGGAGGCGTCGGAAGGGGGAAAAAGGGAAAAGGAAAAGGGAGGCGTCGCGTCGTGTTGCGGCGTTGGCCATTTCCGTTCGAAGGCATTTTTCCAAATGAAGTTTGCAAGTAATCATGAAAAAGGTAATTTAATAAAAGCAAAATCGAGAAACATAAAACTAATTTAAGGATCTGAAATTGCTTGTGAAAAGCTGAAAAGCTGAAAAGTCGAAGGATGCTGCCGAAAAATCGAGTTGAAAGTTGAAAAATGTCGACGCCTTTAGCTGGTTTTTAATCTTTTGAAGTTCAAGGTTAAGTAAGGGACCTGAGTTCACTTTAAATTGAAATAAGCAGCAGTAGAAAATAGGAGACTTACGAGAGAATCTACCAGGAGTATTATTAAAATTGGAGTTGAATTCAGCCAGGCGTTATAATGTACTTTACATGGTCATAAGTGAGCAACTTAAAGAGCTCAGGAGATTCAATAAAGGCTAACAAAGCAAATGGATAAGCTGCTGTCCACTCGCTGCTGTCCACTCGTAAGTAAACTATTTATATATACGTATGTAATATATGTATGTTTGTATGAGATAGAAGCAGCTGAAGGAATACAGGGGTATCAGTTGAGAAGGGGTTAAGTCCACACACGGCAGCACAAAACATGTCCAGCCATTTCACACAGCAACTATAAGCTGGTCAAGAGAAATGGAGCAACTTGCTGACACACTCACACACACACACACACTCACACACATTTCCCCCACCAGCCGCACGTATGACAAAACAATTTGGGAAGCTTACTTATTCTATTTCTCTTGTTCTCTTTTTATATTTTTTGTGGTTGACTTCTTTGGCTGCCGTCCAACAAAAATATTTGCAACAAAATGTTACAAGGCCAAGAACTGCAGCAAATATTGCAAATGCTAAAGGACAACATGTTAAAGTTTAAGCAAATACATATGTATGTGCGTGTCGTCCTCTCAATGGCTGTGTGCTTGTGTGTGTGTGTGTGTGTGTGTGTGTGTGTGTGTGTGTGGATTTCCCAAAGTATCCTTTTTTCTTGTGTTGGCAGGCAGTGACCGACATTGGCTGCAATTTTATGCCAAGCTGATTTTCCAGCCAACTTGCGCCACATGCGAACCGAGTATTTAAGCAAACTTTTACGAGTCTATGCAACCTAGTAATATACATGTGTATGTGTGTATATTTGTATGTGTGTGCATGTCCTGTGCACATTTTCTGGATTCTTTTATATCATTGAATGCCACTTTAATGCCATTTTACGAGAACACTCGAATTTTGGTCCTATTTAAAGCTAAAGTCTCAGATGTTAAATAAAGTTGATTTCAGTAAATAAACTAACTTGTTGCTAAGCCTATATTTGAATTGCATTTTTTTATTTTGACATTTCCTGGCTTTGACACTGCAATGTGCAAACCACAGTACGCATACTTGATAAAATTACACATACGCCACATTGAGCAATGACTTTACGTTATTCTGATTTATTTTCTTTTTATTCTGATTTGAAGAAATATTATTTTAAGAAATATCTAAAAAATAATTAAGTTGTACGGTGCATTTTAGTTAAATCATTCTTCTCATCCTTCAACTTTACTTTCGTTTGCTGCACTACATAAGTTGAACTATAATAAATGTCGACATACAAATATGTGACTATTTTTAAGCACACGCGATGACTGGCACATTTTCAAGGCAAACACACAGCACTAGGTTGGAGCCATGGCTAAAAGTAGAACCTCAGTAGCTAAAAGAATGACGAACAACAAAAATTAAAATCCATTTTAATTTCTATTATGCAAATTTTGTCAAGTGGCTTTGTCAACCATTCTACATGGAATGCCAGGCAATGTTGAAGCAAGAGCACATACACATACACCGAGAGAGAGAGAGATACCTGTACAGGTCGCAAGTGGTCTAGTCGGACTGGAGCTGTGGCTTGCTCTGAATGCATGCATAATAATGTCATTTAGATGGAGGCCTTTAGCTGGGAGTAAACCTCTGCTTTCCCTTCTCTCTGTTCCCCCCTTTTATGCCTGGCTGAGTGGCTTTTCGAGTCTTGGTATCGTCTCGACAGAGAGTTGCATATGTCGCGGCCATGTCAACAGGCAGGATCCTGACCTAATTTTAGCCAGTTTTAGCAACTTTATTTTATTTTACCCAAAAAATTGTTGGCAGCGCACTTGTTCATATTTTGCATAGTTAATTCAATTCGGTCAGCATTATATTTATGAGAATATTGCACAAAGCAAAGTCCCAAAGCAGCCCAATTTAAAGCAGAGTGACAGAGAAAGTGTAAGAGAGAAAAGGAGAGTGAGCAGCAGAGCAAAGTGGGTCAAAATGAGAAAAAATGCGGAGCATTTCTCGCGGGTGACAGGCACATAATGCAACAGAACACTGAAGATTCACCATGTGGCAAGCACACCATGCCACATGCGAACATGTTAAATGGCGCCCTTGCCACGCCCATGCCCACTGCCACTCCCACGTTAGTGCCACAAGCGTAGCACGACGGTGTCAGCGGTGTCAGAGGCGGGACTTTGACATTTTTGGAGCAGTGTGCCGCAAGCGAAGCGGAGGCCATGCTCGAGTTTAAGTTTCAGTTTGAGTTCATGCGGTGGCACCTCGCCTGAAAGGCAAATCATGTGCCGCGGCCTCAACCGACATGCAAATAGAATAAATGGAGCAACAGCGGCACAAAGGGAGCACAACGAGGCACCCAGAGGAGTCAGAAGTAGGAGCCAAAGCCAGAGCGAGAGCCAGAGCCGGAGCCGTAGTCGGAGCAGCTGCGACATTGATTTCGCATTTGACATTCGCAGAGGCGCGAATCATTTTACGTATGTTGCCGGCGTTTGCCTCGAAATTCTGTAATAAAATTTTATGAGCGACGCCGGCGACGCGGTGTCAATTTTTATTGTTATTCCTTCGCCTCCTGCGCGGCATCATAAACTTGAAATCGATTAGTCAGGAGACAGGAGAAGCAGTCAAAGCAGTCAAAGCAGTCAAAGCATTCGAAGCAGAAGCTACCACGTTGCACGATACCAAACTCAAAAGCTCAAGTGACAAAGTTTTATTTTGATTTATGACCTGAAATCATGGAAACGCATAGAATTGAATCGTATCGCGAAGTGCCAAGAAATCAAAGTCATTCTTTCGCCCAAAGATAAAACCAACCTACCAAATAAATCACATAAATTAAACGCAGTCCAATGCAATTTTACTTTTCCAAAAGTTGCAAAAGTTCCGCACGAAGAGCCTGCACAGCCCGCAGATCCTGGCAGAGCTTGGACATCCTGCGACCAGATTGCTCAACATTTTATGAAGCGGCTAAAGTTTGTATTTTACATACCATGCAATTGAGGAAGCAACGGGTCGTATGAACAACAGAATGTCTATCGACAACAGAATATGCCATGTCTACTCAAACTGCGTGATATGTTATAGTCGACTACATCATTTAATCACACTTCTTTATGTCTTTTATAGATCTGCTCAGCTTTTTATGCATTTAGTTTAATGGCATTTGATTTGCTTTCCGGATAAAAAGTATTTCGAATTGAACTTTGAAAATCTTAAGATAATTAGCCACAAATTATGGCGTTAAAGTATTCAGATAACAAAGAGAATTGACAAAATGCTGCATTAAGTTTCCCTCTCCACTTTTCCACACAGTTGCTGCTTTACCTAAACAACCTGCAGGGACTCTACTCCTCATATGTTAATAGCCAACGCTATTTGCACGTAAATCGTTTGTAATTTACCCAAGTTAATAATAATAATAATACTGATTGCTGTTGTAGAGTATATTCGAATGTTGAATACGCTATATAAAAAAAATATTTATTTACAATGAGTATTTCTGTTATTGTGGATTTATACATAGCAATGGAATATTTATTTAATAGACACATGTCATTGCCTTCTGTCTTGTACGTACGTCACCACAACTTAATGTTACCTTTCATTTACTCATTTTATGTATGCAGGGTATAATTATGGGCAGAGTGAGCATGTGTGTGTGTCTATGGAAATTGACTTTATGGAATCGTTTCGTCCTTCTCCTTCTACTCCAGTCTATGCTCATTGCTCCTGGACATTTGCCGTAAGTGCGCACAATTTTCTTATTGTTGAGAGCATTTTTTTGTTGAGACCGTGTGTCTCTGCAGTCCATAACATGCGCAAATAACATAATTTTTGGTATTAAAATCAATTTTCATCGTTCCCCAGACACTGTCACTTGTGGAGCTAGGACTTTCTTCAGGACTTTCGCTTTCCTGGCATTTGGGGGAGTGAATTCTATGGCAGCTCATTCCATTCTATTTGACATGAATTGGCCGCATTGTCGTGAAAATAATGCAAATAGTAATTTCTGGGATTGCCTTGTGTCCAGGCATCCAGTGAGTCTATGAAGTCAATGCTCCAACAGCATTTACAGATTTCTGTCTGACTGTCTGAGTCTGGCTAATGACAATGACACCATTTCCATTTATTTCTGCGGCATTTTCGTTCAACTCCATGTAGCCCAAAATGAAGCCCAAATATGGCAATCATAAGGGACTCAATAGGATAGGGAGGGAATACTGGCTACTTTCTGTTGATGCATGACATCATTATGACTTTAATATTAAAGATGGCGGAAGTAAAAATACTCGTTCTTTTAATAAATTCATTTTGCAAAATCAATTCCTTAAAGGCTTACCGAAAGTGTCAAAGTGGTTGGAAAAGGGACCGAAAGGGCTGAATGGAATGTAATATACATTACAAAATAATATAAATGGGAAATAAGTATAAGTATACCATGCGGCGTGGGCGCTCAGTTGAGGGATTTGGTTTGTGGGCTGGGACTTGGCATTTGGGGTTGGGGGTTGGGGGCTGAGGGAACGTGTGAAAAATGAAAGGAAATGCCGCGACGCTGAGGCGGAAATGAAAAATGCACGAAAAAGAAAAACGGAAATGCTACCAACAGCGATAAGAATGCTTAACAGCACCAACAACAGCAACAATAACAACAACACTAACAAGTAGATGAAGTACGAGAAGTAAATAAACAAACAGAAAGAGAAACAACAACGATACTTCACAGTGAAAACGCATTAAAATTTTACAGTTGGTCGACATATGCAACATCTCATACATTTTTCTCCATTTATACAGTTCATGTAAAGAGTCAAGTACTCACATTTAATGATATTTGTACGAAAGGATCTATAAAATTGAAATGAAGTCCTCAGTTGGACATGTCAAGCATATAATTGAAGAGAGTACAAATCGCATGATTTGCGCTAATTGCGAAGCTGTAAGCCTCTCCAAAGTTCAACTGCCCGAGGGCAAAAGGGAGATGGAAGAAAAGTAAAGCCTATAAAAAATTGGAACGTGCTACGAGTATGTGCAGTGCATGGAACAGACAATGAAGAATGTGCTACTATAGTCCAGACAACTGAGAATGGGTTCCAGACTCAGACCCAGACCCAGACCCGGACCCAAGCCCATTCCCATTCATATTTCATGGGCCCCGAAATTGCTGCGTGTTTGTTTGGCTTTTCACACCAACTTTTTAGCTGCCCATCGTCTGAGAGGTTGAGAGGCTTTAGGACCATAACAAAAGGATCGTCAGAGCAGCCCAATTGTCACGGGTACGTTCCAGAAATGAGTCATTAAGCAATAAACAAAGCACTTGCTTGAAAAGGGGGACCAGAAAAAATAAAGAAAACAGAGAACAGTAGAGTAAAGAAGGCAAAAATTTGCACACGCGCTATCAATTTGTACCCAACAATGGGATCAGGACTCCTTTCGGCTGCGGCGCGTGCCGGCAATCAAAAATAATAAACACCCCTAATTTTGAGTTATGCAAGAGGAAATTCATTGCCCTTTGTCCGTTTTGGGGAAGTGTCCTTCGTTCCGGCTGTGTCTCATTAAAATCAACACCAACACCAACATCAACATCAACATGAGAACGCGTTGATGATATGCCAGACATCTCAGCCATCATTAATATTTGGAGCTTAGGCAAATGCAGCCGCATTTTCGCAACCCCGCATTCACCATCATTTTCCTGGCCACCCGCAGCGTTGCCTGCTGTTATTTACCCCCTCTTCACCCCTCTCCTTCTTACTAGCACAATTCCAGGATGACGTATTGTTTCATCCTGTGCGAGGCGACACACAGATTTGGATCTTTGCACCATTGTTTGAGAGCATCGAAATAATGCCGTTTCATGCATATGCATTTACGAATAGAATATGTGATATGCTTTCACAGAGAGTGTGTGTTGTGAGTGTGTGTGTGTGTGTGTGTGGCAATGATGACTGCCGGGAGCACAGACAATCAAACTTGGTGTCACAGTGTGCCAGCGAATAAAATGCTCTGTTTAATATGCAAATGCACCACGTATTCGCTTATGCATTCTATCAGAAAGATTCCCACTACGATAATTTAGCAGTAGAGTAAAGACTCGCAAATTAAAACCATCAAAAAATTGATTCGAAACTAACTTTGATTTCATTGACAGCATCAATGCTAGGCTTCCAGAAACGTATATGAAAAGAATCCACTCTAATTTATCTAGTTTATAATTGTGTTGGTTTGTTTAAAAATAATCTATTTTTTACTTGAGAAATTAAGCAGTAGAAAACTGTTGCTTTCAGCTTTTCAGCGCTAATTAGTTTTCTGACTCACTCCAAAATATACACTTCAATTCAATAAAAATATTGATTTTTTTAAATGTATATAAATATCTAATTAAATTCTAAATGGAAAATCGAGAAAAGAAAGCAAAAAGACGTACCCGTACTAAGGTCCTGATCAAAAATGTGTTTATATATTTTATGGAGTCTGCCACGCCTCCTTCACATTACGTTACACATTTCGTGACAAAATTATAATACCCGCTGAAAGGGTATAAGAATTGGAAATAACAAAAAGCAACAAAATAAATAAGAAATGATTGAGCAGCAAGTTTTGATTGACAGATTGACAATAGATAGGTGGCAAAGAATCTTTTGAAATTGAAAGTTAACAAATGGAACTTCTGCCACAACGTCAAATAAAACATCACCGTTGTTACCTGGAGTGCCCCTGAATTTCATTTTTATTATTATTTTGTAACACTCGTATTTTCAGCAAGTATAAAAGCACTTATCTAGCTCTCTTGTTATTTAACTAGCTATTTACTTCGAACAACAACGAGGCAGCTGATGTCCTCTCAACTCATTTCACTTGTGGCTTTTGTGTTTTGTGTTTTTTGGTCGAAATGCTTTCGAGATCGAGTCTCGAAGTCTCAGAGTCTCAGAGTCTCGGAGTCTCGAGTTAACTTGGTCGCGTCCGTTCAAGCGTTGCTCTATTGGTTTTCCCTTCGATGCGTGCTAAAAGTGTTTTTCTTGTTGGAGTGTGGGAGGTTGGAGCAAGAATTGCACGGAACCTGCAGAAAACCTGAGTAAACACACCGAGAAGCAACAATAAAAACAATAACAACACCAACAACAACAATGACAAGCACTTAAAAACTGGTGCTTTGAACTTGACTCTGTTGTTTTTGTTTCTGTTGCCCCATAGTGTGTCTGTGTGTGTGTGTGTGTTTTTGTTGCCAATGTTATTGCTGCGCTGGGAGGCACTTTTCGCTAAAGTTGATGTTGTGAGGATTTGTTTGGCTTTATGTGTAGTTTCAAGGTCGTGCTCAGAGAAGCTTGCATCCCTTCAAACGGTATGCCTTTGAAGTGGTCAAGTAAATAGCATGGGCTTTGCCCATCTATTGAAAACTGAAGATTGAATTTGCATTTCAATGAAACACAAACTGCGAGCCACATTTGACCTCAGCCATTGTATATGTATCTGTAAGCACATTAAGCACAATGGTTTGCCTGTGAGAAAATACCATTATGATAATTACATTCAATTTGTAGTCGTATCGTAATCGATAACTTCTGAGGTAATACCCTCGTTACTTGGTAATTAAATCAATCAGAAGATACATATGAAATCAATACTACCAGAATTGTATACTCGTACTTGTTTGAGACTTAACACCCAGCGTGTATTCACTGTACACAGACAAATTTATGCACTTTGAAGTGACGCTACACAAAAAGATTACAGCTACAACTGCAATTGGGCAAAAGCTTTTAGACATCTGCTGCCTCTTGACTGGTTAAATTTAAGGACTTGTACGAAAATGCTGCAACTACGAGTATAAAATATTTGCAATTTAATTAAACGAAATTAAACAATCTTGGCAGCATTTGTGCAAACATGTGTGGCAATTGTGCTTGTAATCTAAATTTGTAAGTTTCTCATCTAAGAACAAGGAGTTGGCCCCTAATTCTCCGCAACTCCCTTAGACAATCTCTTTCTCCTGGCAGGTTTGGCCAGATGCAAGTTTTTAGATTCGTTTCTGTGGCAATTGCTGGGAACTTTCTGTAAATGTCTTTGCCTGGCGGCACCAGCACAAAGGACCAAGAGCCAAGAAATAGTTTCACGTCTTGCAAAATTCAAACAAAACTGGAAGGAAGCAATAAATGCAAAGCAAACTTTTCTTTCTAATGACATTGATAAAGGGACGTACAAATAAAATGCAAAGAAGACTTAAAATCAAAATAAAAGTAGGAATCGATTTATGTATAGGTATTCACTTATTTATTCATCGATTCATTTATTTATTTATGCAATAAGTAATAACATTGTAATGCAAAATATTTGCATTGCTGCATTACTTGAAAACTTTTTAATGAATTTATTTTCTTTGCAGCATTTCTATTCCCTATTTACCGTCTGTTAAATTTACGGCTTAAGACAAGGAAAAACATAAACATGCAACAAAATGTGAGTCAACGCAAACAAAGCAACTTGCAGAATTTACAGTTAAAGTTGAATCCAGGTGTGGCAATAATTGAAATTAACGCGATTTTGGCCAAGCTTCTTTCGATTTACTTATTAGGTCAGGAGCCATAGGAAACACAATGAACTACCACAAGTAACAGTCTACAGTCAGCAAAATGCCCCTTAACCAATACGAATACATTGTCGACCCATCATGTCATATTCAATTAGAGATAATTAGGCAATTTTCTAATGGTCATCAAGTCCGATATAGATATAGATAGACATACAGAGAAGCTCTACCCAAGTAGATTGTATTCCAAGAACCCACGAGGCACGCTCAGAGAAATTCCATTTTAATTCGTTATTACATAATTTGATCCCTATCGTTGCAGATGCTCAACGCATATTAATTAACATTGCACATTTGATTCTCTGGTAGGACCAGAAACTGCAAACTACGAGTACAAACTGCAGTCAAGTGGAGGCCAAACGTTCTGTTGGTAAATGTAGACCATTAAAAAGGGCATAGTAGACGTAAAACTTGGCCCTTATACAGAATGGAAACGAAATTAATGAATGCCATTCAATTGTAAATGTTAATTGTTATGGTCGTAGAACTGACTTATTGAACAACGCGTATAATTTCACCATTAATAATTTTTAATTTGTAATAACAACATTTTCAATCAGTATACATATCATTTGATCGTATTTTAATTTATACCTTGTGGGTCACCACAGCTCTGCTTTCGGATTTCAATTTCAGACTACAGAATATTGTATATTGTATAAAATAAATAAATGCATGTTCGAGTTTGTTGGAGTAGCTGTCGGTGGCTTTCTGTTTACAAACTGATAATTTGACACACAAATAATATTAAAATGTCACATTCACGTGTTGTCGTTCAATTAATTTATAATAAATAAATAAGTAAAAGTAGCGCTACACTCCAAATATGAAACAGTCATAATTTTATGTGTCAATGTGTGTTAAAATCATTTACTCATCTGCCCACGCCCACGGTCGCATTTCTGACATCACATTTAATTAATTTAATATGCATTTTTTAACAATATTAATATCGTTAATTTCGTGATTGAGCCAATTTTCATTTACACATAACAATTTCTGCCATAAGAATTAACGAATATATTAAGCTCATAGAATACGAAATACTCTTACAGATTGTTCCTATAGCGGCAACATATTATTGGGTAAAATACATAGAAGATAAAACTACAAAAATATAAAATGTTATTCCTACTAAAATTTATTTATATAATAAATGGCCCGATCTATATGAGCTGCAAAATGTTGCACACTCCTCAAGGGTATAAAAACATTATATATTAAAGATAAATATATTGGACATAAAATAAATGACACTTTTATACCCTGTTAACATTAAATTAATGTAATATTGGACTAAAGTTCAGCACTTGTGGTTAAATCCATACTCAAGTACTAATATTTTCATAGCATATTTTTATGGGCAATCAAGTTGTGAAAGTTTGGTAGCAAATAAATCGAAGGGAGTGAAATACCTTCTCTGATTAAGAGCTGCGCTTCTTCAGTCAAGCCATTCAAATTAAATCATATGTCAATAAAGCAATTTGTTAATGCATTTTAAATTAATATGGTTGATTATCTCGCGTGCAAAAGCTCTCAAGGCTATTTGAAATATCATTGAAAGCTGCCCCAAATACTTTTCAATGGATTACCTAATTGTTTAACCATCATAAAGACTGAAAAGAATGCAATCTGACAATGAGGTTAACATTTGATTAATTTGACTAATTGGCAGGGTATAAAAAGTAAAATAAAAATGCAGTAAGCTACAGTGGAGCAAGCTCGACAGTAGGAGACCCAGTACTTTTTGAGTGCAAAGCGTTCACTATTGATTGTTCTTCAATAATGCGTATCAAACAATAGATGGCGCCACTAGTTAATAAACACAGAGGTCGCTAGCGTCTCTTCTTCTTCCTTTTGCCTGTAACGTTGTTAGTTGAATAACTTCCGTGTTTATCATCCGATTGGAATGAAATTTTCTGGACTGGTTTGGATCATAGTGTATATTATATGTACCAACAATTAAGGCGCTAACATTAAAGGGGCTTCTTTAATTCGACTTCGAAATTTTGTATTTTAGTTTCCAGGGGCGGAGGGGGGCGTGGCAAAAATCTAAAACAAACTTGATCAATGGTAGATGTGGATGATCCTACATACCAAATTTGGTGTCTCTAGTTCTTATAGTCTCTGAGATCTAGGTGTTCATATTTTCGAAATTTTGAACAGCCGTATACTATCCGTTTATTATCCGATCCGGATAAAACTTTCAGGACAGGATTGGACTATAGAGTTTATCATGTATGCCAAAAATCATATCGCTAGCATTAAAGGAGCTTTCGTTATTCGACTTTGAAATTTTGTTTCAAATTTACGGGGGCGGAGGGGGGCGTGGCAAAATTCTAAAACAAACTTCATCAATGCGATATACAGATGAACCTTCATGCCAAATTTGGTGGCTCTAGCTTTTATAGTCTCTGAGATATAGGTGTTCAAAAAGGGACAGACAGACGGACAGACGGACAGACGGACATGGCTATATCGACTCGGCTGTTGATGCTGATCAAGAATATATATACTTTATGGGGTCTGCCACGCCTCCTTCTGCCTGTTACGCACATTTGCACAAACGTAATAGACCCATTTGTACTTTTTAAAGTACTGGGTCTAAAAAGTACAACTATGAAAATGTCAGCTGACTGTTTTATCCATCCAAGAAGATGACAGGTCACATCATGGGGTAATGTCATGCCCAGGGCAGCACACAATGAACAAAGAAAGTTGTGGGTGAGGCTGTATATGAATGTGTTTATCAAATTGTGTGTATGTGTATGTTCGGTTGTGTTTGCGTTGGTGTCTGTGTCGTATCCCGTGTCAAGCAATTCACAAGTCAAAGGCACGGCATAGCAAGTTTCTGACAGGCCAAACAGCAGGATGCCATGGATTCCATTAAACTGAGGCGTTAACTTAGCGCTGTGCTTCGAAGGTCCTTCAGCCCTTCACTCCCTTTAATTTCAATTCCAAGATTTCATCACCATTGGGTTAATTAATACGAAAGATGTTGAACATTAGATTTCAGCACCCTTCAACTCGACTCCAGACAAAGTACTCGTAGACAAGTCAACTCCTTTCGATTCTGAGAACCAAAACAAACACAGCCGCAACTTGTCAATTAGCTGACATGTCTTTTATGAGTATTCTACGAATTTAAATCATAATTTACGAATACTTGTATAAATTATACATACTAAAGATATTTCGTTAAAGCCCTAATGAAATTTCTTGAACGCTTTCTTATCAAATTTGATTAACATTCCACATTTCGAGAGCAATCTCTAAAGGTTCCTTAAATTTCTTGAAGCTCTTCAATTCCTGCAATTTTTCATGGGAGATCGTGTCATTTTCGACCATAAGAAGAATCAGGCTCTTAATTTGCTTAGCATTCAGTTTGTCACTGCAATATAAAGTATACGTTCAGTTGATTCCCAGACAAGTTCACTCTTGAGACTTACTTGAGTATTGTGGCATGTTGCAAAATGTGGTTAGTTGTCTCCAGTGCAACATGTTTGCGGCGCATAGCCGATGTCACTGCCTCAACATAATAATTACTTGTGGTCGCCCCTGTTGACTGCAGCAGATAATCCAGAAACTGTTGCAGTTGTGTGAAATTGCGAGTACACCCAAGTCCAGATGCCCAGGCTGTTTGTTTTGACTCAAATGTCGAGTTTTGGAAACGTTGCATCATCAAATGAAACTGCATCTCATTACCATGTTCAATAATCGTACAGTAAACTATATCTTGAAAATCTACAGGCCCCTCATCATTATCCAGATTAAATCCCAACGCCTGGCTAATGCAATTTTCCAGACCATAACGACAGGCCTCAGCATAGCCCAGGCGATGCAAAACTATCTCTTGCATTGATAGAGTTGTTTTCTGCAGAGTTTCCAATCTGGAGCAGCGCTCGTAAAGTGGAGCGACAAGTTTCTTCATGAAGACCTGCAATGGAGAGAAGAATTATTAACAGATTCCACTCATTAAAGTTTCTTCTTACCCTAAAAATGCGTGCCTGCATACCACGCAGTAGGTCACCGTGTCTGTTGAGCACTTCAAGGATTCTTTTCCAGGGTATATGATGATGTTCATTTGGCAGATATTCCAGTAAACTAAATGCAAGTTCATAACTCTGCATGTCTGTCCAAGACAATGCCATAAGGTCATCCATCAATTGAGCTCGATTTAACTCATGAATTCCTCCAAAGTTCTCGGTTGAATTCAGTGTGTGAATTATCAAACGCCAATTGCGATCATCGTAGTTCACACGATAAATAGTATTCACTTGAGGATTTAGTATGATCCACTCGTCGGCAGACGGTTTATTGATCAGTTGTAGAGTCCGTTCACTCCTGGGACACTCCAGCCAAAACTGCGGTCGTGTTTCATTAAAGTTTGCCTGCTGTTGGTTGACAAAGGTGAGAGGAATCCACCAACAACTGTCCGGATGATCTTGACTCTCGGCAAGCCAAAATCGAGTCTGATTAACACTGACACTGCCTGTTGTATAATTTCGACTCACACTTACAAGCGGATAGCCTGCTTGTAGTGTCCAGGAATCCATAATAGTTGAAAGACAAAGATCTTCATTCTTAGCACCCTTTACACTCAAAGCTTCCTGCATAGACTGCCAGAGATCAGACTGATCAACATTATTATAGGCATGTCTCTTCACATAGCTGCGTATACCTAAGAAGAAGACATCATCTCCTAGAAGCTTATGGAGCATGCGCACCGTCAGGGATCCCTTCTTATACACATACTCGGAGAACTGTTTTAAAATATCTTCAGAGCCCTGAACATTGCGTGAAATGGGAATGGTTGAGTTGATTGCATCCTGGCGAAAGAACATGGCCATATCGTTGGCAAAGTAACGCTCCCCAGTTCTCCAATCGGGCATCAGTGCATCCAGAGTTAGATAACCAAAGTAGGTGGAGGGACCCTCCTTTAACCAAAGATCATTCCACCATTTCATGGTCACTAAATTGCCAAACCATTGATGTGCATATTCATGTCCCAGGGTTGATGCCTTACTCTCCTTACTTTCCAGCATCTCTATGCTATCGTTGTGCACAAATCTATTCTCCTTGAACGTGACGAGACCCCAATTTTCCATTGCAGAAAATTTATGTGTTGGCACCGCCAACTGATCGACTTTTCGCAATGGAAAACTGAACTCCATCAGCTTTTCCAAATAACTCAGCGCCTTTGGTGCCAAATTCCCAAGAAAGTGTCCTTCAGCTACAACCTTGGGCTGCATCCAGCTGGTAAATGTCACATTATGAACAGTATCACTTGACTGGGTGGCAACGCTGGTTAAATTGTGCACTGCGTAGGCCACGAGATAGGTTGAAGTACGGAAAAGTGGTTCATGCTCGCACCAAGTATAATTCTCAAGGCTTTTACTGCAATGGCATGTAGATTGAAGTCACTTTTGGAAAAATAAGATTACTTGACATCACTTACTGATCTTCGCATTTGACAATTGGTGTGCTAGTAAATCCTGTGTAGTTCTTGTGATATCCTAAGGTAACCTTAAAGGTGGCCTTCAAATGGGGCTCATCGAAGCAGGGAAACGCTAGCCTTGCAAAAGTTGGTGAGAATTGAGTTACGGCCAAGTAACTGAAAGCAATAAAATATAAATTTTAAGAATAAAATGAATAGAACATATATTATAGCATACTCACTGTGTTTGATTGGTTAGTGAATCGTTGAAAGAGCTCCTATAATAACCAGTTTCATTACGATTCAAGGGGCTCTTAAAGGGAATTGTCAGATTATACTGCTCAGTCTGCTGAAGATCCTCGCTTAGATGCAGAATGTAAAACTCCTTATCGTCATTAAACTCCGCATTCACTATGGAATTGCTGCCTCTTTTAGAAGACAAGGTTATTTGGGTTTGATCTATGGTTAGATTTTTGGCATGCAGTGTAATATTCCTCGTCTGATCGAGCACTTTGAAATTGATCATCACTTGTCCTTCAAAATTCAGTTGATCAGTTCCATTTAGTTGGGTTAGTATTCTTAGATCATAATGTTGCGGCCTGTAGATGTCTGGCAAGCGATAGGGTTCATAGATAGACAGCACACCAACTGACAATAGGAGTAGTAGAAACAGTCGAATACCCGTCATGCTGAAATGAAACTAGAATAATGAAGCAGAGTTTCAATTTAAATCAATCACTTGTGTTCTCAGTTATATTTCGGCCCTTATCAATATTAGCATGTTTAAGAAAAATGTTTATCAAGTTCAGGTGCACGCATCTTTCTGGTTCAAGTCCAAGAATACTCTACTGTTTAAAAAGATGTTCCGACACTTCGTTAATGCAGCAGAGAAGGCTAAGCTATCATGGTCAACGGAGAGGAGGATTACGATTGACTTTGCTGCAGTGTCTCAGTAGTATTCGATCCCGTTATTGCATGTGGAAGCTGCGTCGTCTATTGGGTCCAGACTTTGACGAGTTTGATTTTCTAATTGGGGCTCGGCTGGCAGCCACCTCAATAATCGGGGCAGTACGTCAAGCGGATTGGAATCGTATACATAGCTGCTGCACCAATCAAGGAGCCTGTGCCATTTACAGTCTTTGCCAGAGTCAGAGAAACTTTCACTATATGAAACTCTTGCGTTTCGAGAGTCAACATCTTTGTCAAGTGTCTCCCAAATCCGTTAGAAGGCAATACGAAAATGGACGCACTTATATCAATGTGAACTTGGCTTTTGTGGGACTACGCAACATGCGGGACTTTGCCACATTCAGCGAACAGCAAGAGATGGTGCAACTATCGAGGCAAGTTCTTGAGCAATCTCAGATTCCAGAGCTGCATTTGGCAATCCAACAGCGAATTGTGCTTAGTGAATTCCTATTGACACTGAGAAGAGATTCTGAATCACAGGAATGGCTTGTCGACTTTTACAAAGTGTTTGGATTCAAACTGGTCAATTATAGTCCAGTGACGTTGGAATATCGTGTCATTGAGATTCTTAAACCCGTTTAACTCTTTGTCAACTCACATTGCTCTCTTTGTTTTTGTTATTCAATTACGTGCTGGCTATTACGATCGTGGCACACATCCAAATTTTCGATATTATGCAGGTGCTCGACACTCTTAACGCTACCAAAAAGACACGTCTGCTTCCCAATCGAGTCAGAAGCTAACTGAGCACCGCATCAAGCAACCAGCACTTTTTATACCCTTGCAAAGAGTATTATAATTTATTCACGAAATTTGTAACGCATTGAAGGAGGCGTGGCAGACCTCATAAAGTATACACATTCTTGATTAGGATGACGAGCTTAGTGGATATAGCCCGTTTATCCGTCTGTTTCAATGCAAACTAGTCCCTCAGTTTTAAAGCTATCTTCATGATATTTGGTATAGGTCCGTGTTTTTGCTATAGGCAGTACATATGTCGGAACCGGACGGATCTGGAAAAACAACCTTGAGTATGAAAAAATTTTTGATTTTTAAGATATCTCATGCAAACTCACAGATTGCGCGTTTCCAATTTGGTTGAGAAATCCATGCTTAGTATCAAACTCTTTGTTGTTGCCAAAAAAAAAGTCAACTAAACTCTTAGTTTATGTATTTATAGTGTCTTACACATCCAAACAAATCTAGTCGAAAATCAGACTGCTATATCATAAAGTTGTCATCAGTTGAATATCTGCAAGGGTATGAAATCTTTGGCGCGTCAAAGATAGCTTGCGTTATCTTTATAGTTGAATTTCTTCAACGACAAGACAGCTGGAGGTCTTCTACCTGTCAAGAAGACTTGTTTCGAATGTAATGGACCTCATAAATTGTACAGAATGTAAGCTAAAATGTGTTTTACCTAATCAGATGTCTTCCCTAAGCCCAGTAATCAGCAACCTACTTGGCAGATGGTTCATAATGAACTCCATATCGATAGCAAATGGAAAATATGGTACTTAAGATTAACAGGTACACAGAAAAAAATCAATTTAAAGTTCGAGTTAACATTTTTTTAATTAATTTCGAATATTGTAAGCAAGCATTCAACATATATTTGTTGAATTAAGACTATATGCGGATTAAATGGCAATAACACTGCTCTTATACATAGAGCACAATATATTTGATTCATTTGAAAATGAGTGAAATAAAGACCTTAATCAATGTTGCACTCTGTTTAAGAATACCCGAGATCAACGTATTTTTTATATAGTTTGGATTCAAATTTAAGTTGTCTTATTTTTCCAATAATTAAATGGTGTCACTTTTTAACTAATTCAGCATTCAAATTTTGTGCATTCGTAAAATATAAATTTATTTTAAAAACTGTGGAATAATTTCATACTTACCCCTGTTGTCATTAAGGAAATAGCTTATTCTCATCAATCCTACTTAAAAGCTGACATGTCATTCTTTTGCCCTTCAATTAGACCCTTTCAGAAGTTTTGGCACGCTCCTTACAGTCTCATTTGGCCAACAAGGCCAGAGCTAACAGTTGCAATTTGCCCTCTCTCTCTCTCTCTCTCTCTTCCTCTCTGGCTTTCTCTCAATTCTCTGTGCCTCTTTTTCACGCACTTTACTTTTTTGCCATTCTGCAGTTTGCACTTTTGCCTGAGGGCTCTGGTGGAAAATAAACTATTCTCGTACGGAATCACGCCGTGTCGCTTTCGAAAGGCATATAAAAAATGGAGGGCTTAATTAAAAAGCAAAAATGTACTGCGATTTTCCGCTTTTTTAACGCCAACTGCAACAACACGTCGTGCCCTCCAAAGCAGTTCGTTTTTACTGGCAAAGCTGATCAACTAATGGAATACCCTTTTAACAGATGTGAGACATATAAAAAATAACCTACACATAACGACTTGGACTTACTAATTGTAATTATCGATTTTAATATATTCATTTTATATTTCATACATTTGTATATTTTTACTATGATACGCCCCTTTGCATTGGCTCCATGATTACGGGGTATTAAAGTAAAGAAAAGAATTGGACAACATTTACAAAAAGAGAACACTACTTAGTGGCGACATTTTATTTGCTGTTGTTCCTTTGCACTGACAACAGACATTTCAAATGTTCCTCGGCACGGGGCTCATGTGTCTTTTTAGCCTTTCAGGATTTTTCCACAGAGGGTTCTGGTCTTTTTCTTAATCTTTCTTTTTTTTTTTTTTGACGGAACTCATTTTTGTTAATTAAAGCTGCAGAGAAAAATGAGAAACTCTCAAGTGCTCATTAAAAGTAAAAAGTCACTGAACACAAGGGAAAATAATGATGTTTCCACTGGAGAATTGTGAACAAATGTGAGAACATTACTAACAATATTCCAATAGATCAATTAAAATCGTGTAATCCTTGTATTTCAAGCAATATCGTAACATTAAATAGGAAAGAATTCAGTCAATATATAGAGGGGCTTATTCACTATTCTCACTTCATGGTGTAATTGTTATTCATCAGTATGCACACTAATCTATGGATATGTAAGCGTATGTGCATATATATATATGTATGTGTGAGTTTTCATGACTGTGCGTTAAAACTATACGGACCAAATGGTGGAGATCCATCACAATTTACAGCGTAGACGGACCAAAGTTGGCAATAAAATTTAATTTATATCCTGAAAGTATTGCTCCTGTTTGTTGCTATTTTTCCGGTTTGTAGTTGTTTTTGTTGTGTTAGCTCCGGCAAGGCAAACGCGTCCAAGTGTTTGCAAAACATTTAATTCCATTTTCGATTACTGTGAAAGGGGGAAAACAGCTAAAAGGGTGGATAGGACTCACCACATGGGCCACAAGCCGGCATATTAATGCTACGGGTTTGTCCGAGCTGAGGTGCAGGCAAAAATGCAATTGCAAATTCCCGACAAATGTGAAATTTGAATTGGCAAAACTACCTGCCAGACAGATGGACAGGGAAACAGGCCAAGAGTGAGGCGGAAGGATGTACATTGAAACTAGCATCTGTAGAGGCTCGACTAGTGTCATTTGTAAGCGTTGTCCAACGTCCTCTCTAGGAGCATTTGTTTGGGTTAGGAAGCGAATACTCCTCGCCTCGCCTCGACTCGCAGCTTCAGTTTCCACGTCGTGTGAATCAGGGCAATTGAAGTGCTTTAAAGTGCTCTATGGCTGGCACATAAATAAATGTTTGCACATTTACTTTACCTTCCCTGGCTTGAGTTGGAGGTTTGTTGCCTCTGGCTTCGATTCGTTTCGCTTCCTGTTCCCAGCACGTTCATAACTCAACTCTGTACACTATGTTCAGGTTTTGCTGGATCCTTTATTTACTTGTAATTTGAAGCTCACTCTGCTGCAATCTCGATACAAATCCACCTACAGCTCAAAAGGCAACTAGCCAACTAGATAGAACATGGATAGACCAGCTCTGCATTTCAATTCCCCGGAGAAACATTGCCATAACTTTCTACATTGTAATGGCAATACGATTGACCGAATCTGCCAAAACACATACTCACATATATCACATGGATTCGACGAGTATCTGAGTATCTCCAACATCACATGGTAGCCAAATGTCAGACCCTGTTGTTCCCATTCAGAAACTCAACTCGAACGGATGCAGAAATGCGATAACTCGTGGTTGTTGGCCCATCAATGACAAAGCCAATTGCAATGATACCTCACGTTCTCAAAGCACACATGATTATGATTGGGGACACCCACAAATTGCATCCATGGAGATGCGAAAAATTCACAAAAGTCCGGTGTTCCTAATTGGAATAGAAGTTATAGACGGATGCAAACATATTATGCACACTTACAGCTCTATTGTATTTCATTCCATTGTATAAGTAAGTTCCAGTTCACAATTCCTGATAACAGATAATCCTTTTTATTTCCTACGTTTTTTAACATAAGATTGCGATGCTGTTTTCGATTACTTCCTGTTCCTTTTTGATAAGTTGTCAAACATCTTTCAATTTGCATTCTCTTGAACCATAGAAGGTACACAATTATTAAGTATTTACTTCAAAGTAGTTACCTTCCGTAAGCTTCATTCCACTGTTCCTATTCTTCAAATCATATATTACTCTGATCGCATTTGATGCCATTCTTGAATCAACGCAGCTCTAAAAAATTGTGTGGTACTTGATCGTCTTTTGTGTCGAAGTGCGAGTGGAAATTAGGAAGACCGGGAATGGGAAGAGAGGAGGAGGAAAATCATTTGCAGTTGACAATGCTTTTGCGCTCTCTATTCTCGGGCAGTTAGCAAAATGTCACGTAGCAAATGTGACAGCGTGGTCAACATAATGAATGGTTGCCACCCCGGAAAGGAGCAGCGAAAAGTGCAGTATGGCACAGGTGCATGTGTTCTTTCAATGTGTGTCTATGTGTGTGTGTGTGTGTCTGTTTGTGTGGATGTAGGAGCCTTTGTGCGACTATAACACATGCACTTTGGGAGTTCATGTCTCCGACATTGATTGCCTTGGCGGCGATTGCAATAACCTTAGCTCTTGTGAGGCCAAGCGCGCCCAAATGTCACGACATTACGGATACTAAAGGCAACGGCATTGGTAGCGACATACATAGGTTCTGGCAACGGCCCCAAAAATGTGTCCATGCACGTGACACTTGGGTTACAATTTGCAATTTGATTTTCTTCGTCGAGCGGCCGGCAACAAAGTTTCAGTTGTTGGCTGCATAAGTTCATAGATCCAATTGATTCCATCGTCGGCGTTTTGCTCCTGTGCACAGGCTGTGTAGGTGACAACTAGAGCAGCTATGAGTATGTGTATGTGAGTGAACGTGCTTTTATACTCGGTTCACATAAAATAGAGGAGTGTAATAACTTTGTGTTAATGTTTGTAACAGGTGGGACGAAGGCCTTAATGTATGAATAACACTAAAAATGTAAATGATTAGATATTTACTTTACCTCTTTCAGTAATTAAAGTCGACTACAGTTTTTTTTTTTAAATTACAAATTTCGATTTAAAATAACAGTTATAATAAGTTTTAAGGAAGTTGAAAATTAAAACTAAAATGTTAAATGGTACAGACTATCTTACTGTCGAGCTCAATCCAACTTGTTTTCTATGTTTTTGCTGTCGTTGTCCTGTCTCTGCATTGGCGTCTTTACATTGTTACACTTGACCAAGTCGAATTGCAATTACACACCTGAATGTACCTCTCACCCTTTCACATTCCCCCCTTTTCTCGCACATGACTTTTATGTGTTGCAATTGGCGAACAACGATTTGTGTTGGCTTTTCGTTGTTTGCCAATTTCACTTCTCTATCATAGCTCAACTCGCCCAGCATAGAAAAGCACGTCGAGTCCTTTAGCCAGCTTTATCGTAATAGACTATTTAATGAAAAGACTTGTTAGTTTCTTAGAGCTGCAGTTACTTAATTCCAAGTATACTCAGTTGTCAATATAGAGGGTTGATTGCCAAACGAGTGTTTGCACTTAAAAGACCGCAAAATACGCAAACATTTGACTAAATTGAATTGCTTGTAACCGGACATAGGCCAACGGGTTTTCCCCAAACCGAAATGAGGTATTTTTCAGACCCCACTAGAAGGTGGCAAAGACTGCTAAGTGAGAATTCTACTCCACATCAAAGGACTTCCTTCCGACCATGCCACATAAGTGGACGTTCATGTAGTAAATAATTGTTAAATTCCGTATTAAATCCTTTATTCAATAACTACTCTGTTCACTGCACTTTACTTTTTCGGGTAAACACAAATTGAAATTTTGATCAAAACATAGTTCGTTTTGAAGTTTTTGCTTAAACATTCTAATGATTTAAACTTTTTAATAATATACTTCGTTAATTCGTTTATTGTTTCCTTGTTCTTTTTGCGTTGTTTGCTTTTTTAAAGTTGATACTCCAAAATGCCGTCAGATTTGTATGTATTCCCAGTTGGTAATAAAATGATCCCATAGTTATCCTCATCAGGCTTTCATTGGTTGCTAAACGTGACTATACAAAGGTGGCAAGTGGAGGTTCCGTGGTCCATTGTTTGCTGAAACCCATGACTTTTGAAATGAAGGCGGGACAAGCGTTAATAATTCGAATGCGTCAGGAATGTATGAGAGAGCTCCTCGAGCGTGAATTTGCACAGCAGCAAATGGAGTTTAAGCGTTTGCATACTTATATATCTAAGTTTAGATAAGATAGACATCTATTGAGAGTCTAAACTAAATTTGCATTAATAGCAGGCAATATTTTTGGGGAAAAGTTGTTGAAATTGTGCAACTGTTTCTCAAAAATGTTGTATGTCTTTTTAGCTAAAGTGTGCAGCAATAAAAGTTGTTTTAATCTTAAGTTTAAGAGCCCTTTAAAACAACGCTTATATTTACTTTATGCGGTCAACTGTCTGCAGTCAGTATAATAAATTGATTTTGTCAGCTTTGAGCTTTGTTAAGGGCTATTAATCTATTTTGTTGGCTCGAAAAGATGCCACGCCCCTTGCAGCCTTTGCTGTTTATTGTTTAATGAATGAATGAGAAATTTCAATGAAGGCGTTTCTTGTGCCGAAAATCCTTTGAGAGAAACGAGCCTTCTTGTTTTTGTTGTGCTTTCTTTCATTCCTTTTCTTTTTATCATGCAGTTGGCAAATTTGCTTTGTTTTTTGTCATCACACACAGACAATGGTGAATAACAAATACAAAATGATTATCATGGAATGGCTCAACGGTCTTTGTTTTTGGGCTATGGCTTGGTCCAATAAAAACTCCACTTGTAATATTAATTGAAAGCCAAAGATAAACTTTGGTAGGCGCACTGTCTCTGCCACAATTCTGTTAAATTTTTTTTTGGGTGGATTCACTTCATCATCATTTGTCAATGTCCGCTCTGGCAGGCGGTTAACGAAGTGTGATTCCCCCCTTTTACCAACTCGCCATTTGCATGTTCAATAGGTAGATGAGATAAGGTTTAGATTGGACTGCACTTTCGTAGCCTGAATGCACTCAGATGCACTTCCGTTAACTTCTGAACGCCTCCATTTTGCTCGCTGGTGTTCGACTCTTCGACTTTCCGCTCTTTTCGATGTGCAGTCAGCGATGTGCTAATCAAATTATAAATCGTTCCCCATTGGGGGGAAGTCGTTCAAAGCAGAGCCAAGCCAACAGGACACAAGGATACTGGGCGACCAAACTGACATTGTCATCATCAGCCTAGCGATGGAGATGCCATCATAATTCTCAGTCGATGGCGCACATAAAATGAGTTGTGCCTGCAATTTCTTTTTGCCTCCCCCTAATGCCATTATGGAAAACGCCATCAGATGGCGGCTGACATCGCATCTGGGTCGCGGGTCCATTTGCAATTGCTGCCCTTTTCCAGTTACTTATTTGTACTTTTTTTTTTGTGTAATGTTTGTGCGTGTAATTGTACGAGGGTCGGAACTGGAGCTGGTCTATTGAGAGTCACACAGGTGTTGGAGCATGTGATCCACGAGGGGCACATTAAACAATCCATTCCTTTAATTAACAATTTGCATTTGCTATTTTTCATGCCGTCAGTATATGTGAGGGTGAGTGTGTGTGAGTGCGTGTGAGTGTAAGTGAAGTGCTTTTGTTTCATTTAATTGCTATTTGCGTTGGCAACCGTTGTTATACCCTCCTAAGGGGTATGACAGACATGAAAGTGGCGTATTCGTTACAATACCACAAAAAAAATGTGTTTTTCTGCAAGGGGTATTTAATATTCGAATTAGCAGAAAGTGTAGAAGTACACTTGAAATAGCAGTGTGAGAAAGCGATGTAATAAAAACATTTGATAAAATGATGAATTCATATTCTTAACTTAAAAAAAAAACATTGCAAGTCAATTATGAACTTATCCTAAACTTACATAATTTGTTAAGTTTTGTAATGTATTATTGCTGATGAAGAATAAATACAATTTATTGGATTAAGAATTGTTGTTTCTTAAATATATCTTAAAATAAAACAAAATACTACCTTAGTTTTTTTTTTTAATATTTTGTGGGGTATTGAACTTTAGGAAGAAATCTGCTAATGAAGCAATCTGTAAATACGTCAGTTACGTGCAATGTATGCCAAATAATAATCCAATATGGAATTTTTGTAATGCTGTCTTGCACTTGTAATTCATTTCTGTAAAAGTGAAAGCCATTAACACAAATCTTTTGGAATTTCCTTACAACCTCTCCGAACGTATTTGCAAGTTTTTCAATTTCTCTCTCATCCTCTCAAACACTCTCTGTTCATCTGATTTGGCTTGGCATTCAGTCTGTGTTCCATTTAGCAAGGGAAAAACTGCAATCACCTTTGTGATTGTACTTTGCTTTTCAGCTTTATCGCAATTCCATTCAACAATTTTCGCTTTGTGCACTAAAAGTATTAAATTTCTTCAAATACTATTCTGAAATAATCCCAAGCACTTCCGTCTGAGCGGAATATTTCAACAACTGCAACCAGAGAGCGGTCGGCCTTTCACTGGGATTCCCCTTTTTATTTCTTTGGTCAGCTGTGTGATACAGTCACCCTCTTGCAACCAACCCATCTAAGCCAACAAGGAATGCTTTTAATGGTTTTGCAACCATTTCTTATCATTATCAAGGCAAGCGTTTAACTTTAAACGACTTTTGTACTATTGTGGTTCCTGGTGCATTTCGTTATTGTTGTTGTTACTTCTGCTATTGTTGTTGTTTCAAAGTGTCCCATCTACGTACATCCAGAGCAACAACACTGCTGGATTTTGTACTTTTAGCGCATTTCCGTCAACTGGCTCAGTACGAACAGACTTGCATGTGTACCTACATTCATTTTCCTGAAAAGTATAATGTATCATTAGTAACTGTGTATTGTATCAACAATTCGTACATATAAATTTTGAGCTGAATGTACATACATATGTACATATGTAACATATATGTGTGTAGCTACAGTTGCTTCATGTGACACATTAGTACCAAAGCTGATCCGTTTCTTTCTTCAAAATTTTACATTGTTCTGTATGAAGAAACAAGAAATTGGTACACTTGCTTTAAATCTTGTACTTTTTAAGTGCCATTCCGTATATGTATGTATGTATGTATGCATATACCTAATACCTAATACCTAATACTTGAACACTTCTAAAAAGCGGTATTCATACGGAGCTCTACACATCATAACCACACACTCATCTGCACATGTGAATTCAACATAATATACTTAAAAATATACATATATGTATGTAAATATGTTTCTAGACGCACAATTGGCTTCGCACTGAAATAGAGATGATCACGTGATTCCACAGTTAAAAATACTATATTCAGCTTTTAATTGAATATATTTATGATATTTAATTCACGTAAAATGGGCTGAAAAACAAAATGAACTGAATCAATTGCATATACATACATATACATATTTAGCTTTTAAATATTTATGCTGCTTAAAAACGATAATATGTACCATACTTCCCAGGCAGCTCAAATCAATCGCTCATCTCTAAAATATCGGCAGCCAATGCAATCGCAAATACATACATAAGTATATGCATATGTAGGGAGCATACACACATGCGATTATACATCTACTTATACATACAACTAATTTGCTGAGTTTTGTTTTTCCTCGACATCACTCTAAGAGAGGCAGTCAAACGAAACGGACGCCGCGATTGCAAGGAAGTGAAGCGATTTTGTACACAAAGAAATTAGTATAAACATTTTCTGAAGTTCCATGGATTTTTATTATCCCGAGGATCAAATTTAGGTAAGTACTTAAAACGGTTTAACGTTCGCTCATTTAGATTGTCAAGCTCATTAAGTAAAGTGTATGTATGTGCATACATATTTACAGTTAGTCAAGTAATTATTTTAGAGAAATGAAAAATATAAAAGTTTATTATTACTTCTTTTTATTAACATGTTAGATGAACCATAATTAACTATGTTAATATATTAAAATCATATATGTAATAGGAAAATAAAATATATAATATTTTTGTGAAAACAATTACTTGATAAACTGTACATATGTATGTACATTATGCAGTTTTAACTAAACTCGCTGAATATGTATAGAATTTGAACTAAAGCTGTTTATTTTTTTAAGGTAAACGAGCTTGGAGGATCATTAAACATGCGTCTCAAATTCAAAGCTGCAATGCAGCTGATAATCTTAATATCGGCCATGATTTCATTAAAGCCGTGTGGCGGCGCTGTGTTTATTGACGATGCGGTTAACATAATAAAATTAATTCAGGAAGTGAGCGAGGGTGTATTGACAGTATGGCACCTGATTGATAACGCACCCATGGACCACAACAAACTACCCTTTATGTTGGAAAAGCACAGTCAAGTATTGGAGCGCTTGGAAGAGCTCAATGATCGAATTCAACATACCGAGGAGCTACAAGCCGAATACTTTACGCTGACAATCGAAACGTTGAAACGTGATTTTCATGCTGAATCAATGCTGGCTCACAAGATGACCGAAGTCAGCGATATGACGAAAATGATAAAGAAACGCTTCAGAGATATGATTGAATATCAAAAGTCCAGGGAAGAATTCGAGTCGTACACATTAATGGGATTTGCCGAATGGTGCGTGAAGCCGGGATCAAACTCGTTAACCTATTTGATAGAAGTTTTACACGATAACATTTTCGGAGAATCTGAGGATAATGGCATAAACTCGCTATTCTCACTGCTGGTGGCCAAATATGAGAAGGATGAGGATCAAATTTGTGTTGGAAATTTATCGCCGCAACAATTTGCCTATGATTTATACACGAAGATGACGCTGACAGAGATAAAGGCATATATTATGATGGAATTCTCATGGATGGCACTGCGTGACTCTGGCAAGGGCAACTTCACCATGGAAATGTCCCTAATGCGTAACAAATATCAACAACGCATTGAACACTCTAAAAAGGTTCTGACCAATGTCATGACCCGCACTGGACGTGTTTACTGGCGCTGTGATCCTAAGAACTGGCAGTCCGAGTTGGGTGTGACTTACGACCAAGTTACTCGGCTGCTGCAGGGTTACGTGGAAAACGAGGTCAATCTAAACACAGACTCAAGTTGCTTTCAATCTTGCGAAGATTTCGTTGACGTGCGCACCGAAGGTTGCCTCGAGAACGAGCTCTGCAATAAACAGCCCAAATGCTCGGGACGTCTTCACAGCTGTCGTTTCATTGATGCCCATATGACGGTATGTCAGTCCAATAATGCTACAACAAACAATTTGCGACGTTACGATTACATTAAGTACGATGACGGTCGACTTCTTGGCGACAATGACTCTAAATCGGAGAGGGTTTGCCCAACAGGCGGAGATCGAGCTGAATCCTGGTCCCGATGGCTCTTCTGGCGTTGCAACTACTGTTTCTGTCTGTGTGATGAGGATGGACCGCAGTCTGATCGCTATTTCAATTTGCGCGATACAATCACAAACTTTACTGAAAATATGATCGTTACTGGAGCACGGTTCGTCAAACAACAACGTGTCTTTTATCTGCAGCTGCAACAGGGAGAGCTGCTGCCAGGTGGCTTGATCAATCAATCGTCTCTGGCATGGATACCATTGGAATCGTATGATGTAACTCACGTGGATATACGCAATGGTTACGACTACCATAAGCTCACCTACGATAGTCGTTCAATGGATCTGGACGAGATTTCTGTTGAGAATGACACACTTGTCGTTACTGGCGCCCGTTTTCGTGTCGTGGACAAACATCTTAATCTGGAGGTGCGCTTTAGCACATTTAACTTCACCACAGGTCGCCTAGTTCATCCGGAAGATAATAGTTTTTGGCTGGGTAACGATAAGACAGCAGGACATCATGATAAGCCCCGCCAGAAGCTGATGCTAAACGATCCTCAAGTATCTACAAAATCGCCGCTTAGTTCCTCACCGCTGTCAAAGGACAATCAGTATATGGAATTTGAAAGCTCCAGCGTGGACAAGGACGCTGCACAGAGTACCGTGCCATTTATTGATATACAGGATGTTGTGCCCAATCTTGCTGTCCCACTCGCCGGTCTAGGCATATATCACAAAGGACGTAAAGGTTTTGGTGGCTACTTTGCTCCAAAGATTGTAACATACTACAACTTTTGGCAGAAACTTTTGGTTTCGCAAGGCGAAGGTTCACGCATTTATAATAATTTGGACAATTCAATAATGTAAAAGATATTTTCACACTTTCTGACTCAATTTAATAAACTTTTTAACTTTTGTCTTATTAACCATTTTTAATGCTCTGCAGGAAATTAAAGTCAATATTAGTTTACCCGTTTTTCAAGAGTCTATCCCACAGTTAAAAATTGAAATACAATCTACAGTTGGCACTTATTACAGCCGCTGCGTTCGGGCAAAAGTCTAAATAAAAGAGAATGATAATAAACAAAATGTAAATACTTACTGACGGTGCATTACACAGCTTCGAGATAACGGACACACTACATTGGCTATAGATTTGTAAGCAGCTTTTTGATTCTTAGATGTAAATCTAAAACAAACTTGATCAATGGGAGATATAGATGAACCTACATGCCAAATTTGGTGTCTCTAGCTCTTATGGTCTCTGAGATCTAGGTGACACAAAATAGGACAGACTGAGTGATGAGCTACTAGATCTTAAACATATCTCAGCTCATAGCTCGCGCAGCTCCTCAAATGATCGGGTCCAGGGAGAAAGAAGCGCCTCGGACTCAATCTCCTCCTCATCAACTTCATCGTCATCTACAGTAAAATCCCCGTCATATGGATCGTGAATGTCTGCGGTGTCCACTTCGAAATGTGCTCCATTTTCGACAAGCTCCCTAAAAAGAATAATTAAATACAATTAGTGAAGCAATTGTAATTGTTTTATCTCTACATTTCTTTTTCTCAACTTGCTCTGAAAACCATTATCAAATTGAATGAATTGAGAAAACGGAAGGAAATATATTTTTAATTGCAAAATAAAATATGTTCATTTTTAATTTTGGCTTAAGAATTTCTGACAAACTGTAAGTGCACACACATGCTCTTGATCTTTCCTTAGCACGTGCATCTGTAATTAGTTATATTTCAGAACTTACGCAAACGATAACGGCTTCTTGAGAAATTGGGTGTTTAAATTTAAAACCTCCTCCATTGAATTTGCAAGAATTTCAAATTTTCCCTCCAACTATAAGTTTTAGTTTATAATAGTTGGCAACGCGGATTTCACTCGATATTTGAAGCTGTGGCTATCGATAGCTCTGCATATCGATTTTATAAACTAATTGCACGAGTTGAAAAGACGACCCCCAAATAAACTGCAATCATTTTCTAATTGCTTCTACAACAAAGAAACAGCGTTAAAACGGTTAAAATACTTGATTTCACTCATATTGCACTGTCTAAAATGTAAAACACTCTTCAAAATTCAAATCATATACTTTAGAGTTGATTTTCAACTCCTGTCATTAGTGCGTAATTTCAAAGCTTGTTTGCCGGGTGACATTAAAGTTGAACGAGAGCACATGTTGAAGCCATTGTTACTGTGCCGAGGTTACCTTACACCGCATTTACCACAGCTAATCTTAATTGGAAAAAAATCATTCACCAACTCACAAGCAGCAACTTTTCGACGCACATTTTGCAAAATGGATGATAAAATTGCACTTGACAGAGCTAAAAGCCTGGCAGCAACAGCGGCTGTTGATCAATGGGTCACCGAAGAGACAAAGGTGGTGGGTATTGGGAGTGGATCAACCGTTGTATTTGCCGTGGAGCGACTTGCGGAGCGTGTATGGAAAGAGGGCGCTCTGGCGGACATGATTTGTGTACCTTCATCATACCAAGCGCGTAAACTTATTCTGGATCATAATCTAACATTGGGCGATTTGGATCGCAATCCCAAAATTGATGTTTACATTGATGGTGCCGACGAGGTCGATAGCCACATGGTGCTGATTAAAGGCGGCGGTGGTTGTCTGATGCAGGAAAAGATTGTCGCATCTTGCGCAAAGACCATTATAATCATTGCAGACCATACGAAAAAGTCACTTCGCCTGGGTGAACAATGGTGCAACGGAATTCCCATTGAGGTGGCGCCCATGGCCCATGTACCAGTCAAGTTAAAGATTGAGGAGCTTTTTGGAGGAGAGGCCATGCTTCGCATAGCCCTAAAGAAGGCGGGACCAATTGTCACCGACAACGGGAACTTTTTACTGGACTGGAAATTCGTAGCTAAGCGTGAATACAACTGGGATGAGGTGAACCGAACCATATCTATGATACCAGGTGTCCTGGAGACTGGATTATTTGTAGACATGGCATCAAAATGTTACTTTGGCATGGCTGATGGCACCGTCAAGGCGCAGAATAAATAAGATTCGACTGGAATTTCAAATGTTCATATTAACACTAGAATGTTTTTATTATTACAAAATAAATAACTATACGATCGTTGTCCTTTAAAAGTAACAGTTCCAAATGATTGCTTATAACTTTGGCGTCTAAAAAGATTTCTTGCTGCGTCCTGGCAGCAATGTCTCCTTAATGTAGTTGAATAGGGAAAGAAGTCCCAGTTTCTTGTTTCGCGAAAAGTAGTTGCTGACTACATCTGGATTATTGATCCCCAGACGTCGCTCATTGCTACCAATTGTGGTAGGCAGCACGTTGTCATTGGCATTAACGGACACAAACAATGCAAAGGGAACCATCCACATGCAGATTGTAAAGTAAGCGAGCACCTAAAAATTGTTTATATGTTAAACTTTATGTAATTGATAAGTTTATACTATATGCCAACCTGTGTGAAGGGTACATAGACGCTAGTGAAATACTGAAAAGCCAGAAGATGATTAATAACCAGCATGACGAGGGAACCAATAAATTGCACCGAGAGCAACCGGATGAATGGAAAATTATTCATTATACTGAAATGAAAGCCTTGCGCCGTCAAACCGCATAGCACAATGGTCCAGGAGAAGTCCTCGAAGAAAATTAACAACAGATAAACGAAAATCGTGAAGCTTATCATAAATAAAATAAATTTTCGTGTGGACGTTGTATATTCTTCCGCTAGTTCGGCTAAATAGTAAAGTCCGGCCACTGAAAAAATGCCAACGTTGAATTAGTTAAACCTCTTTATTGGAACTTGCTAGTCATTTACCTATAGACAGCGTAATGAAGATTATCTGTATGGCTAGCGAAATCCAACTAAGTATGAAGAGTAAACCCATAATTTTATTCCTAGTTAATACAGCGGTTTTTTATTAATAACAAAACAAAACACTGACTAAAATTAGTTTTAAGAGTAGACAGATTTTTTAGTGGCGGCGCTAGCAACACAATCCCTTAGTTCTAAAAGTAAACAACGTATGGTTTATTGGAGGAGCTGTAACAAAGAGCAGCAGCAAGCAGTTTTGAGTGTTTTTCGCAAAGTACTCGCCAAAAGTTTTCTTACTCGAAAATGCGACGCAAAATCAATTGATTTTTTAGAATCTTTCCGAATTTTCCAGAATTTCTTAGATTTTTTAGACATTGTTTAAAGAAACTAGGCCTCCATTGGATCTACAAAAGACACACCTTTTTTTTAAAGGTCCCCTTTATGTTCGCGAGCTTATAATTTAATTAATTTATCTAAATTAAAGCTGTTGTTTAATTGATTCAGTTTACTTTGTTTTTAATTTAAATGTGCGCTTCAATAAAAATCTAGTTCCAAAAGTAAACAATATGACACCTGACGGCGCTAGCAAACAATTTTTGGCGCCACCACCGTTTTGAAATCTGACAATTTTTTACCACCAAAAAATCCCATATATTTCGCGCCAATTTTTCTCGCCGCTCTCTCACTATCAGTGTTGGCAATAATTGACACATAAAAAGGGCCAGATTTTGCAGTGTAAAATCTTATTTGACTCTTAAAAACAGGACAGATTTGACCAGAAAAGGGCTAAATCGTTTTCACTTGAACGTAGAGTTGTCTCCCATTAATTCGTTTGCCAAAAAAAGAGAAGCGCGTGGTGTTGGTTTATTTTAGCGAGCGGCACGAAATTTACACAGACTAATTAAATAATTTTAAATAGTTGTACATTTAAGCAAGGGTCAGAGAGTGTGCTTAATCGAAACAGAGAACAGGCGCGCACCACATCGAGCTAGTGTACAACGCTTGCCTCGTGGACCGCTTAAAGCATGTCGAATCTGAATGACAATGAAAATGCTGCGGAGCAGGAGGCGGATGATATTGAATTGCCAAATCCAGGAATAGAAAATGATGAAGCACTAGATAATGCTGTTTTTGCTGCTGCCTACCAGAGTGACGAGAGTCTTACAGATGCCTTGGATAACGCTGGCGAAGTAGAACTAGAAGTGGAAGCCGCTGCACAAAGCGATGACAATTATGAAGATGTAGATGCAGATGGTGAAGGGGAAGGTGAAGGAGAGGGTGACGGCGAGGCTGCTGCTGAAGATGAGGATGATGACAATGCTGAGGATGCGGCCGACGCTGAGAATGCCAATACTGAAGATGATCCCGCCGCTGACAGACGTTCGGCCACCAAAAAAGAGCTCACCCAAATCATAGATAAATGGGAACAGGAGCAAACACAGAGTGGCTACGATCCAGTTCCCACACTAAGAAGGTAAGCTAAAAAAGGCAACACAAGGCTATCCTGGACACGCGTCGTGTAATGTGTTACATATATCGCGACAAAATTATAATACCCTCTGCAAGGGTATAATAATGTATTCATTAAAGTTGTTATTAATTAAGGAATTAATTTGCAGTCTGGCTGAGATATTTGAGCGCGAAAAGGATGCTTATATGCGCAAGGATCCCGATCCACTGGACTTAAGGCATCCCTATAGAACCGATCCCAGTTGCCAGTATGGACTATTGCTCAAACTGCTCTTTCGCAAGGATCAGTTCATGGGCAAGGTAAGCCAATAGTAACATTTTATATAATTTGATTCAATTATCTATACAAATACTCAATGTATGTAGCTGCTCAACGAATATCTGCGGGAGAACTACTTTAGCCGTCAGAGCGTAAGTCGCAGCTCACTGGAGCTGAACATTATTGCCTGTCGACTTATACTCGTGGTAATGCCGGGTCTAGAGGCAACGGCAGTATTTCAGACCGCTGAGGAGCACGGCATCATCAATCGCCTGTACAACTGGGCAGAGGATAGCATTGAACCGTTGCAGAGCTATGCGACAGGTCTATTGGCTGCTGCAATGGAGGTTAGCGATATTGCGATCAGTTGCCGGGATCAAAATATGCGACTGGTGCCCAAGATGATCAACCGTTTACACATGTTGCTTGCCTGCAGCTGTATGAGTAAAAACTCGACAACTGAAGCGTCTAGTACCTCGCATAATAACTCTGCGGACAGTAGTTTCTCCCAGGGAATGCTCAGCTGGATGCCGTGTGGTGCTGCCTCTGCCCCACAGTCTCCGCAGCATAATGGAGTCAGTGGTAGTGCGTCTAACATGTCCATATTGTTTGAAAACAGCCGGGATGCGTTTCCCGTGTCGCGTTATTACAAGCGCATGTATATCCCACTGCATCCGCCCACAGCAGACACCAGCCAGATGCTCATCATGCGCTTCCTAACCAGCCTTGGCGAGTATCAGGAGTTTTTGGGAATGGCCTTTGGCAACAATGTAATGATGCTTATCTTTGGTCACTTAGAAGAGCTGGACAGGCGAGATACTTGCCTGGCCTACGAGGTGCTGAAGTATCTTGCATCCTTGCTCTGTCACAAGAAGTTTGCATTGGAGTTCATTTCAAATGGTGGTCTAGAGGTAAGTTGTAATGAAATTGTACAATGTAAATTTATATCTATTCGCATCAAGCATGCCAAATGTAAGCAGCAAACTTTCTATTAGTAAGAAAAAGAATATATATTTATTTGTTAATAATTACAGCTACTGTTGAACGTTCCACGGCCAAGTCTAGCCACGACGGGTGTATCTATTGCCATTTACTATTTGGCGTACTGTGAGGACGCCATGGAGCGAATTTGCAGCATGCCGCGTCCCTTGATATCTAATCTGGTTCGCTATGCGCTGTGGATACTTGGTCGTTGTCATGACTCTTCCAAGTGTCATGCCACCATGTTTTTCAGTTTGAGCTTTCAGTTTAAGGTCATACTAGATGAGTTTGATGCCCAGGATGGTCTGCGAAAGCTTTACAATGTTGTAAGTAGAAATGCTCAAGACATTAATTGTTTTTTATTTTAAGTATTACAATTATTAATAATCTCTTTTATTTGACAGATTTCAGTGCTAAAAATTCTGGATCCCAGTCATAATGATAGCGACAATGCATCAGATATAAACGAGGATGTGGAGTGCGCTTCCCGCCAAATGGTTCGACATGTGTGCGTTGCGTTGAAGCGTTATATGGAAGCACATTTCTTCTACAAGTACAATAGCTTTTTATGCCAACACTACGCTACCTCGTCCTCGTCCTCGCACTATTTTAGTCAGCATCCGACAGTGGCAGCCAAACTTACCTTTGATCAGTTGCATGAACAGATTCGTACGCTCCAAGAGCATACGTCGGTGCGTGCACACTGGGAACCTGTGGATCAGCTGCTGAAACTAGGTGGTATTACAATGTTGCTGCGGATAATTGCCTTTAGCTACGAATGGGTAAATAGTGGTCGCTCGGAGACAGTGCGATCAGCGTTGGATGTGCTTAGTGTATGCTGTGTGATACCACGTGTTTATCTGGTGCTCTGTGAGCGTCTACAAATGCTGGACAAAACGACAACATCGGGTATCTGTTCGATACTGGGAGCTGCTGCCGGTGAGATTACGGCTGATGCTGAGGTCTTAAAATCCGCTCTAGCGGTGCTCTGTCATTGTGTCTGCTCGCCAATTATTCGCAAGGACAGCGGTACCAGCCTTATCAAATTTACCAACTCATCGAGAAAAAACAAAGCGAATCAAAAATATGCTGAGGAACTTGTCGAGAAGGTGTGGGAATCTGTATGCTCCAATAATGGTATTGTTGTGCTGTTGTCGTTGATGCAAACCAAGGGCCCCATCACGGATGCTGACTGTATACGGGGCATGGCCTGTCGGGCATTAGCCGGATTAGCGCGATCCGATCGTGTGCGTCAAATTGTTGGCAAGCTACCCTTGTTTGCCAGTGGTCAGCTACAGGCTCTCATGCGTGATCCCATATTGCAGGAGAAACGTGCAGAGCATGTCATCTTCCAGAAATACGCACTAGAGCTGCTCGAACGCATTTCGGGCAAGACAAAGCCACTTAATAATCCGCTCGATCCCTCGTTGACAAACATGCACAAGGCGAATGTTATTGCCCAGACACGTATCCAATACAACGAACAGCAATTGTATCAACTTATCTTCGAGCATCTGGAGAGCAAGGGTCTAGCGCAAACCGCACAGATGCTACAACGCGAGGTTGGGCTACCATTGCAGACCACCACGATACGGAACTTTCATCAGTCACCCTTTGACTATAAGGGCTTTTCCGGAGTCAGTTCAATAACGCGTAGTCGACTGCGCAATCGCATGCAGGACGTAAATAATGCCATCATGACCAGTGGAGACCAAGGCCGCAGTCAAACAGAGGATTCGCCACACTGCAGCACCAGCGGCAGTGCCTTTACTTCATCTATGGGCACATCTACTGCTGCCTTAGGCGTACCCAATTTTAGCCATCTTAGCGCACAGACGCCCATTAAGCTGCGAAAGACAGAACGTGCCTCATCGTCAATCAGTAGGTCACTTCAGAAACAAATCAGTTTGGGTAACGCCGAGTCTGGTTCGGTGGGACTACCAGATGACTTGGCTAACTCACCAGCCTTATATCCCAAGCGAGTGACACTCAACAGCATTGTGACAGAGTATCTGACGAATCAGCACTCGCTGTGCAACAACCCAGTGACGACATGCCCGCAGTTTGATCTTTATGAGCCACACAAATGCCCAGACCCGCGACCAAGTCGTTTACTTAGCTCCAACTACAATCTGACTTCCAGACACTTTCGCACTCAAGCTGGATTTAATACCGCACACTTTGATCGTCGACATGTGCATACACACTTTGCGCCCTGGCGAACAATACGTTCGGCGGACTACGATGATCTGGAGTTCACATGCTGTGACGTTGTGGGTAATTATCTCATTGTGGGCACCCACCAGGGTGAGACCAAGGTCTTCAACATGAACGATGGCGTCGAACAATTCTCCTCGATATGCCACACGTATGGCGTGGATGCAATTCAGGCGAATCGTGCTGGGGATCTTGTGCTGACCACAAGTCTATGGCGTTTGCGAACCACAATTCTCTGGTCCATCAGCGATAATGAGTTCCGCTCCAAGTTGCGTCTGCCCGAGGTTGGATATTGCGAATTCAGCCAGACTACGCAGGATCGTTTATTAGGAACACACAGCGACGTAAGTTGAATGCAATTAAACTGAAATTTATAATCCTAATCTTTCTGCTGTACAGTGTGCGGTTTTGTACGACATCAATACGGGTTCCAAAGTCTCTACGTTTACTCCCACCATACCCAATCAGTACACCAAGAATCGTGCAACGCTTTGCCGCACAGACGAACTGCTGTTGTCAGGTGAGTCATAAATAAACCAATTTCAACTCAATTAAACTTGAATTTTAATTCATTTAATATCCAACTTTATTAGATGGTGTGCTTTGGGATGTGCGATCTGGCAAAGAGATTCACAAGTTCGATAAGTTCAATCAGTGCATATCGGGTGTGTTTCATCCCAACTGTCTGGAGGTGAGTGCATCTTAAATTTAAAAAACAAAAAAGTAATGTTTAATCAATTGTTTTTAATTATCTTGCAGATCATTGCCAACACTGAAGTATGGGATCTACGCACATTTCATCTGTTACAGACTGTCCCGGTGCTGGACCAAAGGAACTGTACATTTTCGCCCATGCATGTTATATATGGCGCCAGTTTGGGGGTCGATAGAGACCACGATGTGGAGACGACTACCTATGATACCAGCTTTAATGTTCTGGATGCTTACGACTATTCGAGCATTGCCACCATTGATGTGAAGCGCAACATCAACGATCTGAGCGTTAGTGCGAATGGCAGCCTGATTGCCGTTGTGGAGGATCATAGCGGCTACGATTCGAAGCAGGAGACCTATGTGAAGATTTATGCCGTTGGTGTTAAAAAGAGCGAGCGCTCAGAAGAGGTGCGTGCGGTTAAGGACCTGGCCGTCGATGAGGTCGTCGTTAGAAACAGCGCGTCCGAGGAACCGCCACCGCCCGCCAATGCACCAATCGGTGCGCTTATTCGCGTCGTCGAAGAGGCCGATGAGGCACGCCCCCTTCCGCCAGCGGCAAACTTAGCTTTGCTCGCTGACAATGCCTTTGTCGATGCTAATGCAGATGACATTGGTGTTGGCGTCGGTGGAGGCGTAGGCGTAGGTGTTGGTGGTGTTGGTGTTGACGACGGCAACGGCAACGAGGCACGCGCCCGCCGTCCAAGCCGCCTAAGACCATCGTCACATGCCAATTCAAATCTAGCTCGCCAGCATGCTCCCAACAGCTCAATTGTTGGTGTGCGACGGCGAGCACGTACACTGGGCGGTGCCGGTGCGCCTATCGATCTCAGAGCAATCATGCGGCAGATGGATGATATTGAATTTAATATTATGTCTATGCTTGCAGGAAGATGATGAGGAGGTGCCCGAATCCAATGAGGAGGGCTCCGATACGGGATCGGATACGGGCTCCGAAAATGGTAAGTCTTTGTTATTAGTCAGCAACAAACTGAAAATCCATAATGCTCACAATTCCCCATTGCGCAGCTTTTGCAATTGGCCCGAATTTCATGGGATTCCCGTTACGTAGCCACCGAAATCGCAACTTTATTGATATTGAGTCCACCAGCGATGACGATAACGATAGCGACTTGGATGATGCTGATGATGATGATGACGATATGGTTATGGTTTCTGATAACGATGTTTTTGACTTTGATGGCGATGGCAGCAGTGATGGTAATGGGAATGCAAATCCTTTAGATTCTGTACGCATTCGTCTTGACTTTTCCTCGTCCTCAGATTGAAAGACCCACTCCAGTCCTGTCAACTATCCTTCAATATCCTCCGATACATTGGCTCCAGCACTCGAGATCCTTGTGTGCCAATCCTGATTATACCCCAAACTTGTTTTCAGCATGTCGAGCACGAAACTTATCTCCATCCTCTCTACGCAACAGTAGCTCTTAAGTCACCTAGTTTTGTAAGCTGTTATCTAAAATTATAATTTATGTTCAAAAAGTTTGTACAAAAGAAAAGTTTAATTGTTAAAAACCATAAAAGTTGAAAAAAAAAAAATCAGAGCTGTTAAAAAGCAATTGTATACAAAAGATAAAAAAAATTGTTGAACAATTTTAAAATGTACAGAGTGAACTAAAATTATATACTTTTCTATTAATATAAAACACAAAATGCAACAAGTGTCTGCACTTAAGTTTATACATACCTAACATCTTTACGTTATTTACAAGCTGGAATCACACTGAATTCAGTATATATCTCTCTGTATGCACTAAATTATGTGGCTTTCCGCGCTTCGTCATTGTTCTGATCAAACTGTTTAGTAGCGTTGGGACATTGATATTACTAACAGCCAAAAACGTTTTCGCATTGTTTGTGTGTTTAGGTTTTATCTTATCTCAAACTAAAGGCGGCGAGTTGGGAAATGACGCGCAGCTAGCTATGTATGTGTTATATGTATTAATCAGTTCAGTTGATTTGGCTATTTGCATTGGTCGCGTTTACCTCATGCCCGTAATTTTTCAATCGAATCTCTCAAGTTTATCCTTCAGTAATAGATAAATATGGTTATATGGCTTGGTTCGCTGTTTATCGTATTTTGCGGTCAAGTTGAATGTGTTTGATTGAGCGACGGACGAGCACCAAAATAGCTGCCTATTTCGAATTGCGAATTTCAGTTTCGATTTGTCATCGGCAGCGCGCGTATCGTCGACGGAGAACTTCACTTGGAACTATTGGAAAAATGTATATTCCCACCGCGTTTGCGGCGATCATTATATTGGGAGTACTTCTTCCCGTGTACTGCAAGGAATTTGTCGAGCGCTCGGATTTCTGCATCGAAACAGAACCAACGCTCCTCATCGATATTGGTCGTCATGTGGTTATTCCCAGTGAGAAACAAATCAAATGCCTCATCACGGCCACAACATTGACGGCCAAGGAGAAGGTTGGTCAATTCAAGAAACTTTTTGTTGAGTGGATTAAAGTACATATTACGCTGACAGTGTGCAGCAAGATAATGTAAATTAGTTTGGATCACAATTATGCAGTACTAAAGTTCAAACTCCAGATATGATTAGTAGTAAATCATTACAATCTGCTGATGTTCTCCAAATGATTCGTTAGTGATTTGTTAAAATAAGTAGTTCTCTAATTGATTTATGTATATCTGAATTGCTTTTAAGTCTCTGGGGCGAATCGTCAATATTTTCCGCCTTATATGGCATTTGGTCAATCAGCTTCCAGTTGAGGTTAATGTAATGTAGTATGGCAATCAATGGAAACGGGTTGCTTAGCACGAAATCCTTAAATGACAGCACCAAGGCTCTTGTGTTATAAACATATATAGTATACGTAGAGTCATAAAAGTCTGTAAATCACGCTAAATTTTAAAATCAAGTGGCTCACACGCCATATACTCAATTGAATTAGGATGAGATAAAGAAAGCTTGGGAACTAGGAAAGTGTCTATAGCTATAGATAATGTAGTCTTGACTGATAAGGAAATTATTTATGCGAGTGTCAATTCAAGTATTTTTTTTGCTGATTAAATTGTTTGGCTAATCTCAGGATAGTCTCATCGATACCATGTGCACGGACCACGGTTCCATGACAATGAAGAAGAGCATTCATCATTTCTTTAAACTGCATAATGGAGAGCTAAATGGACGAGGCGCCCAACAGGAGATTTGCAGTGAAAATGCAAGCAATATGCTGGCCTGGGTGCCCTATAATATCATGATCCAGAACTATGCAGCCGAACTAAATCCCAAAGAGCGTCTTAGCTATATTGCCAAGGCTACCAACTTGGAGCGGGAAAAGACCGAGTTGTGTCATTTTAGACACACGGATTTGGTCAATGGAGTTGTAGACAATCTATTCACCTGCGTTGTCATGATTTTCGAGGATAACTTTGTAAGTTGCTGCAGTTAAAGTAACACTGACCATCCTTTTAAATCTAAACTCTTTCGTAGTATGGTATTGAAGATAATATTAATGTGCTCGTGGAGCTGCAGCCATTGATGTATCAACTGCGAAATGTTACCTACTTGCCCTGGCGAAACGTGACCAACAGTTACAAAATGCATTTAGGGAATGGAGTTCTCAAGAATCCTAGTGGACAACGCAAGCCAATCTATGGTAGCCTTAACTATGCATACGTGGAGAAGATTCGTCTCAACACAAGCAGCATTTACAATCAGGGACATCTGGAGAAATTGCCTCTGTTACTGGAGCATCGTGGCTCTGTTCTGGAATTGGATGAGGCTGGTGAGGGTGGGCTTGATGTCCACGAACAGGCTTACTTTGGACGCACAATGGATGCCAAAAGCGATGTGAAAGTTCAGATCATTGGACAGTGGGTTGATCAGCATCGTGAGTTCAGTGCCGACATCTATGAGTATTATGGCCATGGACTTGTACGATTCAAGCAGGCAATAACAAATGCTAGGCTTACATTCGTACGCATTGATGGCACTGAGCCGGCATTTGAGTCTCCCGAGTCCAGTAATCTAGCTAAGGCATCCTTGTTCCGGGATATGGATGCAGCACCTGCCAGACTTAGTGTGAATGGCTCAATGAAGTTCGACGAATGGGAGGCGGAGGAAGAGGAATCCTCATTTTATCCCTGGTTTGTCATTAGTTGCTTGTTAATTGGCATTGTCCTGGTAGTAGTTGTTTACGGTATTGTTCGTGTTTACAACAAAAAGAACAAGGAGAAACAAAAGTATGAATTGGCTAATACCAACAATGCGCAATCATGTGCTTAGAATTTAATATAAGCGATATGTTCATCCTTTATACTTTTTATTACGAATTTCGATTTCATCAGTATGATAAATCAACGAAATAAACTACTGTTTTTCTTTTTTACTTGATTTGAATTTGTACTTCAAAACTTTCCAAATATTTTCATTCAATATTATCGAGCTGTCAGCCGTCATGACGTCTTTATTTATCATTTCCCTCGCTGCCAAATTAAAAATAAATTTAGACAAAACAATGACCAAATTTAACGGACGACTTAAAGATCGCAAAATGTGCAAGGCATAGTAAAAATTGCTGAAGTGTGTGTGCTATGTGAATTTCTAAAGGTAAGAACCTGCACTTTACAATATAATAACGCTGACTATGATATGGAACAGGATATTTTGGTAAATATAACGTTCTTACGGCAATTTCCAATTATATCCGTTCGTGTTTCCTTCTTTTCTGGATATTTTTCAAACGAAACGAAGCACTATTAAAAATGTTAAAAGACAGAAACGATTTACGTTTAGAGAATAGCTGTAAAGATTTAATTAAAATTGCGCGCCAAAAAATGTCCCGAAATAATACCAAAAATATTTCCCGAAACGCCATCTCAAAAGAACAAAATCAAACACATTTTCCGAAACGCCATCTCATAAGAAGTAACACCACTTATTCGTATATCAAATTGATTGAAATTGTTTTCATATAGTGCTAAGGAGTGAAATCATGATATAATCTAATTAAATAAATTGTGTTTTAGATTTGCTAATTTTCTGGTTTAAAGCAACTGGGTAGCACCAAAAATGGTTTTTATTTGAGCGAGTTAGCAGTCTGAACCCACGGTCACGCCACATACGCATATCTCACTCACACAAGCAGAGAAGACGGGGCGAAACAAAAAAGAGAGCTATATATGTGTGACGCGAGTGTGTGGGTAATCGTCGTTTCAACTGCCTCGCGCATTCTGCAGTCGACAGAAGAAGACAAAAGCAGAAACAGCACTATTGCGGTTGCAGAGAAATTTCATTCATCGAATTTTTATTAATTTGGCACTGGTCGAAGTCTAGTTATTTCATTTACTTGCCAGAATAACCAACTGGTGCCCCATTTGTTTTTGTTTCGCATCGTTTCAAAACAAACTTGCGGTCGGTGCCTAAAATGTGAAATTTTTGCGTTTTTCGTTTGGAAATTGTGTGACGCGGCCATTTTAAAGAGAATTTAATGTCGAATATCGTACAAAAACGAAGAGAGCCCACACAAATTATATAAATTGGGTTTGGGTGAGTAAAAAAGTGAAGTGCATATTAAACACCTGGAAACAAAGTGCAATAAGTATGAGAAAAATAATAGCTGCAGATTTAAATCCATAAACACGAAGTTCAAAATAAATTTGTTTCTTTTGCTACTAAAGTTTGTTAAAATATGATTTTTCACTCGCACCAATACCAGGATGGCGCTAAATTGTGTATAACTAGTTGTCGTCGCTGTCGTGTCTTGTCGACAGTATATTTGTCTCGCTTGCTCTGGTAGCGACGAGTTGCCAGAGTGTTAGTGCAGAGTGCTGCCAGAATACTTGAAGCGCCAATTTCAAACGCTCTCTTATCAGCTAATTCTCATACTTGTGTACTTTTGGCAAAAGCAACAAGTGTTAAATATCTCACTGTTTATAGAAGGAAGCACGTCGTGAAGCTCCAGATATGATGGACCGCAAGAAGGTACTGGAATTGGACAAAATCTGTCGAGTATGCATTTCGGAACGCAAGGAAATGCGTCCCCTATTTAGTGAGAAGGTGCCAGAAATGCTCATGGATTGCACCAGCGTGCGTGTGGAGCCCACTGAGGGTTGGCCCGATAAAATATGCGTACAGTGCGTCCATGCGGTCAGTCGGAATCATGCATTCAAGACGCTCGTGGAGCGCAGTGACAAGGAATTGCGGGAGTATATCAAGACTCTGACGGTGCGTTTCGTCCAAGATGAGACGCTGACACCGCAGGAGCGCAAGCAACAGAAGCTGCTGCAGAAGCAACTCAAGCAGCAGCAGCAACTGGAAGAGCAGCAACTAAAGCTGGAGCAACAAATTCTGCAACAACAGCAGCAGCTAGAGCAGCAACAACAACAACAGCAGCAACAACAACAACAACAACAACAGCCACCTATTTTCCTGGTACAACAGCCTCAACAACAGCAGCAGAAGGTAAATAAATATTTTATTTTATAATAGTAAAATAAAGTATAACTGAAATTTGAATTTCATTTACAGCCGCACCAAGCGAAGACCAAATTAAAGCCCCTTTTGCGTAAAGGCTCCTCCCGTCAGTCCAAAAAGCAGTTGGAGGCGGCACAATTGCTGCAAGAGCCTGCGCCACCGCCGCCTCCTCCACCGCTGGTGACACAGCAGCAACAACAACAGATGCAACAAATACAGCTGCCCACACTGCAGCCCGCGCCCACACAGCTTCTGCCCACGACAACAGCACAGCAAATCCTCTTGCCTAATGGCCAGTTTATAACGACACAGATTGTGACGCCGCAGCTGGCTCAAATTATAAGTACTGGCCCGCAAAACCATGCAACGAATGCTGCAACAGCGCCACAACAGGCACAATTTCTTCCCCAACTGTTACAGGCTCCCAACGGTCAAACCTTGCAGATTGTACAGCAACCAAATGGCACACAGACGCTACAACTCGTCCAACTGGTTCCACAGCGCCATTCCATGGCGCAGGTGACAACAACGAATAGTACGACAGACATGTGTACGGCGAGCAGCGGGGCTTCATTAGCGGATGCGGATGTACAGCTGCTGGAGGATGGCGAAATGGATGATGAAGAGCTGGATGAAGTGTATGAGCAGCTGGATGGCAAGGGTCATACATTTGAGACAATTGTGCTGGATGATGATCAGCAGCAGGACTTTCTCAAAGAGCATCAGCAACATCATCAGGTGTTAATAGACGAGGATCTCACGCAGAGCGAAACCCAGGAGCACGAGCAGGAGCAGGAGCAAGATGAGTACTTTGACGAGCAGCTGCTTCATCATGAGGATGGTGTAAAGCACGAGGATGACGACGATGACAACTTCATTATTGAAGAGATTCAACTGGATGATGAGGATATGCTAGACGATGGGGATGCAGAAGTGGATGGAGATGCCATGACACCTGTGGATGACTGCGAGTATATAACGGATGATCAGGACCATGGTGTCCTGGGTGGTGATGTGGATGATGAACTACACTATGCAATTATGGAACCCCACGATGGTGATGTCAGCGCCAGTGACATTGAGCAGGCCTTCATCGACGTCGATGCCCATCAGCAACAGTTGCAGGAGCAGCAGCAGCAGCAGCAGCAACAGTCCGTAGAGCTGCACAGCATCTCGCTAGAGAATGCTGTGGTAGAGTTCAGTCAGGACACACTGGTGGCGCCTCCATTGCACGTGAGTAGTACGCCCAGTCCCACCCCCACTTCGGCAAAGCGTGCTCGTCGTGGCAACCAACAACAAGCGCATACCAATCTTGTGGAGCAGCCCTGCAATCATCATCAGCATAGTCCACCCACAATAAGCAGCAAGCTGGCAGCGGCCAACTCACGTCAATTGGTGCAAACAGCTTCTGTGATTGCGGCAGCGGGTGCCGATGATAATTACGAGATTGATGCCAATCTGGTAACGGAATTTATTAGGCAACACACATCTCCGCTGGGCTCTGGACGCTACATTTGCCATTTGTGTAGCACCGAGTTCCGCCAGTTCAAGGGACTGCAGAATCATATGCATTCCCACACCAACTGGATAAGAGCCAATTGCAAGAAGCAGCCGCAGTGCGAGATCTGTTTGAAGAGCTTCAAGGGACCAGGCATGCTGCGCATGCACATGAAGACACACGATGCGGAAACGAATACACCACTGTGCAATATCTGTAATCGCACGTTCAAGTCCAAAGCGATCCTCTATAGACATCGACAGACGCATCAGCAACGTGCCTATTGCTGTGGCGTCGCCAATTGCCGCAAGAACTTCTCAAATGCGGCCAATCTGCGCTGGCACGTGGAACGCAAGCATCCGGAATGCGTTGAGCCATTCTACAAGTGCGGAGAATGCTCAACACTCTACGACAACATTGATAGCCTGCAACAGCATGTAGAGAATACGGATCATGGGAGCAACAGTAGTGATCAATTAATTGCAACCAGTTCAAGTGCTGCCTTCAGCGGTGCCGTCAGCATTGTCAGCAATGGCACGGACATTTCCAGCATGATTGCAGCTGCTCCAAACGCTCTTGGCGGCACGGGCGGTGCTCCTGGTGATACACATGCCGTTGTCGTTGGTTCCTCCGGGGAAATGTATTTTGTGACGCAGGCGTAGCCAACGCAGTTTGCCGCTATCGGCAATTCCGAGTGCCTGCTCGGCATATAGATCCTATACAGATTTATACATACATGCATCAATATATATGTAGATATATATTTATTTGTGTGTATATGTGTATATATATTTTTGTACTAGCTTATATTTTAATAGTTTATAATTAGAACACATCCATTGCAATCCTAGTTATCTGTCATTGTAGCTTCGTTCGTAGTAGTTCCATCGCTCGTACTCTCGAATTTTGTACACGGCGAACAATGTATAATATTAATCGTAATAATAAACTAATTGCCGTTTAGATATAAGTTTTAGGATTAGGATTAGACAACAGCAAGCCAGCAGCCGCAATGCTTTAAATATGAAATACATGTATGTATGTAAGTTATTAATTGATATACATATATATGGCTATGGACCATGGGAAAGCTTATCATTGTGGCTAATATACCCAGCGACGTCTTTGTCGCTCGTTTATTTTTTTGGATAACGGACTGGAATTTTTAGACTACATTTTTCGGCTTGGTTTTCATTGTTGGGCATTGATTAATACTAAAAAACTGTTTTAATTGCAAATAAAATTAAATAACTACATTATAGATAAACACATTGTTTACCATTTTCTTACCATCCACTTTAAGCTGCTTTTCTGGGTTTCTTTTGTTGTTATTGCACATAATTACAGCTTGGACGGTAACAAATGAGCCAGAAAAAAAACCGACAATACAACACAATTGATCAGAGAGAACGTCACCAATCAAGTCAAGGTCGCTTCACTCATCGATTCTCCCCAGAGACACGTGACAAACCGGCAATCGACCAAATATTATGCTGGGGATTACAATTAAACAGTTGCTTCTCTTTGTTCTCCACTGGCAAATATGTAGGATTGTGTTTGTGTGGTAAGAGCTTAGCTATCAACAAAATTGTAATGCTCATCTGTAGTTGGAATTTTTTGGCTTCACTTCCAAAAGATTTGAAATTGCTGGAACTCTTTTGTTTTCAAAATGATAATTGTAGCTCCTCACATTAAATAAAACATTGTATTAGCCAAATTAACCGTAACTTTATCGAATAGAATTTACCACATTCTTTTCTGATTTGATATTACGACTGATTATGGAGATTCTAAATCCGGGGTTTATATTTTTTTACTTTTATAATAATTACGTATTTGTATAATGCTCGTTGTAAATCCGATATCTCAAGTTTTGCTTCAATTTATTTGCTCCATCAGAGCGCTAAATCTGGTAGTTCAGATGTGGTTACAAAGTATGCATAATGGACTGTAATGGGATCCCTTTCAATGAGGCGTAGCTATGTATCTGTTTGCCAAGCCAGGGCAAAGAAAATACGCAGTTTAAACATCGAGCGGAACATCTGTGGAGTGAGTGGAGTTAACATTCTTAAATTTCTGTTTGTTTGGTTTAGCATTTGGAGTCCCCAATGCGTCACTCTCCCTAAGTGCGCAGCGTATGTACATATATAAAAATCGACGACCCTAAGGTATATTCTAGGCCATTTTACAGTTTCTACAACGCAATTGCATATTTTGTTAAATTTTAATGAAATATCAAGAATTATTTGCAGTTCTAATGGCAGAATTGACTTGAGTTATGGTTGGACAAATGCTTCATCATTTATTATGGTCTATAAATAATTATCAGATAAGAATCTGAAGTGCACACTTTCATCTAAACTGGATTACTTGTGTCAATATTATTGTCCAATTTGATAATTATTATTAATTAGCAAAAAGTTTCAGCGTATCCATTAAACTATGTGAAATATTGACATCAGAAATCCCATCAATTTTTGATTATTAATGACGACAGCTTTTACCACGACATGGCGCCTATCTTGTACCCCTAGGCAGTGATTAGATAAGCAGCTCCTCCGATTCCATTTCACTTTTGCCACAATCTAACCATGGGGTAAATAAAAAAACAATTCTAGCTGAGGTGCGTGACTTTGGGCTCCTTACGTGTACGAGTGTGTCGGTAATCCCAGGTATTAAATAATTATAAGGTTGTGCATATATTATTATTTAGATACATATGTGTGTTAAGTAGTTCCGAAAATCGATAATGCAAACATGGTTAGAGAGCGAAGTCCTTTTCTAGGAATTTGGCGTGACTTTTACTTAACATTCATTTAAATACGATTGTCTACATTACATGTTTAATCTTTAATGGAAGGGAACCTGGTTAGTTTTTTTGGACCATCATTTACAATTTGTGTGCTCTTAAAATATCTTAAATATTCGCCGCAACATAAACAAGCCAGACTGTTCTAGTCCGTATTCGCCGACCAACAGACACTGTTTACTTTGTATATTGACATCTAAATATACATAATAAGTACTATTTTTAATTGTTGTGTACCAATTATCTAAATATATATAGTTATTGTTCTCTTTGACTTATTAAGAACTATATAACATATATAGAACTATTCATTTGCTTACTTATTGTTAACCCTTTCATAGGGTATACAAAACTTTTTACCCAAGCAACTCATAAATTTTTGATACGGTCATTTCCTTGAATTTATGCAGAATGGAATCTGGGGCGTCCTTGAACTTTAAGGCGCAGCCCACAGCCCCAACGTTCCTAACACAAAACCCATGAGTCTTTTGCCCTGGCAAAAATTGTGCGAGTGCTGTAAAATAAATATTTGAAATTCTAAATGCTTATAAATAAGCTAGCAAATGTTATACGTGTGCGCAATCTGTAATTGAATTAATAATGAGTGTGGTAATTTTCAGCTTTTACCGCACTTGGCAAATTATATCAAATTTAATTGATTTGACATGCCAGAAAATATAGTAAGTTTATATACTTAGCAGAAAATTATTTCTCATTGATTTCGTTAGCTGCTTTGAAAAATTCTTTTGATATTTATTAAAATGTTTAAATGATAAACATGCTTATTGAACATACTTATAAACATGCAGACATAAATTTTTAAGAAATATAAGTATTTGAGTTGAATCGTGCTTCTATCATGAATAATAAATAATACATTATTTCTTTTTGCTTTTTGAATTAATCATGCACGTCATCAGAGTGGCGTCGCTGTTGCCTTATTAATCATGAGTTTTCCTATGGAAAATTATTAAATGATTTATGCTCAAACTTGCTAAATTGTTATGAGTTTTAGCTTAAAGAGTGGCTTTTATACTCTAGCAGGAGGTATTACATTTTTCCTACGATATGTGTAACGTCTTGTAAAAGTTGTCCAAGCGGAATATCTTTTTTATCATAAAGTCCTCTTTCTACTGATTTGAATTTTCTTCAACTTAGAAAAAAAAAATAATTTCTCAAGTATTTAATATCTGTTTTATATTTTACTCAACTTCATATGTCATATAAAGTATACAACAAAACTTTAAATGACGTTTATTTTCTTGTAACAAATCATAAGTGAAAAGTTTAAACAATAATTAGCTTTTTAAATATGTACTGCATAAACTAGATATTTTGCATCACTATATGCAGTTAATGTATAATAATATATAATAATTAATGTTATTTCCTCAAAATCTATTCCCATACATATTCTATCCTAATGTTAAATTAATTTAATAACTGGGCTATTGAATCAATCATTTGGTTTTGTTTTGTGCGTAGTAGTTTTGTTAAAAGAAACTATATTCTATTGTCAGCTGACTAAGCATCTTTTTGTTTATGTCATTTTAAAGATGAAAAAGCGAGCTTTTGCCGGAAGAAACCGAAAGCAAGTGTGAATGAAAATATGTTTACAGTTCAGTTCAGTTCAGTTTGGATGAGTTTAGTTCATTTCAGTGAAGGACTAGATGCTTGCAGCGATCTATAGCTGTTGTTTTTGTTTCTGACAGGTGATTACGTAATACGTATACGCACTATGCGGATGGCTTGATGTAGGTTCTGGTTCGACGGCATTTCAAATGACTCGGGTCCCGCCCCTTTCTGAAAGCTTCTCTGTCCACATAGTTGCCATTGACGCAATTGAAAAGAAAAACAAACATATTCATTGCGATTTTACAGTCCCCAAACTGCACAACATTAACAATAATTCGAGTACTTAGCTATGAGCAGTCGTATTAGTCTTCTATATATATACAAATACAAATTTGTAGTATTTTGCAGGCACGTATATAGATTTTGTACCATCACGATTCTGCAATTCATACTATGATTTGCACATTGTTTTTTCTTTTCTCTGGCAATTAGGTACGAGGAATACCTTACAAGCTCTGAGGCATGTGAGTAATAAGTCGTCGGGATATTTTGATGTTATACTACATAACATAGTCAGTCAATGTCGTGGAAATACTTTAAATCAGGTACAAACTAATAATGTAGAGCATTTCGCAGTCGACTACGTTTAAATGCACTCTAGCATTCATTTCTTGTATTTATTTATTTTTCTTATCGTTGGCATTAAATTAAACTTGATCTACATAAGCTTGAATACACTTAGACATTGTATGTGTCTATAGGTAAGTACATATGACATACAAATATTTATAGTATAATTCATATAATTATAGTCTGGCTGCAGATTTGGTAGCATTATTTTTAGTTTCGGCGTAAATGAAATCGTATTTGCGACGCAATATCGTTTCCGTTTGCCAAAAGAGCTTATAAAAAGGGAATTATATAAAATAGAAATAAATAAATACAAATAAAACATTACTTTTGGCCCCCTCATGTGGGCTGTCTGCATGTGTACATGTATGTGCCCCGTGCATAATGTGGGACACACGACTCGCTGTCGTTGGCATCTGCTATTGACATTGACTCATTCGGTCATGAATTTCTCTTTTTTTATTTTTCTTTTTACTCTCATGGCATGTATGTGTGTAATGTAGTTTATCATTTACATATAATTGCAATTACAGAGATGAAAGCCTTTTATTAACTGTTGCCTACTTATTTGGGCTGGAGCTGTCCCTTCAGTGAAAGGGGGCGTGACGAATCAACAAAACATTTATCATATTTGTGTCCCATCTGTGCTGCCCTTGCCGGCTACTCATGCCGTGCCATGGATACATTTTTGGCACATTTCCAAGAATTTGCCAGAACGCCCACGGGTATGTGTGTGGTGTGTGGTGTGTGGTGTGTAGTGGGGGCAGCTTAGTTGGCAACAGCTGCTAATAAAGTTCGTTTGGCATGGTCAGTGTTTGCTCTTTTATAGTTTCGGCAAATCAAAATTCTAAACCAAAATCCGTTGGGTGCCATTGCAAATGGGTTTTTCTCTTTCTTTTTTTGTTTTGTTTATTTCATTAAACACATTGTTTCTAACCGCGCCTCGTGCCGGCGCTTGTCATCACACAGCTCCCAGCTCCCAGCTCCTTTGGTGACCACTTGCCACAATGCCAAGGCGACAAGGCGTCCGCGTGTCGTGGTTGTTCACGGCTTCAGCTCGTGGCCGATGAATTCCGGCAACGAGTGACGTTTCGGCCAAGATAATAAAGAGAAGACACCTTACAGACAGCTTACTTTGTGGTCGAGTAATTTCTTGCTAAGTTACTTGAATTTTATACAATTCTTTCATGTCGTATTTTTGGCCACCTTTCTATCTTTAGAGCACTCAAAGTCATGGTCATTTTGGTCTTTCGACACGAAATCGAAATGTTTGGTATCATCGTCTAGACTCTAGAGGTTCCTACGAGTATACTATCTAATGTTGAAATGTCAACGCCTTATTACTTAATATCATACATATACATATATACTGTGGTATTCAATTAAAAGTATTTTAATATCATTTTAAATATTTCTCAAAAGCGTTGCCAACAATTTCGCAAGATATCTTCTAGTGTACAAAGTCCTAGGCATGGGAATTATACATATACTTATATTAAGAATATTTCGTGGAAGGCAAGATCGAGACTGCTTCTTTCTAACTACTAACATAAATTATAAATATCAAACTAGACTAAGAGGACAGCTCTTAATGAAAAGCAGGGACCTTAACCGTTATGAGAAATAGGTGAAAGAATCACTTCTAATAGTTATTTTGTATTTAGGAATTGTTTAAAATCTTAAGTTGTAAAAATTAAAGTTACAAATAAGTGTTTTTATTGAATTTATAATCTATTCATCAAGAATAATAATTAATATAGATTTTTAATTTTTTCAGTCCTTCATAACACTTATTTTTGCCTTTTTTCTTACACACAAAAAAACTAAACTAAGACTAAAATTTGTCAGAGAATCAAATAAAATTCTCTAAAGACTTTTATTATTGGAAAATTTATTATAAATGTCTTCTGGAATATTTTCAGTAGATTTCAAAATCGCCAGAATTACTAATTAAATTTTCGAATAATAATAATTTAAATAATCAATATACAAATAAGACAACTGACAAAGCTAAAATAGAAAGTATTTCAATCACAATTAGTACAGGCTATAAACCAACTAAAAGATATGTCAATTTCATTTTGAAAAAAGTTTAAAATAAAAACAATAATACTAGTCTTAAGTGGAGAAAGAAAGACAAATTTTTATTTTAAGAATATACGATTAAATGCTTAAGAAATTAGAAAGAAAACATTGAGAGTATAATATTGACAAGCATTAACGAGTAAGATTACCCACAATAAATCAGTTCCACAATAAGTTACTTAAATGAAAGCAGCTGATGTTATTTACTCAATTTACTTGCATTGTGAGTCACATTATTGGCTAAACAAATAGGTAAAACTTTATTGTTATTTTGCAAATTTCAATTGCTGTCGCAATTCGGCGTCTGTTTTCAATTAAACGAGCGACAAGCGCGTGTTTTCAATAAATTTCTGCCCCCGAATCCGTATACTTACCCCTTTAATACAGTTACAGATACAGATACATAGATAGATAGGCAGGCACTGAGTGGAACTGCAGCTGGATTTGTCAAGTGGCAATGGAAATTGGAAATTCTAGTATTACTAAATGGAAAAGCAAATTAAAATGATTAGGCAAGGGAAGGGAAAACAAAACAATTGCCACTCTGCACGCATACGAGTTTGGTTTGTGGCAATGTCAATGTTGACAGAGCAGCGCTTCAATTTGCTAATGCCATCTCAATGCCACAACGCCATGGAGAGCAAGAGAGGGAGGTGAGAGAGACAGTCAGGTTGCGGCAACCACGTAACCTGCAACATAGCCTTGCATCTATGTATCTCTTGCACTTGATAAATGTGCCACATACAGGCTGCAAAGTCCAAGTCCTTGAAATACACTGTTGCCAATTCAGCCTCTTCCTTTTTTAGGCCAGTTCAGCTGGAACAAATGTCAAATATCTCCCTTCCGCTAATTCGTCCGGTTTTATGAATTGTAATCTTAAAACTAGTCTAATACTTATAAAAAGTTTTTGAATTATAATGTTTCCTAAATGCCACTATTGAGGTGCCTGATATTATTCCAGTTGCCACACATCTAGCACATTCTGTTTGTCCCTGAGATGGTATCATTAATCAGATCACACCACAGACAGTACTCTATATTAGGGCGAGCCCTTGTGTCTGTCAATGTTTGCATAAGTTTGTCGATTTAAAACTATTTATAAACTTAATCTATTTTGAATGTTTTGCACAATAAAGTCGTTTCAGAGATTGACATGATTTCACTAACATGATCACCCACATACCCCACTCCACCCTCATAGCCCACAAATTTAAAATGACAGCTTCCCTTTACTCTGATGGCCGGCAGTCAGCTGAATTGGCTTGGCCGACTATTTAGCTATAGCGATGATGACTAATAAACGTCAGATGTGATAGCCAAACAAGCGCAAATATGAATAAATAAGAGTGTGTTCGGCAAGTGTATTCGACTGAATGATACCCTGTTTCAGGCCGTGACTCGCATTTGAACTATTAATGTTGGTAAGGTTTATAGAATCAGGAAAAAGTATTTTTTGTTCCGTATTCTTTTATATTTGTACAGTTTTAGAAAGTTTTTAAACCTTTTATGCATATCAGTGAGTACAGGGTATAAAAGAATTGTAATGAGCGTGCAAAATGTGAGTGATTAAATATGCATATACCTGAATAAGTACATAAAATAAAATATATATATATATGTATATATTTTTGACTGACAAACACAATTTGCGAATAAACATAAATAAATGTTGTGTTTAAGTAGGCAAATGACACTTGTTAAATAATTAAGAGACAGTGCAATAACAACAACGGCGCTATACCTAAATCACCACTATGACTCACATTAGTGCATCAGGTGATTTTCCTAATGAATAATTAAAGATTTTAATTTAAGTGATTAAAACAGTTACAATTAAAGCTAGGGTTTCCCAATATGACATAGATTGAAATCCAATTTGTGGTTTATTTAATTCGTATACACAATTTTCCAAGTTGCGATTAAATTAATAATTACAGAATTTATACTCGAAAAATAAATAAATAACAGTAAGCTGTATATGTGAGAGGCAAAAGTCACTTACGGAGTTGGACATCAGAGTTGACATCAAAATTGACTTGCTTGTCAACTAGTGTAAATTCACCAATTCTCCCTTTCGTGTCACGTTTTGTCTGTCATCACTAGGCACACTTTTGTGTGCTCAATTTGTAGCCCTGAGATGCTTGTGAGAGTGTCCCTTAGTTTGCAGTGGCAGCCTCCATCCAAAGCCAAAGCCAATGTCAATGCCAATGTCAAGGATGCAAATTCTGGTAACAATGGAACTGAACAATTCAAACGGCGCCCACTTGGCTGCCCTGCCCAGGGTCAAAGAGCACCATCAAGCGTCTCTCTGCGCTTCGGAACGAATAAATTATAATGCAGTTGGGGCTCAGACACAATGGCCACAAAAAACAAAAAGACAAAAAAAACACTGTAATAAATAGCCTTGGGCCCCAAGTTTAAATGCTAAATGTGAAATGGAAGGCATGGACAAGCTCATTTCCTATATACTTTACAAGTACATGGCTTGCTCAACTATCTATTGATGCTGTGAACTTGCTTATCAGCACTTGGATAGAAAGCAAAGGCAAAGGTCTTTCTGCTCTATTTATGCGTATTTCTGAAATCTGCGTCATTTCACTCTCTCTTTCTTTTTATCAGCTACCCACGAGCCATTGTCTCGGCGTGGTAGGCTCCTGTCGGTGTTATTTTAGTCTGTTTGATGTAAAAATATCTAATTGTTGCGTCATTTATTTAGCATAGCTTTTACCCTCTGACATTCCATGACAGGACAAACGTTTGCCCATCCATTTTATATCCGGAACGTGCCAAAATACAAAAGCGGGTTCTTTTTAGCTCACGCGATTTTGTTATTATTTGTGGCGATATCACCACATGGGCTCAAACACTTTCCATTTGCAATTGCATTTGTATCTGCAAGTTCTACGTTTGTATCTTTTTGTGGTGTGAACCTTTCTATATATATATATATAAAAAGGCGCAACAAATTGAAAGAGTGAATGTGGATAATAATAGAGTATTGGTAACAGATCTTTCTATTTTATATCAGAAGTTAGATGAGCTAGAGATATCGTTATTTGTATCGCCAATAACTCTCGATAATATTTATTTCCGCATTTTTCCTGACTCACGTTGCTTTCTTTCTTGTTATGTACTATGCTATATAATTAATCACAGCTAAAATTTCCCAACTTTAACAATTGTTTATCAATAATATTGCAATTTAATCTGAGGCAACACTTCGTTTTTAGTCAAAGCTAAAATATAAACAGTGGAATCTGCCCGTTACTGATATGCCTTTTGGACGATCTCTGAGTGTATTGCCAATTTGTAGACTTTTGTAGATAGCCCATAGAGTGTGGAATTGAACATGGCGTAAGGTTGATAAGATGTGAACGATAAGAGGTGGCTCGCTAGTCAACAACAGCTGTTTATGTATGTATAGACCACAATTTAATTAGTTAGGTCCCCCCATACCATTCAGAAAGTCGACGCGGAAGCTTTGCAGGCGTGGACAGGGCATAGGAGGTGGTTTTTAGCCCCCGTTAGCTTCCGTTAGTAAATATTTGTTATGGAATTTTTATTGGACAAACAATTGGAGAGGAAAAAACAATTTGCAAAGATTTTTACAATAAATATTTATGAGTCGTAAGCCTACAGTCTTTTCGGAATTCACATTCATAAGCTAATAATAAATTGATAAACTCTATTATATTCTTTTTTCTTCAGTTACATAAATAAAAAAGTTAATTGTTGACACGCGCAATTAGATTTCAAAATTTGCAATAAATTTGTTTTTTATTACAATTCGATTAGAGTTCAAAATGTTATTCCCATTAATCCCTTTGTAATCTCTAGCTGCATCTACAAAATAAATCACTCGTGTTTTGGCCAATTGCCGTTAAAAAGTCCACTGGGTACGGTCTTGCCAAATCCGCTTTTTTCCCGTCCAATCCGGCTGTTTTTAAAGACCAACGGCGTGAAAACTTTGTGAATTGCAAGAATCGGGAATTCACGATTCTGTAATTTTTAGCCATTTTTACCCTTTTCTCTGAAAATATTCAGCGGTTTTTTTTTTACTGAAATTTGTAAGCTTTTAATGAATTATTTCAGCTTTATTTTTGCCTTCTGTTCCTGTTAGAAACAACCTTTTTTCTGGTAAAAAGTTGACAGCACTATAATTTAATGCAACTGCACTTGCTCTTAAGAGCAAGAGAGTCAAAGAGAGTAGCTGGTAATGTATCTGAGAATTGAGAGCGCAGCTGTTAGAAAAGTATCTGAGAGCGTGAACTGCTACGCTCGTTGCTGCTCACACGCACAGCTACACGGATGCGACCAAACAAGTGTTGCGTTGTTATATGGTTGACTCACTTACACTCACAGCTGGTGTATGGGTCGTTGGCATTACTGACTAGTCGATAGCGCTGGCAAGCAACTAAATTCTGCCTGCTAAAGCATCTGAAAAATATATTGCATTCAGTTTACTCTCTCAACTCGCTCGAAACGGACGTCTCCAACATTTGGAATTGGAATTGGAATATAGTGATAAAGTGCAAGTCGCGCAAAATAAGCCTAAATCGCGCGTGTGAGAAAATCAAATTTAATTGAGAAGCTAAAATTGTATATGTACTAACATATATGTATGTACATAAATTCAAAGCAGAAGCCAAAGTGTAACTGTGTGGCCAGAGCGAGTGTATACGTGCGTGTGGCTGTGTGTGTAAATTTGTACAACACAGAAATTTTCACATACAAATTCGATGTGAAAAATTGAATTGAGAAATTTGTAGGCACATGCAAATGAATGAAAACTGATTTCAAACCTAATTAATATAATTGAAATACTTCAACAACTGATTAAGAGTCTCAAAAAGGTAAATTTGAAATTTGTCCAACAAGAAGCAAAAACGTTTAGAAAACTTTTTTTTTCTGTTGCGTGCCCTTTGTAAATGTATATGTGTGCGTGCACAAATGTGATTGTATTAGTGAACTTTATTTAATTTTTTGATGTGTGCTGTAAAAATAGCCAAGCAAAGAGCAAGCGACGATAAAAAAAAATGGGCAGCAACGGCCACGCAAGAGCAACCAAAAGAGTAACTGCCAGAGAGTGATTGTGGGAGACGAACCAAGAGAGTGAGCAATTGAGAGTGAGAGCGTAACAACGACTCGAAATATTAGCAGTGCTGACAACTTTTTATAAAACTAAATGACTTTTAGAAAAGCCAATATTTTTAAACAACAACCATTTATTTATTGTAGAGCTTATAAACTTTCAATTTTATTACTCTTGGTACTTTTGCATTCTACTAGCTCATAAGCTATAATAATAAAAATCGTCAGAGCTAGCTTTAAAATGGGCAACACTGATCGTGAGTTCAATTGGTGTTGTTTTTTCCTATTTGTTTCTCTTTATTGTCGCCGCCGCTGCTGCTCCTTTGCTATTTGTCTTGATCTTTTGTTTTGAATAGGGTTATTTTTGTTGTTGTTCTTGTTGTTTGTGTTGCTACGAGTACGTGTATTTTATCTGTTTTTCAACTGCTGTTTTTTTGTCGTCATCGTCATCGCCATCGTCATCGACTGTTGTGTTTTTTTATTTTTGTAGTCTCTGGCAAGTTCCGAGTAATTTTGCTGTCCCACAGCTGCTTTTTGTTTTGATATCAGAAATTTATAATCAATGCGAGCGTGTGTCTGCATTCAAGAGTGTGTGTGCTATTGTGTTTAAGTGTGTGTGAATATATTATTAACACACTTAAAATCAGAAACTTGTTTTCTGTTTTGCAGCTGCCGAAAGTCATGTAAATTCAGTGAATTTCAACAAATTTAGTTAAAAAACAAACATTCCATTAATTTGATATTATTATGTGATCGTCATAATTGTTATCTGTCTATTTACCATATTTCTTTTCACTCCAAATTTATATAGAGTGTGCATGACTAATAACCGTTTTAATTGTGCGATTCCATTACTTATTGCAATCTCTTGTGTGTTTCGTTTCAAGTGTCTCGCTCTTTTATCACCATTCGCTACATATGGCTTTCTACATGACATACATATATGTATGTACATATGTATGTATGTATATACATGTGTATTTACTATACATATATGTTATTGTAGGCCTAGACTGAAACTTTTGCCTTTAATTATTTATGAATAGGCTATTGTTATTCGTTTTGTTTCGTTTAAGTTAATTTAATGATGATAAGATATAGTTATTCGTCATAAAAACAAAAAAACCAATTTCACTTATTCTCTCGCTTTTCTTAAAAAAAACATTCCGAGCGCTTTACCCTCAGATTTATGGTATTTTTTTCGTGGTTTATATATTTGTTTGGCACATTTCAAGTAGAATTATTCAGAAACTATATATATTATGTATCGGTATTCAGTAAATTCCAAATTTGCTTGTTGTTGCTTCTCTCTATTCTTTCTCTCTTATTTTGTTGTTGCCATGCTGAAATTACTTAGTTATTACCCTCTGCTTCTCAGCTTTCAATCTCTCTTATCAGCTGCTGATAACAGCAGCTCTAGACAGGCCTTTTTTTTGTGCGGAATGGAATTTTCGAATTGCTCTAATTTCAAAATTTTCCTATTTACACGTAGAGTATATTTCAAATGAAAACAAATTGAAGTTTTATGTTAACTTCTGCTATAATAAATAATAACAAAATGTGGAAAAATGAGACAAGTATTTGATTACTCGTATAACTCAATGGAGCGAGGCTTTGGGCATTGTACTAAATTGTTGGCATTGTGTTAAATGAATTTAATAAACATTTACTCAACAATTCACACAAATCTATTGTTGTTGCTGTCGTTGGACTGTCAAATTTAACGGCCCCAATGCCTAAAGATACTCCAAGTGCGAACTTTGTAACCCATAAACGTGCATAATACGAAATATTATGATATACCCTAGTTAATATGATAGCAAGGTATACTAAACTCATTGCAATTGGCCAAAGTAATAGAATTTAGTGGAGCAATCAGATACAATGGAAAGTATCTACAAGAGTGGAAAATTCTCATTGTTTCTAAAGAGAAATTGTTTTTATTTAATTATTGTTTTATTTAACTTAACTACCAGTTATTACAGGTCTGGCAGACATTCATTTAAAATGAAATTTGCATTGCAGACCTGTATTATCTTATATAGATATATTAAGTATCTAGATACATATATGTATCTTTGTTGCCTACGCTTCGTTGTTGTGACTGACAATCGCTCTTTTGCGTCTTGATCTGCTTTTGTGTTTTGCTCGCATTTGTTATTGATTAAAACGTTTTGTTTTGATTAAGAGCTTACACTCAAATATTGTTGAATATTTAATTAAACGATTCTTAAATTAAAATTTCTAAATGCGTTGCAGGCTCAGTTATGAGACTTTCCAGCTGTTTGAGTTGCAGTTGCTGTTTCATTGTCTGACTTTCTGCCTTGATATCTGCTATGGTTTGACCCACTTTTAGGCCATATACACATATGTGTATACAACAAAAAACATACATATACGTTTACATACACTGCTGTGCAGCATGGGAAGTGTTTTTGGCTTTGTTTACTTTCATTTTAATTGCCATCAAGTGTTGTGAATCCAAATTTGTTTGTGGCCCAGTTAAAGTGAGCCGAGAATTTGGTTAGCTCTGATAAGGATTGCTATTGTCTGTCTGTATGTATGTCTGAGATGGTCTGACTCAGCTGAATTATCTATCTGCGTCGCAATTGACACTTTCTCAGTCGGAAGTTCGAAGTGTTCAATAATCACTCGACACTGATCAAATAGTTAAACAATTCGTCTAGCACCGATTATAGCCTTGAATGTGTTCCGTGTTCCATCAGATGTTGTGTCGCATTTACTTGACATTTGCAATTGACGCTATAAATATCGCAAAGAGTTACTTTAAGCTGAAAGTGTTTTAAAAATAAATTGCTTAAATATGAATACAAGTACATACTACGAATACATAGCTCATGGATTTGGACAGCAATAACAACACCAACAACAACGATAAGCGATGATCGTTGAGTTCATAAGCATTTTGGATCAGTTGCCAGATACGCGAACAATGCCCGAACGTTGACTGCTTCAAGTTAATGACACCTTGATTACGTACTTATCGAGAAGATCCCCCGGGCCAATGACAACATATTTGTTATAAACAGTTGCCAAGTGTTTCCCACGAATCAATATAGTTAATTACCCAAGTAGTTATCTAGCCAATGTATCTATTGTTTTCACTGATAGCACAGATTAAAAGGCCCGCCGTCTGGCCTTTCGCTGCTGTCTAATGTAAATAGCTATAATAGGCACGTACCTGCTAGATAAAGATACAAACACAGCTCTAAAGATACGGATATAGATGTAGATTCAGATACATATACAATTGTTTTATGAGTTACAGCAGCAAATGGCAAATATATGCATTGGAATTCTGTTTGATATCTTTTTATGACGTCTGTTGCTGACTACTGTGTTGATTCTGTTCATTTGCATTTGCATTGGTGTGGCGGGGGGCAAAAGGGGCGTGTAATTTGGGGCGTGTCATCACATTTGGAGCCAGACAAATGCGCAATTTACACATAGTGCGATTTTAGCAAGTCGCTTGTAATTTTGTCAAACGATAACTCAATTAACATTTGAACAATTGATAACTGCAGCTATCGCAATCAATGACCGCACTCTCGATCCCACGTGCAACATGGCTGACTGATCATGAGCACAAGCAATGGAATTCAATTAAGAATACGCTTCATTTAACGCTTCTAATATTGATGTACGAGTTTTATACTCGTTCCATGGTTCACAGATTGTTTTGATTGCGATGCAGATTGCTCTCTAAGTGGATCGTCAAATGTGACTACGCTTCAGATGCTTTAATATGCTTCATTGACTGTTATATTTGCATTAGTCTTTTGAGTTCATCAGCTGATTATCTGTAGCCTAACTACATTTTAAAGGGTAGTTTAACAAGTTTTTACGTTTTTTAAACAAACATTTATTGTCTTTAAGTGTCAACATGTATGAGGAGAGCTTTGATATAGAACTTGAATTTATTCAATATGATTACATTATTGTTAAACTAAATTAAAGGGGGTATACTTGATAATTTTCTTGATATTATAAGCTAGCCAACATTTAGCTAGATTGTTTTCAAATGCAAGTGCTAGTTCTCTTGAGGATCATATGACATTGGTATATCATCAGTGATCACTCAATCTCTCACTCTCACCCAATCAAAACCGGAACAAACTCGCTCATTGTTAGCATTCCGTGTTCCGATGAGGAAATGACATTGAACCCGCATGACATCTGAACGGAATGCATAAGTGCATGAGATCTCTCAGAGATCAGTGATTCAATCGCGTGCAATGTCAGCTCGATTCTCGAGGTGCGTGCATTGAGAATACTCGTATATAAGTATAATTCATAACCGGTTAGATCGATTATCGTTGGGGGATTTTCACATATTTAACCCAATTGTAATGCAATTCTCGTTTATCGTTTCAGATACAACTAGAATAACGAGCAACGGGAAAAACTGCAGCGGCGGCAGCAACAACACCCCTTAATAACAAAAACAACAGCAGCAGCAGCAACAAACAACTTGTTAAACTGTTTCGTGCGGCAGGGAATGGTATATTTCTTGGGGGATTGGGGCATGGGAGATTCTGACTTGTCGTCATATCAGCAGCATGTTCCAAATATACAGCAGCAGCAACGCATCCATGGACATCAACAACAGCAGCAGCAACAACCGCAGCAGCAGCAGCAGCAGCAACAACAGCAGCAGCAACAACACCAACAGCAGCAGCAGCAATTGGTTACACAAATCTCAACTAGCCTAAACCTTTTGCAATCCCAGTTGCAATTCGCCAGCAGTTCCAGCTTCCTTCATCAACAACAACAACAACAGCAGCAGCAGCTACAACAACAACAACAGTCACCCCAGCATCATGTGGTTGGTCCTAGGAGCAGCAGCAGCGCCAGCAGCAGCAGCAGCAGTCTGGTAACCGCTAATCTTCAGCAACTATCGGTGAGCAGCGGCGGCAATAACAACAGCAGTAGCTCTACGCCCACAAAATCGCAACATCAACAACAACAGCAGCATCCATGTTGGCTAAGACAATGCTCCGAGTCGACTGTCAGTCAACAGACAGTTGCCGATAGTTGCGGAAAGGTGAAGGCATTACAGCACCCACAACAGCTCAGCAAGGATCTCGTGGACAATGAAGATGAGGTGGCACTTCATCCACTTTCCAACCAGGTGAGCTACATTAATACTACTTAGAAGTAAGCAAAAACACTACGAGAGCTCCCCATTTTAAGAAAAACAGTCTACATTCGAAACGATTCCAAATTAAAAGCAGTGATTTAATCTTCTAACATCAGATGTTATTCTCATTTGCACAAAGTTACAATAGCCCATTTCTTTTAGCCATTTTTATTAGGCACAGGGTACGATTATATTTCGATTAATATACAAAGTTCAAGATTGATTGGTCTTTGACTTGGCAATTTCCTTTGATAACTCCTGTTGCAAGTCGCTAAAGTAAATGGCTAGGGCTTCCAAGGAATGCTTCATGATGAACGTTTTGATCACAGCCCAGGTGGGCTTAATGAAATTAACATTGACGTAGACCATCATTTGGGTGTTCTTATTTGGTGCATCCATGAGACAATAGTGCACTAATACGTTAAATACATCCGCATAGGGAATACCCTCATTGATGCACTTTATGTCTATGGAATAAAGCTCACCGGGATTGCTGCACTTTCGCAAAATCTGTTCCTCTATAATTTTCGATGTTTTCGGACCAACATTGGCATGTAGGAATAATGTCATACTTACGAGGCGGACTTTTTCACCATCCCTGTTGGTTTTCCACTCGCCCACCTGAAGCTCTGTAGTTTGGCGTTTGGCTTGAAATTCCATAAAAAACTTCGAGTTGGTAAAAAGCAGTTTGAACAACTCATCAATATGAATATCTAGCTTAGTTTGAAGAACTAAACGACCTTCATGCAAAGAGTCACAAATTCTGGCACTTTTTCGACCAGAATTTCCATCGTTATTGAAGAATTCTTGGCGGGACTTTTGTTTCCTATTCTTGTGTATGGATTTCTTCTTTCTTTTCCTTTCCATATCACTCCCTTCCTGGCTCTTGGAATCGGACGCTTTAGATTGGGAGCTAGTTTCTGAAGGTTCAACTGAACTTTTCGCAATCTTAGTTTTTCTTGACCTCCGAATACTAGTTTCGGACTCTTCCTTTATGATCTTATCTGGTTTGATACCAGTTGTTGAAACAGAAGGCTGGGCAACCGTTGGCCTTTGGACTGACTTCTTCCTATTACCAAATCCATGTTTTAGTTTATGGCGAATTGTGTTCATTGCAATAAAAGCCGCGTTCAAACTAATTCCATTTTAGGACTTTTTTGTGTATTCAAATATGAAAGCTTATTTAAAATATGATATTATTTAATTTACAATTTTACGTCATGTTACAAAAGATTTAAAAAGAATGCTTGCTGAGAAACAACTGCAACTTAGTTGAAAGTAAGTTGGAAACTTTGTTATTAAAGCAGTTATGAGTTTATGCAGTAATCGGAGTACATATTTGATACAAATATCCTTGTGTATTTATCGGCATACTTATTATTTAGACGTCGTATTTTGTCGTATTTTGACTCCCTTATTTTTACTGGACTTAGTCAAGTGGTGACAAGTTTAAGCTCGTAAAGATTAACGTCTTTAATCAACACATAATGAGCAGCCTATCAAGACGTGGTGGCATGACGTAGATACGATAAGATATTGTAGGTTATGGCTATGGCCACACGACCGGACGAGCACTTGACTTGACTTTGGAAACTCTAGAGTCTAGAGATACGCTCTATTGATTTATGACTCAAACTGACAAAATATCTATCCTTGTTTACAGGTCGGAGGACACACACGCCTGTTGCTGCTCAACCAGTCGACGGTGATCAAGCCGCTGAATTTGCGGGAATTGGACTTTTATCAGAACATTCCGCAGGACATACAGAAGTTTGTGCCCAAGTACAAAGGTAAGATACCGACTATATTCTCTTATTAATCATTCAAAACGATTCTCGATTCTATCGAAGCGCTTCATTAGATATTTCGTTTCGAATTAACAGCTTGTTCTATCATACATTAAAAACGCCAAAAATAAAAATAAATAAAAATAAAAAAAAAACAGCCAAAAAAATAAATAAAAAATGATATGAGAATATCCTTAAGAACGCGTTTTGCATTGCCATTTGTTATGAGTTCCGAAATCGCAGTCACTGTATTTGTTCTACTTTTGTTTTGTACTAACTTTTCGCATTTGTCCAAACTACCAAAAAAAACAAATAAAGACAAAATTTATCTACTCCTTTGTATCGTCCTTAGTTAAAGAAATACAGAAATGCATTTGAATATCTCATTTTTATTTTAAGTATTATATTCCTATATGTGATATCAGTAGATTGTAAGTTTTGAAATTGAAATGAAATGAAAACAAATAAAAACAGATTACAAAAAAAAAAAAAAAAATGAAGAGAAAAAAATAAGAAATGAAAAGAAAGAATATATCGTAATCGTATCGTTAGGTAAATTCTAGCTTTAAATATTTGTAATACGAAAAGCAAAATAAAAAATATTTTAGCTGCTATGCCCAATTATTGTCTGACTCGACGCCTGGAAGTAGTCCAAGCGCCTGGCCAAAAGTTCAACCTGCACAGAACACAGAACCAATTTATCATAAGAACTTTTAGTTAGTAGCGAAGTGACAGCAATGGGTAAGTCGCAAACACATAACAAAATCAAAATCAAACAAAACAAACAAAACCAAAAAAATAAAAACAAAATCCAACATCTCTAGCAAAAAAGATTTACTCTTTATCTTAATCCAATCCAATCCTTTGACAATGCATCGCCGTTGGAGATTGTAAAATTTTTAAGTCACCATCCCAGGCGCATGCAAAAATTTTACAATCTTTTTGGTTAGTTAATTTAAAGACGCACGCCCCTAGACAACAGGCAGTAATCTGGCCTGGATCTGGGGGCGTGCCCGTTGCCACTACATATCTACGCTCTATGCTCGTATTATCCAAAGGTTCGAAGTGCCGACTGACAGACAGACCCGCTCAAGATCTGCCGCTGAACCAATTCGGAGACGAAATGCAACGCAACGAAACGAAACGAAACGAAAAGAGTTGAAAATGAAAGCGTAAACTATAAAAACAAAACAACATAAAAAAAAATTATTTAAAAACAAAATACAAAATTGAATGCAATTTATTTTTAAATTTCTTGCTTAGAAAACAAAAACAAAACAAGAAATCGTGTTTATTTTATGTGTTTGTTCAGAACGCACATCGTGCTGCCCCCCTTCAATACGTTGTTGTTGTCTTGTCATGTGTGTGTCATCGTCGTCGTCTCCCTAGGCCTTGCCGATCTAATCGGATCTGATCCGCTCTGCTCTTCTCAGCTCTGCTCTGCTCTGTCTGTCTCTGGAACTGAAAGTCTCCGAGACTCTCACAGTACGAAAGCCGATTAGAAATGCAAGCAAGCCAAAAAAGACAATGGCCTCAACGGGTTTGTATGAATAAAACACATACTATATTTAACTTTTAAATACTATACTTTATTATTAAACTTTACCATATAATTTATACTATACATTAATTACAAACTACAGATACAATTACAATTACAATTACGATACTTAATTTTCAAACTAGCCTTAAGCTATTCAGTTTCTTATAAGTATACTTTTTATGGTTTTAAGATAGCTTTAGGTCACGAGCAAAAAACAATGGAAAATTATTGATAACATTTAATTACAGTAATTTTGCACTTGTTTCCCTAATTATCGGATTCTTAGGTCTCAATTTGCACCCTGTTTAGGTCTAATAATCATAAGTCATTATCTACTATATGTATGTATCCCATACTCCACTATGTTCATTGTCCTTCCGAATGTAATGATCATTTGCATGCCTATTTCTAGGAATGTCCGACAATCATTTGGGGATCTTTAGAAATGTTTGTCTGTGTTGCGTAGCCATTCATAACCATAAGCTTATTAATGTCTAACATTTTGTGTTTAAGTCAGCGAGTCTCTCTTTTACCCATTGCGTAACCTTTAACCCCGGACCAGACAAGATTAATGTATCATTACGATACTAAACTACATACAATTATAATTATAATCGTTAAATCACTGAGAAAGACTCATAAACCTTAGACTTATCGCCCGCCGGTCCCATTCTATTTCCAGGCGTTATGCAAGCGACCTCTATGGGCGGAATCAAGTTGGACAAACGTTACTCCCCAAGTTTCCGGGACGAGGCCGCTGCGGTTCCTGTCCGGAAGATGAGCGCCTCAAAGCGCAAGCGTGACGAAGTTCTAAGGTATGTAGAATAGTTCCGGAGACTTGTCCACACACATCTAGTTGTTGCACAAACATTACTTTTGCAAAAAAATAAAAAAAATAAGAAATAAAAAAAAGAAAAGATTTGCACACATATGTATGTAGTATGTACATGTATGTGTAGATTCTTATTATAATACTTGATTGGAGCATTCAGCGAAGCAAATGGAAATGAATTTTATTTTTGTTTTAGATTGTGCAATGCATACAAAAAACAAACACGCACTCGCCCCTCTCAAACATAACGGGTATTTGGGTATGCAAATTAAAATACAATAATATAGAATGAGTATTTTTTCTTGACAATTCAAATTTCAATTGGATAATCGCAGCATGATCTGTTCCACTGAATGCAGAATAAACAAAGTTTGTGTACATTGTCCCACTGCTTTCCAATATTTATAAATGAACATTTGTTGCCTTATGATTCCCATTAAATTTAAATTTTTAATAATGGAAAAGCATGCGTAAAACTGAAAGCTATACTTTGCAGCGAATACAAGAGCACAGACTACAAAATTTTTAAAACAAATTTAATCAGATTAAATCTTTAACTAAGCTACTCGTCGCTAGATTACGCTTCTTGTTAGTTTTCAATGGAACAGAACATGTTTTTTTTTTTTTGTAAACAAAATGGAAAGAAAAAACAACAGAAACTTCCAGCTTTATTTTGTTTTAGGTCACACTCATTTGTGCCATCTAAATGGGGTTTGCAGCATTTTAAATAAGTATGTCCGCTTGATTCCATATTAATCCCACACATCTCGCCTGGATTATTTGCAGAATGAAGGTGCATAAGAATGGAAATGCGGCCGATGTTATCAAGAGCATTTCGCAACTTGACAACTCCAATAAGCAATGTTAGTATCTGTGCCCTGGTTCGGGACCTGGACAGCAATCTATACTATAATTGATAAGATAACTTCCAGAACGTTTGGAATCTTTTTTGGCTAATTGTTTATTTTGATTTCGCTTCGCAGACTTCCTGATGCTCGAGAATATTACGTCGCAGTTTCGTAATCCCTGCATTCTGGACCTGAAGATGGGCACTCGACAGCATGGCGACGATGCATCCGCAGAGAAGCGTTCCAAGCAGATGGCCAAATGTGCAGCAAGCACCTCTGGATCCCTGGGTGTTCGTCTATGCGGCATGCAAACCTATCAGGCCGATTTGGAGCAGTATGCCAAGCGGGACAAGTACTGGGGTCGTGAGTTAAACGAATCTGGATTCAAGACCGCACTGCATGATTTCTTCTACAATGGCTTTCGTTTGCGCATTCGTGTCATACGCAAGATCCTGCAGCGATTGATGCAGTTGCGACGCGTCATCGAGAAACAATCCAGTTTCAGATTCTACTCCTGGTAAGCAATAGCATATATTCTGCGTATTTACCTTGCCTAACGTTCCTTTGCTTTTACAGCTCCTTGCTTATTGTGTACGAGGGCTACGAAGAGAATCCTATGGCCCATCCGCCCTCCATGGATTTGGATGATTGGTTGGAAGCACCTAAATCGGCCACAGTGCAGCCAACGGGAGTGTTTGACTATCATCCAGAGAATAGCATAGATGAGGATGACAATGAGGACGATGAGGCGGGACACGAAGCGGGCGATGAACTGGAACCGCACGACACTGATGAGGATTTGCAGCTGGTGGCTGCTGTTGATAGCGGCAATGCTTCGGCAACCAACAGCAGCGGCGCTGATGGATGTAACTACGATGCAGATGCATCCAATGACTCCAACTCACGCTTGAATTTGGCTACGCGTCGTCATCTGCACAAACGCGGTTTTGCGGAGGCGGCGGCACGCGGAGTTAAGCAGACTGCCACTAGCTCCACAACCACCACTGACGAGGAGGAAGAGGAAGAGGAGGACGATGAGACCAACAAGTCTCAGCATTCGCATTTGTCTGTCATGCCACCACCACGCAGCTGCGGCGTATTGCCATCCAAATCAGCAGCGGGATGCAAAAGCAATGGCAGTAACGCAACACCTGCATTCATTCCAATTTCCGAAGAGACAGTATTTCTAGATCCAGAGCCAGCGCTGCCCAGCGTGACAACCTCATCGCCACATTCCGGTGACTCATGGATGAACTACAGCAGCAACAGCAGTGACGATTTCTCCGGTCTCTCAGAGCAGATCAAAGCCGTGGCCAGTGGCCGACAGACATGTAAGAAATAAAGATCAATTACACGTACTAGCACTTACCTATTCTACTTAAATCATTAATCAGGTAACAACAGTTCCGATGAAGGCAGCTCGGACTACGAGAACAGCATAATTGGACCCACGGAGGCCATGTTCAAGCGTTACAAGTCACAGCAGTCCTTCGATGCAACAGCAGCTAATACCAGTGGCTTGGAGGTAACTTCATCGCCCCACACAGCTGGAAATTCGAGTGTCTCCAACAGTGCCACCATCAAGTCAATTGTGTCGCCCGCCTCCTCTAGCGCCTCGTCGTTGAAGTCGATAAAGGGCGCCGTTAAGCGTCTGCGTTGCAAAGATGATGACGAACACTATGCGGCTCATGATGACTCCAGGGAAGCCAAGAAGTCAACGATAACATCCACACCCGTTTCAGCCGTCTCTTCGCCCTCAAAGACGCGTTCATCAGCGGCCGTGCAGCGCAGTTGCGAGAACATTTGTAACTCTTTGCTTTCTGGCATACTACTGGACTCCCTGGAACGACGTGCCAGTGCCGAAAGTGACAACAACAACAGCCCTGAGCCAAAAAGTTCAGCAACCGCTGCTCGTAACACAGCACTGCTCCACGGCTCCAAGTCTCTGGATATGTCAGCACCGCCCACAGATGATTCGGCATGCTTTGTGGATGTCCGTCTCATCGACTTTGCCCACACTGCGTTTGTGCCGCGCAACGGCAGCATGTTGCCGACCCCAGCTGCTGCGCCCGTGCATCACGGACCCGATGGTGGCTTTCTCACCGGTCTCGACAGCCTCAATCGCCTGCTCAACGAGATATTGGCCGAAGAATCCGTCTAGGCGACAATCTCCTCTTTGCGCTCCACTAAAAGCTTCTAGCAAAGCCCACGCACAGGCCGCGAACGGGGACAACAGAATAAGTTTAAAGTACAATTTGATTTCAAAATACCTAAATTGTTGCAGCAACATGTGTTAAATTATGAAATTAATCTTTAGAAATTCGAAATGTGATTCAGCAAAACAAAAAGAAAATACAAAAAAACAACAAAATTATTTAACCACATTAACAAAAAAAAAAAAAACTTAAAAAAATATGAATAATGGAAACATTTCTAAAGACCCAAAAGCTAAGTGCAAGGTAAAATCTACAGAGCTGACAATTATTCAATCGACTAATTAACTGATTTAATTGCATTTCAATGTGATTTTTTATCAAAAACAAAACAAAGCAAAAATCATTTAATATTTGTTTAAACAAGTTTCTTCCAAACGTAGTTTCAAGTTTAAAGATTTATTGATTGAGATATTGATAATTGATAAATTGCTAATGCTTCTGCATTTCCAAGCTCTAATAATCGCTAATGAAAATTGAAAGAAGAACGAAAAGTAATCAGAATGGAAATCAATTTTGCGAAATGATGACTGCGCTGATTTTAGTTTGTGAGTATTGTTCATGAATATAAAAAGCAACTATATATGTATTGTATTTTAAATAATTAATGGGCATGCAAGTCATGCGTTTTTATACTTAGCTATTTTAATACAATGCAAATGACAAAGCATCAAAGCGAAAGAACAGTATTTTGTTATATCTTTTTCTTTGCTTTAAATTGTTTCCTTCTAATTGTAGCAATCACACAAAATCTAAAGCAACTAAAGTGTGAAGAGCAAGAAAAACGCTATTAACATAAATCCTAATAACGTATATGTATATTACTATTACTTATTGTATAATTAGAACATTAAATGGAAAACAAAACAACATATATGAAAAAACAAAAAAAAAAGGTAAATAAATAAACAATGTATATTTTCACTTAAGCACGTTTAATGATTACAAATGTTCTACTGATTGCAAAATAAATAAATTTAAAGTATAAATAAATACATCAAAATTAATAAAACCTCTAACCTTATTTTGAAACTTCAAATAAATTCAACGGCTAAGTAAATATAGCCAGACTGCGAAACTTTTAAATTCTTTTAAGTGGCTAACAAGTGGCAGTGCATTGTGCTACCAGATGGTTGTATTTTGATTTAGAGACTATCGATAGTGGGATAAAAACAATATATTTGTTCTATCGATAGCGCCATCAATTGTTTTGCAGCTCTACAAACTGTGAGGTATATTTATTATTTATTATTTTCTTGACATTTTCCTATGGTTTTTAGTTAAATTTTGAACAAAATGGATAACCAAGCTCTTACTAAGTAGTTGCTATTGTGTTTGCTTTATTTAAACAGTGAGCAGTGCTTAAAAACTTAATCTATCTTATGTAATGTATCGGGTTAGGTTAACATACGATATATAAACATTTCACTTGTTAAAATAATTTCAGAGCACGACCATTAATAATGGGTGGACATCACGCAGAACCCTACAAGGTACCACATCCTTCTATCTACAAAGTGGAAAATGTGCCGCAACTGTTGGAGGTAAAGGAATCACTTGCCCGACAGGGATTGCGTGATCCATGGCTAAGGTAAGTGGATGAGGTCCAGATCGAAGACTTCTAATCCATAACTAATATAACTGTTCTTGCAGGAATGAGGCCTGGCGCTACGAGCCGAAGGCATTCGGCACACACGCATCCCGCTTCAGAACATTCATGTTCCGCGGCCTCGGCGTCGGCTTTTGTGCATTTTTGGTAACCATTGGTGCAGAGTATGCTCTTGGCATTGGTAAGGGCCAAGGCGGACACGGTCACGGTCACGGCGATGATCACGATGATAAGAAGCATCATTAGTGCGAGTTTTCAAATTAAGTGATTGTTTAGTTCAATAAAAAATGCAAATGTGAATGCGCTTCGAAATTTAATGATACGATACAATTGAATGGTTGATATATTTATTCGCAATACATGTTAAGACTTAAACTAAAACACGATTCCGATCAGTTGACGCGAGGCTTTAGCTCATCATAGCAGGAGCGCAGGAAGATCTGTGGTTTCTTTGCTGGGTTGAAGTATTCATGACCCTTGGACCAGTCATAACCAACGGCGTACGCGAATATCTGGCCATTGGCATTAAAACCACACTTTGTAATTGATTGATCCATGGCCTCACTGGATTTGAGCTTGGTGCGTGCATCTTTATCCCAAAAGCTGAATGTTCCATCTGATCCTACTGTAACCAATGTGCCATGCACGGGATGGAATGCAATATCGTTTACTGCGTATATATCTTGAAAGCCCGAAGTACCCGTCGAGCGATGACACTTGAATGTAAAGTTATCTTTGGGATTGACTGGGTTCACGTACTGTATGGCCACTCGACCTTCTATGCTTCCCAGCGCATAACCTGTCGGCGTCTTTTTCTTATCCTTGAATATCGATATGGCGCGATGCTGATATTTAAGCGGACTCTCCTGTCGCTTATACTCGGTAGGACTATTTTCGAGAGAATAAATAATTAGGCCACGTCCCGCAGTGCCTACCACGGCCATCGGGTAGTCCACATCTGCACAGTAGCAACGCTCGGGCAGATTAATGGCCATCATTGGATTTGGCGTGCGCGTGTCCCAAAACTTAAAGAAATTGAGTTTGAACATAGGGATATACATAAATAGTGAATTGTTTATTAAGTAAATACCTTTAGCGTTTTGTCCCAGGAGCCGGTCATGAGGCACGTGTAGTTTGGTCCCTTTACCATATGACAGGTCTGGATCGGTCCATCATGGGCGGCAACTTGCATCACTTGATCGGAGGCGAGATCCCAAAGTTTTACCTGTTTGTCACAGGAGGCCATGAAGACCTTGGTTCCATCATCTGACCAACATACGTCAAGGACCGGTCCACCCATTGTTTTCATTGATTTTGGCACTGTTGCTCCATTTTGTTCAACCTCCCAACAACGCACGCTGTTGTCCCAGCTGCCGGCAATGAGGAAATTCTTCTGAACTTGCAATGTGCTTGGGCTAAACTCAAGCGCTGAGACGGAGTCGTCGGGCGGCGAGGCCACCTCGAAATCGTTCATACGATTCGTTGTGGTTTGTGCGGCCCCAAACATGACTTTATTTTTTAAATGTCGCAAAATGTTTGTATTTCTCTTAAGTAGAGTTTGTAGGGCTGCTGAAAGAAAATTGATATATCGATAGGTATTTATTGGTAGTGATATATATTTGCACGACTTTTTTTTTCTGATGATAATATAGCTATCGATATTTTCTGACGATACTTGTTATCACTTGGCATTTTGGCGCGCAGTAATCCGTTTTTCTGTATGTGAAAAACTCTGCAAATATTTGCAAAACAAATTGTCTAAAAACAGAAAATACTGTCAAACCTGTCAATAAAAAATGCAGCTAAAGGCAGTTGTACTGTACTTTAAGGTACTGTATTTGAACTTTTCCTTCTCTTTTCCTCTTCTTCTTCACGTATTTTCTTCGCTCTTTAAACTTTGCATGCATAACCTTAATTTTTTAGACAAAACCGGAAATTTGATAGAAATGTAATTAAATGGTTTATCTTATACATATTTAAGTACATGGGTATTCCGTACAGCTGCACTGAAAAATTATTTTAGGACTTTGACGACCAGATATTGAACATTACTCTTATCAGTCAATTGATTTTAACGCACAAAACATTATATCAATTGTTGTTGGTTAGTTTCGTTGTTTTAAGTGAGTGCACTCGTAAATAAAGTCCCCGAATATTAAAATTGCGAGACTCGAATGTTTTTCTTTAGTAATAGCGATTTTAATCAGTAAACAGCATATCGATACAATCTTATACAAGGGGTACTTTTTTGTAGTTTACAACAAAATGAGGTCAAGTCCCTCCAAGACTCATCATTGTGAATAATACTTCAATTCTAGGAAACTGAAAAGCATACTCACTCATGCTGGGTCACTTGTGCATTCTTTAAGAGAGATACATATTGGTATTTACCCACTTGGGGAAGACTCTGAAGTAATTTTTTAAAAAGCACAATGGGGATTTTTTCTAACTTTGGGGTCACATATTGATTATGAACAATAGATCATTGAGTATAAATATGTGTAAAAGCATTTGTTTAATAAGGAATTGCAGATTTCATTCATGGAATGATTTGCTTTAGATACCACATAAAGTACAATACTTATTAGTTCTTTGTGGATTTTGTAACTAATACTAAAAATACAGATATTTGTTATTAATATATTATCTACTTATGTATATGATGATGTGAACTTTCGCTCACTTATTAAGTGGCGCATAATACTTTTCAGTGCCTGATGACATAATGTTGAGCAGTCAGAAAGTATAGCTAATGCTAATGACTATATAACAATAGGAACCATTCGTAACTGTACAGATGTAAGTATATCTGCATTTTTCTTAATCTAACAGGCAAGTTACTAAGCGTAGACTTTGGATTTTTTAGAAAGAGAGGGAGAGAGAGCTTAAATGCTCACATTAATCGCATTCTTGATCACAATATTTCCAGCTACTCCATTTACAATTGTTAGATTGTTATCAATTTCTACGCCCATTCTATGCATATTATCTGTTTGTGGTTTCTGCGCCCGGGTCCGCTTGCTAGATTTATGGCTATGCAGCTCCAGGGATTTGACCACCTTGAGCAGACCGTTGCAACCGACGTAGTCGACATTCTGTTGCTGGGACCCACTGCCCAGGTAAATGCGTCCATCGTTGCCCGTGTACTTAAGGTGACCATCATTGTGTTGTATCTTCAGTCGGTTTGTGTTACCAATGATCTGCAGATTGCCTGTATTGTTAACAATACGCACTCGATTACTATTGCCAATTATGCGTAAGTTCCGGCAATTATTCTCGATACGATACTCCTTGCAATTTCCCACAAGATCTCTGCTGGCATACGTTGTATTGCTGGTTTCCGTTGCGGATCGCTTGGGGCTACTTGTTTTAGTTTTGTGCTTTGACTTGCATGTCTCACATTCCTCATCATCGTACGAATCGCTTGCCGAATCTGCCTCAATCACTCTCACGCCCATTGTATTTGTGTGTGTGTGAGTATCTGTGTGAATTACTGTTTCTTTCCAATGATAATCGCACACAAAAATCACCGATCGCCAAATTCGTATTCCGTTTTAATCACTTCTCCGTATACTATGTATTCGTATTAGTTGCTTAACAGATGATACTCTCTGTTGGTTCATATAATTGGGTATGTGTTAGTGTGTATATCCAACTGTTTGTTTTTGTGAATGTTGTTTTTGCCAAAATTTTAGGCTAATGACGTTTTCACTGTTTGGGGGACTCCCGGCTGCGCTGTGCTTTTTTCCGTTTTCGCGTTAATTGCTTTTGTGCTTTGCTTTATGTTGTTCTCCGGCCGATTGTTGGCTGTGCTATGAACGACATGGCCACCGAGTGTTCGGCTTTTATATAAGCCGGGACCTTCGACTGGTGCGACGGGGCTTTTTATTTCAATGTTTCGGTTTGCGATAGCAAAATAGAGACGACTATCATAATTCGCTCTCGCTTCAGTTGATTCGTAATCGTGTTTATCTCTGGGGAGACCTCTGATAAGTTGTCAGTACTGTCGAGTATTGTTTTGGACATGAATAATGTCATCAGCTGTTTTGGCTATCGAGTGAGTGTTCCAGGCAGATGAGTTAACAACATTCCAATTAAATGTGTTAAATACTTGGATTTAACTATTGTGTATCCAAATGGTATTTTAAAGACATTTTTTGAATGTTATCAATTTTTGGGGACTTTTAGGGGTATTTTATAATTTTCGTTATCAGTGATAAGTACTTACGTGTTGATATTGACTTGTAGATTTCACGTATCGGTTATAAATTTTACCATTTCGATTCAAATTACACCTATGCCTCGGTAAGCGATCATACCCTTTAATGGAGCGAAAACTTTCAGTTCATAATTCGGTTTACGGGCACTATGTAGTGTAGATCAAAATCGACTTGCCAGTAAGAGAGTCTTTATTCAATATTGATTTTCGAGAGAGGGGAAGCATATCGCCATTCATTAGTTGCCAAGCGTGATATTTCCACAAGCAGTTGCCAATCATTTCCTACTCGAATAAACCAGTTTGTTTATAAACAAAAATGTTTACACATTTCATACACGCATGTCACACACACACACACACACACACAGTTCCGCTCAATTTGCATATTCTTTTCTGCTTCAATTTGATTCTCAATCGCTCTGACAACTTCTTGACTCCAAAAGACATTGTTGAAACAGTTATACTCCTTAACTCTAGAAGAAGTGTTGCTACATCACGAGATTGATTCGTGAAACAGTCCAGGGTTCAGTTTGACCCAAATTTTTCTACTGAATGTCAGATTCTAATATAAACACTGGAGTGTTTTTTTCGTGGAGGTAAAGCACCGATCGGTCTAACGATCTTCACCCCTCTTTGCTTTGTAAACACTGCCCAGGTCATAAGAATTTAATGATTTGCACAATTATACAATCCAATTGCATTGATTCTCCTTGAGGGGGCGTGGTATCTCCTAAAGAGCTTATTTGGTGATACAGTTCCTTCTGTTGACATTTCATTATCTTTGCTGCAATATTATTAAATGATTTATTTACTTTGTTCATCAATTTACAGTTAGGGGCTTTTTCTGAAGTTGTTATCTGGCGACGGCAAAAACTAAACTCAAAAATCAAATTATTATACTCATACCTACACGTTAAAGCAGCTAATTGCACAATTTTCTGAATGATTATTAGCCATAATCGTATTGTATATACATATTTGCTAGGCACGTGTAAAATAAAATCAGTTATGACAATCTGTTATCCTATCCTCGATGCAGCCAGTAACTATCTAATGCAATCAGCGACATGAAAGAACAAAAATCCCCCCACAGTTGATGAGAACACCTGTAAGTTATAAAATTTCAATCACAAATCGTTACTAGTTAGTTGCCTGGCAGTCGGCCACCGACTAACACCGGGGTTTGCTTGAAGCATTTAAAAGAAAAAAATCACCAAAAACCAACTGGTTTTTTTTATCAGTCTGCTGTCAAAGTTTCACTTTGTTGTTGTATTTAGCAATGAAATATACCTAATATTTTCGTCGACGCATCATTAAAAGCTACCCAAAACACCTGTTGTCAAAGATAACCGATAACAAGCGTGCGAATCGGAGGCCAACATAGAAACTGCACATGATAGAGAAGAGTACGTGATATGAGATAAGTCTATAATATTTGTAGGATCTAAAGAGCAGGAATATATTAGCTATACATTTTTACATGTTAAAATACTTAGAGAAGGACATTCCGTATATTATTTTTATTCAATCCAAAAGGTATAAAGAAATAATACTAGTAAAGTTTCCAGTCCATACGGAATGTCTGTTTGATCATTATTTGATTTTATATATGTTATATTCTGTTAACAAATTTAAGAAAGGACAATTTGTTAAATTATATAGAAAAATAGAATTGCTTTATTTAATCAACAACTTTTGAACTTTAACAATGTGACACTTTAAAAGTGATGTCATTACTTAACTTTAAGAAATGATCAAATACTTTAACGTAGACTACTGATTTAGCGTACATTTTATAGTTAAATTGTGTAGAAAAATAGATATTGGTTTATTTGATCAACAACTTTAAACTTTAACAATTTCACTCACACGACACTTGTTGGTCTTTAAAAAGCTTTAAAAAAGATTTATTTAAGTGCACCTATAATATGATATGGAACAAGAGTATTTAATCAAGTTTTTCCTTTAGTTAATTAATCTAAACTGTCTGTGTATATACTTATTGACTGTATATATATATATATATATATATATTTATATGTATGTATATACGTATATTTGTAATTATATAATTGCACTGTTGAGTTATATGATTTGTTAGCTGAGTGCTGATATACTGAGATTCGTTAGTTCCATTCGAAAATGATCACAAGATATTGTTTAAGTTGATGGAGCGATTGAAAAAGTTTCACTTTAAGACTGGGTATACATACATACGTATATGTATTGCATGATATGAGATTGATTGCTTTATGTGCACAAAGAAGGCGGCACCTTGATTCCCTTTATCTCTGGAATTCTTCTAGTTCAGCATTAAATAACTATAAAAGAAGCGGAAAAAAGCAAATCAAAATGAAAGCAAGCCATGATAAACTATTATTGCGATAAAACCAAGCACACTAACATTTGGCGCTGTGCTTGCCGCTCCATGTGTCATCTCGTGCAGCTCCTCATCGGTGTACGTCAGATTATTTGTTTCGATTTTATAATTAAAGGTCGCCGATACGGGCTTGTGGTCAGAGAGCGTATATTCCATGTATGACTGATAAGACAACTGCTTGGCACTCAGTGTAATGGCCGGATAACTGTTAACCTGCACGCGATGTAGAATGCGGTCACACCAGGCTGGGCGTCGTTTGAGGTTGTACTCGTTGGTGCCCTCGTTGAACTTGAAAGTGGGCGCAAAGTCAGGAAGCATCTCCTCCATCAAACTAAACGCATTTCCCGTTTCCCGTAGCAAGACCAACTGATCCATTTTAAGCAGCTCTTCGTATTTGCCTTGTTCCACATCATTACGTATATCCCAAGCGGATTGATCGCCCGACAAGCGGAAGTTGAGATCTCCAAACCAGAATACAAAGTCGTGGTCAAAAATACGCCGATAGCTCTTTGAGTGGTACTTATGATTGTCAACAATTTGATGATAATCTTCAATTCGCTCCTTAAGTTTCTCGTCATGTGCCGCCAAATGGGAGCAAACAAACACTGCTCCTGTGCCATAAAGGCTAAGTCGTATGCTGACAGCGCCCTTGTTTCCCCAAAGGCCTCCAAGGCCCGTGCGTGTCTCCTCCGTTTCTATATTTTTCATGTGCGGTATGTGCTTGTGCTGGGCAAACATTGTAATCAATATGCCCTGCAGTTGCTCCGATTTGACCTTAACGTAAGCATAATCACTCAACGTTCTGGCTATTTTTAGCACCCAGGGATCGTCCTTAAATATGCTTGTCACCTGATTCGTATTCACCTCCTGCATGCCAATCACATAAATGTCAGGCAATTGGTTTTCCGGGCAGTTAGTGGTACCATTTAGTGCCAATAGAGATGTCAGTTCCAAATTATTGGGGGAGTGAGTGCCCACGTTCCACGTAAGCAGGAATATGCACAGATCGGCAATGACGGATGCCGACGCAGCCATTTCGTACTCTTTCTAATTAAAAATGAATAACACTGGTTAGACAACTAGATGCGTCAGATTTCATGGTGAACTGGTCATGAATTCACATGAACAAACTTACTGAGATTCCCTGTCACTGCATCCAGTAGAAACAAAGGGCGTGTGTAATTAAAGCGTTTTTAACTGTTCTCTAATTAGATTAACGAACGTAATTATTTTTAGATCCGCTCAATGATGTTCCTTGCTTGGCTTGAATGATAATGTTGCCTATGCGTCTGCTGCTGGCGCTGCTGTTGTTGTTAATCTCACACAACACCCACACTGACGCGTTTTGTCAGTTGCTGCGCAGTATGACCAGACTTTTAATTTTGTCACATTTTAATTTTGAACAAACTTTTTTTTGTTGTGCTAATTATGCAAAATTGTGATGTGATTTTTTAAAAGCCAGAAATTTGTCTAAATCATAAAAGACAAGCCAATTCATATTTAAGCATAATATTAAATAAATAAAATAAACATTTTACATCTGCAGACCGCAGTGTTACCCTACAAATTAAATTATTTCTTTTTCTTTTTGCTGCCAGCTGATAGCGTTGCGACCAACTTGCGACTGTCTGGCAACTCCATGGTGAAATGTAATTGTCGAAGGAATTAGAAAACCGCAGTTTCTTTTAAGCTTTTCGAAGATGGTGCTCACATTGCTCCCAGGTATATTTCCAAATTGGATGCAAAAACTAAAAAATGGTGCTTACAGTTCACAAACTTTGTTGATACGATGTTTGCATACGGTCATGACTGAAGGTATGTTTCTGTTTTTAAATCTCCTGTACAAATTGATTTGTATGTTTGTAATTATATATTGTAGATGAGGCTGGTCAAACATTCGATATTGCTGTAAAAGCTGGTATTCTAGTACCAAAAACGAAAGGCAAACAAATGCTGTTCAAATTCTCACATAAAGTCTGCAAGCAAAAATTAGAGAAAGATCCATATTGCTTTGAGTGTCTTTTGCCCACTGTCGCTGAACCAGTAGAGAAATGCCTCTTGTGTACGCGTTCCTTTCATGTGGATTGCCAACGTAAGAATCCCATGCATCCAATGTACTCGGTGCCCTCAGACAAGTGTCAACCACATCAATTTCCACCCAACGAATCTGATATTGAAGAGTCTAACGATGAGGATGAAGCACCAGCAGCAACAGCAGCCTCTTACGAGCTTGATTGCAATAGTAACATTAACATCATCTCACGAAATTCGTTCAAGCATGAGCCGGACAGCTCAGATGATGTGTATTTTGTTAGTGAGCAACCTGGACGTAAGCGCAGGCGTTGCAGTACGTATGTCAAAAATGAGGAGGATCCGAACGAGGCTAACGATAATTTGAAGCTATGCACACCGTGCCGCCTTCAAAAGTTCCCCGATCTACTGACTCCACCGCATGTTTCGGTTGAGGAGCTTAACTGCCTGTTAGGGTACTTGTGGGAGAAGCACCACAGCTGGCTCAAAACAGATGTGCGCAAGTATATTAAGAAAAATTGGAGCGTGCGCGACGCAAATGCGGTTATAAACCTCTTTTTTGACAAAAACGACATACTCGGTATAGCGGACATTTCCTCAAGAATCAAGTCGAACAAATTTCACCATCTATCAGAGTTTTTAATTGATGTGCTCGTGTTGCAAGTCAACATTGGTGTCTTTTTTGGCACCAAGTGTGAAGAGTACGATGCTACCAAGTGGTTGGTACGTGATATAACCCATGACATTCGAGAAATAAGTCGCTGCTCTGACTGCTATCGACATTCCACCGAGCCACAACGATCCAAATTTTGGTTTGCCAAGCCCTGTACTCAGCGACATGAGTTGGTCTTTGCAAAGCAACATGGTTTTCCCTACTGGCCAGCCAAGGTGAGCATACTTTAAAACCTATTCCTTTACATTGACAAATATTTTCTTAATTCGTTTCCTATTTTTTTCCATTTACAGATTATTCGCGTAATGTCTAAGAAGAGCAATATCTTTGACGTACGCTTCTTTGGAGGCGATCATTCCCGGGCTCAAGTACGTGATATTCGTCCAATAGATGACGACATTTCACAACTAAAAATTAAAGCCACACCAGCGTACACCGCTGCAATGAAAGAATTGCAGTGTCATAAGCTGTTATTGCCTCAGCCCATGACTTTATTTAGCTTTAATGCTGATCCTCGCGAGGCTGAAGCTGTTATTAACCAAAACCTGCCGTTTTGCCAGGACCCGTCAGAAGTGAGCTCCTATAATAAACGTTGTGTCACGCCCGCTTCGACCTATAAACGAAAGCGAGCAGCAGCCACAGCAACTACTCCCAGCTTGCCAAAGCGTATCCAACCCCCCAATCGTCGATGCTCGATGGTCCTGAGGTCAGAGACTCTGCAGGACACTATATCATTGGCAACTAGCGATACACCTTCGCCAACATTTGAAATGCAACGAACAGGACCAGGTTATCAAGAATTGATTCAGGAAAATGTCTCTTTAAATGAGCAACTCACTCGCAACAAGGAGGAGTTGGACAAGTTGAAGGAGGAGTTAAAGGCGGTTAAACGTCAGAATTGGTGCCAGCATTGTTTGGAGGAAGCCTCATTTCACTGCTGCTTCACTGCCTCTTACTGCAGCGATGCTTGCAAACGGCGTGATAAACGGCGTCATAAAGGAGATTGCGTCCTCAACGAAAAAACATAATTTTATTTTTTTATTAGATTCCTTGTTTAACAACATAGAAAAGTACATTGTAAACACATACATAATATGTATGTAAAAAATATGTGAATACGAATAACAATAAGAAATAAAAATTATATTTTCCCGAGTCGATTGTTTTATTTTTTTTGCTGAAAGTTAAAATATGTTAGTTAAGTGGCATCCGCTATATCTTAAACACTCTTAAATTCTCGAATTCTTTGGGTAAATAAGTCAGCGTGAGCTATTTAAACTCAAAATCGTAACACCAAAATTATTTATTCAAAATTTTAATTGCAGCGGAGTTTTATAAACATAATTTTTAAAAAATGTGTGTTTATAATTATGCAGTTCGTCTCTATTTATGAATAACTGTGGTCATGCCATAATATTTTCCTATAAATTTTGTTATGCGTGCAAATCTTGTGTGCAGCTTATCATTCCTTAGAACACAATCTAAAAGCGTTGCCAACAAGTGGCAACGCCAAATGGTCATGTATCAGTTGTTATTCAACCGCTAAACTTTACGGTTGATATTGGTGCGCGTCTCTTTCGTACCAAGTTGTAATCGCGTGTTTACGTTCTTACTGTCTCTGTATAAATAAACATGTATGTACGTACATATGTAAGTGAACTTCGCGCATAAATTGAAAGAAGCGTTGACATCGAAAAAGGTCAATACGCTACAACAACAAAACGTGCATTTATTTTCTATTGTGGAAAAATCAATTGCCGGATTGTCGTTACTTAAGTTGCTGAGAGTAACAAGAACTACGAACAAATAACAAAATGACTCTAGGAACTTTTGATGTTTGGGATGCCTTAGTGCTGGCAAGCATTTTAATAATCTCAGCACTGATTGGCATATACTATCGATACACAGGTGGCAAACAGAAGACGACTAAAGAGTATCTTATGGCTGATCAGAGCATGACAACATTTCCGGTGTCCTTTAGCCTTATGGCCAGTTTTATGTCTGCCATCACACTGATGGGTGTCTCCAACGAATCATATCAATTTGGCGCGTTGTTTGGAGTGATTAACATATCATATTTACTGAGCACACCAATTGCTGCGTACATTTTTCTACCAGTATTCTATCGAATGCGCACAACAAGTGTTTACGAGTACCTAGAACGTCGATTTGGTCATGCAACACGGCTTGCGGCATCCATAGCTTTCACTCTACAAATGATTCTGTACATGGGTATTGCTCTCTATGCTCCAGCATTGGCATTGGAAGCTGTTACCGGCATACCTAAAGGTACTGCTATACTGGTCCTGGGACTGGTGTGCACTTTCTACTCAACATTAGGAGGCCTCAAAGCTGTACTCATCACGGATGTCTTTCAATCGTTCCTCATGTTTGCTGCCATTTTTGCTGTTATTTTCGTGGCAGCCATTAAAGCTGGTGGGTTGGGTCCCATTTGGGATGTGGCCAAGGAGCAAGGACGTTTGGAATTTCTCGAATTTTCAGTGGATCCCACAGTACGTCATACTTGGTGGACTCTAATAATTGGGGGTATGGTTACCTATCTGTCTCTGTATGGCGTCAATCAAACGCAAGTGCAACGACTCCTAAGCGTGCACAACTTGAAAAGTTCACAGTCAGCGTTATGGTGGAATCTGCCAATCCTAGGATTGCTCAGCTTTAGTACAATCTTCAGTGGCTTGGCCATGTTTTATTATTATCGCGACTGCGATCCTGTGCTTGATGGACGCATCAAATCAAGGGACCAGCTTATGCCGCTCTTTGCTGTCGATACAATGGGTAAGTTAAGATATGATTACAATTACCATAATTGTTAAAAATGTATATATTTGCAGGTCAATATCCTGGATTATGTGGTCTCTTTGTTTCGGGCATTTTTTCGGCCAGCTTATCAACGATATCCTCTGCGGTCACTTCGCTGTCGGCTGTCACACTGGAGGACTACGTAAAGCCCCTTTACAGGGTAATCTTTAAAAGTACTCTTATTGAGTCAAAGTCAACGCTGCCCACCAAAATCATTGCCTGCATTTATGGATTGCTGTGCATTCTATTGGCCTTTGGCGCCGGCTCTTTGGGCGGTGTCTTACAGGCATCGTTGACCATTTTTGGAGTCGTTGGCGGTCCATTGCTTGGCATCTTCACGCTTGGCGTTTGCACTGTGCGTACGAATCAACGAGGGGTACTGCTTGGCTTCCTGCTGGGGTTATCTTTCTCTTTCTGGATTGGCTTTGGCGGTCCCAAGCCAGCTCCAATCCCACTGCCTTTTAATACTACAGGCTGTGAACATACAAATGTAACCCAGGTGGCAGAGGCACTACAAAATGTTATCGTGGAGGAACCGCACTACTTCTGGCTATATCGTTTGTCGTATCTCTGGTACTGTGTGTTGGGCTTCTTGGTAACCATATTTGTTGGTTACTGTGGCAGCATAACGCTGGCGCGCTTCAACTACGCTGACAACTCGCAGATCTACTTGGACAAGCACCAGAACCATCTAGACTACGATCTGTTTGCGCCCATACTCTCACGTCGCTGGCGACGACAGCAACAAAATCATCTCGATCAGACGTTCCATGACGAGTCGCTGGCAAAGTTAACTCAGTCAGTTGCACCATTGCAATAAGTCAAATCTAATTTATTTTAATTGTTAAATGAAGTAGCAAATGTAGTGAATAAGTTTGGCGACATACTCTCTGACCAGCCTTAGCATAACCAGATATATGTAAGCAGTCGTACCTAATCAATCACATCCCATAACAATGTGAATAACAATGTGACCTATTTGTATACCTGCGTGTAGATTATCAACTACTAAAGGCGCCAATGTCTTCCATTTTGCAAATGCATAAAAACAATAACAAATATGGCGTATATATTTATCAGTCCTCTATTGAAGATGAAGTTCCTCAATACAAATTTTTGGGAAACTCTGGGATTAGACTATAATAAACATTAAAGATTGACTGCCACAATCTTTATTGTTTCACTTATTTTAAACTCAAACTATGCTTAAGTTCATATTGAACACGTTCTAGTATTTGTTGAAAATGATGTAATTATATTATAATATTATATTGTACAAGTATAAATTTACTGTGAGCGATTTTATCAGCTTGTTGTTGTACATTATATAAATAAAAAACATTTACAACTCACGTAATAATTATTAAATTATGTACATGTACTTATACTTATACAAAATTAGCAACATTTGCTGAAACATTAAATATTGTTGCAGTTTCACATGTGAAATGTGTTTTTTTTTACTAATAGAAAATCAAATGGCCATGAAATTAAACGCGCTCACCTACTGAATATACTATAAATAATCGTACAAATAATGATAAGCTAATTTTACGCAATCGCGTGTGTGGCTTTCCATTCGGAATTCGAAGGGAATGAATCAATTTGGCAATCGTATTTCATAACTATATTTCGAATGAATATCTTTCCCGTTCTATGTGTCATATCGGGGGCCAAATTCCATTTAAACGATGAGCAAACAAATTGGTATAAATTGCATGGCCAAAGGCCAACTTTAAAATTGTTTTGTTGTTTAACTACAAATATTTATATACATTTATTGAGCCACGAATTAATTGAGCTTGTCTTCTAACTTTTGTTTGATATACAGACACACATACTCTCATAGATGTGTACTTGTTTTCTTCTCTTCTTTGCTCGGTTCAAAGTATCTAAAGGTTTTTTTCACATGAATATTTATTATGTGAAAGAAGAATTCGAAAGAGCCACGATAAGCGCGGATTATGTTGAAGACTTGTTTACTATTGCTGCCGTTTTTGTTCTAAAAATAGATACAAACAAGACCTCGCAAGCTTTCTTGGAAATTAGCACTCGATTCCAGAATTAAAGATTACAGCTTACATTGAAAGTGCCTTATTTTGTGCTGAAGGCTTGTTTACTATTTTTCCTGTTGGATCAAAAAGAAAAATAATTATTAAAATACAGTAACATGAACTATTGAGCTCGCTTGGAATTTAACACTCTTCGATTTCAGAATTCCAAGAATGATTGTAACTTTTGAAATGGCCCAGTTATTTTATATAATTTTTTTTTTAGACCCAGTACTTTTAAAAAGTACAAATGGGTCTACTAAGTTTGTGCAAAAAAAAATGTGCGTAACAGGCAGAAGGAGGCGTGGCAGACCCCATAAAGTATATATACTCTTGATCAGCATCAACAGCCGAGTCGATATAGCCATGTCCGTCTGTCCGTCTGTCTGTCTGTCCGTTCCGTCTGTCCGTCTGTCTGTCCCTTTTTTGAACACCTATATCTCAGAGACTATAAGAGCTAGAGCCACCAAATTTGGCATGAAGGTTTATCTATATATTGCATTGATCAAGTTTGTTTTAGAATTTTGCCACGCCCCCCTCCGCCCCAGTAAATTTGAAACAAAATTTCAAAGTCGAATAACGAAAGCACCTTTAATGCTAGCGATATGATTTTTGGCATACATGATAAACTTTATAGTCCAATCCTGTCCTGAAAGTTTTATCCGGATCGGATAATAAACGGATAGTATACGGCTTATCAAAATTTCGAAAATATGAACACCTAGATCTTAGAGACTATAAAAGCTAGAGACACCAAATTTGGTATGTAGGTTCATCTATGTCTCTCATTGATCAAGTTTGTTTTAGATTTTCGCCACGCCCCCCTCCGCCCCTAGAAATTGAAAAACAAAATTTCGAAGTCGAATTACAAGAGCCCCTTTAAGACTAGCACCTTGATTATTGGTACATATAATATACACTATAGTCCAAATCTGTCCAGAAAATTTCATTCCAATCGGATGAGGATGATAAACGCGGAAGTTATTCAACTAACAATGTTACGGGCAAAAGGAAGAAGAAGAGACGCTAGCGACCTCTGTGTTTATTAACTTCGTAGTGGCGCCATCTATTGTTTGGTACGCATTATTGAAGAACAATCAATAGTGAACGCTTTGCGCTCAAAAAGTACGGGGTCTTCCACTGTCGAGCTTGCTCCACTGTAGCTTACTGCATTTTTTTTCGTTAACTATTATTTAAACTGAAAAAAATTGTGTAATCTGACAAAATTTAAATAAACGTTGAGGGAAAGGAGTATTTTCCAGATTTGTCTATAATTCAATAATATTAATTGCCTAGCAAATGACTTCTAAAATCTTTTGTATTCGTGGGATGATATTATGAAAAAGAAAATTGTAAAACTCATGAATGTAATTTAGTCTGCTCCACATTCAATTTATTCACTTATTCCACTTATTCGTCAAACACATTCACACCTACATGAGAATAAGTTAAACAATTTATAGGAAACTTTCACCCATGTAGGTGTAAATCGGACAAAAAGTTATAAAAAATTTTCTCTTATATTCATTTCCTTCGTTATTCTGGACAAAGTTCAAAAATATATCCTCCAGTGTTGTCTGACTTATGGTGTAACTCTTTATCTGTAGTGATAAACGATTATCTTCCATATATCTAAATATCTCGGACCATTTGAGATCTTTGTTCGGTATTGTGATGGTCACCAGACCACGATAATTGTATGTTTCTCTGTAGTTACAAGAAAAGCATCGATCAGTTTTTAATTTATATCGCTTCCTTTGACATACATACGTGATATAGCTTCCGGGAAAATCGATTTTAAACTTGTATTCCACATCCGATATTAAACTAAAATAATTATAATCGGGGTTAGATGTGATGTACACATTAAATAAACTGCTTCCCGTATGTGACGCATTAATAGTTGTTCTTCTTGCCGTTCGACGTTTTGATACTAATTTACCTCTTCCTATGGATTGCTCTCTTTCATCTTGATTTGATTCTCTTGGGCTTGTTGTTTGCTTTTCGATTTTTTTCCTTCTGTTAATTTTAACTTGTACACCTTTTTCATTTGGTGATTGGTCTTCGAATTCACCAGTTCCAGTTGGAGCTAGTGTACTATCTCTTTGGTCTACATATAATTAAGATTGGATTTATTCATTTAAAAAAATTATTTTTTTAATATTTACTCTTGGTATCCATACTTAGGTTATCCGGAGTTTGGATGTACGACGGGGTACCACTGAAAAGTATTTATTTATTTAGTAAAAGCAAGCCACAAATTAAAAGCAAACAAATAAGTTTATCTGCGGCACACTGAACTGTACAAAATTATAATACCCTCTGCAATGGTATAACAAAGTGAAAAAAGACTAACCTTCTGATCTCATCCATTTCCTCTTTAGTGCCAATCTGAATTTTGATTGAAATGCCCCTATTAAAGCGAGTTTTCAGATGCTGCGGTGATCCAATACAGCAGAGCCTTCCCCTGACCATAATGGCCAGACAGGAGCAAAGGGACTCACAGTCGGACACACTATGCGTGGTGATCAGAAGGGACTTGCCATTGGAGCGCATTTGACTGAGCACCGTTGAGATCTGGTGCTTGTCACAGATGTCCACACCCGTAATGGGATCATCTAGGCAGATCAGGCATGGCGATAGCACTGCCATGGCAATGTTGAGTTTCCTTTTGGTACCGCTAGTATAATGAACAGTCATCTCATCGAGGTACTTGGTGAACACAAAATTCTCAGCTAGGTTCTCAATAATGCGGGGAATATAATCCTTTTTGATACCCCTTATAAGGCAGGCAAACTTCAGCATTTCTCGACCCGTCATAAAAGGCAATACCATGTCTTTTTGAGGACAATATCCCATTTGACTAAAGCATTTTCGCATTTGAGTCTTCATGCTGAATCCCTTAAGATAGACATTCCCTTGACTTATTCTTTTATTTCCAACGATCATGTCAACAGTACACGTCTTGCCAGCTCCACTGAGTCCCAATATACCGAAGCATTCATATCTGGATGAAAGCAAATATAAATAGTTATATACATACATGCATATGTAATTGAGGATTTTGTTTACGGGTTGATCTTAAATGATACACAGTTCACTGGCACCGCGTCACGAAATCTTTTTGTAATCCTATTACAGACTAAACTGCAGTTCTTAAACTGATCTTTATCATTGACAATGCTGTCGACTCGCATGCGTTCCTCCCACACATCATTGTCCTCGTTCAAATTGACCTCACTTTGACAAGGGACTTGTTTGTATCTGCGTAACAAGTAAAAAAAAATTGTAATTACTGACAACTTGAAGGAAACGCAGCCAAACCAAACTTGATAACATATCCCAAGGATTGGAGATTGCTCACCAGCAGCACCAAAATGAAATAGATAGTTCCAGTAACTAACATATAGATCAACTCTTTCCAAGCAATCATCCTCGATGGTTCTGAAATGACAACACATTTGTAATTGTTCTCAGAAAATGCCATATGATTTTCCAAATACCTTGTTCAAAACACGGAGTATCACTATCTATTGGTGCCAATGACTCACAGATACTTATTTGTTTGCCGTACTTCAATGTAGCTAATGAAGCGGAGTACATGGCATAGTGCGGTAGTATCAACAATATGTTATGAACTACGTAAGAAATACTGAGATCCCGCTCCGTTATGTGTATAGCCACAAGAACTAAAATATATAAATAATACAAATGTTGTTCACCCAAAAATGAATAAGCTATCGCAAATAGTAGGAAAAGATACAGATGGAGATACAAAAGAAATAATATGGCTAGTAATAAATCTGAATCTTATAAACCGATCGCTGTAAAATCAGCATAAAAATAATGCAGTTATTACCGTTAACGATGTTTAAGAACATAACGGAAGACATGCCAATATAGGGGTCCTTGAAGACAAAAGAGAACAGATAGATGATTGAAAGTGCAGCAAAGGCAAAAGCTAATAGGAAAATTAGCAACCAATAAAGCACTTCAGGTGGTTTAGCAAAAAATGCGATTATCAGTGAGAGTGCCAGGAGTAGAAATATTAAATAGTCCCATATTAGATGCGACAGCCAATAGGTGTACAAACTGATGCCCGATAGGTGCTGCTGTTGTTTCATTTGAGATATTCTCTCCTGGATAGGTAGCATGATAAATATTGACATAGCAATGCTCAGATAGACCATGATTAATATGGCATACTTCCTGTCATTCTGGTTATATTCATCCGTATAGGATGTCGCATACGAGTTGTTACGGGGTTTATTGATAATCTCGATCTCAACACTTGCCAGTTCATTACCAATGGCTTTATAGACTAGGTTGAGTGACAGTGGTTTTCCGTGCACCAATCGGGGATTATACCAGGCCGTGATGGAGTCCTTCATGAATGTAGCTCCAGCAACATAGGTTTTTTTAAAGCCTTCCTGCAGCAAATCAAGATTATTGATCAAGTAATTTTCGATACCATTTCGAATATGCAGCACTGTGGCGCCTGATCGCATGGCAACATTATCATATTCGTTTACAAACTCTCTGCTGTGATCTATAAGTACTGCATCTTTATCTTCATCTGGTCCGGTTTGTTTCCAATCCCGTATTACATACGGGCCCGGATACTTATTTAAGTTGGTAAACGAAGGTATGGTTAGTTCTCGATCCATGTCTATTAATTGCAACGCTAGATTCAGCGCTGCAATCATCAGTGGAAGTATAATAATGCCCAAAAAGGGGGTTAGATTGTGACGTGTGTAGAGCATCTTCTTTATAAGCATGCCATGCCATTCGTTCCAACATCTCTGTGCTTTGCTAGTCTCCTGCATGTCCTTCATCCATTCTGCGAACATACATATGTTTGTAAAGATTATATGTAAAGTAATATAGTGTATATACCATTCGAGTTACTGGGCTCAACAGCAACCGTATTCGATTGATGGAATTGATCAGCGCCAATCTTCAAGAAGGTTTCATCCATCGTTGGTGCATTGACTCCGAAACTGGCCAGATTTAATTTAGTCAGTTTATTCTCCAGTGCCCGAAACAGTCTCGAAAATTTTGATACATTCGCCGAGGGCAAGCGGTAGATAATATCATTGCCCACAATGCTCTCTAGCCGCACTTCCCGCATTTTGTGCTGGAGAAACATTGTGACTTCCTCTACATTGCAATTTTCGAGCTGCACACAGACCTGACATAAAGCGTAAACATAGTTTTTAAATAGAAATAAACGTTTAGGTAAAAACTCACCAGCCGATAACCGGGTCCAAGATTATTTATCAAGAAGTCTGATGTGCCGTAGCCGATGAGCTCGCCGTTAGAAATAATCCCAATGCGATCTCCCAACATTGCTGCGACATTGACGCTATAAGTATTTAGGAGGATGCAGCGTCCTTCCTTCTCCGTTCGCAGCAGATCCCAGACATCTCGACATGCAGATGGATCAAGGTAGGCGCTGGGCTCATCGCAAAGCACCACCTACATATGCAGTTATAATTGATAATCTCCCGTGAAGATATATTAATTTAAAATTTGAATCTCACCTTGGTGCCAGCACAGAGGGCACAGCAAAGTGAAAGTTTGCGTCTCATATCAGTGGAGAGATTCTTGACCTTCACTTTCGCCTTGCTCCTTAGATTTATTTTATATAGGTAAGTGTAGGCCTCCTGTTCAGCATTCCAACGCGATAGGCCCTTTAGACGGCTATAAAAGTCGATATGCCAAAAAGCGCTTAGTTCTTCAAAAAATATATTTGTCTGCGGGCAAATGCAAAGATTTTTGCGAGCACTTTGTGGTGAGATGACCATGTCATGGCCATTGATCAGGACCTGGCCGGAAGTGGGCGCATACAGGCCGGCTAGCATCATAAATATTGAAGTCTTTCCGGTTCCATTATGTCCTAGGAGCACAGTTATCTCATTCTCATAGAATTTAAGGGAGAAGTCCCGAACAGCCACCTTTTGTCCGAAAGCCTTGGTCAGATTCCGTATGTCGACAATTACAGCATTGTGTTGCATCACCTCTTCAAAAGCTTGTTTATTTCGGTTCCCGTAGTTGCTCGTCACTTCCTCCTCTTCATTTGTCCCGACAACAGTTTGACGCAAGGGGCAATAGAATTTGCGAGTAAAGGGAAAGTACCACTTTTTGGGTGCACGAAATCCCCCGGGCCTCAACTGGTCCAAATACAAACAGAGCGGAATACAAAACAGGCTGGTGAATATCATTACGGCCAAGACGTTTCCATAGCTTAGAGGGTCGTCTGGATGAACGGTACGATACATGTTATTCCATTGGGCTCCCACGCCGTACAACTCGAAACCAAGAATTTGGTGTAATATTATGGACATAGCTCTATTTAAACCGAGGCAAGCGAATAAATTTGTGGCTAAACCTAAATCCTCCAAACTCATTACCGGCAGAGCGCTAACCAAGTTCAAAATGCATAATACAATCATGGCCAAAAATGAATTGGAAAAGATTGAGCAAATTACAAAGATGAAACTGACAAGGCTCAATATGTAAATGAACAATATGAAGATCATAACAAATGCACTGCTGTTATGACACAGAAAGCATTTCATTAGTATCGCAATGACCATTGCAGGAATCATAAGCACTATAAAGGTAACAATGAACCACGAAAGCCAATTTAATCCATTTGGTAGTCCCATTATTTGCATCATGTCCCTTAAATATCTTTGCTTCTCCGCAACAATCATCTGTAATAAAAATATTTGTTAATACGCATTTCCTAGCAAGATTAAGAGCTACTGGTTTTTTTGGGAAAACATTTTTTATAAGAAAGAAATCTTCCTGCCAAGAGAATATTCCTTTAAAATTAATTAAATTTTGTTTTTGATTTATGACAGTCTGCTAGTAAGTGAGCGATACATACTTACACAAGATGAATGTATGTATAGACTGTTTGAAAGCTTACCTGACAAATAATCAAAGAGGAACACACAAAAATAAGACACCAATCATTCATAATATCAATCAAAGGTTTTATAGTATCAACATAAATTGTTCGACCAGCAGCGGGAAACGAATTTATGTGAACTGTAGGAATTTGGGCCGATTCGTTTTCCGATCTAATTATTGCCTCGGATAGGCGCATTTGCAAGTATAGAAAGCCCTCGTCTCTATACATGTCCAGCCGGTTAGACCATCCTTTAAATAATCTTTTAGACCATTTAAGATCATTCTCCGATCGCGAATATAACGGAAAACGTAATGCGACTTTAACTTTGGAAGGAAGTTTCATGATATTCCTAAAGTGATCTTCAAACTCAATGCCCACAAAGGCATCTTTCATCTTCAGTGCTACATCCATATCAGATGCATAATAAAATGATTCAATTTTGGGCGGTGGGTGTTCTGGTCCAATAATGCTTTTAACGATTTCCTCAAGAACATGGTTGATTGGTGAATAAAATATTGAACTAAGGACGAATATAATAGACCCGGAAAGTTATCATTGCATACATACATACGTCACTTTGGGAGTGCTTATTTTCAATTCTGGATATCTAGTCTCGGGATAATCCGTTGGTCCCTTGGCACCAATAATGTGTGTAATTTGAAGTAACAGAAAAATTAATATAGGACTCAAAATTATAATTATTGCATTAATGGGATTGGCAAGATGTATAGATTTATTCTTGCAAATCAATAACCACAGCTTGGTGCAGCTGTTGAGTGGTGATGAATGTATAAAATACGATGACGACATTTCAATTTAGTTGTTTGTGTTAGACAAATTTGAAATATAGAGCAAATTTATTATGTCAAGCCCATTTCCAATCATTAACCGGTTCCCCTATGATAAAAGGTAACACATTTTAACCATTAACTAGGTTCACTCTATAATTTGTGCAGCAGCTAAATGTATACACAGTTTCACCATTCCAATTGGCTATATATCAGGGATTCAAACCGAAACCGTTAACCGATTGAAACTAGTAGCAGTATTACGGCTACGGTTACCGTAACTGAAACTAAAACTGTAACAAAAACAAACCTTTATTATACCGATTTATGTATAACGGTTCATTTCGATTCGGTTTGAATCTCTGTGATAGTCGCTTTGATTCTGCATTTCATGAGACACTTCACACAAAAATATTTGATTCCAGTTTTTGGATTTTTATGTATTTGTTTTATGTTGTTTTGGATTGATGTTAAAGTAGAATAATAAGCAATAACAGCTTCAGCCTGAAGACATAGACCATTCCAGCAGCCACTAGCTTACTTCTTCTTGGACACACCAACAGTGCGACCACGGCGACCAGTGGTCTTGGTGTGCTGGCCACGGACACGGAGGCCCCAGTAGTGACGCAGACCGCGATGAGAGCGGATCTTCTTCAAACGCTCCAAATCGTCACGGAGCTTTGAATCCAAATTGGAGGATGTCAACTGCAAGTATTTGCCATCAATGATATCCTTCTGTCTGTTAAGGAACCAGTTGGGCACTTTGTACTGCAGAGGGTTCGAGATGATGGTGACAACCTTGTCGACCTGTCAATATTAAGAATGTAAACAATGAAAATTGAGTCCATTTGATTAAGGCAAATGTAATGGGGAGATACTCACCTCCTCCTCAGTGCATTCACCAGCACGCTTGGTGAGATCCACATCGGCCTTCTTAAGCACAATGTTGGAGTAGCGACGACCCACACCCTTAATGGCGGTCATGGCGATGCCAACTTTGCGCTTGCCATCGATGTTCGTATTCATGATACGAAGAATGTGTTGGAACTTCTCTGGGATGACGAGCGACTGCAAGAGCAAACAATTGGTTAACATAATCCGCATTACTTGTTCAAAAACAAGATATAAACAACAAATGCCGAAATTGCATTTCCGCTAAAAATAGCAATACATTTTCGCAATACATATAACATTTGAATGCAACATTTTGCACTCTCTGTGCACACACGGGCATGCATTTGGTTATTTGTGTTTGATCTGCCGGTTTTGTTGTTCGATTAACTAAATATTTGAAGATTTATATATGGACGCACCATTTTGCACTGTTTAGGCGACAAATATTCAGTCGAAAAAGAAAGCGGATGTGCTTCTTCTTGCTACTTTTGACATTGACATTTCGAAAAACAGTGCTGGACAAGGTTCCAATAATTGAACACAGGGTTGTATTTGCTATAACAGCCCTGCTTTATTTTTCTAGTATAAATTGGATTATAAATTGACGATTATATTCAAATTTGATAAAATTATGATGATATGTGCATAATTGTTTTTCGAAAAAATATGAAAAAAAAATCATGACACAAAAATCTTTTGAAACCATCTATTGTCTGTTAGCGGAACATAGATCGCACCCTATGGTTTCTTTTTAAAAGTAGATTCCTAGTGACAGAGTCTGGCAACGACGCTTCGCGGTTCCACTCATAATTGTACCGTTTGATTTTTTTACATTCCAGTAAAAAATGAGCGCAACTAAACATGTGAAAGGTAAATAACAAACTTAATTTAAATGTAATTTTAACATATAATTATTTCAGCACTTGACTGTGTCGGCCAGGATGATATTGTGTCGTTGCGCATTATTTGTTCACAAGCTCGGAATTATCAGTACAACAGAGAAGAGCTGGATATGTACGGTAATACGGCACTGCTTAAAGCTTGCTATATGGGAAGATTTGAGTGCGCTCGTATTTTGCTGAATTTTGGCGCCGATATTCATGCCATCAACTATTTTGGTCAAAATGCACTAACGCTAGCAACATATGCTGGGCATTTGCAGCTGGTTTTGGAATTGTTGCGCCACCGGACGTATCAGGACTTTAATTTATCCTCGCTAATACCAGCCATTTGCGTGGCGGCAATGCGACAGCACAAGTCTTTAGAGGATTATTTTAAAAGTCTCGATCCGAGAGGTGCCCAAGAATTACATACTGTTCATGGTAAGTTAAATTATATTTGTAGTTGTAACATTAACTGAAAGTTTACTATTCACTAGGTCTGGGAGTAAATGATCTGCAACAGATGGTCAATTCAAAATTAAAAAGGAAACAACCCCAGCTTTTTCAAAAAAAATATCAACATCAGTGATTTTAGATATAAGGAAGTTTAAGAATCTCCAAATATGTGTACTAATAATGTGTCTTTTGTAATAAAGTGTAATTCAACGAGTAAATGACCTGCAACAAGTGGTAAATTCAAAATGAAAATTTAAAAAAAACCTCAGCTTTTTTAAAAAAATTTCAACATCAGTGATTTTAGCTAAAAAGAACACATAAAGTCCCCATTCAGAAGTACATGAGTTTTCATTTAAGTTCGCCTGAAATCAAAAAACATACATACATGCATACAAAAAAATAAAATAAATCCAAGTTTTAGAAATAAGCTTACAAAATACATTTTAATTTAAACTAATTTGCAAGCTAAGCACATTTTGATCAACAAACTTAAAGTCAGGGCTTGCAAGCTATATCAAAATTGTAGTTCTAAAAAAGAGGCTCTAGCAAACAAGAGATGGCGCCAAAATCGGACATCACAAACACATCTGACTGCCCTGGTATCACGTACTCGAAAAATCCACTCGAATATGCAACAAAAATAAAAGTCATTGAAATTTTGCATGGATTTATTGTGGAATTTTCTCTAGTTTTCCTGAACTTTCCAGATTTGTTGGGAGTCCCAACGGACTATTTTCTTTTGATCAATAAATTGGGTTGCTCATGAGTGGAGTGAGCCAAGAAGAGTTGTTCCCTAAACTGAACGAGTTTTAACTGTTGGGCAACGCCGTGTCTTTGCGCCAAATTATCAGCTGTTGTTCGCGCCAAAACGCCTAGTTTTGCCGCGGCAAGGGATTTATTCATCATATAAAAGTCGACGAAGCAACCACGCTGTAGCGACGCGCTTGTTAAATTTGCAAAAATTGCCTTTTTAAGAAACAATATAAGTTAAATAGTAATCATGTTTGAGGCACGTCTTGGCCAAGCTACCATTCTTAAGAAAATCCTGGATGCCATCAAAGATTTGCTAAATGAAGGCACCTTCGATTGCAGCGATTCGGGCATACAGGTATGTAAGATTAGTTATTAAGTCATGGTGTTGAAAAATCTCAATGGGTTTTACATATTTATGTATGTTTACAGCTCCAGGCCATGGACAACTCTCACGTGTCGCTGGTTTCCCTGACATTAAGGTCTGATGGCTTTGATAAATTCCGTTGTGATCGTAATCTTTCCATGGGCATGAACCTGGGGAGCATGGCAAAGATATTAAAGTGTGCCAACAACGAGGATAATGTGACGATGAAGGCACAGGATAATGCCGACACTGTAACCATTATGTTCGAATCGGCCAACCAGGAGAAGGTCTCGGATTACGAGATGAAGCTAATGAATCTCGACCAAGAGCATTTGGGCATTCCAGAAACGGACTACTCGTGTGTGGTGCGAATGCCAGCGATGGAATTCGCTCGCATCTGTCGTGATTTAGCCCAGTTCAGTGAATCGGTTGTCATTTGCTGCACTAAAGAAGGTGTCAAATTCTCCGCTAGCGGCGATGTGGGCACAGCTAATATTAAGTTGGCGCAAACTGGATCCGTTGACAAGGAGGAGGAGGCGGTCATCATTGACATGCAGGAGCCCGTCACGCTCACATTCGCCTGTCGTTACCTTAATGCCTTCACCAAAGCAACGCCTCTATCTACACAAGTGCAGCTTTCCATGTGCGCCGATGTTCCTCTGGTAGTTGAATATGCCATCAAGGATCTGGGGCACATACGCTACTACCTGGCGCCAAAGATCGAAGATAACGAAACATAAACATGCCGTCAAATACCTGAATCGTATTCATTACTTATAATTCTATCACCCACGACATCCTAACTTTTAAGATTTTTACATTTCCTTGGTCAATAAATTAATCAATAAAAAAACAACAAAGTATTATTCGTTTAATGGCAAAAACCATTTAATAACACATTACAACTAAACAGAAATTCGAATTTTATATATTGTAGTTCTTAGGCTCAAACAGTTTGGAGTTTTCACACAATGGTAAAGTATTTTATTCGGAATTTCGTCACTGGAAACTTTGCACGTAAACCCAACTAAGACATCTCTAAAAGGGTATAAACTGTGTTTAAGTACTCTTTGATAATAGGCACCCAATTAAATGTTGAGATTAAATTATTTGGAGCTTAGTTTATAAATATATTATAGAGCGTGTTTACACGCTCTCAATACTTGAACGATTGGCTTGGTTAATGTAGAAGCTATAGCCTATTTAAAATATACATATATATTCATATTTAGCTGCCATTACAAAACATATAAAGCTTAGCTGTGTTTTTCGATTATAAAAGTGTATAAAAAACTATTCGAGATGCAAAAAAAGCAAGAAATGTGCCCAATTAACAACATGTTATTCTTGCATGTAACAAATGGTGTATAAATATTAATATCAATAGGTATATAGTTTCTATATAAGAATAAGTAAATATGTTTCTTAAGGCGCTGTCGATGTGGCAGAGCACGCACTCGGACTGGAAGTCTCATCGTTGCCAACGATATCGTCATTATTGTCCGTGGTGGCCTGAAGCAATGCCTGCAATGATTTGATGCAGCGCTTGGAGCCTTCCATCGCCTCATTGGATAGCTAAATATAATTTTATTATATTGATTGCAAAGCTCTTTGCTGGTTGCGATTTACATACCATCGTAAAGTTGAGAAAACCATGTGGTAATCCCTCGAGTATCTCCAAGCTTACTTGGCGTCCGAGTCGCTTTAACTTCTTGGCAAGCATAACGCAATCATCTAGGCAAGGGTCCATGTTCAGCGTCTAAAAAATGCAATAAAATCATTAAACTGAAACACAATACCTAGATGTCTGTATTTACTTACAAGTATTTTGGTCTCTGGTAGATGTGATAGCCACTCGTCACTTGCCCAATAGGGTGATAGAAACGGATCTTTGGGCACGTCAAATGCAAACTCTTCACTGGGGCTACGTGCAATTAGAGCATCCATATTGCGCACATCTTGTTGACCAGATGCTGTGGTGCCGTGTATCTCATAGGATTGCGTGCACCGATTGATTATATTGTTAACTGCCTCCTGTAGGCGACCCGGCAACGTGTCCATGGCAATCATCTCACGACCCGTTTCAACAAGTATGTTTTCCTCTGAGCTGCTCTTGGCGTGTCCATTTAAAAGTGCTGATTTCTGTGCAGTCGCTGTGTTCTCTTCTGTGGCCTCCATGGTGGCGGTATCAATAAGATATTTGTCAAGAAAACTGTCAATATACGCTGCTGATGCGGCATCTTTGGGTGTTTCAGCTGAAATCTCAATCGGGTAATGCTCAATGGGCTGCGAGTCATCTTCGAAGGACACGCAGGAACTGTTGTCGCTGCCGTCAGTGTTCGGCAAGTCAGTGCGTTCGACTGTTTGACTGTGATACGAAGCGCTGGCAAAGGTATCGCTACTCTCGTCTTCTTCTCCTAAATCCGATTGATTAAGCATATCCAGTGGCGTTAGGGGACTCTTAGCTGTTGAGGTCCGTCGACTGGAATTAAGGCTAAGTGTTGGTTTTTCTACATCGACTGCAGATCCCTGAGCATTGCGTATGTGTTCCAACTCTTCAACATGCTTAGCATTCTCCTGAAGCTTTTCATTTGATGGCGCTGCGTAGGCACGAAGGCAACGCATCATGAAACCGAATGGTAGCAGAGGATCCATCAGGCAAAGCAGACGCGCTGGACTGGGCACAAAGCTAACTAGAGTGGGGCAATAGGCCAGAAACAGTCCATCTGGAATCCGCACACCTTGTTCAATACACTTGAGGGCCAATCCAATGGAGAGATTCGCACCAGCCGAGTCACCAGCACATATTACACGCTCCGCTGTCGTGCCCAGAAGCTCGGCATTGTTTAGCAACCAACAGTAAGCGTAGTATACTTCCTGCAGTGCACGAGGAAACGGTGCCTCCGGCGCCAGACTGTAATCCACTGAAAGTATAGGCACATCTAGCGCTACAGCCCAATCGCGTAGATATAGCTCATGAGATTTCGAAGACTGTGCCACAAAGCCGCCTCCATGGCAGTGGAACAGGATGGATTTAGAAGGCGGTAAAGGTCGTCGCCAACCTCGATATCGACCCTCACCAAGCATTCCAGTGCGTCGCTTGGCACTAAGTAGACGTACTGAGACCGGAAGACCAGGTCCCAAATGAGCACTGGGTACGGGTATGTCCACAAAGTGCAACTCCGTCTCCTCTACTCCGGTTGCTGTTGGTTGGACACGCGCTGGTAAACGCATCGACTCGGCAGGCAGCTCAATTATACGATTCACTTTGATTGCTGTACCCACAATGCTGGGCAGCTTGTGCATAAGCTCCGATTCAGCTAGGAACCAGAATGATTTACAGAAATCAATTTTCGCATTCTGCGAAATGTTTACAATGCGTCTGGCTCGCAACTCCGGATTCATAAGATATTTGCCGCTTGACCAGAGGCTTCTTGTGGTCTTTAATAAGGCGCTACTGCCATTATCCGCCTGGGAGTAGTACGTTTCCGAGTAGCTGGCCATGCCAATGCCAAGAAAGCGTAGTACACCACGTATGGAATCGCCATACTGAAAGCCCAAGCAGCGTCCATAGAAACAATACTGATTAATGGTGTCACCCAGCTCAAATAACTGCTCAGCTGTATGTCTTCCACTGGCAAACAGATCACCCGTCGTTGTTGACCATTGGCGAAGTATTAAGAGATACTGTAGACAGGTGCACAGAGAGCAAAGTAGCTGGGAACATGCCTCAACCTCCTTCATGTAGAATTTCTTTCGAAAGAAGAGTGTGGCCCTTGTGGCCAGCAACTGTTCGCATATACTGCGTCCATGTGAAATGCACGCATTGGTCACGTAGATAAAACTCCGATAGCCATTTCCCGGCGTCTTGGCATCAAAATCATATTCGTGGGCAAATCCATCGATTTGCAGCACCAGCCGGTTGGCCAGCACTATGAAATCCTGCCATGCAATGTGTGCGGCATGCAAGCGTTGTCCATACTCAGTGGGATCCTTGGCAAAATAAGCGGCATGTTCTCGGCAATCCACGTATAGTTTGTGATAGGCAGGTTGCAATTCGGCGGGTATGGGTGTGATTGTTGTCGTTGTGCTTATGGGTGGGGTTGTGGTTGTTTCCGTTTGTGCAGCTGGCGCCACCTTTCCATTGACCTCATCTTTCGCCTGTGCCAATTTGAGATTGTCCTCGAAGTGTGCGTTTGCCTTTTGTGGGCGGCTATCAAGCGCTGGTGTTGCCGCTGCAATCATATCAGTGCTAAGCCGTGGGAAGAGAGAAGAAATAATTCTTGAGAAACACATGTTTAATTTTGATTAAAACTGAGAGACTTGATATCTTTTCTAATAAACATAATAGACTCTTTGTTATTATTTTGAGTACAGGGTCTAATTAATTATTTTCTATCTTGATTTCGGGTGTTGAATTGGTGTTCACTTAAAAGGACCTTAGGCCTTTTACAATAACTCAGCTACCCATGCTTAAATTGAGTTAAACTCAAGTGACAGCAGTTATAAAACCTTTGCGAATATCCACATTGGGGATTAACGGAAGTTTTATACATATGTATATATCTTCTCGCAAGCACTTTCACTTTTACAAAATAATTACAACGCAATACGAAGTACAGAGTCGTACAATTTCAAATTTGTAATTTGGGGACTCTTGCATACGTATTTACATTCATCTCGAACTTACAACTGATTTGTCCGACGTGGTTGAATTATTTCATGATTTCCTTTAATTACTTTAGACGGTAAAGTCTAATTAAAAACAAAAGACTCCAAATAAATGAATCGTCCAACTGAATGTAGTGTTGGGCAGCAGTGCTGCCATTTAAGCTATTTTATAGCTAGACCGAAGCCGATAAGCCACCTAAGTTTCTCATCGTTACGTCCCTGTCTTCTCAAAAACTGCAGTTTTAAGGCTCAACAAATTTAATACATAATGTACAAATTGCATAAAATAGTGTAACGCAGAATCATAAGTTTATTGATTGAAATTTAAATTGGCGCTCAGTCGACGATTTATTCGATAATCTACCTGTGCGATTACCAATCGAAGAGCAACGTTGTTTTCTCGCCATTGCATTAGAAGAGCAGATTCGCCGCAGTCGTGCACAACAACAACGTTTCGATACAATTTAGCGGAAAAACTGTTCTTTTTTTGGGGATAAGACGTGTATATTTAAGACCAATATGACTTAATATGTATAAATAACACTCAAGACTAAGTAAAATAGTGTAACGCAATCATGAGTGTCAGCATTGTGCAGTTCTTTGGGGAACAGACGAGCAAATGTGGTTACTGCACGGGAATAGAATGCAGCAAATCTCATGGTAAGAACACAGTTGAAAACACCAGCAAAACTTAGGTACAATTGTACTTTCAACACAATTCCTTTTCTTTATTATTGTTTCTGTATGCGTGTGTGTGTGTGTGTGTGTGCGTGATACAGGTATGCATGCATATCGTTTGGCCTGTGATGACTACCAAGAGTTGATCGATCGGGGTTGGCGGCGTTGCGGGAATTACTGCTATAAGCCGCAAAACGACATAACCTGCTGCCCCTGCTATACCATCAAGTGCGATGCACTGGAGTTCAAGCTGACTAAGTCCAACAAGCGAGTATTGAGGCGCATGAATAATTTTTTACGTGATGGAAAACGTGAGGCGGGCGAGAACCCGCAGCGACAACAGGCGGGCGATGATGATGTTGGCATTGGTGTTAATGCAAGTGAACCTCAACCTCAGCTGCCTGATAAGAAGCCCTCTGTAATTGATGTGGAGCACGTTGAGAACTTGGCGCAGATACGTGCAGCGCAAGTGAAGACTGCAAACGCCTTGGAAACAAAAGCAGGAGTCCGTGATCAGTCAGCGTCCTCGCAAGCATCCAACAAATGTAAAGGTGAGCATAACTTGGCTTATTAAATAATCTTTTAACTAAAGGGCTTCATATTTCACTATAGTCTCCAACTCGAATCCACCGCGTAAGAAGGCCAAACAAATGCGCTTGGAGCGTAGGCAGGCCAAGCTAGGCACCTCCTCACCAGAAAAGGTACAGACCAAAACAATGCCAAAGGAGAAAAGTCTAAAAGACTTTTTGTCTGCAGCGAGCGAGACTGATAAACACAAGTTAAAGGTGCGTATGCGATGATAACATTTGTTAAAAGTGCAACTGTCACTTGTGTAAGCAGACTTTAACAAAGATTAATTGCATTTGCTAAATACCAATATTCGTATATAGCTCGAGATAAAAATTTTCCTTAACATTATGTAAGCAATCCGAATAGTTAATTGGCGAGTTATCTGAACTAATAAATTAGCACATTCTTTTCTGATTTGCTAAATATTTTGAATGTCTCGAGCTGGATATTGGTAAAAGATAAAAAAGGTGTCTAGTTTTCTACTATAGTGCAAGTTTAATCGAATGTTCAAGTGCCATCATATTATAAATTGCTGCCGTTTGCGGAAAGCAGCTAGTGTATTCCCATTTATCATGAAACTGTATGTAGTTTGTTATTGTCCTACTCTCTCCATGTGTCCAAGAGCCCCTCTATGTACACACATCGTATTTGTGCTATTTGTTGCAGATCGTTTTGGTCGCTGCCTCAGATATACAACGCAGTTGTACCGATGCAGTACTCGCATTGTATCGCAAATATCAAATAGTCATACACAATGATAACCCCGCACGCCTAACACTAGCTAGTATGCAGCGTTTTTTGGTTAAATCACCCCTAAAGGTAATTATAAATGATGTCTGTTTTTTCTTATTAATTTTACCTTAGCTAAGTTTGGTGCACGTCCATGGAGATGAATTCAAGCGGACACTGCCGGAGAGCTATAAGCTTTATCAGAAGTATCAGATCGCCATACACAATGATCCGCCAAAACATGAGGAAGCTTACAAGGAACATCTGCAATTCTCGCCCATGAAGGTTGCTAATAGAAGTTATAATGTTTCTAAATACAATATAAATATTTTTCCCCTGATTATATCAATATCTAAATAACATCTTATGATTGTCACTACTTACAGCACGAAAAAATAGAAGAGGCTCCAGATATGGGCTACGGGTCGTTTCATCAGCAATACTGGCTGGATGATAAGTTGATTGCTGTCGGCGTCATTGACATATTACCCGGTTCGGTTAGTTCTGTCTACTTTTTCTACGATCCCGAATACAGTTTTCTCTCTTTGGGCACTTATGGCTCCTTAAGGTGAGTTGTCAGTGAACTTTATCTTTAGATTCTTACAATTTGGATTTCTTTTATAGAGAAATTGACTTGGTGCAGACGATTGCTGAACGTGTGCCTGACTTAAAGTATTACTACATGGGCTTCTATATACACTCGTGTCCCAAGATGCGCTACAAAGGCAAGTTGTCTGCCTCCTATTTGCTGTGCCCAGAGACTTACGTTTGGTTGCCCCTAACCGATGGTAAATGACGACCAAATGCTTTATAACTTACTTTTAATATTAATTCCATTACTTTTATTATGCCAGATATACGTAGTAAGCTTGATGCGGAAAAGTATCAACGTCTCAATCCGGTTGCTACTGATAGGGATGTGAATGAGTTTTTGTATCAGCATTTAAATGATGTACAGCTTCTGCTGGATGCTAAAACCTGTATCACTTACCAGAGATTCATACAGGTAAACAAATTAATTCTCTTTTTAAATATAATCGTATTTGTAATTTGAATATTAAATCCTTTTGTATTCGGTACAGATGGTTGGTGGTTTTGGAGATCGAGACGCAATTCTTGAGTATTGCAAGCTTGTGGGTAAAGTCTGCGCCCACCGAATGGTCTACGTGACAATGTCATAAACTTGCATACTTTAAAAAAAAACAACAACTTGAAATGACAGCTTAACTCATACATAACTCAATTCAGCTTAAAGCCTTAGCTAAGTAGTGCAAAATTGTGTCATTGAAATATAATTGTTTATTCTTTGTTGAGCCTAGCAAATTCGTAAGATCATGTTTTAAAAACTCAGATTTAACAATAAATAAAATTAAAGTGTTGAACTAAATTATAAGCATCGGTTTAATTGATAAAATACTATTATTTAACTAAATATTTAGCTCAACATGAAGCAACATTTGTATGTACTTAACTAAAAACATTTGTGATAAATATGATAGCACAAACGCCACGCAAATTAACAACTGTTATCACTAATCATCACTGCTTATCTACAACAGGCAGCTAAATGCATCAATAAAACTTATTATCAGTCACTCCCAGAAAAGCTGCTGCTCTTACGACTACGAGTATTTGGTGTACTGTTGTGTATATGACAAATCATTTGCTAGGAGTATCACTTTTGAGTTCGGTTTCTAGCACCTCAAAGAAGATGTCTTTGACTCTGACCCTGAGTTACCCTGCTAATTAGTTTGGTAATTTATCTTAACAAGTGGTCTTGTCTTATAATTCCGCACAAAAATATTTTTATTTTAATTTTTGTGAGCTTCCTTATTTCTATTAAGTGCGACAATCATTTTGAACGTTGCTAATTTTTGTTTTATTGCGTTAGCTTTATCTGGTCAGTGGAATACAGAAGATAAGATCTTTAGTCTGGTGAGAAGAACAATGGAAGTATATAATATCATATCTTTCATATAGTTTCAATTCTCAGTACAATATAGAAAATCACGCCAATATTTAAACGTTTCTGTGATATTTTTGTGAGCATGTGCGTTAATTAAACAAAATATTTTACGTTCAAATGCTGGAATGACTTTTTGCACCACAGATGTTGTTAATTGGTTTTTTGTACTTTGGTAAAATGGTGCTAATGAATGTAACCGGGCTGAGGGAGAAGTTGTAAATGAAGGCCTACGCATATAAAAGTTTTCTAGATTTAAGCAATTTATTTTAATTGAATTGTTTGGTATTCTATTTAGGATGTAGTACAGGGTATCTCTAGGCTAACAAATTTAGCCTGAGCTTTCTAAGATTATTAATACGCTTACTACTCGGTTTGAGTCAGTAGAAGAATTTTGCCATTTTAAACATAGAAGAAGAATTTTGCCATTTTAAACATAGACAATAAAAAATAATTAAAACACGTGCGAATAACAAAAAAAAGGAAAAAATTATAATAATTTTATGTTTATTTAATATGTTGCCAGCGTAATTGTTGTTGTTGCTATTAGTTTGATTATTGGCATTCGATTTAGCACGAATTTGTGAATTGTTATTCACATTTAAAAATTTCTCGGTGTGCAATAAATCGCACGCGATTTTTGTTTGGACGCGCTATCAGAGCTGAGAGAGTATACTTATAAAGCTGGGCAGAGCGGAGCGTCAATCTCGAAACCGCCAACAAGTCAACAACAATTTAAACAATTTTTAACCGTTTGTGTTTTTTGTTGCGCTGCGTTTTCGCTGCTCGAGGTTTTTGTCTGAGGTACATAAGGTAAGTTAAGTATATATGCCATTGGCAGTTGCCGATTTGGCTTCATTCGTTTCGCGGCATTCTCAGCTGTAGCTACAGTTCCCAATCCCGCTCCCGTTCACCCCCTTCGTTCCCTCACAGCCGTACAGCCCCACAGTTTGAACGGGCAGCTCGGTTGTTAACAACGCGTATCTAAAATGTGAGTGTTTCAGTGTGTGTGTGTGTGTGTGTGTTGCGGCCAGGACTAAAGGCAAAATAGACAAAATATTATTACTGCTCTGGATACAACTTTTAAAACTATAATGTGAACATCGTCCGATTGTGCAGTGCGGTAAACAGTTACAGAATCCGACAAGTGGAAAATATCATCAGATATTAATGAGAAAGTTATACTCTAATATCCTTTACTTCGAGTGTCAAATCAAATCAAATCGAAACCAAATCCAGTAGAAACTTTCACGTGTTATCAACGCGTGTTTGAATTTTAAATTTTTGTTATTTGGGTTAAAATTATATTCCAGTTATAAATTCGCAACTGGTTTGGTTGTTAGTTTGCTTTTTAATGAGGCTCACAAAATTCTCTAAAAACTATAATGGAAAGATTCATTCGGGAAGAGATTGCAAATATTCAAATTATATAAACGCCAGAAAGGGTTGTCTTTATTTAATACGAATGTTATATAATGTGCAATGAGAAAGAATAATTCCAGTTGCTTTATACAGCAATGTAAATGTTTTTTGTTGTTGTTTGTATTCTACTATTTATTTTTTAATTTTTGACCTGCAATTTTTCGCATTGATTTTCGCATTAATTGGGCTGCTAATTATATGAATAAATATATACACTAATTATACTCAAATACTGTTCTATAGTATTTTACATTTGTATGCACCGTATCTGATGAGAGTGGTTTAATAATTTTTGTCCAAATAATAAGTTGTTATAGTGCACAGCAGAGTAAAGAAGCAGCAGCAGTGCTATTGAATAGGGTATCTCCTCGTCGAGCATTCTTGAGGACAGCCTTGTCACTTATTACAATAATTGCGGGGTTCTTCCTACTTATTCAATATGATTGATATTTAAATGTTAAATATAACGTGCAAAAATGCAATTTCTATTAAAATTAGTGCAATTTTTGAGTTCAAATCGGTCACTGAGAAACCTAAAAAAAAACAATAGCAGATATTAAAAACAAGAGGAAAACAAAACAAATGAAACAATAAAAGAGATAAATAACTGCTACTAACTGGTAGAGCGTATTACATATTTCAATTTCATGAGAGATACGGTTCATTGCCATTGAATTAGTTTGCAGAATTCAGCGGCAAAAGCTAAAACAAAGTAAAAATAAAAACAAAAACAAAGCGAGGCAAAACGAAACAAACAAAACAGTCGGATAGCCATCCAAACTGACTGAAACCGAACTGTTTAAACGTTTTTCAAAAGTTAAACTAGAAAAAATGACAAAAATAAGCGTATAGAGATAGATGCAAACTGCCAAACCATGTCAATTGTGAGCTCATGTCTTATGTAAATGCTTTAAGCATGCGTGCTATGGATATATAATATATATTTACATAAACATATATACTTTCATATATGTATCATCAGCATTGATACCTAACGGTGCTTTATGGCTCTCTTTGGGAGATTCCCCATATCACACTCTAATATTGAGATATCGTTGCCCCCCGGACTTTTTTTCTTTCTCGATATTACCAGTCTTATTGTCAACTGGTAAATCAAATCATTATGGTTCCATAAACATTGCAACACGAGTCCAATTTTTGTATTTTACAGCCAACTAATTACCGATTAAGTTAACTATAATGAGAATCATTTACCATTTACCAGCTGCCTTTTTATCAGATGACCGTGTATTATGGCAAATATACTCGTAATCATATATTTTACAATTACGATTTCTTCTTTGCCCTCATTTTATTAGATCATAAATTTTTGAGTTGATTTTATAAAGCCAGCACAGGCAATGATGTTGATAAAAACCCACGCTCCCGATTAGAGACATATACGACAAATTAATTAGCAGCACTCTCGACCTAATTATACTTACTTATTACTCGTACCTTCTCGTACCTATTCACTCACACTCCTCTTTTCATGTTGGTACATGGTAATTTCCGTATATTTTCGACTGAGAGAATTACACTTAGATACGGCTGTAAATATAGTTTCTCGGTTATAATTGTTTTGCTCGCTCTATCTTTAGTTCTGGTATTTGGCTAAGATTCTAAAGTAGCTAATGGATCCAGATAAAATGTGCAAATAACTGGGCTTAAACACTATGCAACGACAAAGCTTTCACGGTCAATTCTAACAAATGACTGATTTAACAAGTCGCAAATAATTGAGCTATAAAATTCCCAATAAAATGAACAATTCTACGTAGTATTTGTTATTGAAAATCCCAACAAAATAAACAAAGTATCTCAAAAACTAGTCCAACAAAAAAATGCAAAAAAATTAATATAAAAAATCCCCAAAAGAAAAGACAATTTTAAGATCTCTGTATTTTCCCAAACAAATTAACTGAATGAAAGAGATCTATGTTTCTTATATATTTGATAATATTTAAATACAAGCACAACTTGAACTTGGAGAGTTTAATAGAGATACATAAGTATATGCAAAAAAGACTATACACACTACGTGTTCATATTCATATTTATAGCATATGTATATTGCCCTTAGATAATCTAATTTTAGCCAGACTGCAAAGTGTTTTTTTTAAGCTTTTAGAGTATCTTAAAACGAACATCAGCACGTAGAAGTCAAGTGCATTAATTAAGCTATCTGGTCTGAATATATTTAATTATACATATCTTTATTTTTGGTATAAGTATTTTTGGGATGTACTACATTTGATATCAGACTCAAAGGTTATTTTCGGTATTAGTTTGTTGTTTATTTCCTTTAAGCCAATAAAAATAAATGTTCAGTTCACGTTTCCTTGGCCATGGGTAATCTTAAATGGTATATCTTGAATGTCATATCTTTACTGGAATATCTTTAATGCGAAATCTATTTTTGGTGGCACACTCGTATCCTAATAAATGATTTTTTCGCAAATGCAAATCACGTATCGAGTGTTTTTGTACTTAGGTATATAATGCTGTCTATACATTTAACTACCGGTCGAGTTAAATAAACCTATTAAATTACATAGAGTTGTGGCAACCACAGTTAATTTGTTTATTGAGCTGTTGTTGATTTTTTTTGTTGCTTTGCGAAGTGCAATAAGTTGATAACGGTATATAATGGGGCTATAGACTTCAACCATATCTAGTTGACTATAACTTTCGATTTTTGTTTTTGTTTTTTATTTTCATAATTAGTTTTACGTTATGTGTCTTGGGATTTCTTCCGTTCATTGAGAACTTTGGCAAAACCAAGACGATAGCTTATCACTTGTTTATGACGCCTACTTAGAGTTATTTGTATGTGTGTAAGTGTGTGTTGTTGTTCTTGGAACTTGGTGCAATATCAATTGAGCTTAGCTAATTCAATTTGAATGATTTAAAGACATGCCACAATCTTAACAGTATTTAATTTCCCGTTACTAGAGGTCTATCGGTACACGGTCAAAACATCTCGTAAATTATTCAGAAGTATAGCTGAGATTTGTTTAAAATCGAAACCACTTGAAAAGTTATGCAAGTTAAAACTTACTGCATTCTACCTACCGTCTATTACTAACTAGCTGATAAACTACCTTAGTTAACCCTGTCAAGTAAATATATACGAGACTGCCGGCCATTGACGAATTGCATGTGCAATATTTTGAATTGCTTTTGAACAGCTGTCCAAATTATATATGGAATCCAATATTTGAGTCCGACGTGCCAAGGGCGTAAAACACTCGTATTTAAATATTACAACTGTTCCATTCCCCTTCCGAAAGTAGACTGCTTAAACAAATGACTTTGATCTGGATAGTATATGAAAGTATTTTGATAATTTGCCTAGCGTGTTGCAATAGAATTACCTTATCAAAATATCTGACAACAACAATGGCAGCCAATGAAAGCTTTAGTCGGTAGTGTAAATCAAAACACTTTGAAAATACATGACTAGCTTTTGATATTCCCATTTGTCATGTTCATAACTCAATTAAGCTTAAATGCCCTCACACGTGCGTGGCCAAAAACCCATTCAAGACATGTTCACAAACTTGACAAGATGATAAATATAATTCACAAATCGCTTAATTTAGCTAAATTCGAATGATAAGTGCATTAAAAACGGCACGTGTAACTTAAGTTAACTTAACCATATATGGTTTAAAGCAAGAACAAATGCTATCATTTAGGGCCGATAGATAAATACATTGACAGACTAAATTTAATATTATAAGAATTAAATGGATGTTACGAAACAAAAGTCTGGGTTTTTAAAAGAAAGTCCAGATCTAGTTCTAATTTAAAAATGTTGTTTGAGATTTTTAAATCTTTGATGATTCATAACAAATAATTTTTGCTTTTTTTTTGCGCAACAGAAATTATAATTGAAAATTTGTAGCCATATGATTTAAACGTCAATTAGCGTCTCTAACTGGTTAAATTTATCACCAACACGTGAAACATTAATGAACCTAATGTGAATGGCCATTGAGGTACTCATACTTGTATAAAATCTGTTGTATATAGTATGCATGAACGTGTTTAAATGTTTAAAAAATTACAATTCAATTACGCGTGAAACTTTTATAAATTAGTAATAATTAGAGGATTAGCGAAAGCAATATTTAATCATACTTATATATAATTAAATTAAGAAGAAAAAGAAGCAACAGAAGGAGGCGAAGAATGTAATAATCAAATTCCCGATGATTGAATCCTCTACCGGTAAACCTGAATCAAAGATCAGCTGACATAATAACGCCAGATAAAAAACAAAAACACCTCCGCATTCTCGCTTAACGGCGATGAATTAAACACTTATTAAAACTTTATAATATTTAAAATTGAGTGCATCTTCCCTTGGCGTATGCGTAATGTTGAAGTCTTTAACTTGTTTCCTGTTATCGTTTTTCAGTTAACATCAACGTGCGGCTCAATCACAATAACAACCTGCCAAAATGGCTGTTATGCCCTGCTGTAAGTACACAATATTTATTTATTTTTTTAAATCAAAGTTGTAAGATATATATGTTTAGAGTGGTCGACTTGAAGATATCCTTTGTTTAAATTTACATAGTTGTACATAAACAAAGACAAATTAAATTTAAAAATATTTAATTGTAAATTCGATGTCGTTCTTTCACATTATTTTTAAACGCTTTCGCAAATTTATAATATAACTTTTTATGGATTTTCAAGAGGTATTAACCTCGAAATGTCTCATGTGAGTCGCAAGCCGAAAACCCCCGAATAATGAGATTGCCAAATATTGGAATTTACGCATGCGTCGTACATTAGCGAATTGACAGGCCCCAAAAAAAAAAAAAAATGAACTTGATAGTTTTTAGATCATCCGCTGTTCAACTATAAATAGACAGATATAATGAATAGCTAACGATCAACAATAACACTGCAAATAATAATAAAAATCAATATTTATTATTATCCACAGTTTATGTGCCAAAGCGCGTGAATGTGGCCATAATGCTGTTCATGATTTGCTTGGTCAATTATATGATGCGAGTGAATCTGTCAATCAATATTATTGCAATGGTTCAGGAAAGAGACGAGAACGGAACATTGGTTGAAAAGCCTGATGTATGTATTTGAATTAGCCAGAATTATTATAGCAATGATAATCTAATTTGAAGATATTATTATTTGCATTTCCAGTATGGCACGCGCTACGAATGGTCACAACAGGATCAGGCATTACTGCTGGGTGGCTATTTCTATGGTTACATGATCACCTCGCTGCCAGGTGGCACATTGGCCGAGATGCTCGGAGGACGCAATGTGGCAGGTTATAGTTGCCTGGCTGGTGCGGTGTTGACTGCTTTGACGCCTCTTGCCGCTGCCTGGGATAAATATGCGGTCTTTACCATTCGATTTTTAATTGGTCTGGTGACTGGTGTGGTTTATCCATGCTGTCATAATTTGGTATCCAAGTGGTCGCCACCGGATGAGAAGGGCAAGTTTGTTGCCTCATTGATGGGCGGCACATTTGGCACTGTCATCACTTGGCCACTTTGCGGACTGATTATTGAGAGTCTGGGCTGGGTCTGGGCCTTTTATATAGTGGCCATCATAGTGTTTGTTGTGGTCGGTTTATGGTTCTACCTGATTAGCGATACACCGGCTCAGCATAGCACCATTAGCCTCAAGGAGCGGGAGTTTATTGAAAGCAGTCTTGGCACCACAGTGGCCAACAAGCCAGTAAGTCAGACATTTAACTGGATATACCCTCTAAGATATCGAATTAAAATCGATCTTTTATTTAGAAATGGCCTCCATACAGACAGCTTGTTGTCTCTATGCCCTTCTGGGCTCTGACAATGCTGCATTATGGCAGCATGTGGGGTCTGTTCTTCCTTTTGACCGCCACACCCAAGTTCTTGAGCGAAGTGCTGGGCTTTGATCTGTCCAAGGCCGGATTCCTGTCCAGTTTGCCACATATTGCCCGTCTATTGGCCGCTTTCGGCTTTGGTTCAATTGCCGATTGGATTCGTCGTAAGGGTTGGTGGACTATGACTTTCACTAGAAAGCTTTTCTGCGTGCCTTGTAAGTAAAGCAAACAAGCTATTGATAATTTTATGATATTCATTTATATGATCTCTTGGATAGCTCACATCTTGCCAGGCGTGATGCTCGTCGTGTTGGCCTTCTTTGGTCGAGATCCATATTGGTGTGTGGCGATTATGACAATCTCATTGGGCTTTAACGGTGCTGCCACCTCCTCCAATTTGGCCAACTCGCAGGATCTGGCACCCAACTTTGCGGGTACCATGTATGGTATTATCAATTGCCTAGGCACGACGCCAGGATTCTTCTCACCATTAATTGTGGCCGCATTTACCGATAAATCGGCAAGTCTTATTAGTACCTTTTATTATAATATGCATATTAATTGATATTATGTTTTTATAGAATACCATTGATGATTGGTTCTGGATATTCATAATTGGTGCAGCCGCTTATATATTGCCCGCCATATTTTTCTGGATCTTTGGCTCAGGAAAGATACAAAAATGGAATGAGGTCGAAACCACCGAACCGAAAGAGGATGTTGTCAACACAAAGTTGTAGTTTGTGTTTTGGCAATTTGCTGTGATGTTGTAGTAATAATGCCATATGTGTATAATTATGATATATTTTCGTTTGTATATATGTATTTGTATTTGTAATTGCACTTTCTGGTGCGAGTCCTATTAAAGTTAAAGCTGTCTATTTATTGTTGTAAATCAAGTCGTTTTTATAAGAATATTGCTCCCGTTTCGCTTCAAAGATTTGCTAATAAAGCCTTTTAGAAGGTATATTTAGAAAGATAAAACAACTCAGATAGTCGACAATAGCCTTAGGTTTTTGGAGGGGAAAATACTTGAACTGGTTGCGGTGTCTGCAGACGTTAATTTTTGCGCATTCAAGCAAAAAACCCCAAATTGACACAACAATTAGTTAAATGTTAATCAAAATGCAGAATGCAAACTTCGTGTTTATTTTTTGCGTGTTGACAAATGACTTTAATAAATTAACATCAAGGCCTTGAGCCTATGAAGAAACCATGTCACGAGAGCTTTCTAAAAATACAAATCAAAAAACTGCGCAAACGTTGTTTTCACAATAATTTACACAAATAATTTGCAAAACCCTACGTAATTACCCAAATATGTGCAAACTTAATATTATTCAAGTAAAAGTGCTACTGTCGACTTAAAGATAGATTGTATTTTCGGTTAAATACACAATTTCAAATAGGTTTCTTACTCATATATGTATATTTATATACATATATCTCTTCCACAAAAGTTAATTCAAACTTACGTGTGTAATTTCTTCATCGAACAGTATAGAAATTTTGAGCTTTCAGTTATCTGTTTAATTAAATTATTTCCGCCAACATTCCACCTGCAAGTTTTCATTCTTCTGCTGGTGCGCAATCTTTATTATCCCACGGGATACTCGAATCCACCTTCTCCTCGGTGTGATACTGATAATTATTGTGGAATGATTCCATTTTCTCTAAATTTTTTACTAATTTTCCTTCAGACTTGCAATTTTGTCAAAAAATTCTCTTCTTCTTCCCGCGCCAATATGAAAAACAGTTATTTCAAAGGCGTCGTCCACCCACCACTTTCACTTTAGTTACAGGTGGCGCCTTGTAGTCCCAAAGAGTGGCGCTTTGTAGTTCCCAATGTAACCAAGCGGCGCTTTGTAGTTCCCAATGTTACCGGTGGCGGCGCAAACAAAAACAATCGTCCACTAAATTTGAGTCTAAACTAAAATTTAGTTTTAACCAAGAAAACGAATTTTATTCAACTAAAATTTTAAATTCGAAATTAGACAAAACTATTTCGCATCTTTTAAAATACAACCCGATTTTTTAGCTCCACTGTGGGCCTAGTTTCGTTCGTAGGCTTTTGCTAAGTGTGCGCTTTTCCCGAAAAGCTGAGAAAAATGCACAGAAAATTCATGTGAATTTTCAATCCGATCCGTTCGCACCACCGCTTTCGAGTGGAAAAATTTTTCGTCCATTCGTTTTTGAAATCCACTCGAAAGTGAAAACTGAAAGTGGCGCCACCTGGCGGAGAAACAGAAAAACAGGATCTTTTTAGTTCCGATAACAGACGCTATGGCGCTATTTTATTTAGTTCCGCTATAAAACAAAAGATGGCGCTAAAGTGACAGGGAAAATTCACTCAAAAGTGGGCCAAAAAATCAGATATTCAATGAGTTTTTCTTCATTGAGAAAAAAATCGAGCATCGGAAAACAACGGTTGAAAAACATCGATGTTTTTAAAAATTTTAAAGCATCGATGTATCGATACATCGTCGATGTTTTTCCAGCTCTAATCTTCAACAATCCTACTGTTTTTGTTGTCCATTTTTGTAGTGAAAAGTTATAAAATAAACGCGTTAACGCGGCAGCGTGCACATTACTTTAAAAACTAGCACAATAAATACATTAAAATGACTGAAGTGGAAGCTGTACAAATTATTGCAGAATCATTGAAGCAACAGGTAAGCTAATTCAGGGACGCTTCTTGGCTTTTGCGGCCTTTTACCTCTGTCTTTTATGATATGCACTTTTTCACACAAACTGTGGGAAAGAAGAATGTGCAGTGTGTTTAACTGTAGATTTAACGGTGTCCGTGTTCCATTGCCAGCTTATCTACAAACTGTTGTTTGTTGTACAAAGTTCAAAAGTACTCTAAAGTGGCCAAGCATTATTGTTGTTATTGCCTGCTATATTTTGTATGTGTAAATGTATGTGTTTTCCCTTGATTGTGGTATTTGATTCTGTTGTTGTTGTTGCCAACCGGTGGCTTTTAATAGCGATATAGATACGAACGAATCTTGATAGAACTACGGATCCAATGTTCCAAAGTTGTTGGAACACGACCTAATATGAATTAGGCAGTAAATCACACGAGTTTCGTGAGCTGATTAAAATCAATAAGCAGATTCACAGAGGCCCGTTAAATAGAGCCAATTGCACTTGCCAAATTGAACTTTAAACTATTTATATGAGTTCTACAACTTATTTGGCTGTTGTTATTATAAAAAGTTATCAATATGATAGGATACCATTTATTTAGTCTATAAAAGTAACTATACATATCATGTTATAGCTATTAAAATGACCCTTGTATCAACTGTTTAACTTTGCAAATGAATTCTTGGCCAATTGCACTCGCCCAACTGAACTTTAAACTATGTATTTAAATGAATTTTACAACTTATTTGGTTGCAGACGTTATAAAATGTTATCAATATGATAGGCATATAATTATTTGAAACTGTTATACACCCCGAAATGTTAAACTGTTATACTTATCAAAGTGACCCTTGTAGCACCTGATTAATCTTGCAAATGAATTCTTTGGAATTACAGGGTGTGGACTATGTCTTCGGCATCATTGGCATTCCCGTTATCGAGCTGTCCATGGCCTTTCAGGCCGCTGGATTAAAGTACATTGGAATGCGCAATGAGCAGGCTGCCTGCTATGCTGCTCAAGCCATTGGCTACTTGACGGGGAAGCCTGGCGTCTGTCTGGTTGTCTCTGGACCTGGCTTGCTCCATGTAACTGGTGTGTAAAAGAAACTTCAACGGTTTTCCTCAATATTTAACTAAAATTATAATTTTTAGGTGGCATGGCTAATGCTCAGGTTAACTGCTGGCCACTGATTGTTATTGGTGGTGCCACGAATCAGGATCACGAGGGAATTGGTGGCTTCCAGGAGTGTCCGCAGGTGGAGCTTTCACGTCCATACTGCAAATATGCGGCCCGTCCACCGACTGCTGCACTTATTCCGTTGCACGTTGAAAAGGCCGTGCGTTATGCCACCTACGGTCGTCCCGGCGTGGCTTACTTGGACTTCCCTGGCAATATTCTTCAATCAAAGGCAACTGAGTCCCGTATCTATAAAGCATTGTCGCATCCTGCTCCACCATTGGTGTATCCACCACATGACGAGGTCATTCGTGCTGCTCAGCTGTTGCGTCAGGCCAAGCGACCACTTGTGATCATCGGCAAGGGATCTGCATATGCTCATGCGGAGAACACACTTCGTCATTTTATTGAAAACACCAATCTACCCTTCCTGCCAACTCCCATGGGCAAGGGTGTGGTCTCCGATACGGCTGCTCAATGTGTTTCCTCTGCACGCACCTTGGCACTGCAAAAGGCCGATGTGGTGTTGCTTTTGGGCGCTCGTCTGAACTGGATTTTGCACTTTGGTCGCACTCCACGTTATGACAAGGATGTAAAGTTCATTCAGGTTGATATCTGTCCCGAGGAGCTGCACAACTCCGTTGTGGCGTCCGTTGCCATTCAGGCGGACATACGCCCCTTTGCGGAGCAGCTTTTCGAGCAAATGAATGCCGTGAATTTCCGATTTGGCTACGAACAGGATTGGTGGAAGCAACTGGCAGCCAAATGTAAACAAAATCGTGATACAGTCCAGCAAATGTCATTGAATACATCAACGCCGCTTAACTACTATGCGGTCTTCCATCATCTGCGCGAACTATTGCCACGTGATACAATTATTGTTAGTGAGGGCGCCAATACCATGGACATTGGTCGTTCCATGCTTCTTAATGAGCAGCCGCGTCATCGTCTTGACGCTGGAACCTTTGGCACCATGGGAGTGGGTCCGGGCTTTGCCGTTGCCGCTGCGCTTTATTGCCGTGACTTTGCCCCTGGAAAGCGTGTGCTGTGCGTTGAAGGTGATAGTGCATTTGGTTTCTCTGGCATGGAAATTGAAACAATGGTACGCTATAAGCTACCCATTACCATTGTCATTGTGAATAACAATGGCATTTACGGTGGATTTGATAAAGATACCTTCGAAGCCATACGCAGCGAGGGAGACTTAACGCAAATGTAAGACATTCGGAATTTAGCTTATCAGCTTAACTGTCAAATTAATCTTAATCTTATCATGTTTTTATTATAGCACCCCGCCTTCAGCTCTAGGCGTCCAGGTGCGCTACGAGGAGATGATGAAAATGTTTGGCATGAATGGCTATTTCTGTACCGAGATCGAACAACTTCAAGCAGCCGTGAAGGCGGCCAATCAACTGACGGATAAGCCTACCATTATCAATGTGGCAATTAGCCCTTCATCGGATCGCAAGCCACAGTCATTCAACTGGCTCACAGAATCAAAACTTTAAGGCAAAACAACAACAAAGGAAGAAACCCACACATGTTTTTATAAGCAGCAACGTTTACAATTAGTTTTTAAGCACAAAGTTTCGCGCATTCCTAAAGATTTTCAAATGCATTTGCAACGATATTGTATATACACAACAAAAGATGCAATTTTTTATAAAAGCCAACGATTGTAGAATTTCAAATGATAATTATTAACTTTTGTTACTTGGTTGGTTATGTGTGAATGATCCATATACTGCATAGATAAATAGGATACAAATCATGTTTATTCTTTATGTATTTGGGATCAGTTGGAAACTGAATCTGGAGACATATATTCAGTTCATAGTTCTACAAGAAATCGAGGAATTGTCTTCGAGTTAAAGTTGTGCTTTGAACTAAAATCAAGTCGGACAATGTTGCCTAATAGTTATCGCGCACCAGCTCCTCCTCAAGTCCCAAATTTTGTAGAAACCAATTGAAATCCACTAGACGTCCCTTGTGTAGAAACGGTAGTTTGGGGCATAACTCGAAGGCGATGTTGAGGGGTGCAATGTCTGGCACCTGATCGGCACTCATGTTAAAGAATCCCAGCACATCGCGTACCTCAATCTCGCCCTGCGCATTCCGTTGCAGTACTTGCAGAATATCCTCCACAAGCTCCAGGCTGAAGGGAAGTCTGCAGCCTCGCAATGTGGATCTCACCTGAGCCTCCGATATGTATGGCTTACACGTTGGATTAATGTGGCTCAAGTGCTCGGTCAACTCCTCCACATTGTTCCACAAGGCTCGTTTCAGTTCAAGTTGAGCAGCGGCGCGCACATGATTCCGATCACAGCTTGGCGGAGGCATTTGCTCCGCCGAGAAGAATCGGCATACGGTGACAATTTCGTGATTCAACAGTGACTCCTTGGACAGAAAAGACAACAGCGTAGACTTGAACTTGTCGTAGCTAACGGTGATGTTATCGCCCAGGTCAACATCCGGCTTGCAATGTAGCACAAATTGTTTGTACTGAGGACGCACTGCCTCGCGTATCTTGTTCATGATCGAGCGTATGTCAGCCACAGGAAACTAAGGAGGAAATTAAAAATATTACAACGGACTTTATGGGGATATATTCCAAAGGTTCGCTCACCTCGTTGGGATGTTGTTCCATGTAGAGTAGCGTGAACTCATCGGCCGAAATAATATGAAAAATGTGATCTTTCAGGTTGACTGTGGAACCGATATAGAAATTGCTGGCACGGAAATATTCCGGTCGTGCCGAGCTATACTTTTCTTGGCCAGGCAGCGGTACGCGTGCTCGCTTCAGGAACTCACCCCCTACAAATCCTGAATTGCGTCGCGCGACTTCGTAAATCTGAACCGTATCATCGGCCAGGTAGTAACTAATAATAAAGCTGCGCTCACAGTTTTCCCGAATTACAGACAGTAGCTTCGCTCCAAATCTCAGTATGCAACCATCATATTTGAACAGCTTCTTGAAGTCGGCCTGCGGTGGCTTGGGTTCCACTGTAATGCAGTTACCCTCAGAGTCCTCATAGCTGCCCCAGCCATTGTAGGGCGGCAAGCGACGTACATGACCTTGGTAGCAAGGACGCTCATCACTTCCTACCGGCAGAGGCTGAGGAGCAAAGTCCTGAATACCATACTAAAAAGGAAAATGATAAAGAAAATTAATAATATAATGATAAGTATATTTGCATTTAATTTCCTTCTACCTTCTCCCTGTAGTAGTGTTGGGTGAACTGATCACAGCCGGTCAGGATAACCTCTCGTCCAAAAACATTTATCACGGCGCCAATTTGCAGATCCTGATCCGTATAGTGCTGAACTTGCGTTTGTCCCGTATTTAGGGAATCAGTCACATAGCGAACATCACGCATATTGGAACCCAACACATTCAGCAGAGTTACGGATGTTTGCTGACCCGGCAAAGCGAGACCGGTAAACTCCTTGGGTAATTTACCACGTTTCAAAAATGTGCTGGGTCCCTCACGTCCCGAATTCTTTGGGAACTTCTCCTTAATATCTATGGTATCATCAGCTAGATAGTAGCATACGTCCAACTTGCGTACATCTCCAAATTCAGAACGATCATTCCAATATCCCTGAAACTTAAGAACATGGCGATCAAACTCCAGAAATTGAGCAAATGAATGACGCTTGGGCAGAGCACTTGTATCCGGCTTCGGCGCCTGCTTTAGAGCGGATCTTTTCCGCATTTCTGTAGTGGGATCGCTGAGTAGTACAAAAAAAGTATAAATTCTGTGTTGGTTAAGTTAAGATAGAAATTTCCTACTTGGGCTCCATCAGGGAGACGGGCACAGGAATTCCGGCCCGATTGAGAAACTGCCGTGTGAAGATGTCACAGCCACTGATATGATAGACACGATCAAAGATCTGCACATTGGTATCCACATTGAGATCAAAAATGGAAATGAATTCACGATCGCCAGGCGGTGCCTTGGGAATGCGCTGACGATGCACAAGACAGCCCTGTGGTATGCCAGAGTTCTCCACTTTGGGCTCAGTGATTTGCATGGTTCCATCCTCCAGATAAAAATAGATTTTCACCTTGCGCACCTGATACGGCGCATGATAAATCTCCGTCAGCGGCTCCTTGAAGTAGGCATTGAAGCAAAGCACCTGCTTGTCATAAGCCAACCACGGTGGCAACTTGATGCTTATTTTTGGCGTCCACATTGCACTCATCTCTGTGGCCACGGGTGGACATTTTGGATCCACAAGCGGTCCATTGGGCTCCACCAGCTCCGGTTCCCGTCTATCCGAGAGCATATGTATGCCTTGATAATGCATCAATGTCTGCCGTCGTGGATGTCGTCGTTTGCTATACTACAAAACATCGAAAAAAAGGTGTTAATATCTTAATCGTGGACAATATCAACTGGTTTCGCTTCGTTTACTCACGTCATAAAATTGCGCACCTGGCAAAAGTGGCATTCCTGGCAGTCGAAACATTCTAACGGACTTTTATCAAATTATTCAATTTTTGTACACCTCTAAATTTAGATTAAGTTTATGCGATTTAAATTTTATGTTAAACTTTAGTTTTTGCCAAAGAGTTGTTTGCTTGAAATTTTGTTAACCTGAGTAATTCTTGAATTATTGAACTGTTTCGACATTTTCCCTGTTCGATAAATGGAACAAACAGCACTATGGCAATGCAAGAACTTGCCATGGTAGCAAAAGCAACTGGTAGACAGTGGGTGGGTGGCTGATGGGTGGTATCCAAGGAACTGGTGCTCCAAAAGTGCATTCATTCATTTTACGATTGATGTGAATGGAATGTGGGATACGAAACGATTAAAGCTGATTTTTTATCGATGGTTTAAGTTTTGGAAAAAAATTATATTGTATGTTTACATATTTGTAAATGCAATGATATTTAGTCATTCATTTTTTCTATAAAATATTTCTTAAAAAAATCCTATTTGAAATTACTAATCGATTATTGATCTAAAATCCTGTTTAGTTCAATATCGTAATTAATATAACTATTTTACCAATGTTTAATATTCTATTACCTCCTCTTTTTCATTACATTATTATTTAATAGGCGAATTGATTTCTACAATTTTTTTGTTTAAGTATATAAGTAGCTAGTCCAACAGAACTTGTCTGAATAATCTATTCTTAAATCTTTAAATAATTTTATTTTTAAGTTGTGCTCTGCTTTGCTTTTTAAATAACATTTTTTAAAATAATTATATTTTTAAAATGTAGCGTACATAATTTGTAACTCTATGAAATTCTATAATTAAAATTTATTTTATTGGTGTTTAATTTGAGTTCCAATCAAATTTCGACTAATTAATACGTGTAAACAGTAATTAGACATGAAATTAAGCCTATCCACCGCTCAAATACTGACACCTAAGCGCCACGAGACATACATATTTAGACATGGAGGGACAGAGCCAGTGCAGACAGAACGTATATGTGTTAATTAAGAAATCATGGCAAAGTAGGAAACCCGCAGAAAGCACGTGCATTTTTCTCACACCTCTCACTCAGGTTTGTCATTTGACTGTGAACCCATAAAGCGCTGAGATCAATGCTAAGGCGATCGGAAGTTATTGGATCAGCATAAACGGTTAGCCGTTCAAGCTGACAGCACAAGAAGCGGAAAAATGAATTTAATGTACTTAAGTTGTAAATCGGAATAGGAATTTAAATTAAACTATATTTATTATTATCGAATATTTTAGTGGACTTCTCACATGTATGCTGCTGGCACTGGATGCTGTGCATTCACTGAGAGCAAATTTAACCTCCTGGCGACATCATCGCCGACAGAAGCGCTTTCTCATCTTTCAAGATGGTGGCGTTGTAAAGGTATATTATATATAAAAATATTATACATAAAATTCTTACTACCGGATTTTTATAGATGGTTACAGGTACCGCATTTCCAGTTGATTTTCAGGAGAAGAATGCGTGGCGCCAGCTGGTCTGGCTGATGAATTATCATTATCAATTCCGTGAGCCCACAACACCCATTTACTGGTGGAAGCTGTGGAATGGACGTGATCTAAAGGGACCGCTCAAACTAACCAAAGAACAACAGCAGGTGCAACATGTTGAAGAGTTAGAGATAGATGAACCGCAGCAAATGCTGTACGAATTTGCTGAGGAATACATGAATCAACGTGGCCAACATGGCAGGTCATGTATGGAGCGGTTGATCTGTGAGAATGGTCAGGTCCATGAGCACAGTGGACTCTATGCCCAGTTGTTGCATAGACTTTTAATGTAAGTATTTAAACAAAGATTTGCGATTTAATGAACTTTATTACCATGCTACATTGCACCCTTTAGACCCCATAAATCTCTGCCTCCACGCTATGTAGATGCTTACAGTATGGGCAAACATGGAGTCAATTGCCAAAGTGCCTATCCCGATGCATCGCATTGTCTTCTGGATGATTATGTTCATGTCCATGAGCGTGGATTGACGCAGAGCTACGTTTAAACTAAACACTCCGGTTATTCGAGTGCATCCCCTGGAATTTAAAGGCGCCGGTTGCCAGTAGTTAATTGGGACACTTTAATGACCACTCTTCAACTTTAAGCAGTTAAACAACATTTATGAAACTAACACCTAATTAAACAATGTAAATTTTATATACAAACATCTACAAATATCGTCTTATCGGTCTAATATCTAATCATTATCATCGTCATTGTCATCGGAAATTTTCCAGTCCAGCTGATAGTATTTCTTTCCGTTGCTCGATAGCCATTGAAGAGCGCAATTCTGTGTGCAAAAGTTACAGGTGAAGAGTTGCTTTGAGGCGCTGCCGCGTCTAAGAATTGAAAGAAATAAAGTCAAAAACTATCTTCGAACAAATTACAGGTAGAAGGTACGATAAAAGAGATTAATGAATATAATCTTTAGGATTGTCTGGGAATGTCTTAAATATGCTTAAAGACACTTCTGATTAGGACAGCAAAGCTCAACACTTTTTCTTGTACAATTCTTAAATAGAAAAGTTACTAGTCATGGTGACTAGGGAAATGACTAGTCGTGGGGAGTAGGGAAGTAACTAGTCATATGAGCTAGGGACGTTACTAGTCAGGTGGACTAGGGAAGTAATTAGTCATGCGGTTTCGTAGTAACTCGATTTTTTGACCAAATTTAATTAGGTTGTTGTGACAACAAAATGAATGAAATAAGATTATCACAGACCAGTTAACAAACATAAGAACAATCTCATTTTATCTTATTTTATAGTCTACATACTAGTACTACATAAGAAGACTTTACAAAACTTCTTGTAATTGTACTACACATAGTAAAGTTAAAACTGAACCGGCTTAAATGCTTCAGTGGACTTACCGTTTGACAACCATAAAGTAGTACGTTGTATAGAGGCAACTGGAACAGTTTGTAGTCGTGCAACGGGCAATGGGTCCATTGTTGATATGCGAACTCATGTATGGTTCGGGCAGAAGACGATGCAGTGCAGCATTCTCATAGACGGGCAAATGGCGATTAAGTGTTTGTATTGCATGCAAACAATCATCATAGAGAGTGACCTGGTTTTCTGGTGAGGGAACGCGAAAGATTTTGCGTGTACCGACGGGTAGCAAAAGACGGTTGCGGGTCTCTAATTCACGCACCCAAAAGAGACCCTTCTTGGAGATGGAACTGTGTGAGTTGACAATTGTCAGAGAAAGTCGCAAATTGCAAATATTTGAACAATTTTCTCTCTCTTTACTTACAGAGGCGTCACTTTCTGTCTATTATCGTAGAAGTTCTGGTAGAAACGCTCATAGACCATGGGTATATAGTTGACGGAGGTGTTGTGAAAGATGCGCACATGGTTCATGAACTTGGAGAGTGCAGCCGGTAGATAAATAAGAGCACAGCCTGCAAGAGAAAGAAGATTGTATGCAGCTATCCATACTCTTTCTCATTCTCCCTCTCTCTGTTTCTATACTCACGATCGGCGGAGAGGGACTGCAACATGGGTAAATTGGCAATGCGCTCGGGAAGATGCAATAGCGCCTCATTGTCGCTCACGTTGAGTTCGTTTAGACGCACGCATTCGCTGAGTTGCAGGGGAAGACGACGAAACTGATTTTTGGCAATGTTTAGTTGCTCTAAATTGCGCAAGCTGCTGAGCTCTAAGGAAGAGTTTGGGAATAATGAGTTCATTGCCAATGGAACTAGGTTGTCGACTTACCTATGGGAAGTTCTGTTAGCTGATTGCCACTGACATTCAGCTGTTGCAGCTGCAGCAGCAGACCCAACGTTTTGGGCAATTCTTTTAGCTCATTGTTGGATACGTCAAGAAACTCCAAGTTTTCAAGCATATATATATCTACGGGCAGTTCACTGAGATTGTTGCCAGCCAAATGAATGAACTTGAGGGTGGTTATATTGAGCAGCCATTTGGGTATCACGGAGATATAGTTCTCTTTGAGATAGACCTCCTCAAGGTCCTCATAGAGAAACAAATCCATGGGTACATCCTTAAAGTTCAAATAGCTCCAGTGTAGTATGGTTTTATTCATATTGAGTCAAAAGCCTCTTTTGTTACACAATTTTACAATTTCAAATAAGTTGATACGTATTTTGATTGTTGTTTGCGGTGTAAGGTTTGTTGATATATTGTACTTATATTTAGCTAAATATATTTTATTTTCTTTTTACGCGGTCATGATCAAATTTTGGCATGCGACGCCTTCACTGTCACCCACTAAACTGGTCCCCCAAGCAGCATCATCGGCATCGGCAGCAGCAACAGTTTGCTCTGGTCCAAAGACTTCTTTGACTAAATTTGTTTCAAAATGATTTCGAAATACTCGCGAGCACGCAAAATTCTCTGATATTTATTACTCTTAAGTATACTTAAAATTTAATTTATTTTTAAACAATTTTTTTTATATTTATTCGCATTTGCTCTGTCGCACGGGCGTATACGTAATATGCCGCCTGAAAGTATGCAATTGCGGCAGAAAGCGGCAAAATCTAAAAGCTTTCGTGACACTGACATTGAATTTTGTTGGTTGGTTGCAGTACAGGCAGATGCATTGATTTGGCTCTTGTTACCATTGTTGTTGTTGCCACTGTTGTTGTTGTTGTTGCCACTTCAAGGTCACAAATCAAGCGGCAGCTTTCAAAGAAAGCTTATAGCATTCCAAGTTTAGCTCAGGGTTCGGCAAGTGAATTGTACTAAAAAGACAGTTAAAAGCTGACTGACAAAAGCTCAGCCATGTTTTAAATCTCTCTTTTAAATAAGCTTTCGAAGAAAGTGACTGATAAATTAGTGGTTGCAAATAGCGAGTTTTCTTGTCTCTCATATATTTTAACAATCTTGAATATACATATAATTTATAAATTCAAGTCAAGAAACTTGTTTAGTGAGATATAAGTAATTAAATCTATATGAAATTTAAATATTTGCTTAATATTGTGTGTAAAGAACCTTGCATACAAACAAATAATTAACGCTTAATAATTTTTAAATCACAAATAAAGAAAACGCAATTTCTGACTTTGATGTATGTAAATAACTTATTTATTTCGAGTATTTTCTTGACCTATTATTTTTTCTGTCATTGTGTTTACCAATAGCCATGATGCCCATGATAGTTATAGTAATCGCCGTATGGCGAATAGTGATGGTGATGATGATGGTAATAGGGAGACGGGGATCCGTAGTATGGTTCGCTGTAGTATGGCACCCCAACAGATATTGGCAGAGGAAGGCCCACGCTTATAACATGCGGTGCCGGCAGAGCTTCGAGTTGGCCCATGAGAAGGCCTAAAAGTGCGACAATAACAGCTAAGACTTTCATACTCGAGCGAGTGTTTTGTATCAACTGAACAGCTATCAAAGTTAACACTTCTTTATATACTAGAATGAACGTGAAATTTCTCCAAAAATTAGCAACTAATTTTTTTATGTTTTTCCCCGCGACAAAATTAGTAAGTTCAATAAATATTTGCTTTATTTGGCTTAGCATATTGTCAATAACTAATAAAGCTCTACACCCTTTATCACAAGTCTCAGTAATATCGTAGATATGTCGTCTATATATAATATAAAAATGGGCGTGATCTCACGCGCCAGACTTTACATTCACCGTGAGTTGCTTAAAGTCCCGATCACTGAGTAGATTCCATTTGTAGCCCAAGATCTGAGAGATTTCAAATTCGACAGACTCGTAGGAGCGAGAATTACGCTTTAACCACAAATAAAACTCATTGCTCCACTCCGGATGACGTGGCCAATCGCATCTCAAGATCACAGCAAAGCGTCTGACGTGCAAATGTTGCAAGTTCTTTGCGGTCCGGGCAATCAGCAACAGGGTCGATGTGGACACCTTTTCACGTATGACCTATGGTGGGATGAATGTGTTAATAGATCTATTAATGTAAGATTTCCTTGGAAGCTAACCAATGTGTCCAGGTTAAAGCACTGTCGGCACATCAACAGCAGCAGGCTGTCGATGCGACTGTGAAACGGCTTCGGACTGCTGAAACGAGGCAACAACTCGTGTCCATAGACGGCCAGGGTATTCTTGTAGTGATCCACCATGCGGACCAACAATTCGGTGCGTATACGTGATTGTGGTGCCCAATACGTAATGCTATGTACTGGGGCCTCTGGCTGCATCACAACCTCACCATCTGCCATATTCTCAAGTCGCAAATGAACTCGTAGCCTTGGATTAGTGACCTTTAGACTGCGCCAGGCCTTGACCCCACAAGCAGTTATGGTCAGGTGATTGGGGGTATAGCAGTTTTGCAGTAAATGTAAATGACGCAACTTTGTATCCGCCAGAAGAGAGAGGACATCGTCGTCAATGTTCTGTGGCGATATGGTGAGTACCTGTCGAAAGGTATTTAAAATATAGTTGTAGTTTGATTATCTACTTACAGACAACTTACTCGTAGATTAAGAAACAACCCGACATGCATAATGGGACAGTGCATTGTGGTCACATTCACTAAATTAAGGACACGCATTTTAGTGCAACAACTGCAGACAACTTCATCCAGCAAATGATTCGCCTCAAAACGTTCTAAAACAAAGTCGACTAGTTTGAGAGTGTGTAGATCGGTTAGACGTAGCATCAGCTCCTTGAGACCCTTTAACAGTTGTCCCCCGGTGCCGAAGAGCTTAATACCTTCGGGATCATTAGGTTGCGACATATTGCAGGGAAAATGATAGACCAACGAACGTATGCGTTGACCCATGCCAATCAATTCAGACTGAGGATGATGCTCGAGACCCTAGAAAAAATAAATAAATAGAGGTGATTTATTATTGATTGGTTATAACTGTAACTGTGTAACTCACCTTATCTATGCTCCACGACAGCAACGTCATAAACTGATAGATATTATTAAAGCTATGCCAGGGGCGAAATTCAATTCCTCTGAGGTGTTTACCGATTCGTGCTAGACAGTTTTGGGTTCGCATATGATCCAAACAGTATTGCCAACCCGAGTAGTAATTGTACTTTGGACGCGTCAACGTTCGATCATCGACCACAAAGTTGTGCCATACTGTGGGTAAATAGAAGGCGCTATACCATTGCCGGCAAACCTAAAGATCAGTCGAAAGTTAATCAAGAATTCGTGATTAAGAAAGGAGAGTACTTACCAGACTGGCATAGTAACGTTCCTTGGGTGAAAGATAGGCAAAAATGTCCTCCAGCACAATATTGGGTAACTCGGACCATCTTGAATAAACGCGCTGCGATTCATCTAGTTTTTCATTGGCATCATCATCATCCTCATCAATGTCTATATAGCATGCTGGGAGGGAAAAGTCAAGAAATTTATGTAGTATTTGTTTATTGACATTTAAGTCTGAGAGTTTGTTTTACCTTTCTCATTCTCATCGATTTTCCAGCCTGCCTTATGCATGACCTCCAACTGGGTGCTACCTTTGCGCCCAGTATTGACTGTGGACATGTTTTGATAAGTTTTTCCTCTGATTTTGGGCACAAATTATTTACAACACAAGAGAAGAGCACACAATCACAAATTACTACTATATTCCACACTAATTTTGAAATTTTTGGCACAGCTTGCTGTTTAATTTTGTTTTTATTTTAGTTTCATTTTTTTTTTCTGCTTAGATGAGATTTATTTTTATATAGTTGGTTCGGTCCGATCGCTCTCGACGTGGTGCGTCGCGTTGCGTCGCGTTTGGGAAACGACTGACAGTCTTCAAACAAATTCCTTCAATATTATGCTATTTTCGAAAATGGGAACGAAACAAACGAACATTTTCTATTCTTTAACGTTTCGTTAAGTTTCGAAATTGTTAAAAGCCGCGCGCTTATTCTTTCGAATTTTCTCATTATTTATGCTGCTTAATATTCTTGATTGTTTCCGATTCTGATACTTTTGTATTTAGAAACACAAAACTGATGTGCTCTTGATGTTGTTGTTATAATTAGATGCCGGCATGGCATGAGCATAGGGCTCAATGTGGCATCAAACTGGGGCAACTTGTTGATATTGCCACTGGCTGTTTCATTGAGGTGTTTATTATAAATAAACGCTTTGCTCTGTCTGCAACACGCAATACGATCTAAGACTAATTGTTCACACCAGTTGAGTTTCAAGTAATGCCGATAACTTTCCTCTCATAGCACTGATAACGCTCAGCTGGCCACATCATGATATGGGGGTGCGTATTTTCAGTGCTGAAATTAGAATTTCATTTATTAATAATAAGCAGGTATTAAAAAAAAGTATTAATCTACAAAGAAAAATATCAAGTCCTATATTCTTGATTTCAGCTTGAATGTTTTAAGACTCTAAGTATCCACATAAAATTTCTTATAAGAACTTTGTTGGTCAAAACAATTGCTGAGAGTAAAATGCGAACCCGTAATTATATCAAGTATTTTGTACTCGGGTTAAGAAAAACCATTTGGTTTGAGTTTGTCCCGGAAATCACATATTTCTTTTTGTTATACTACCTAAAAAGTGTTGTTTTAGGTTTTCAATTAATCTAGCTTTTTGATATAACGTTTTTATATGCTTCGACAATGTAATGTTTTTAATTTAAGATACCAAAAAAGACAAAAATTCGTGAAAAATTGGACTTAACAATCCTTGCGGCTTCCTTTGACATTTGACACCACTTTGCAACGCCAGAGCCGTGTAATGCCATATACGCTTCCCATGTTGTTGCTGTTGCTGTTATTATTGTCGTTGTTGATGTTGTTGTCGTTGCCGTTGACGATGCCACCAACTGCTGTCCATTCTCCATTTTCCATTGTCCAATGTCCTGCGTTCAATGTCTGCATGCCATCACCATCAAGGAGCTTCACAAGGAAGCAACTACACACAGGCCATTGTCATTTCCGGCACTGTACCAGGTACACTTAGCGGAAACAGCTGTTTATATTGTTGTTTGGCGTAGGCGACCAGTGGTGCAGAGGGGGATGGAGAGGGCACTGAAGGAAAAATGTGCAAAGGCATTTGCAATTTTTCTTTTGGATACCAGAAGTTGAGCAAAGTGACCAAAAGCGACTTTGGACCTTGTTCCACATTTTTTTCTTGTAGTTGTGTTTGTAGTTGTGGTTGTAGTTGTGGTTGTAGTTGTTGTCTGTGTTTCTGTTGCTGTTGGCGTATAAAAATTTCCATTGAATACTTTTAGGATCAGCGCATATTTCGCGCCCCAGCACTTAAAAATATGTTGAATATTTTATAAGTTGCGAGCAACGAGCTGAAACAATGTGCAATTCCCTCGTAATTAAAACAAATTTAAAAGCAGTTAACATACTCTAGATACACATGTGTGCATTACGCGGCTTACAAGTAATGTGTTTCTGTATGTGTGTGTGTGTGTGTGTGTTTGAGCTGGCAGCACTTCCGCATTCGGTTTGAACACATCAAATATGACAGCAACCGTTTTCGCTGCCACAAAATTTGACTATGCAAATTTGAATGTCAACAAAAACTTGCAGTTTAACCCAAAAACCTTATTTTGTGGCGTCGTTTGCCATTTGCCGCTTCTGGCAACAATTTCGTAACGTTTACCAAATGCTTTCGACTCCAGAGTTTGGCAGCACGAAGCGCATTGCGCCAAATTTATGCAATCTTTCCGTAAATGTGTGTGCATACTTATTAGAGATGTGTGCGTGATGTGCCAAACAAGATGTCAAAATAGCTGTAAATTGTTTTTAGTATAATTGAAGAAGTTTTTTGAATCTTAACATATAATCAGAATACATAACTTAGTTAAACAGTTTGTGTGAATTTCATTTCAGAATGATTTTCACATATTTTTATCATTTTCAGACGGCCTACAAACTGGACTTTTAAAAATGCAGAACTAGCTATTTTATTCCTTAGAATCTTAACATTTCATCAAATGTGGGGATAATTCCACACGTTTTTATAGTTTTCAGATGGTCTTCAAAGTAATGTGGCATTCGTTTAAAACTATATTTTTTATGTGGTATTCGCTTGAATATTGAATTTACTTATGATTTTTAGTTATTTTTCTATAAATAATTGAATTGAATTTATTTAATAATGCTGTACATTTATTTTTTATTTACATTTTACATAAAAAGACAGTTCACTTTAAAGTACTATATCCATGTGGAAACTGTTGCGATATTTCGTCAAACTTTCGTCACTGACATGCATATGCATATTTAGAGTCTTATAAGTATGTGAGTAGTTGAGTGCGTGTGTGTGTGTGTGTGTGTACCGGCAGCTTAAAACTGTAAAACAGGAAGTTGCTCGTTGGCTTGGTTAGCCAAGCCCGGCCAAGTACTCGACGCTGTCTTCCTGGCTGCCAATTGTTGTGTTGTTGTACATATTGTTGTTGCTGTTGCTGTTGTTTCGGTTGTTGTTGCTGTTGTTGTTGTTATTGCTGTTGGCCTTGCTAAGGTGCATCGCGTTGGCAGCTGTTTTGGGCCATTGTTTAGCCGTCGGATGTTGCCAAGTTCTGGCATTTAATGTATAATTTTGCAGCATTTTAATTACTTGCCCTTCTCCTCTCTCTCACTTCTTTTCTAACATCGTTAACTCTGACATGAGGCTATGCAAATTGGTGGCTTATGGCAATGGTTAAGACGTCGCATGACTTTGATTTTTGTTCATATTCAAACTGCATTTGTGTTGAACAGTTTAAATGCAAATCATTTTGCCAGTTGTTGTTTTGGCAAGTCATTTAATTTTCGATGTTGTTGTCTTTTTGTAGCATAAGTTATGGCGTCTTAACCAAGCAGCTTAAGGGCCCTTAACTATTCAGAAGGAGTACTGAGCGGTTCTTTCGGTTGAGTAAATGTGATATATGCAGCTGAAATTAATGCAGTTGCTATGTTAAAGGTGTGTTCTGAAACTCGCTTTTGTTCTAGTAGATTTTATTATCAAATATTCTATGTTCTATAATGTGCTTACGATATTTAGTTATACGTTCTATATACTGTACTCTTCGGGTCTTCTTAAATCCTTCTGCAATTGATTAACAAATAAATGAGCACGATTTCACCCCGATGATTTTAGTTATAGGATGAAATTTGGAACACCCATGCACACAATATTCAAATGCTCTGCTCAATATTATCTTTTTATACACCATCTCTTCCCCCACTATCTGCTTGGTTTTACCAAAACTTTTTGACAGTTGGAACTGCCGGCTATGAATTTGAATGCACAGCTGTTACTTACCCAAAGTTCTTGTATTGAGTGGATAACTTAAAGTCCCTAAATTTAATATAAACTCCCATATAAGGCGAAATCTCAATCACAGCACAAACACACCCACAAAACCAACAAAAACTCAATTGCAATTGTTCTGACGTTGTCACTTCAGTGCCCAACCCTGGTGGGGTCAGTCGCCACCCCTAGTAATTTGCCTTGACAATAGTCATGCATTTTAATTGAGCAGCAGCTGCGGTTCATCTAGCCCCCAGTTACACCCCTTAACCGCCCACTAAACGCAGAAAATTGTGACCATTAAAAAAATAGCACATAAAATAGAAACTTTTTACATTTTCCCGCTTTTTTTTTTGTAAGGTATTATTTTTTGCTTTTTGTGGGGAATGACAGCAATTATTTGTAAAATATTTATATTACAATTGAATTGAAAAAGTTTCTGTGTGTGGCAGTTGTCCCGCAATAAAAAGCTGAGAAACAAAAAAACATACAAGAGGAACAACTTTTTGGGACACTAATAAAATGAATGGAAATTAAAGCACTGCGAATATTTGTTGGCGTGTGCAAAACAATTAAGCTAAAATTGTTATTGCAATTTGAAAACAATTGTCAAATTATGCAAATGCCTCCTGATTGCCAAGTACTTTTCAACACCCCCTCGCAATCTTCTGAACTTCCCCTCTTGAAGAGAGAAGCTAACAAGGTAAACAACTCCAACTCCACACTCCTCGACAACCTGCAAATGCTGCTCAAAGATTTATGGCCACTGCTTGAGGCACAATGCTCCTCCAACTGCTAGAAGATGCCGCAAAAAGTTGAAAGTGGCACGTTGTCAGCTGCAAGGCGATTGCAATTTGCATAAAAATTCATTGGTTATGCGGCAAGTTGACAACACGCAGCAGCCAACAGGCTGCCACACTAAGCTGGTTTGAGTGCATACTTGAATAATTTTTCTGCTAAACGAGTACTTTCCTCGTTTCTGATAAGGACAAATCGAAGGTTCTTATTACTACTTTTCCAATTATGCAATATTTACATTTAGCTAAGGGTGTTTACTTAATTTATAAATAGCACTTGTAATACAAAATTCTATAGCATACTTTTGCTGTTTCTAAAACAAATTCATAATACAGTTGCAATAATCTCTAGAGATTTTCAAGAAAAACTCGTTTGTAGGTGTATAGTATCATAGTATAGTATTTCTTCTTCAAAATTTAATTTAACAAAACATATTTTCGAAAATACAAAAAACTGTTCACAATAAAACTACTAATTAAAGTTATATTTTATAAGATAAACAGACTCATATAAAATGTATATAAAGCATTTATATTAAATTTAAATTTAATCGAGTCATATTCGCTACATTTGAAATTTTAACAAATCTCTTAACCTTTTCATTGTTATATTGGAAATCTTTGGCTGCGCCAACAATTTTTTTGGGCTGAAATTGGTTTGTAGAACATACCAAATACTACTTTGCTTATTGGTCAACATCAGTTTTCAATTATGAAACTCTAAAAAAAGGCATCAGAGCACAGTTACAGAAGGAGAACATTGGGGGAGGCGGAAGGTCAGGTGTTGTGGTTAGTGAGCCTGAAAAAAGTCAACTCTCAATAAAAGATGGCGCTAACCACAATCACAGAGTGCGCTACATCCGCATGCTGTCTCTCTCTCTCGCTCCCACGCTTTCTGTTGCTGCTGCTGTTACATTTCCGTTACATTAACAAAGCGCCATTGAGCGACACGAACAACATCAAACAAAGGCAACAACAATAGCAAAGAGTAACAACAAAAATGGCGCACACGCTGCGCTTTACAAGTAAAAACTAGTTTGGATTTTTGGGGACCCAAACAAGGACAACAACAAGCAGGACAAACAGGACAACGACAACAACGGTCATTATGTTATAGAGTCAGGAACAGGGCAGGGCAGGGCAACGGGCATGGTAAAAGGGCATCCAGATGGCACAATATCGCCTCGATACGCTTCACCTCCCTCACTGTTGGCTGCGTGTGTATTTTTCGGTCAGTTTTGTAATTGAATCACGTTTTGTATTAAATAAACTTTTCAAATTATCGAAAAATTGACTTGCACTACAAACAACGCCTAGTTTCATTTACTGTGTGTGTGCGTGCCGTGCCGTTCATATATAGGGACCTCTCTCTCTTTCTCTATATTTCTCTCTCTATCTGCGTGCGTTGCGTGTGGTGTGTCCATTAGCATAAAAAACGCAGCTTCGGTTTGATTTTTTTTAGACTCTGTACATTAAAAGAGTACAAAGGGTCTCTCAAGTTTATTTTGTTGATCAGAATCTTCAGCCTGTCTGTCTGTTTGTATAAAAGGGTGTTTTTTTCAGAGAAAGTATAGGTTCTCCAAGAGTCGAGCATGCTCCACTGTAGCCTTCCAGGAGTTCTTTTTAAATACTTTTCACGCAAAACACTTGACAACATCATTAGTATTGAAATGCTGCTGCTCCTTTTTATACTCCGCTCCTCACGATTACTTTCTCGCTTTAACGCGCACGCTTATAAGTATGCAACACGTATTTGACTTGACGCCATTTTTGCAAGCGAGGTTTTTAAACAATTTTATTTTGCAATTTGAATACTTTTTGTTTGTGGCATAATTGAAGTAAAATGAGTTAACAAACAAACAAATGGATTAATTTTTGTGATCACGTGCAGCCGAGTCGAGGCAAAGTGTATATACTTGGTCATTTATCGGGCACAGCCTGATGTTGCACGTGCAACTCACAACAACCAACAAGCAACAACAACAAAACAATTCATTGGCTGCATTCTTTTCATAACATATTTTGCATGCAATGCTGCGTGTCTGGCGAACTTGGCGCCATCGTTTTGCAGCCATGTGAATGCATTGGAAACTGGGTGACCAATGGCCATTCACACACACAATCACACAACACACGCACACACACATAGAAGCAGACAACTTGTTTTCGCGCCATTTGCACGCGTCATGAATTTTTCATAAACATTTAAAGGGATTTCATTACAACATACATGCATACAAATAAGAGAAATATATATGTTTAAGCATAGATATATGTAAATGCTTGAATGAATGAATATGTGTGTATATATGTATGCAGAAACATTCAACAGCATTCATTTGTACTGCGCATATTTAAATTCTTTTGTTGTAAAAGCCTTTATGCACTGTAAGTTCAAATAAAAAGCGTTTTATTAAAAACGGTAAACAATATTGGAATAAATAGTAGTTATACTAAAAATAATAAGCATTTAATTAAACTCTAGTTAGTTTTTCTATAAAATACTTAATACCAGTTTTGATGAATAGTACTCCTTGATCATTTCTGTTATGTTGGTTTAAATGTGAGGCCACAACTATTAACAGAGTATTTTCAAGTCGCATAGTGTCATCTTCTCTCAGTCGATTTGCATACATACACAGGCTCGGAAGAGCATGTAAATTAAAAATTAAATTCTGTTCAGAACATGCATTTTGGCAGCTGTTGTGCGTTTACTTACAAGAGAAAATTGCGAGAGAGGTGAACGTGGGTTGTGGGATGTGGTCGTTGAGTTGGAACGGAACTCAGACAAGTTAAACTGACAGGACCTTCAATAAGCTCATTTTTAAGCCATTAAGTAATTAAGGTTGATCAATTTGCCAGTTGTAAATGTGGGTGTAATTGCAGTTGTAGGTCGCTGCCATTGATTTTACTTTGTTTCAATTCATATTTATGGTATTTTTAAATAATATCATTTAAAAAGAAAAGCTGAAATTAACACGAGTTAAATGACAATTTCTTTTTAAATTCTGACAGTCAGAAGGCAAATGCGGTTGAAGCTTTTTAAAAAATAAGTTTCCAAAATAAAACAAATATTTTGAATTTTTAATTGTTTATATTTGTTAGAAATAGCCACCCCTTTTTATTTTATATCCATATTTAATTTATAAATATTTTAAGAGCCATACTTGCATATCAGCGCCAGAAAGTCTGTATTAACTTCTTATGACATGTATGAAATACCTCTTTATAGACGCCGCAGCATGAGGTATTCGCAATTTATTGTATGCATAAAGTCTCTGCGCCTCACCTTAAGCTTGGCTATAAAACTTCAATTAGATTTTGATGAGTGTCGCTCAGTTGGCAAATCTTTTTATCAGCCACAAAACAGGCAAACAAGCTGACAAAACTCCTTTGCTGTATATCAGCTTTTAGTGGTTAATTACTCCCACGTGGCGTGACAAAGATTTAACGGCCTTTCGGCCTGGCCAACACACTTATTGCCAGAGTGAAATGCAAATAAAGATACAGATCGAGATGGGAAGAGAGAGTCGCATTCCCATTTCCATGGATTGTCACTTGAGCACTGAAACTGACGCCAATTTGCAGTTACGACTGTACGCAACTTTTCATTAAAAATAATACCCAACATTCTCAAAGACAAACTACCCTCACCATCGTCAAATCTAACCTGGATACCACCCACAGGCAGCGAATTAAACAAAATTAGTGAGAGAGGGGGAGGTGGAGAGAGGTTACATTAAACGGGTTTAGCAAATACGCACATCAAATTACTAGCATCACCAGCAAATCCCTTTCTTCCTTTTGGTCACACTCGATGTCGACTCGACTCGACTCGACATTATTCATATTTTATAACCCTAACGGCTGCTGACTGCAACACAAAACGACCCCAGGACACAAAAATGAGGAAAGTCGAGTTGGCAAGTACAACAATTATGGTTTCACTTTATTTGCTGTGTGCGTATATATGTATGTATGTATTTGTGTATCTATGTGTTTGCACTAACGTTTAGCCTTAGACTGACTGGGGCATGAAAGCCGCTCTCCTGCTGACATTATAATACCTTTAGTTTTCATACCCTCACCAAACAGCATACAAATGAGTCCACACAAGGGGTTAGAACAGATTTCAATGGGGTTTTTATTTTCATAATAGATAGAGGTTACATGTAAAAAATTCTACCTTTATGTTTTTTAACATGTTAGCAGTCAGCAAATACTGTGGTGGATGTTTATATTTATTTCAGAAATGTATCTTAAAATCAGTTGAATTGCAGCATGCAAAATACCGAACATTTTCAAAACACGATCAGTAAGGAAACCTGCATTAGAAAGAGGAGTTTTCTCCTACAAAACTAGTAAGGAAACTAACTTTAACTTAAGAGAAGAAGTAAACATTTATTAATACAGAGATCTTTAATTAAGTAGGGGTATATTTCAGTCGCACTTGCTTACTAACATATGCAAATACAGTCACGCACAGAGGGAGATAGAGAAATGTGACGAGAGAGTAAGAGATAGAGAGAGAGAGAGAACTCGATACTCACGCAATATGTACGACCTTTGCTCAACTGCAGCTGACATGCACATTCTTGCATATTTATGCAGTTTTAATTGTGTGTTTTTGTTTGTACGAGTTTGTGTGCTAATTATTGTCAGTTAGGTTTTAATTAGCGCTCCGCTTAGACTTAGGGGGTAGGGGGACTGAAAATAATGGCAACGTTTGTATTTTTAATGATTTTGCTTTTGGTCTAATAATGACGTATTATTAATTGGCTTTCAACGCAAATACATGATATTTGCCTACCTAATGTAATCATCTAATAATATCCAAATAAATAGGATCAAGAAAGTTACAAAGCAGACAGCATGACTAGTAGTAGTGCACTTTTGTAATGAGGTACTTCATAATTTGTATTAATTTGTAGATTTGGAGTATAATTAATATATGATTAGGCAGAAACTGGTTTACATATATGTATGCATTAATTGTACATCCCATCTCTTTCTCATGCCGTTAAAATATACAATACAATGAAAGCATCTAACCAAAAATGCATTTGAATGAATGTTCGTAGATGGTACTTACTATACAAAGGTATTTATACTTTGAATTGAGCGAGACTATGGTAAATGTAATTGTAATATCCAATCTGTTTACATTTCTGCAAGCACTTTATGAGTTGCATTGTTGGTTTGGTTTTTCAATTTACAGACTCGGTATCATCATCAAAAACGCATATTCAAATGCAATACACAAAATGTAACAGAAAATGTTTTGAAAGATAGTCAAAATACACAGGGCGCAAAACGATAGGAAGATATAGAGAGAGCGAGAGACACAGAGAGAGAGAGAGCGAGAGAGAGAGGTAGAGGGAGAAAGGGATTGTTGGAGTAAAAGGAAGTGGAAACGCCGAACGTTTATTTCATCGTCTAAATGGAGTTCGTACAGAAAAGAGGCGGAAAAGTAGGAGAAGATGGGGCATTCTGGATGCCATTTGTTAAGTGCAAGTTCAATAGCATTAAGAGTGCAACACAAATAACCATAAATTCGGTAAAAGCTGCAAATTTTGCATATTTTCGGTAGCTGTCGTTTGCTCTTGCTCGATTGTAGAAATGAAGTGGGTGGAGTTTTTCTCACTGTGATTGGAAATTCAACATAGACAAAAATATACATATGCATATACATACGTACCATATACATATATTGAATGTATATTTTGGCAAAATATGCTGGTTTTTAAATAGATTACGTATACGCTCTGTTGCTCGCTTTTTTTATTTGGTGTGTGATTTATTGAGGCGCCTCAATGTCCACGACAACGACTAACGCCAGGTCCAGCCAAAGAATTTGCCACTTCTTTAAGTTATTTTAATATTTACGCTCATGTAACATATGGCCAAATGTGAGAGGGGCGGAACAGGACCGGGATGGGCGTTACAATAAATTGCCAGGCCAACCACAATGATTTACTGCAGTAAGCAGCAGCCACCACAGGAGCAGCAACAGCAGCAACAGCAGCAGTAGCACTATGCCATATTACGTATACGCACCTTTGTGTATGTGTGTATGTGTGTTTGTATTCGACATGTATTGCTATAATTCTATTTTCTACTCAAAACCACATTTATATTTATTACTTTAGCATAAATCTTGTCGCATTTTCGCATTTGTGTCGAATTTGTCGAGTTTACTAGACAGGAGAAAGAACCCAACCCACCCATCCGAAACATTCAACACACTCCCCCAAAACTAGTCGTTTGCACGTCTACAGCTTTAGGTAAACAATAAACTGACCCCCGTCCAGTCAATGTGAGCTCAACAGCTCAAGAACTGTACCTGATGTATACCATCTTGTGTGGGGTGCGAAATATATGGTGTGTTTTTCCTATCGCACATGAAATGAACTGAACATAATTTGCCATCGTACAGTTGCATAAATTTTGTGCGCTGCCTCAATAAAAGCATCGTAGTTGTCAAATGCAAAAAAAGCAATTTGGAGAACCAGGTTCAGGTCAAATAGCTAGGTCAATAGCTCTCCCTAGAAGAATGTTGGTGAATTTAAGGGCTCTTTAAGAACTAAACAATATATTCGAGAAGGTAAACGATATAGCTAAATATAGTATAAGCGAATGAAAGGCAGAAGGAGCTAACTAAAAATGACTATTTACAACGGCAGAGTATTTATGATAGCGATGAATGTAAAGTCTGAAGGCTACAGCACCTTGACGCTCTTTTATATTGCTTACACATGTTTTTTTATTCCAGTTCTCTTTAAAAACTTAAAAGGATGTGAACAAGATAAAAATTTGAGTAAATAATTGAAAGTTAAAAGCTTAAAGAAATATATAAATTATTAAGAAGGGAAGCAAAGAAAATAAGAAAAGTGTTTATATGTAACTACATTTCATTTTGTTACTTACATTTCAGAATACTCAAAAAATTCTAAGGTTAATCAAACGACACTTTATCTTAGCAATTGTATTAAAAACCCAAGTTCAATGAATTGCAGACCTGCTAAATTGTTCTAAATTAAAGTCGTTTAACTTTGTTTAGGCCAACTGACAATGGAAAATGTCAAAATGTTAGCCAGAGTTTGTGGGTTAAATGTCACAATAAGCAAAAACTATGCAAAAATGCAGAATTATGCCTGATGGGGGCCTGTCAAATATGCAAATTTCAATTGCAAACTTTGAAGCTTTCAAGGTTCAACAATGGATACGAGTTGTATATATGTATATGTATGTGTGTGAATGTGTTTGTAATTGTTTGTTATTGGTTGTGGCTTGTGTTTTGTTAGATATTTGTGACATTGACATGCCGTAGAATGTGCAACAATTAGTGACCGTTAGGCAACCAATTGCATATAAATATTAGTTAAATAACAAGTATCTGTCCCCAAATTGTAACTCTGAAATCAATTAAGTTTTCTGCAACTCAGTTATAAAAATTGTCGACCCAAAGTTTGTGATGTGTCAACTAAAGTTGTGTGAATGGATGTGTGTTGCATAACCAACTGAGGATATGACAGTGTGTCATAAGAGGGAGGTAGTGAGGTGGATTCATATACGGTTCGTTGGCTGTGCTCAAAAATAACAAACTTATTGTTTTGATTTTGTCAATGACAGTATTTCAGAGCCTTTCTTGTGCACCCATGCAAAAGTAAAACACAACACACAGGCAAATAGAGCAAAATGGCAACTGGCAGCTGCCTCTGAACTCTACACAAATGTGGCTAAAATGGCAACAATAGCAACGATAGATCACGGTCTTCGGGTGTATGTGTGTGTGTGTTAACAGTGTGACCGCAAAAGAATCCCTACCAGTATCTATTTTATCTTTTGAAAAAAAAAATTGGTTTACTAACTTATAAAAAGTTTTAGCTTTAATAGAATAATTTACTCTGGATTTTTTTCTTGCGATTACTTTAATTAAAAAAGACATTGTAACGTCCGAAACTATACAGGTTTGGTCTTTATTAACTGAAATTTTCTTCAAAGTCTTCATATAAAATTTTTGATCTGTGGGAATACAAATCAAAACATTGCAAATACCTTGTAAAATAAATCAAAGCGGATTGATATTTTATACCAAATATAAATAAGAACAAACAGGGAAAATATGGGATTCTTATATTTATGTAGTTAGTACTTGTATAAAAGATAAAAATTTTAACTACAACTAATTATAAATTTAATAAATTAGAATCATTCTCATTTATATTCATACAACATTTTGTCACTGACTGCTGAAATGGTTGCTGGTTTTTTGACCTTTTCAAACAGATAGTTTTTATATGTGTTTTTGTGTTTCTTATAAAAGTGAGGATACTATTCTTGGAGTATAAAGGAGCCTTATAGAGCTTAATGATCCAAAAATATACTAATTTTTAATAGATACCTTCCATTTGACACCGTCATCTAGTTAAAGGGGAGCTAGACTTAACGATTATATTACGTAGTAGTAGTAGAAGTGTTGATAAATTTAACTGACATGATATTATTAAAGGGCTACCAAGAGCTTGTGCTACTATTTTACACATATCCCAGATCCATTTTCATTCGGCAAACAATTTAAGACAACATAAAACAGTACACGGTGCTCAACACTTCAGCGCACACAAACTAATTTGATCAAACTCAATTTATGTGTGACAGTGTAGTGAATCACTTCACCAAGTGGCAGACTGGGTCCCAAACTGACTGGCTACTGATGCTGATGCCACTGTGACTGTGACTGACTGACTGACTTGGCAGACAGTACCTGGCAGTGAAATGACTCTGGGTATGTCGTACCTTTTGGCATTTGAAAGCTGTTTGAAATCGCGACAGCTGCTGTCGTATATTCCATCACTTTGTTATTAACTGCAATGCCCTTTTTATACAACTTTAAAGGGTATTACAATTGTGTTGAGAAATGTGTAACAAATACAAGGCATTCTTGTAGTTGTTGTTCTTAGCTTTATTTAAGTATTACAAAGTTAATCTGTCTGATTAATTTAAAATTGGAATGTTGAACATACCCGCTAATTTTATAGAATGATATACAGCTCAATGACAGTGCGGATATTAAATGCAATGAAAGATCTTTAAGAAAATTAATTAATTAACTGCCATATTTGTAGTGAAAAAGAGATTTAAGAGCAATCTAACTATTTGATATTGAAAGCTGTTCCCTTTTCTACGTGAAAGGGTATTTAGACTTTGGCAATGTGCGATTGTTGTCATCTTTATTTTTACCGCTGCTTGTCTTACAGCGCAAATATAATTCACTTTCAGTTGGGGAAAAAAAATCTGTCACAGGTTTCACAACAGATGCGTACCTTGAAAGCAGGGAGAACTTTGTCTGTCTATCTGTCTTTCTGGCTGTCTGTCTAATTTGAAGTTGAAGCCAGCTGATGGAACTGCACCTTTTGAGCGTCCGCAAACAAACTAATCTAATACCAATTTGCATTTGATTGCGATTTTGATTTGATTTGCAAAAACCCTTAGCGAATGGATGGAGCGAGCGTGTTACGCGTCGAAAGTTTTAACAACGCGATAAAAAAAAATAAGGCTTGGAGGGGAAAAGGATACAAAAAAGAAAGAATTGAATTTGAATGGTGGGTGTATAACTTTCTGTGGTCTTTTTGGCTTTAGTCTGTTTTATTGTGGGAGCCGCAGAGCAACCAAAGGACTTCAACTTTCAGTTCGACAACGCGTTCCAAAGTTCTGGCCACAAAGTGCGGTTTTAGACAGTGCCAGTGCCAATGCCAGATAAACTAAATCAAGTTGCAGTTGCAGCTGCAGCTGTATTGACCCCACATCCGCTTGCACACTCACATAATGGCACACTTTCCGTTTCCGTTAGACCGACAAAATGGCGCTGGTAACTTTCAGTAACGGCCACTCGATCAATAGACACCCCTTTCAATTTAACCCTTCTAACTAAAACACAATAATTTTAATTGCAAAAACAACAAACAATAGCAAACAAATTGCCATAGAGACAGAGGGAGCTAGAGAGAGAGAGAGAGAGAGGGTCAGATACAGTGGTCAAAATATAGAGAAAGCATCGTTGGCATCATTTCCCACAATTTCCGTTAGCAGTTGGGCTTTGGATTTGGCTATTGGATTGTTTTAATTGCGACTTTGTACTAACTTTTAGTATCCACTGTACAGAACTTTTGCAGCTTGAACTTGCGGCTTGATCCCGAGTTTTAAAAGTTTCCATACTTAGTTTTTGGTTTGACATGTGCATCGATTTGCAAAAATTTAAAAAGTTGAGGTATTCTAAATTAATAATGAATTAATTCTTTTAGTTGTAATAGAAAAATAAATAAATATTTAATGCAATAATAATAAAGATTTTAAATGAAATTACTGAAATTTTGTTTAGCTCATAATATTTAAGTCATTATATTTATTATCTCTACACAAGCTCTTTTTATAGTTGAAACCAAAAAATGTTAGAACAATTCTTGACTTAACGGCACTTTTATGGGAATTTGTCTTGTAAAAACAGAGCTTGGAACTTTATGAGCCTGGATGTCAACACAAACATTTATAGCATGACATTATTTTTAAGTTTTTATTATTCTTTTTTTTTGCTCCCTGGCTGGGAGGCTGCCTGGATGGGGCAAATTTGCGGCTTTGCTTTCTTGTGTCAATTATTTGGATTTTTTTCTTTGTACTTTTTGTTGCTGTTGTTGTTGTTGTGCTGATTTTAATTGAATCTCATATACAAAGTAGAAGCTGTAGCAGCAATGAGCTGTAGCGAGTAGGGCAAACATACGCGAACTCAAGAGAGCTGCAGTCGGTCGTATGTATTGTGCTACCAAGCAAAGTCACAGGCCGAGTTACAGGCACAGCATTAACTTGGCCCGTTGCATTGTTGGCCGTGGCAGCAGCAGCAGCAACAGCAATAGCAGCAACAACAGCAGCAGCAATCGGCAGTGGAGAGGCACAGGCAAGTTGCTATCAGGCACTTTTATCGCCGGCCACATCTGCACCAAATAAAATAATTGAACGTTTTGCGATAAGCATCACAATACAGTGGAGCGTCTAAAGATGCTGCGGGCCAAACTGAGCTGTGGCCTAAACGAGGCGACTCTCAGCAATATTGCAGCAGCTCCATCTGTTGCCTCCACTACTCGATGCTCGTGTACAGCAAATGTCATGTTTACAGACCGCACTCAGTCGATTTGTGTCAAAGTTGAGTTTAGTATCTATAAAATTATATAATACACTTCCTGATTTTAACTTTTCTTTTTTTTTTCGTTTTTCCACTATACAATATCTAGTTCACAATGGTACAGGCAACAAGCTTTTGGCCGTCAGTTTCGTCCAGGCATTTGTCTTTACATGCCGCGGCATTGTTTAGCGGCCCTAAGGTTTGAGGTCTTGGCCAGTCAGTCCATTGTGCTGCCGTTTGCTAAACTTAAAAGGCAAGCAAATATTGTCGGAAGGATGCGAAAATTGACAAGAGGTGCAGCTAGTTGGGTTACCTGAATGCGGTACGAAAGCTCGAATAGAAATTGACAAAAAATATGTTAAGATGTTTAACTTTCGATAAGTTTTTTCATTACTAGAACAAAATACAAAACCGAAATACTTAATGAATTGAAAGAGTATTTCACAATAAAATAAGCTTAAATTAAATAATATTTGAGTATTTCGCTAACCAACAAAAATACCATTTTATAAATGGTTACTACATTTTTTATTATTTTGTAATGTTAAAATAAATGTTTATACAAAATAAGTAAGGGCTGGGGTTTGTAAATAATTGTGGATAGCATAAGAAATATAACTTAAAGTTATTAATTTAATATAAAATAAATTACATTTCTAAGACATAAATTAAAGAAAAATAAATTACATATGATAATATAATATTCATTAATATAAATTCAAATAGCCCAAGTGTAGGGTATTAGGGCGATCAACTTAAAGTCGCTACTGCACACTCTTCAATTTGGTGAGCCTAAAAAAGCCAGAACCGAGTCGTAAGCCGTAAGCGATATGCCGATAATATGATTTTCAGTTAATAAATAACTGCCTAAAGAGGCGATAGCTTTATGGAGAGCTGATGGGTTGTTATGGAATGGCTTGGTATGAGATGGGATGGGATGGGATTGGATGAGATGGGATGGGTCACTTACTGTAGTCAATCGGTTTATGCTTTGATTAACTGTTGTCAAGAGCAGGGCCCCATGGCACGAGCTGCAACATCACCAGATGCTGTTTCTACTACATACTCCTTGCTCCTTCAAGTTCCCTCTCCTACTGATGGCTTTGTTCGATTGCCGCTGCTGCAAATTACTTATGCATTATTATAACTTTGATTTTGGTTGCCGAACAACATGAAAAAGTCAATAACAAGTAACAAGAATCAAACAAGTGAGACTGATCGACTGGAATACACCCAGTAAGCAATTACAACTATTGTGCACATAAATATAAAACGAATGATGTTAATTCTCAGTGTAGTCTCTGTTTTTGAATATAATTTCAACTTTCATGTTGTAAAATAATGTTAAGTATATAATACCCTTATTTTGGCTATGGATACAGGGTATTGTAAAGCAGGACGCACGTTCATTTATCTTGATGCGTCGCTGTTGTTGCGGAATCCTCGGTGGCTGTTGCGATTTTTCAACTGCGGCGCGTTCTGCTGTCTTCATTGTGGCGTTATCTCAGTTGCTATTCTTTCTTTATTTTACTTACTTACTTCTTTTTTTTTTGAGGTTTTTTCTTTCTTGTATTTTTGGACTGCATACGTCAGTGTCTGATAAGCGAACGCTGCAAGTTGCTACCATTTTTGCATGGTCCGCTAAAATATTTCTCATGTAAAGGGCCCGACTCTGATTTAGCACTGCTACAGGCCGGCAGGTTCCGTTGTGTAAAATCAAAAAAAAAGAGAAGAAGAAATCCAAACAGGGTAGATTTGCACAGCTGATAACATTACGTATACGCCAAGCTGTCTTCGTATTTACCTTTCAGGCGGCTTGTGAATTATTTTTTGACAACTCTCTGGTCATCGATTAAGCAGCTTAAGGCTTATCGGTTATCCGGCTGTCTGCCCAAAAATAAATAAGGGGAGCAATAAGTTGGCGTTGGGTGATTGACCTTATTGGAACTTAAGTAGCTCTCAAGGAATCTTATTTATTAATATATTAAAATGGTTTCGATATATTTTTAAACACTAGAAATATAAATAGAGTTGCCAGTAGGTCAACTTGGTATTAGATTAAAAATGACGCAAATAAAATTTAAATTGCAATACAATAAGAATTGTAGACACCAGAAAAACATCAGCATTTAAGCTATTTCTCTTTTGTGGCAAACTGACAACATTGAAACGGTTGCATACCAAGTCTCTTTCTCGGTTGTCAACTGTATTGCTGGGGTATTCGTATCTATCTAGTTCTATCCGTCCACAACAGATCACTATCAATTAGTAGAAGCTGCTTCAATTCAAATGCCAAGTCTTCTTCTCATATGCTCCCCCAGCGAGTCAGTTCAAAGCTAATCTAAACGGCAACTAAACTATTTATTAATGCTAAAGGCTAACTGGCTGGATGGCGGGTCTTTGGCATTCGTCTATCACGGCTGCTGTTGTTGGGGATTTGCTTTTTTCTTGTGTTTTTTTTTTATATTTAATTGAAATGAATTCATTAAGCCTTTGATTTGCCTTGCAAATCAACGGAAATGCAGCTCCATGAAGCTCCGACTTTACCTTTGACGTCTCAGCTTCAGTTGATTCGACTTACCTCAGCCCCGGCTAATGGAGTGCACATCAAAGCGCGGCCAGGTTTTCTTTTTTTTTTTTGCTGGGTTTGAGCTTGAGTTTGAGTCTTACAATAATTTAAGGCGAATTAAATATACGAAAATTAAGTGCAGCAACAGTTGCCGTGTTGCTCCAATTCGGTGCTCAACTCTTGCAACTGTTGCACGTTTTGCATGTCAAGAAAATTGCTTCATTTGTGTCTGCTCGAATGTCAACCACGAACATGATAAACCGAGACCGAAAGCGGACATAATGAGTGACTTATAGGACTATCCATTGTCAGGGCAAACATACGAGTATTTCAAGTGGTTGAAAAATCAACTGAGTTGAAACACTGGAAATTCCAAAGAAATTTTCACATTTTTAATTATTAACAGCAAGGTTTAATGAGTCTCATATTTTGTATGATTAACTTGTTGATACTCTGTGTTGTAAAGCTTGTTAGCTTAATTAAATACTTTGGAAAAAAAGCTTAAGCAATGTTCTATTACTGACTTACTTAACTTTATCCAAGAGCAGTTGACCCAAAGTAATTTGAAATTTAAAGATAAATTAGCAACTGATCATTAAAAAAATAGAATAAATTAAATAAATTTTAACCTGAATTTATAAATATCAATTAAAAATATAATTAATCCTACATTTGTGTAAGAATTAAGGAAACTCCGGAAAATCCTAATCAATAAATAATAATAGTAATATTGGCATAAGTATAATAAGTATTAGAAGTATTACGGATTTGATCAATAATTATAATGATATATTAAATTAAATATTTAAATTAATAAAGTAATAGCAACAGTATACTATGTATTTATGTTATAACCAGAATAGGTATTTTCCTGTCCATCATATTTTCAAACAACAAATTGTTCGTAACTGATCGAACCCTTTTAAGCCAAGTGTTATAGACACTTGAGCACACAAAGTTTTCAATTTTCTTGCAACAACAAACCGGGTCAACTTATGGCTACGTGACTGCCCCAAAAAATGGTAAGAAATATAGAAACTTTGAGACAAGTTTTGTTTTAGCGGCAAATTAAAATTGTTCAAAGTGCTGGCCACAGTTCTCCCCTCCTTAGTTCCTCTGGCTTTGTAGAACATCATGAGCTAATGGCACGTGCTTATCGAGAATATCAGCAGCATTTCAAGCATTTTGTCACCATTCAGTGAATTGCCTTCTCAATGAGGAGACGATAAGTGTCCTTAAAAAGAAAAAAAGGAAAACAAAGTGAAATACAATGAAAATGTACGAAAATTGGAATTATAATAATAGTAAATAGAATTTTATTGGAATTACTTGCAGTTGGTGTGAAATTGGTGTGAATTAAAATTTATGAGTTTTAAATGCGTTTTGTTTGCTATTTGCTGTTTGGTGTTTGCTGTTCGTGGCCATTGGGCTAAATGCTTGGCCAATAAATTCAAATTCTATGGCCACATAGCAATTATGCAATTGTTTGTGCTGCAAATAAAATGAAGCCAAGTGTATCCGATGGATGCAAATACTTTTGGCAAGCAGGATGCAAGGCACCAGCAATAGCAACAGCAAGAAAAAACTAAACCGAACTGAACCAAACCGAACCGAACCAAAGCAAGGCAGCAGCGTGTTCTGCCAGTCTAAAAACTCCAAATCGATATGCAAATACGACGAATGAGGCGTACACACAAATCGGAAAACGAGCTGAGCTCAGTTTGAGCTGCCACGCCCCCCTCTATTGGAGTCCCCTTCTTTTCGCATAGCACCGCAAAGCTGTTTTGACCAAATTCGTCGCTGGATCTGTTTTACCTGAAGACGGCTAACTGTGTGGCTATTACAACTCCTCCAGTGTGTGTGTGCCTCTGTTGCCTGTTGGCTGCTGCCTCAACAAAACCAAAACTAAACTGAGCTTTGCTGAGAATTTTCTTTGGTGGTCCACTCCTGGCCATGGCTTTTTTCTTCTATTGCTATCAATTGTGCATGCAATTTATTTTTAAAGAAATAATTGCTCTGCCTTTGCTCTTCCAGCGATTATGCAAATATTATTATTTGTTGTTGTTGTTGTTGTCCTACTCCATTCCAAATACTTTGGATAATAATACGACTACGACTACGACTGCAGCTTTGAGTATGAGTGCGAGTACCCCAAATGAACGGCAAGTGAAAGAGTCCATTGGTAGTTTTTGCATATTATCCAATTTAAATATGCCACACACAATGCGATTCGATTCCTATACACAAATTTCACATAAATCAATGCAAGCTAAATATACACATAATAATAATTCCACCTTTTTTCGTATTCAAATCTTCAAATCTCTAACAAGTTTCAATGCAGGCGCATTTTTGGCAACTGCCTGAAAGTATGTGCTGAATAATTCATTAAAAAAGTTGTCTGCAAATAAAATTTTAAAATTTCAATTTGAGGAATAATTAAATTATTAAGACATTGGCTGAATTTTCAGTACAATTAAAAGATTTTTAATCACTCCTGATTTTACTTTGTACGAATTTCTTAAGCTTTTAATAAATTTAAACTAGATACTTTATCGATAGCTATTGCTGTTGTTGCTTTAAAAGTTAAAAGTTGTATTTTTTTGTAATTTGATTCCTATTTGTTCATTTGAACTTTATATCTTTTCTTTAAAGGGTTTTAGATAATACTCCTACTGCTTTAAAGTATCCGTCAATGTTTTAAACACTTCCTAACTTCAACATTCTGAGGGCAGATAAAGGATGCCACATACATTTTTTCCCTCTTCTGTTTTTGCTGCTTTTTGGTTAATGAAAGTGGCTGTAAATGAAATTGGCATCACGTTATTATTCTTTTCGTTCTTTGTTGCGTATATTTTGGACAGACATGTGGGCCTCGCAAAAGTTTATCTTATAAAACAACAACAAGCACTTAAGTGTTATATGCCACCGTATTACAACTGGTCTCGAACCGCGCTCACAGCGAACCCGAACCCAAAATGCAACGTAGCATAAATGAAGAAAGCTGATAAGAAAAAGTAACAAAAAGCAACTTAAAAAGGAGGCACGAAGAATTGCTGCCCGCATAAAAGGAAGAAGACAACAACAGCAACAGCAAAAGAAAGAGCAACAGCAACAACCACAAAAATAATAATAATAAAATAAAACAGAAATTGAATGTTGCGATTCGTGTTGCGTGGCGGGTCCAGGTGACAAGCAATTCCCCACAGGTGCTGGCCAAGAGTAACGGCATCCAACTCTGGCAAACATATTAGCAATTGCCCTTAGCGCTATAAAAACAAGGCAAACATTTTGACATGGGTTAGTTTAGCCAGCCCACAAAATGTGGGTAGGTGAAAATGAGTCAAAACGAGTCGAAATCCCATCGGATTGCCGCCTGACCCTTTCTGCGCCTGGGTGTTGCACCCATGTCAATGCACTGACAACTGGCGTTAACCAAGCCAGAAAGAAAGTCAGCTACAGTCACAAATCATAACGTATCATATCATATCAAGAGTATAAATTTTAATGAGTTGCATTTCAGCAAACGTGCAACAGCAACATCGACATCGACAACGACAACGACAACACCAACGGCAACAGCAACTCCCCTGCGTTACAAAATTGTATTTCCGTTCATTATTTCTTTACTTTTTATTTTTTTTTATTTTCGGGGATTTCTTATCTTTAAGCCTTTTGGGAACTTATCAAAGAAGCTTCACTGTCTGTCAGAGTATTTATGATATGTTTGGCCAAATAATGAAAGTGCCAAAAGATATGAAATGCTGTTTGTAGCTTCTACGTGACTGCCAATTAGCAGCTGCGGCCATTGGCATGCAAATATTTATGATACTCGTATTTATAAAGTTGAAGAGCGACTTCAAGTGAGTCCCCGACTTCCGTCACATAATAAATTCATAACAAATCATACATACATACATACTCTGTTAGCTATCTCAATGTGGTGTTTCTATCAGTGTGTGTGTGTGTGTGCGTGTGTATGTTTATGTGACAAGCGACATTATAATGCCACATTATGTTGCAAGTGCGTGAAAGAACCGTACATCAGAACATAGCAGTCATAAATCAAAAATCCACAAACACACATGCAACGTTGTCTATGCGTTGCTGCTGCGTGTGTGCAGCTTGTTTGTATCTGCAGCAAGTATTCGCAAAATTATTACACTTGACATGATTGAATATACCGCTGACTACAAGTCTAAATACACACACATACATATACATACATACTCAGATATGTGTGTCCGTGAATTACATACTATTCGAGGTACCAGTCGCGACCAGTCCAGTGTCCAGTGTCCAGTCAATGTGTCCATGCCCTCCAAGTGTCCGCTCACCTCTTACAGTTGTTGCTGATGTTGGACATAGTTTTTTTTTTTTTTTGCTTGTCCCAGTGGGCAATTCCCGTTTTTCCGCTGTATAAAGTAAGTTGACATGCCACATAAATGTAAGTGCTTTCAATGCTGTTTAAAGATCAGTACACTGCACGTAATTTTTGATGAAAAGCAGAAAAGTCAAATAATTATGAAGTGGACATCTTTTTGACTTCGATAAGTTGACTACTTCAATCTGCAGCCATATGAAATACATTTTCCTTACGCATTTTAACAGAATATCTGTAAATTACTATTTTAGTTAAAAACGCAAAATATACAATTTTAAAACAAGGGTTCCAATATACCAGTGAAGTTTAAATGTATTATAGTAATCCCTTAAATTTTTTTCCCCGAAACTTCGAACTCTTATAACTCTTTCAAGAGTTAACCGATTTTAAAAATCATTATTTGGACTATAATTGATGTCTAAATATTTATTTTGTTAAGTTTTAGTGTTTTTGAAACCTTTCTACTCTTAAAACTTTGTTGAAACTCAACCGATTTTGATTAAATATGCAAAGTTCATTGCATGGCTTTTTTATTAATTATACATTTTAAATTTAATAAATCGCTTACCTAACTTTTTTTTTTTGAAAAATTTTGTTATATAATACTTACTTTAACTGTGCCAAAACTGAACCGATTTGGATCAACCATGTCTTTTTGATAGTTATTTGGTCGGTTAATGAACTCTACATTTCAAATAAGCTTATATTGAAAATTTTATATGTAATATGTATGTAATTAAATGAAAAATTTTAATATGTATTTCAAAAAAATTTAAAATTTTTTTAATTTACCTGATGCAGCCCTCTTAACTAAAGATTGAGACTTATTTTAAGTTGTTCACATATTTCTTCGGCTATAATTAAGAGAATAAATACATTTGTTGCCTACAAGTTTCACAACTATAGAATATTTTAGAATTTGTTGTCAATATGTATTTTAAAATGTTCATACATTACAGACACACAACACATACACACATCACAAAATTACACCAAATTTATTAACATTTTTGCAATATTTGAGTAAGTTTGATAGAGTATTATATTTAAAGTGTATTTAAAAGTTATTTTTCTAGCCGATACCATGTGTCTGGAATCCACATCAACTAAAAACAAGACGATGGCTCTGATCAGTCAAGGTTACAAGGTACTTGCCGAGTATCATCTGATTGAACAGATGAAATTGAAGGGCATCTATGCCGTTCCAGTTATTCCAGCGCCTTGCTTTGGTTTGGTGTGATCTTTATACACAGTGGTTTATACGCAGAAGGAGTGTTTCGCTTTTCAATATTGCTGCAGGACAATTTTTCCTGATTCAGTCAGCTTGCCCACGGTTATCTTTCAAAAGGATATTTTCCACCCGCATATCTGTTCATTGTCACATAGTCTTGATTTGTCGCCCCTCTTTGAATTATGGAACAAGGATGATCATCACATTTGGCATATACTTAAATACATTCAGCTGATATTTGCCGATCCTGAAGGTAGTGTTTGCATGGGAAAAGCTCCAAATGGAGAACCGATCCCTTTAGACGATGTTATCAACCTGGACGCTTTGCGTCTTTTATCCCAAAGTCGCGTAGAATATTCCCTTCGGGTAAAGGAAAACATAGCATGGAGTTTAGAGCATATGTTCGATAAGCCACCTATCAAGGATCCCCACTATATCGTTTTTGAGCGCTATCAATCTGAGGTGCATCAGGCAGCTATGGAGCGCCTCAAAAGCAGCAGCTGGTATTCCTTATCGGTCCAATCCTCACCACCTTCAGTTTGTGTTGCACGTATTGAATCTGAACAGCAGTTACGACAGGAAGCATCAACTCAAAGGGTCAATCATATTTGCAGCAATTTGAATTAACAAAGTTATTTGGAATTCTGCAAAAATAAAAATATTACTCTTTCATCATATTTAAATTCAATCCAGAGTGTTATAGTTGAGATATTCCTGCTGTTCACTTGTTTTTTGGCTTCTAAGAACAAATATAAGTTCTATAAGTATTCCATGTCAATGTTGAGAAAATTTTAATCTTTATATTAATAAAGTGTGAAATGTCATTGGTGATATTAAAAAAATCGATGTTTATATGGGTTACTTGATGTTTTCATCGATTTGACAAAATATACATCTTATTATCTTTAATCAAAACAATTCAGATCCAATTTCCAAGCCAGCTACTTTTCATCACGAATTTTCATCTTAATTGATCCCAAATTCAAATTTGAGAGTTATTTCTTTATATTCTGTCATAAATTTGTGAAAACTAAACTGATTTTAGTGTGAAATGTGTATTTGCTCACGATTTGCCCTCTAATTTCATGCCGAAATCGAATAAATAAAATTTATTGTATTTTTGGAATAATTAGAGGACAATAAAAAGTGTGCAATTAACTAATAAATAACCACTTAATTACGTTCGACATGCATAAATGCTTGTTAAATTGGCAATGTATTTAAGCTTTTAACTATATATATACTTATACATATATTGGATTTATGTTTTAATAAATTTGAATAAATTTAAATAACGACCGTCAACACGTTCTTTAATTTGGCTTACAATTAGAGTCAAGGCTAAAGTCCATTGTGTAAATGGAAAATCGTAAAATGTGTAGACAAGTTTGAAGTTTTGTTTTCTTAGCGAATTATGAAATTTGTAAATGCAGCACTTGATGTTTAGTACAACCAATGGATACAAATGGGCTGTAGTTGTAGTTAAATATTTGTCAGCAATCTTACTTTCCCTCAGTGCACATGGAAATGTATATGTTTCTGTGTGGCAACCTGATTTTATATTGGAGTCTCTACTTTACCATCTCTACACACTACACTCGGTTGCAAGCACATTAATGATGTTAATAATGTCATCTTCCACGTGCAATAATCAAAATAATAATAATTATGGGGACTTGTGTATGAAATGCACCGCAAGCGTCAATCTCAATGTTTCAGATGGCTGCTGTTGCTGATTCAAGTGGCAACTGGTTGCTTGCAACTTGCAACTTGCATGCCAAAGTGGCATTCCAAAATATTAAAAGCCTTGCCTTTTGTATGCACTGGGCGAAGCTGTCGTCGCTTGCCGCAAAATATACAAAAGTGACAATTTGATTTATCACTGCACTTTGTCGAGCAACGAGCTCTGGAGCTCTTCGTTATGGTATATGCCATATGCAATACGGAATACAGAATATGGAATATGGGATCTGGGACTACACTGTTGCATCGTTAGGCAGTTGGTTGCATCCCAAAATCGTTCATAAAATTATGAATGTGAGTGCAATGTGCCATATTTTAGGCCATTTATGCCTGGGCTTTTAGTTCCCTTGGGGTTTTCTGTCCAATGCTGGGTGTTCAAGTGGGCGACAATGTCAACATTTTGAACTAATTGCTTGGCACAATATGAGAGGCACGAACATGCTAAATAGTCGCCTATGGGAAATATCCACCAAGCGAAATTTGATGGTCTACATTTGAAATGGCCTCGTCTTAATTCCACTCGGAAATATGGCTCAAAGGTTTCCCAATCGAGCTAGAATTATTAGTGGAATTGGATGGAGGTAGTAAAAAAGCTTTTAATTAAAAGGAAGGGGCTATATTTGTATTGTGGAGTACTTTAAACATATTGATTTCCTGTTCTGTTAATCAACAAGTAAAATTTTATTTGAAGAGCAAATTAACTAGCTGTTCTGGTTTCACTTTTCATTTATCACTTTTTCATTCAATTCTTTCGCTTTGAAATTGTTTCAAGTAGGTGGACATTATTGTTTTGACTTTATCGGATTTAAAGTCATCAGCTCAAAGTGAATTAAATTGACATAACTCAGCAGAAGTAAAGTTAGCACAGGTTAAATGAGGTTTCATGCCGAATGTGAATATATATTTCAGAATTTTAAATTGCTGTTAACACTAAGTAAACTTTATCTTTAAATCTGCTAGTTTATCTAGAATGGAATCACATCCGGTCAGAGCGAGTCTATCTTCAACATCATTTGAGCGGGCGTTGAGCTAAAATGAAGACATATCGTATAAAGGGCGTTAAAGAGATCCAGCAACAGCAACAATAATATCGACAACAACATTAACAATTAAGTTGTAATAAATTTTAGCACTGCGTGGGCTGAACTTACTCTCAGATGTATTGACGCGTCGAGGCAATACAAGTTTATATCGTTTCATCGTCAATTAAAACGCTATAAAAATTGCTTCAAGCTGCGCCGACGAAACACGTGACAAAGTATAAACGCCATTGTTATTGTATTTTTATTTATCTTTTATTTTATTTTTTTATATGGTTTCTGAGTCTGGCTCATCAGTCCCTGGTGAAATCAACATACCTCCCCTGCTGCTGCAGTTATCAACGGACATCAAAACAATTGCCACCATCGACGAGAAGGCGAAAAAAAAGAAGGTGTGGGAGATGAAGGAGTTGGCATTGGCGGTGGTTTTGTTAGCCACGTTTGTTCGTTTGTCTGACAAGTTGGTGGGATAACCAAAGCACGTTGCAATTGCACCACCAACAGGTAATACGAGCATGAAGACAACTGGACAGTGATCAGGGGAGTAGAAGAAGTTTTAGTTTCGGCGTTTCGATTTCCTTGGAAAACCGCTAGAGACTTGGCGAGCGACCCGATCTCAACTGACTGCTTAGCATTTGAATGTGAAACGGAAGAGGAGCTGAGAGGAGAGGTGAGGATAGGGATGAGGATGTAGGAGACACAGATTGGTATTTATATGCAAGTTCATGGCATGGTCGAAGCGCGCACACACATCATCATCGATTATAATCGAAATGGGATTGTAAATCAAATCGCATTGAATGGTAGTGACTTTAAAATGGGCTTCATTATCGCCGATGCCGATGCCGATGCTGTTGCTGTTGCAGTTGCTCCCAGTCGACGACGGTTGTCCTGGCGGCAGCAGCAACCATTGTCGGTGGCGACTGCTGCTGCCGTCGTCGAAGTGACATTCAATGCCATAATTTATGAGTTTATCTTTTTCGCGCCGCCAAATCGTACGCTAAATGCTGTCTGGCCAGACCAGACCAGACCAGACCAGACCAAAAGCAGGACAGAACAGGACGGATCTGGTCATGTGGACAGACAGAGGAGGACCAGACCAGTCCATATGCTCGTTCATTCGTTCCCTCGTTCTGTTCTGCTAGTTCTTTCATTCTTTTAGATGTTGCCTTCAGTTTCGCATATGCAAACCAAACAAACGGCAAACAAACCAAACGTGCGCATATTTTATGGCGCTGCAAATCCCATTTGTGTTGGTATTGGTAATGGTAATGGTATTGATATTGCTATTGCTATTGCTATTGGTATCCCTATTCCTATTGCTATTGGTATTCCTATTTCTAGAGCTAAAGCTATTCGATTTCTGACTTTTCTCGCTGTCGCTGTCGTTGTCGTTGTCGTGGTCGATCGTTTAATGTCGGGCAATTAAAATTGGAGTTTTCTAGTGTTTGGTATGTGTTGCCTTTTATGAGTTATGGGTTTTTGCTGACAGACCCAACACTTCCCCCCTTCCCGCTTCCCTTAACCCTTTTATCTTTCGGGAGAGTTCAGAGTGCCGCAGCTGCAGTCAATTGTTGTCATTGAAATTTCTGGCGATGTGTGTGAAATAAATGTGTACAAAATACTACAAAAATTTAAGGGCTTTGAGAACAATTGACACATGAAAATTCTAACTAGAATTTGCAAAATTTTTTAAAGAATACAAGGGTTACTAGTAATCTATACGATTACTTAGACCGAAATATATGTACGTGGGTTGCTCTCTCTTCTTGTAGCTCTGTAACTCAAGTATTAATATTGTGTACCTATATTACACTTGTCATATAGTTCTCTATTTTGAGACATTGAACTTTAATTTAAATACAAGTCATAATTTTAATAAATTTTGTTCCTTTAACAACATTAAATATTATAAACATTGCTCCCCACATTTCTAAAGTGGAAATTTTGTTTGCTTAATTTATATCTTATAAAATTAAGTTCATTTATTTACTACATTGCTTATTTTGTAGATTAGGGATGGGTAGCGTTATTTAATACTTTCAACAAATTTTTCATTTTGAAATTAATATTAGATAGTTTTTTTTTATTAAAAGTTCCATTTCAATATGGACTTTAATATTATAATAATTAATTTTTTTAGGAGCTCGTCTAAAATCTTATCTATAAGTTATTCAATTTACATTTATTGTCATGTGCCTTTTTTCGAGTAAGTAATCAAAAATATAAAAATAAATCTTTAAGTTTCGATACCCATCACTATATTTATTAGATTTTTTCACCATATACATATTGTATCTTGTCACTTATCCATTAATACATTACTTTTATTTAAATTGACACTTATTTTTATATTGATTAAATATGCATTTGATTTTGTAGAACAGATCTCATAGATTCCACAAGTTTCTGGCCACGGTAATAGCATTTCGCATTCGCATTTCCTATTCATTTTGAAAACACGAAATTTAATTCAATTATCCGACACTTTATTGTTTGTGCTCGTACTTAAGTTGCATGCCAATGTTTTGTTGCTCTGTTTTAAAGTTTTGCGCACACATTTGCCTCGAATGGCAGCTTTGCAACATTCCTCACGTATCCACAAAGTTGCCGACCAGTTCTTAAGTTTTGTACTCTTGTTGTTGGATCATCAACTCAACTGTTGCTCAAGTTGCTCACTTCTTTTCAATTTCAACGCACTTGGCCATGTAATCACAGCGCCTAATTCTAAACCGTTTTTCATGGCCGAATTGCGAACCGGTTGGCCAACTTTAACTAATACATCATTATGCTGGCATGTTGCTGTTGCAAGTAGTTGTTGCTTGTTGCTTGTTGCTTGTTGCTGTTGCCTTTTGCCTGTTGCTGTTGCCTTTTGCTGTTGCTCGTAATAATCAATTACGCGTCAGGCACGATCTTGACGCGATCCTCGCATGCCATGCCACTCCGATCCGCATCATGAGCTACGATTTTATTCATTCTATCCAATCTTTGTAGCTACATATTTTCCTTTCAGTTCAGTTCGTTTCCAGAACTCATGCGCCAATAATAAATTACAAAACAAAACTCAAAGAACAGGTTCAATTACATTTAACAAGAGGTCCAAACAGCTGATTTGTAGTTGCATTCAGAGGAGAGGAAAAGGGGAACATAGAGAAGGAGAGAAGTGGAGGCATTGAAATGGAGCCCAATGGCAAATTAAATAGATTTACGCTGGTAAAGTGTTGCTGATTGGGATAATCAACGCGTTTGCCGAGTTGTTGGTGTTGTTGCTGCTGTTGTTGCTGCTGTCAAGGCATTATTACCGCCGCTTGTTGCTGTTGTAGTTGTTGTTGTTGCTGTTGTTTAACAACTAGCTCACATTGTGGCTGGTCCAGGCTGTTGAGTTGTGGCCGTCGTTAATCCCAAATTCGCATTGAAATTTGCATGGTCGTTGACGTCCGGCAGCAACAGCAACAGCAACAACAAGACCTACAACAACTACAACTCCAACACAGGTTGACACACTTCTCTGCTTCTTGTTGTTGGTGCTGCTGTTGTTGTTATTGTATTTCCGGTGGTGTTGAGCTACGCGTCCGGTTTTCATAAAATTTCTGATGCTGCTCAAGTGTTGCTGCTGCAACAACAGCAACACAGTGACATGTTGCAGCGCTCACGTTAAACTTCCTACGTGCTTTGCTTATTGTTGTTGCTGCAGTAGTTGTAGTTGCAATTGTAGTAGCTGGTTGCCATGTTAGCATGTTGATATCACCCGCAGCGTAAATCTTGTGGATTAATCCAATTTAACACTTTATGCTGCACTGCGCTTTGACCATGTTGCAGGCGGCAGCAGTCAGCTAGCCAGTAATATGGCCGTAATGCTTGGCTAATACTGTTACACTACAAAAAAAGTAAGCAATTAAATTTCACTTTTTTCCTCATGGAGTTCTATCAAATTCAATATTCAGATTTGTTTATATTTTTATTGTTTATTTTCCCTTACTTAATAAAGTGTATTCTATCAAGTTGCATTTATGTTAAGTATGTTAAAACTATATTGTTTTATTTAGTCGAAATTAAATCCATCAACTTAAAATTATTTCAATCCGCAATATTGAGTCAAAATGAAAATATAACAGTTAAAAGAAATTCACTTTGGTAAAATCTTGTTTCTAAAAAGAATTGTCAATTAAATAATAACCATCATTTGATTAAGTGAATCCTATTTTTTTATTTCATCCTTTTTCTTTATTATTATTTCAGTGTGTTTAAAATAAGCTTTCATTTTGATTTAGTCATTAATTTATTAATTTTATTTTAATCTTTTTACCAATAAATCATTTGCTATGCTTGATTTATCAATTGTCCGTTGCTTTCTTGGTTTCTATTTGCTTGAAATTCAATATTACATATTACGTATACGCCACGTATATTCCCACAACGCTCATCTGATATTCATTTCAGCATTTCACTCAGTGTCAGTTTCTTTTTTTCCCTAAGCACATTTCGCTCAGTGCATTGGGGGCGACCTTTTTAGTTACAGTCTCAGTCACAGTCACTTTGCGACTCTGTTAGTTGGCTACCTTTGCCCAGTACAAATCCCGGAAAGCGCTTCCATCTCCTTCACCTCCTCCTTCTACCCTGTCTTTTTAAGCCAGCCCACTTAGCTACCATTCAGGGCCCAGTGGCAGTGCCAAGTTTTCCCGCTTGATTTTTTCTTCATTCTGTTTTGTTTGGAGTGCGCACAAAATTTAATACGCTTGTGGTCACATGTGTTGTGGACTTTTTTACATATTTTTTAAAATAGCAAAGACAGCAACAGACCATTTTGTGTCACTCCCCTCATGCTGGTGGTCCATTTGGTGAATGTTTCTCTCATTCTCTCTCAGTCTTTGTTGCGCTTTTCTTCTATGTAGTTGGGTTCCGGCAAAAGCGCGAATTTAATTAAAATATGCAAATCGCTTTGTGGCATTTTGATCAAGTGTTGAGTTCACTTTGCAGTCAGTCCCCAGTTCATGAGGTCTCGCTCTCTCGCTCTCGTTCTTTGGGTTAAGCCACAGAGAACTGGCTTTACTTTTTATCTTCATACCCTGTGTGTGGAATGAGTGAGTCATAGGTAACATTGGGGGTCTCGAAAGAGTTGGCCCTTAACTGGAACATATGCGTATACGTAATGAGATTTCATTTTGCTATACAATTTGCATTTCCATTATTAATACAGGGTATTTTCATTTCGTTCACAGATTGAGTATTCTTTTTCATTTTTGTCTTTTTGGCAACTTGAAGTTTTGGCGATAAAAGCAAACGATAAAATCGTAACCAGTTGAATTTTTCTTTTCGTTCTACATAGTATTGAGAGTGGAGTTCCCGTGTTCGCAAAGCGAGGAAAAAAAGACAGACAGACGAGCAGACGGGCAGACAGAAGGAAAGCCAAAACTCATTCATACCCTTCATGAGGTGTGATTTTTATTTGGCTCGAAATGCCGTGCAAATTAAATTTATTGCACATTTTATTTCCTTTGATGTTCGTTTGTTAACAAAATTGTTGGGGATTAACGTAACGGGCGCGGATTAGCCATGGCATTAACCAACAGCCAACATCGTGATATGGCGTAACTCTTGCACTTCATCACTTCCCTCGACTTGAATTCAAGTTGCACTTCTTCGTCTTCGTCTTCGTCTTCATTTTCGTCTGTGTCTTCATTTTCGACTTTGTCTTTACCTTCGACTTCAGTTCTGGCGCTGTTTCAATGTTTCATTTGCATTTTTATGGCAAATGTCTGGAGCGAGTGCAACAAAGTCTACCCCAAATGCGATTAAGTCATTCGGTTGCCAACCCATTTCTATTCTTTTTAGCCTCTGCTGTCTTTTGTGGGTGCTCGTTGGAGCTCATTGACATTGCTGTTGCTTTGTACACTTTTAATTCGGTCTAATTAAGCTGAGAATGAGAAATGCGGGCGAAAAATAAATGTAAAAATTACACAAAATGAAGAGTATTTAAATTAATCCGTCAAGAAGATATATTTAGATCTGGCTAGGGAAAGGAATTTCATATGAAGTTAACAAGGTATGACAGTGTTATTTAATTTAATTTTGACAACTTTGAAATATCAGTTGTTTCTATCAGTTTAGTTTACTTTATTTGTTGAGATGGAACTTTGTTTGCCTTGCCTTAATATTTAGTATGCTGTTCTATTTGTAGACATAGCTTAAGCTCCTTCATATGCAGTTTTATCAGGTATCAACTATCCTATGTGCTATGCAATCCCCTCTTTGTGATACTTGGCAACATTCTCACATACTTGAGAGTCCTGCTTGTTCAACTCTCATATTATCCTGGCTCAGCAATGCCTTTTTAGCCAACACATTCTGCTCTCAGCTTCTGAGCCGTTGCAATCCACTTCATCATACTCAAAGACGCCAACACCTGTGCAACAGTATGCAACTTGGCCAACGAGTACTTACTGTGTGACAATGTGAGCCAAATTCAAGACACCAAGCAGAAGGAGGAGGAGTAGGAAAAATTGTGCCAAAGTGCCAACCAGCAGCTGTTGGCTGCCTAACTGAAAGAACCAAATGGCTGCAAATTTTCTTTTAGAGCGTCAGGTAATGTTTGAATTTTCATTTTCTCTTTTCTTTTTCTCTTTTTTTTCTATTTGTTTTTATATTTACGCTCGGTAAATGGTACCAGGATATTTTGCATTGGTAATTTGGCGTCATTCTCAGATAGTTGCCACTACGTGTTCTTCTATCCTTACTGTACTCGAAGTTCTACTATACCTTGGGCCAATAGGACGTATACGTAGTGTAGTGTAGTTGGGAGGGACAATAGTTGACCCAGTTTGTGTGCTGTGTGCGCCGAGTCGATATTGAGCAACAAAGCTGCGGTACAAACAAACACATACAAAACTTGCCATACAAACAGAAATATCCTTGCAACTTAAGCTAGGGCCTGTCCGCAACACGTTTACACAGGACACAATACACAAACACAGATACACACACACACACACACACATACACACACAGGACATTCTGCCGACAGCAAGCGCTCCCGCATATCCTTGAGAGCATCAAACTCGATGCGACTTAGCATCGACATCAACATCGACATTGCTGTAAAGCCAGCCTTCAAGCTACTGTCAGCTGCCGATGGTTGACTGCATTCTACCACAACGATTGCAACTGCGACTTTTCCTCCAAATTTTCCTAGTTCCATCTCCTACTGTCCCTTTTTCCTTTCCTCCAAACAGCTTTCATTTCAAAGCAAATGTTGCTAAAGCTTCTAATCAATTTTTGAAATGGTAAATTTTTGCGCAATACAACTTTTCAATTTTTGCTCAAATTTTCTGCTTTCTTTTGTTGTTGTCGGTTGAAATATCCTATAAACAGCATATAACTAAAAATGGGTATGATAGCAAGCAAAAACGTTAGATTTATGCTGCAAACATTATTAAACTGATGCATACCCTATCTTTATATCTTCAGAACAATTACAACTACATTTATTAGAGCTAAACTTTTAAATTTTGTTTTATAGATCTCGAGTTAGCTAATATTCTTGATTATTAACAAATAAAATATACCATTTTAGAATTGAAAATTCTTTTTATTCTTTGAAAATAAATGTACTTTTATTTGCTTTGAGTATTTTTAAATAGTAAATATCTCATCACTGATACTTGGAATATCCTGGCCGAGTGTCCTCGGTTGGTTTTACTTGGCTTTTGTCTATAGTATTATTTGTGTCTCTTTTTCCGTACTCTATTTTAAAATTCCTGCACTTATAGACTTTTGCTGGTCGAAACAAAATTGCTGTCTTTCTTACTTGTCAGTTGTCGTGTACAAAACGTTTAACATGCCTACTTTTATTTACCTGCCCGCTGCAGTTCCAGTTCAGTTCAGTTCAGTTCGATTGAGTTTGGTTTGATTCGGATCACCAATACCTTGTCTGGGGTACGGACAAAACGCACTTTGTAAAATCGAAAATCCTTTTAATTGAACGCAACTCAGTTTCAGTTCAACTTTACTTTCATTTTGGTCTCGTTGACGTACGATTGGGTATTGAGAATGTACAAGTACTGTATGTGAGTTGAGTGGGCGAACGCATGTTTAAATATTTGTACACATTTTTACATCAATTTAAATTCCCTGTTTGTGATATTTACGAGTATTCCGAAATGGGAATGGGTAACTAAGCTGCTGAGTGGATGACGATGACGATGACGTAAGTGATGTGGTGTAACCCAAAACCTTGCAATTGCCTGTTTAGCTAGGGGCCCATTTTTGGGTCTGATTGAATGTCACGAATCTTAAGCTTGGGTTGGGCCATTTTGGCAACGGCACGATATGTCCTTCTCTCTATGCAATTCTCAACAGATGTAGGAATATAGGAATTTTAATTTATGTTAAATTTAATTCAACAAAACAAGACATGTTCAATTATACTGTAGATGCTGTATAGATTGAATAGTTCAGTGAAAATAGTAATAACAATTATATTGCTAATACTAAAGGAAATCAATTCCAAACAAATTAATTAATTAATTTCAATTTAATAAGTAGTAGTTCTCAATCGTGATTATAATCTTAGATACTATTCGCAAACAAGACATGTTTTATTACACTGACATCAAATGCTGTATGTATTGAGTAATTATTATAAAAATAACAACAATTGTATTGCTAATACTTAACGGAACGAGTCTAATTAAAATATTTAATTAATATCTTCATCTTGATTACCAGAAGATATGCTCAATTTACTCTTAGATACTATCCACAAATAAACTAAGCAAGACATGTTAAATTAAACTTACTGTAGATGCTGTGAAGGTTGAGTAGGTTAGGTTAGTAAAAATAATGATAGCAACAATTAATTTGCTAATACTGAAACTAATGAATAATACTTTAGTAGTATTTATTCATCGTGATTTCGAAGAATATGTGTTAAATTTATTCTTAAAAACTATTTAAAATTTTTTCCCCTACATTTAACTTACTAACATATTTGTGTGTCACAAATTTCAAAGTTATTTTTTGCAAATATTTAAAGTGATTTGTACATTTATATGGAAGATAAAAATTGTTATTTAAAATCGAGAAATTCTTGGGCAAATATTATAAATTACCAACATCAACAATTTGTATTGAATAATTCAACATTGTGGCCTAGCTGAATTTTGATTGCATGTAGCTACATTTGAAATGTCAGAAAACCCAAACGAGCCGAACCAAACTGGGCCCACAAAAAGCTGAACTGGTGGCAAGGTCGGGTTAAAAATCAATTTAAGTTTTAGGCAAAAACCAAAACGCAAAAACCACAACAAAATATTGCAAAAGCAAAGAGACAGCAAATCACAGCATAGCGCACAGCATGGCAAGTAAGTATTGTTTAACAGTAATACAAATTTCTGATTTAATTTTCCGGCAGTGATAACAGACTGACCTAGTTTGGAATAGAAACCGCTGAGCAGTAAAAGGCGCAGCGGGCGGCCTGAAATCAATTAAACCATAAAGCAAATAGGCACAGATATCAAACAAACAAACACACATACTGACTACGGAGAGGTAAACTACATATATAAACGAGTTCGAGAAGTATATTGGCTAGATTTGTTGATAAACCGCAACAGAGTAATTAATTAAGGTAAAATTTATCAAATCACATCAAGATTTATGAACTGCGGCTGTGACTGAAGCTGAAGCTGAAGAGAAGCTGTGAGCAACTGAGATACTTTTCGTTAATTACAGTAAAATGTTGTCATGAGAAGGATTGTCAGACAGACTGACTGAAAGATAGACAGACAGACATTACGAGTACAACTGTAGGATAATTTGATAGAATTGTGGTGAAATCAATTTGCTGTTACATAAACATGCATCAATGTCGTCGCCATCTCTGACAATCATGGAATGCTCTCTGCACAATGTTGAATGTTTGTTCTCTGTTCTGTGTTCTCTGTTCAATGTTCAATGCTCATTTCTGGTAAGATAAGACAGCTGTAGATTTTTGCCTCAGATTTTCCAACAAGCAGCTACAAGCGCCAATTAGAACTCCGGCCCCAAAAGCCAACAAGCCAGGCACAAAAATATTTCACTCATTTTCGTTTATTCAACTGGTTTTCAGGCTGCCCAATACCCAATACCCTGTACCCTTCTCAGTTTGTAGTTCTCTGATTACAGCCAGCGACATTTAGAATCAGACTTAAGACTAAGACTGGGATTTCGACAGAGACACGGAGAGAGCCGGAGACAGACGGAGACAGACGGAGAGAGACGACGGCGAGGCTGTTTTGTTGGGTCTAAAAACGCTGTTGTACTACAAGATCATAGATAATAATATTAAATTGGTTAAATGCCGTCTTGGATTACCCAAACAAGCTGTCTCCGATTCAACAATATTTAACGACCACCCTGAGCTGCATTTTTCGTTTACTTTTTTCTCTCTTTTTTCAGAAATCTTATCTTACATATTGATATTATATTTTTGTTGGTTTTTTTTTAGTAATTAATACGAAAAGTTCAAGTCTGTTGAGCGTTTACAATTTCCAGCGATTAAATAATTGATTTCGTTAGCCTGTTTTGACATTATTGAATTACCTGGCGACATTTGATTAATTTGCATACGACAACAAATTCGTGATCTAAATTTCGAATTCTCTGGTTCTATTAGATTCTGGGTTCTTAGTTCTAAGTTCCCAATTCTCAGTTCACAGTTCTCTTAGCCCCTTTTATGGCCAATTGTTAAATGTTTTCTTTTTGTTTTTGCATTTGGCCTGTTTTCTGTTCATTGGCCGTGATTGAAGTAAAAGGGCCTAATGAGCCACTATAATTCAATGCCAGACCAAATTTGAATGCCACCGACGCCGCCTGACTGTAAAAAATTGTGAAAATTTGTTTTGCGCCATAGAAAATTTCACCAGGAAATGTTTAACAATGGCAACTGTCTGAGATTTGAATTTGTTTTATTATGGATTTTCTTTTTTATTACTTTTTTTTTTTTCATATTTTGTAGGTTTTTTCTTTGTTTTTGTTGAAAGATCATGAACTCGAGCCTTTTGTCTGCTGATAATTTTGGTAGCACAAATCAATAAACCAATAGGAATAGTTTAATGTGGCCAAGAGAAATTATTGCAATACTTGTAACACAAAACGTTTGTTTTGTTGTATTTTATTTTATTTATTTATTTAGTAGCTTGTAGTTCATATTGTAACGGTTTCTCTAAGGTCTATAGCGGGATTTCCATGCTACATTGTTAAGTTGAATGGTGGGGTGCTCAGGGGATCGCAGTGGGCGTTATGGATTTTGGCCAAGAATGCAGTGTGAAAAATTTAAACTTGGTCTGAATTTTCTATATCAATTTCGATTAAATTATTTGTTACTGATAGTGAATTAAATATTCTTCTAAACATTTCCATTAATTAATTTACATATAGTTGTAAATAACTTTTTTAATTTTAGCACTTTAAGTGAATTTGTAGCAAGTGCATTGGTTTTTCTTAAAGTGGATTTACCCAATTCAACTTTAACTTCAAAGGTAGCTATGGCAAATATCACAGCAGCGTGTATAGAGATTTTGTTGTTGTCGTTGTTGTAGTTAGCTGTGTTACCTTTTGTGCTTTGTTTCAACTGGCAAAAAGCGGAGTGCAAAGTCAGCCAAAAGACTCTGGAGCTGGCAGCCAACGAGTCAGGCAGTCAGGCAGTCAGACAGTCCGACAGTTAGCAAGCCAGGCAGGCCAATACCTAATTTCATGTCATTAGTTTGTGTGATAACTGTTACCATTGAAAACGAGCCAACAGAGCAGCTCCTCGTAGTCATCGTTGTAGACGCTGTTGCTGTTGTTGTTGTCTACATTGTTGCTGCCACTGCAGTGGGAGCGAAGAGACGCGGCAAACGAGCCGCCTCCACCAAGAGGAGAGCTATTGAAATCATTTAAACCATTTAGACCATTTAAGCTATTTACAATTTGCCATCATCACGACATTTTCGGCTGCCGCTGGCGGCGTTGGCTTTAACGGGGCTGCCAGCGGGCCAAAATGCAATACAAAAGCTGGTATTGCTATTGCTGTTGCTGTTGCTGTTGCTGTTGCTGTTGCTGTTGCTGTTGCTGTTGCTGCTGCAATGCAACTTGGCCAAAATCAGAGCAATTCAATTGAAAACATTTGTAAAATGTCTCGCTGTGTGTCTCTGACTCTTGACTGTGTCCTATATGAGGCACGACAAAGTTAAGAAGTCAGTGTAGAAAGAAAGAGAGGGGGTTAGACAGAGGGAGGGATAGAGAGACAGTCATATGTCAAAAGGTCATTGCTGATATTTTTGTTGTGATTTTCAACTGCTGCTGCTGCTGCTGCTGCTGTCGTTGTACAATTTGTTGGCAAAAACGTTTGAAATTGCTTAAATGTCAGCTTTCTGTCTCTGACATTTCTTTCAGCCAACTCCCAACTAATTGAGTCACATTTGCATTTGTGCAACGCTCTTGCCATATTAATTAAAATAATGACTCGAAAAAATCCCCCACAACAAGAAATCCACTGGAGACAGATGGAGAGACAGATCGACAGATCGACAGACCGCCATGAATCATGCAACTTTTCGTTTTCGTTTTTTTGTTTTTTTTTTTTGTTAATTTTGATTGCATTTTGATGCATTCAACAGGCGGCTGGCAATTTGCATGCGATCCGATCCAGAATCGATGCGACTTCTTCCACTGTCTCTGCCCCAAGTGGTTGGTTGACTCTCTAACTCTGAATCTGACTCAGTCAGCGCCTGCAGTTGGGTTGCACGCTTTTAGCTCTTGGGCATTGATTGAAAGATCGATTGCCAAGACAAAAAGCCAAATGAATTTCTACCATTCGCAGTCATCGTCATTGACTTTGTTGCAGTTGTTGCAAGTTGCCAGTTGCCAGTTGCAAGTTGCCAGTTGCGCATTGATATCAGAGTCACAGTCGCATCATTGTCTTGCCAGTTGCCCAAAAGGAGCAGCGTACGTAGCTTGTCAAGATTCTCAATATGCAAATGCGAGCAATGGATCCAATGTATCCTTTTTACTCCTCTCCATCCCTATCCATCTATCTCTGACTGTCCGTTTGTCTATATCTGTCTGTTCTGACTGCTTTTCTTTCTGGCGCGGCCTGTCATTTGGTTTTGATTAAATTGGCTCAAAATGTTGTTAAGGCGGTTAAGTGCCAGGGCTGCAGACTTAGTATTGCAATTGACAAAAATGCCTAGAGAAGAAAATAAAAATTGTTTTATAAGTTTTATAAATATAATGTTTGTTAAATAATCTCAGCTCTGATTCAAAATATAGAAACTTTTCATTTAGAAACTATGGCCAAATTGAGATTCAATTGATCTTATAAAATAGCGCAGTTTATCATTTTATCAATATCTTAAAGTAAATTCATAATCTTTTGTTAATCTTACATGATAAACCATGTGTGCTGATCCCTGGTTCGCTATCGCTTCCCTTTAAATTTAGTTCGAATCCAAATGCAAATTATGATGAGCTTTGCTAAATTGTTGAATAATTAGTGGGGTCAAATGGTTTGTTGTTCTGTTGTTGTTGCCTCAAATGGAGGCCAACTAACTGTTCAACAATGTTGCAAGCATTTAGTAAACTTTCAACCAACAATTTTACTACTGCAAAATGTTGCCAAGTCAGCGAAGTGGGTGGACAAATTTCTACTTTTTCTCGCTACGAATTTCTCATACCATTTGCCAAAAAATTAAATGCAAATCTAATTAGTAAATTATTTGAAGCGTGAAATTGAAAAATAATTTTTATTTTTCCACCTTTTTTTTCAGTATCTCTATTTTTTGTGCGTTTATGCAGATTTACTCAAATGCGCTCAGCTGTAAGTGGCCAGATACAGCCACATTTACGGATACTGAATCAGTTACAGATACAGATACAATAACTACAGTTACGAATGCATTTAAATGCTTTTTTTTTTGAAATGAAGTAAGTGAAAAGAAAAGCGATGAAAATGACGCCGTTGGCCATTGACCAATGCCGGGAGACTGTTTCCGTTAATTTTAACACAAACTAACGCATTTAATTTGAATAAAAAAATTGCGTACCATTCTTTTTTACGCTCTGAAAACAATGTGAACATTTTTACACTGCTGCAATTCAATTGAAATTTATTATTTTACTCTGTTCGCAAAAGGGTATTATGAACTTGAATTGTATTTTAATTGGCTTCAAAGTTTTGTTATATTTTTTAACAAATCTTGAGTCACTTATAAATTTATTTAAAATCATATATTTCTATTGAGGAATCTTTCGAATTTTTTAAAAGAATTTCCTCACAAAAAGGGTATTAAATCTTTGACACCCTCTTCACCCCGATTATTTAACTATTGAATTTTATTAATGTTAAAGTCAATTTGTAGGGTACTAAAAAATTATAGCTCAATTGTTTTGTTTATCCCAACAGCTGCTGTTCAGTTTTTTTTAGTGAGTTTGCCAAAAAAAATGATTTCAAAATGTTTTTCCTTCCGGATGGTTAACTATATTTCTTCCCCTGTTTGTGTGAGTGTTGTGAAAACTGAAAATAAGAGAGAAGCTCGACTTTATGGGGCAACTTTGGTAAATAATGTTAATTGATGCTGTATCTATACGTAGTTGAAGCTGTGCAGAGGTGACGAAAGCTCAGTTAAATTAAAGCAATTTTCAAATTGAATTGCATTTATGAATAACAATTGGCAACAACAGCAATTGCAACTGCAATGGCGCCCACGTGAATGTGATTGCTGTAGACGGTAGCGTTGCACAGTAGGCAGCAAATTGGTCCATTTTCCAAATGCGGTGGCTTTCTTGTGACCAGCTCTTCATGTGGGTAGCAACAGCAACAGCAATTGCCTAAATGGTGTTGTTGTACTCGAATTTCATGTTGCTATCACCAGGGTATACCAGCAACAGCAACAACAGCATCAACAACAACTACTGCTTCCATGGCTTCATCATCATCGTCATCAGCATCATTGTCGCCGTTGCCGTTGTCGCCATCGTATATCATGCACAATTGTAGCGCGCATATTCGCCGGAGCAACAATTGCGGAGGAGATGACAACATAAACAATCCTAAATGTAATCCAACAGTATCATCAAGTCGAGCGAGGAAGCATAGCCCAGACACTGGCACCCAAAAATATGATTGCATACAAATCAGGCAACAACGTCGTTGGCGGCGGCGACAATATCCCGGCACAGTGGTAAATAAACGGTTAGTAATTAAGTGAATTTTGTGCGAGGTATTGTAAGATAAGCCACCCATATTATAACTACTTTGCATTTCAGTTTAGTTGCTTAGTTTAGCTAATAATTTAATTTTAAATAATTAAAATCTTTCTATCCAATGTTTACTCAAAAGGAACTCATACTTTGCTACAAAACTGTGTATGAGTTTATTTTCTAATGTTCTAATCAACATAATAATTGAGAATTCAGAAAAGAATTTGGATAACGTAATTCATTTTTGGATTTACAAAGTCTTCTTGTCACATTTTACAATCCTGTATTTGTTGGCAACATCTTTACCATATTGCAGACACTTTGCCCCACTGTGCTGCGGCCACTTGGCAGGCAGGCGTGCATTATGCGAAATTCAAATGCCTGACGGCATATTTCACAGCTGTCGCCCCGGCGAGCAAAACTTTTCACTGCTGCCGGCGTCATCGTTGTTGTCGTCATCGCCCAATATCCAGCGTCCAACCTCCAACAGTCAACATCCATCGTTCTCGCTCCATTCTCCATTCTCCATTTTCCATTCTCTATTCTCTACGCAATCTTCTTGTTGTTGCTGTGGCGTTGACACTCCTTTTGGCGCTTTGCTGCAATGAAGCATATGCAACGCGCTGCATTAGCGGCAACTGCAACGTCGAAATTCTCGCTGAAAAATGCGTGCAAATTGTAAGGGTATTGCTTTTACTCTGGATGTGGATATGTTGCCGCAGGGCTGTTGTTGCCGTTAGTCTGACTGTTGCTCCTGCTGCTGATACAGTTCATGCAATTGGTTGTCGTACCACGGGCAATAGGGGTATTCAGTTGCATTGTTGCTTTGTTTTTTTTATGCTAAATGTCATTGAAAAAAATTTGAAATGGAATGTGTTATTTGGTTCTTTCACTTTGATTATTTATAATATACTTGGATGTAATATTATCTGTAAAAATTAAATTATTGCTTTTACATTTTGAATTTGAAATGGAATGTGTTATTTGGTTCTTTCACTTTGATTATTTGCAATATACTTAGTTGTAATACTATCTGTAAAAATTAAATTATTGCTTTTACATTTTTATTTTATAGCAGTCTACAGTTTGTTTTCTTGTTATTCCGAATTTTATTTAATCAAGTTTTTATTTTTTAATTGTTGAGCCATTTTTGTATAAATTTCTTATTTCAACTGAATGTGAATTTCTATTTATTTGCAGATTGCGTGTTTCAAAATTTTGTATAAACACATATAGTTTAACATTTTCTTATCTACAGTGAGTACCCTAATGTTATTTCTATACGTGCGTACGTTCTTGTGGCATATGCCACACACAAATTGTACGCCAATTTCATAAGCATTGCCTCGTGCATTTGCCAGTTTCAGTGGCTCCTGTTGTTGCCGCTCTTGTTGCTGTTGCTGTTGTTGTTGCTGCTGTTGTTGTCGTTGAATTTTGATTTAGTTACGCATGAATTTGGAATTCTACAATGCAGACTGTTTATATGGTATACGATGTTATATGGTATATGGAGTATGGATTTACATATAGCTGAATGAGTGAAAGGCTGGCCCTGGATGGATGCATTAATTGAAAACTGGCTGATGTTGGTAGCGAAGCGTTTATGACTATATGATGGATGTAGAGGCTGGCAACGGCCACCCGCTCATTATGTAGTGCATCCCGCCAACATTCTGACATGATATGCATATGATACGAACATTTGTCGCCTCAATGAGCGACTGTCTTGGATGCACATGGAGCATCAACACTTAATTTCAATTGTCAGGGCAGGCAACCCACACACACAACACACACACACACACACACACACCAGAGAGAGAGACTGCCGGATATACGCTTGCCAATGTCATATTTAATTATACTAACTCAATTTGCTGTAACCGTGCGGCGGTGGCGTAAAGTTTAAGTGCAATTGCCCTGTACTCGAAACTGGAGGAAATTCTGTGCCCACCTCAACTGGTTCTGTCTCTGTATCTGTCCTGTCTCCGGGTTCGGGTTCGGATTTGGCTCTGGGTGGCCCCGTTGAACGCCCATTTCAAAAGCCAAACGGCAAATTGCCGACACAGAATTGCTTAAAAATAAGTAAAACAACAAAATTTATACAACAAAATTAATGAATTAAAGCACCGAAACAATTACTACACTTACTGAACGCTTTAAGTATTTAAACGATTTAATTTCCAACTATTTATTTTTTGAATAGAAAAAGTTTATTTACACATTAACTAAAAGAAAATTAAAATATAATTTATATTAATTTTACTTAAATCCCAGCTTATAGAATTTGTTGTATAAAGGTAATACGTGTAACAGAATTTTCTATATTGTACATGCAAATTATGGAATCTTTATGTTGAGTTTGTATCATAATACAATATTTTTAAAATTACTTAAATAATTTATTTATAAACAGATAAACTGATATAGTATTTTTAGGAAGCTTACAGTTTAAGATAAGTTTATTTACTTATAAATAAATATATATAAATATTATTATTATTATTTATTAAAATTTATTAGGTTCCAGTTCATAAGCTTTTGAGGTAATAAATCTAATACAATTTTTACAATAGATTCCATTAATTTCTTTTAATTTTATTTTTTTTAAATATATGGATATATTCTTTTTAGAATCTCACCGTTCTTAGCCTCCTCTGCTAGTGATGATACCCAAGGAGGGCGTTGAAAAAGTGTCCGTGTGTGAAATAAATGAGGAAAAGGCATTAAAGAAAGTCATTAATATGCAGCAGCAGACTGTCAGGCGGTAACGGACCCTGAGCCAATGGGACAGACAAACAGACAGCTGTGGCTTTAACTGACTCGACTGACTCGACTGGCTGACTAACTGACTGACTGGACTGCTAGAGTAAGTCAATGGGATGCGACGCGTCTCTCGTCGCGGCAGAGTATCAATTACTTGAGAAAAATTACTTGTCCAACTGCATTGAAATATCTGTGTGTGTGGCGTCGGGTCGCCGGCTATGATCAAACGCTTTTTTGGCCCACAACACACAACACACACCACACACGACACACACGACACACACACACACAGCACACTCAAAAACGCATATACGCACATATTGAATGTGTGCTTAAAGACTACAAAAATCGAGTGTTCAAGAGCTGAATGTTGCATCCAGGGGGAAGTCTTAATTTCCTTCTATGCAAACTTGGCCATTTGTCGTTCGACTAAATGCTCCATTCATAGCCATGTTTTTCTTTTTCTGTATTCTTTTTGTATGCTTTTTTTTGTGAAGAGGAAAGGCCTTTAAGCCGCGTGTTTTGTGTTATATATTTTGCACTTCTAAGACATAAATTTAACTCCGACTGCAGGCACATAAATATGCAGCGAGTAAAGGAACAAAGAGTACTCCTAAAGCGATTTTCAACATTGCAGGGCGAACCATTTTTTGTCGACTCCCAACGAGGGCAGAAAGTTTGGATTATACTCTATTGTAGAGAGTTACTAAGCAGACCATGTACCTAGGTGTGATTATAATAAGTTATGAAGAGGACCTTAAAAAGAGTTTTACATATTTTTCTCAAGTGAAATACGTTTTAAATTTAGCTGTTAGCTGTACTTCTTCTATTTGTATAGACATCAATTATAATAAAAAGAATAATTAGTTTTTCAATATTTATTATATTTTATCAGATGTCAAGAAAATTTGAGCTAATATTGAAAAAAATTAGGAAATTTGTATAGCTCAAGTCATCCAATCTCTTTACCTAAATAGTACTTAAAAATGTACTTAAATACTTATGATTATTCCAGCTCATAAAAATGACTTAAGAAATAATTCTACACATTTGTGTGAACTTGGACTGTATAAAATATTTCTTATAAATAAATTATAAATAGTTCGATAGTTTTATTATGTTTAATCTGAAATAGTTGTAATATTTAATAAAAATTATAGGATATTTGTAGCCCTAATCATCGAAACTCACTTTATACTGGGTATCCTGGGATTGGAAACCTTTCGATTGCTTTCCGTTTACGTATAATATATTTTGATTTTGTATTTTTTTGTCTTTGCCACGCTGCTGACGTTAACTCAATGTCGAAGTCCCTCTTCCCTTCCCCCACTGCTCTCCTCTGTACCCCTCTGCTTCCCAGTGTCGTTGTGGCTGAGGCTCAATGGAAATGTCATCCTGCTGTGTTCCAGTTACTTGGCCATGCAGCTTTGCACTGGCATTGGCACTAGGCGATGTGATGCGATGTATCTTTGTATCTTTTAGCTGCCCCGCTGCTCGTTCAATATTGAAACGGTTTATGGTTTTTAGTAACGCGCCAGGCGGGGCCTATTCTCAGTCTAGGCTAAACTTGATTTGATTTTTGTATCGCCTTTTTTGTTGGTTTCTTTTTCTTCTTTGCATTTCTGAGGCAAATCCAGACTCCTTGTGCACTTGTGCAGTGCGTGGCGCAGTCGTATCTATAACTGCAAATCTTGAACGTGCCCCACACACACACACACGCACACACTTGCGACGCACATGCTCCACAAAGATTAAGCCAAAATCGTACATCAGGCGCGGCTGGCATTGCGCATATGGCCAAACTGTGATTTGTATGGCCAAAGCGTGCAACAAACCGGCTTAGGATCTCGACTCAAGCTGCAAGCCATACATTTCCATTGCCCCCCTTCAGTCTCCTGACTTTCATATGTACCTTGTCCCTTGCCCCTGTACCCTGTCCCCTTTACCCTTGCTGTCTCCTTTATAGACAGTGCTGGATTGCATATTGGGTGGCATGGCAAACATTAATAATGTCAAAATTGAGACACTCGAAATGAATTCTGTGTCATTTGTAATTAAAGAGCAACGCTTGCGGTTATAAATTTCTAACATGTTGCAGCTTTACAGCAAAAACAACAGCAACAACAAACACAAATACAAACACAAATATAGCTCAAAGGCACAAGATACTTTCTTTCTCTTATACAAATACTATATGTGTATGTTCAGTTTTCTTGGCTTTTACGCACCGTCAATTGAATTGTCCACTGAGCAAACAGATGACTTACAAATGTTTGTTTGTATCTAGAGGCTTGTTTTCTTCTTATAAGAGTATTCATCAATGTATAGTTTATTTTTTGTTTGTATTTTTGTGTAAGTCGACATTTGTCAAAAGGCGAATTTTCCACACTTGACGGCACACGTCTTTTGACTTTTTTCGTTATTCGTATATTTTTTCCTTCTATTTTCTTTTCTTTCCTTTGTGTGTGGGTCACACGTGTCAAAGGTGCGCCTTCAGCTTGGACCACTGCCTGACTAATCGAGCATTCAATTTTTTAATGAAAGCGTATTAATACTTGACGCTAAGTAAAGCCATTTCAAAAGCCGGCCAAAAAGAGTCGAGTGTTTGGGCATCTGTTTCTGCCGTTTGCCTTTCCGTTTGATTGGGTTTTCATTCGTTCTCCTCTATTTATAAACACAATTTTTGACAAGTGATACATTGTGTGCTGGCAGTGGAGATTCTGTGGCTTACTTTCGCTATCGAATTAACTAACAATAGAAGCTCTTTAGTATAAATGTATATAAGTTTATATAATATTTGTAAAGTTATATACTGAAATTATAGATTTTAGGTAATAACAAAAGATATAAATGCATCAAGTTAACTGACCATTAAGGGTCTTGAAAGTGCAACTGGTTAAGCTGGAAAAAAGTATCTAAAATATTTGTGAAGATATAAATATACTTAAGCAATACATTTTAAGTAATAACAAAAGATGTTTGTTTAACAATTAAACTAACAATTGAAGTTTGTGACAATACTTTCATTTGTAGAAAATTGATTTTTATAGAAATAAATATAGTTAATTCACTTAGGACAATAAGATTGGCAAAGTTTCTACGAAAGAAACAGGCAATTAATTTCTAAACATTGACTTTTGCAAAGATTGAAATAGTGTAAATATTATTTAATCCATTTGAATCAAGTACTTATTTAGTTAAGCGGTTGGAACGCCTTCTGGGGATATTAATAGTGATATTGTTTGCATTTTGGGCGATTAATTTAGTTGCTTTGGCGAATTACGAACGAATTACTTCCAAGTGCTCAAGTGTTTGTATATATCAGATTATCTGAGTATGTAATGCCTTGGGCAAACGAGTACTAAAAGTACTCTTAAAATAATGCTGGCTAAAATTTAGAAACCAAATGCGAGCGATGCATTTGAGTAAATATTATAGAGAAGGCCACAAGTGGCAGCCAGCATTTCAAAAGCTAACATTGCTTTGGGCCAGGCTTTAATGCCAACGATTTGCGGCCTGATTAGGCCAAAATGATGCATCACACACAAAAACACACACACACACCAACACACACATAATCAGTGGGCAGGCAATGAGATACTAAAAGGGGGAATCCAAAGGGAGACTTAGACACACGCAGCGCGAGTTAAATATGCGCACCGTGGGCTCGGTGTAACCGCAGATGTTAGATAAGAAGGAGATGGGCAAAAAGGTAGTGGAAGAATTGTGGCAGAAAGATGGAAACCATTTCATAGTTAGTTTTACCAATTTCAAGGAAACTGCTGCCTGCATAAGGGCTGCTGCTGCTGCTGCTGTGGCAGCAACTGTGGCAACTGCGTAAGAAAATGTGGCAGCATTGCACTCTACTTATGTTGAGCAAATACGTCCTTATTGTTGCTGTTGTTGTTCTTCTTCATCACAACTATGAATAATCCAAAATTTGCAAATACAACGAGCATGTTGCATTGCTGGAATTTCTAGGCAGCAACAGCAACAACAGCAGCAACAACAGCAGGCAGCAACAGCAGCTTTTGAATTTTGCAAATCTCTGCCACTTTATCTCAGTGGTTTCTCATTTTTCTTCTATCCAAACTAAGCATTCTCCCGCCTTACCCCGAACCGACTTCGACCCTCTGCCCCATTTGCAGCATACTTGAGGCATGGCCCCACTAGTCAGAGCATCCTCACAGTTGAGTGAGTAGTTTGGTTAGCAGTCGAGCAGCAGCCGCTTTTGTTCATCCAGATCTCAGTGATAAGCATTTAAATGAGGCTCGAGACCCGGACTCATACTCATACTGACTAATACTTATACTCTCGGACACGGATTCGTTTTTGGACTTAGACTCCGACTTGGACTTGGACTCGTGACTATTGCCACTCTGTTGCAATGTTGCAATCTTGTTGCATATACAAATATGTGTGCGTATTATACAAATATTGCACTAGTTTTGTTATGGATTTGTGTAACTGGGATGTAACCTTGGCAGCATATAAAATTTAGCTGCTGTTTGCGCCACACACAGCACAGTGGGGCAAAGCTTACAACAAAGTATACTATTTTAGATGGGAATATTTATATACATATGTATTTAAGTTTGTTTCTATATTCTAATTTGACAAAATAAAATTTCTGATAATATTATTTTACAACATGGAAAAGTTGAGACAAATTTATGTATGTACATATTTGTTTTTATTGTTGTGACTAAAAGATATCTGACAAATAAAATTGGCTTAGTCTTTTTTTTAGAGGTAAACTCTCTTATGATCTTATGAATTTTTGGTATACAAATTTAATTTATTATTTTTTTGCTTTAGTTGCTTTATCTTAACTTTGACCAGAAATTGACGTACTCACATCAAAGAGCAAGGTCTAATGTACAGATAGGCTTTTAAATGTTGTATAATATTTGTTTCCAATTATTTATACAGAAACTTATGAAACTCTTTAACATACCTTGCCCCACAGTACTGCTTTATTCCATGGAAGTAGCCACCATATAGAGATAGACGGAAACAGACGGACATTGCCCACTTCTAAGTAAAGAAATCGAAACCGGACAACAATAAAATATGAAGAAAAATCAGTGCATAGCAATGGAAAACAACTAAGAGACGCTTGCGGCCATAAAAGATGCAGAATGAGGACGAGGACGAGGATGCACTGGAGGAGGCAGTGCAACTGGCCACTACAATAAGCCAATTCCTTGGTATTTAGTGCAGCAGGCAACATGCAGCATGAAGCATGCAGCAACTGCGACTGCACTGCGACTGCGGGAGCAACAAATGTACTTAGGACTGATATTATGATTATTATTATAGTCAAGTAAGGGGTGGTAGAGTAGGTGGAGGGGACTGCAAATACAGAGGAATAAGAAAATAATAAAAATAAAAAAAACCAAAACAAGGCAAAGACAATAAATCTGCAGCAGCTTCTTTTCAGCGGCAAATGAAAATGTTTGAAAGCGATGGAAGAGGGAGGAGTAGGAGAAGAACTTGAAGCTGGAGCAGAAGCTGAAGCTGAAGCTAAAGCTGGAGCTGTAGATGGTGAAGGGAGGAGAATTGCTTGAGGTGCACAGATGCATACCAGCTGATAAGAAATATCTCATATTTTTGTTCGCCCAGTTACCAAGTTGCCAAGTTGGGCAGTTGCTTCTCTTGCCGCTTCTCTTTACTCGTAAGTGCAGCAAGTGAGCCCTTAAAAGTAGTGCAGGTTGTTGGCCAGCTACAGGTAGATTCTTAGTACAGCTCAGCTTGGTCTTGGATTCGCCAAGTCGTGGAGTGTTTTTTGCAAGCGCGTTATCGCTGCACAGCCGCATAAATAATGTGGCTTAAAGAGCAGGTTGACGCCTACAAAAAAAAAAAAAACACAATAAAAAAACATTACAAAAAGGTAGCAACAAAAAGTGGACTAAAGTTGGTTAAGCCCGTGTACCTTGGGTATATTCCTAAGTAGTTGTTACTTTTTGGCATTTGTTGAAGTTGAGAGCTGGTGATTAAGTTGGCCAACGTATTGGCAGCCTGTTCCATAACTTGGCCAAAGATGGGGCTCCCAAAAATAATTGCAGCTGAAAATGTTTCGTCCATTATTTATAACTCTCGCACTTGCCTGTCTGTGATTTCAATTAAAATGCCCAGAAAATGCGCATAAAAAGCGAACAGAATGCCAAGTCCCGAGTGCAGAAGTCTTCCCGTTTCCAGTTAGAGGAGTACCTGTATATTATGCACTATAGATACACTACTTTACCTTGATGTTAACTCTAGAAAATTATATTAAAAACAAGTAGGAATGCACGCAAAGACGCATGCTAGCCTCTTAGATACCCTGCAAGCGATTCAATAGGAACAAAACTTAAAGACAAAAATACATACTTAGATTAGAAAACGGCCCTTAAGGTGAAAAAGATGATAACAGTCTAGATAAATTTTAAAATAAGTAACATATGGAGCCTGTAAATATTAACTGTAAACTGTCCTAAGATTTCGCAATAAATTTAAAACAATCAAATATCTTTGGATTTCAATAATCCATTCGGGATCAAAATTACCTTCCCTCATAATTACCTTGATATAGATTTAAGCTACCCATTTTGTAAGACTACAGGGTATAGGAATAGAGTGTATAACAGCAACAACTATGCAGTTATGTTGTTTTTATGACAATTTCTTCATTTTAACGGTGTAGGCCCGGTCCAACCCGACTCGGCCCGGCCCGGCCCGGTCTCGACTCTGTGGTGCAAGTTGGCGCTTCCGTTGCCTTTTTGTGCTGGCAAACCCAAACTGTAACCGAGTCCTAGCAATTATACCAGAACAACAACAAATATTTTACGAGCCAGCATTTCGAACTCCATTAGCTGCAGAGTTATGAAAGTTTTATTGCATTCAACGTTGCCTCTTTTTATTTTTATTTTTTGCCTCCCTGTCTCCTGTCTCCAGTTTCCTGCTCTCACTCCCCTCTGCATCTCAATTTCCCAGACAATCTCATTGAAAGAAGTCATTGGCATTGCGCCGGTTCTTGTGGTCTTCTGTTCTAGAGTTAACTACATTGGGTATCTACCAGTATATGAATATGGCTTTAACATGGACAGGGACATGTGTATTGGGTAGCTTGCCTAATGACTTGTCGTTAAGCTTTAGCATCAAGTGTTGTTTTTGTATTACGAGTGTGTGTACATGTGTGTGTGCGTGTGTGTGTGTGTGTGTGGGGGGGGGGTTTGCTTAGCCATTATTGCATCGCCTTTTCTTTTTAATATTTTATGTTCTGCACTCACTTCTTGAGCTGAGAACCACTCTACGGTCTGCATAATCAATTAAAATCTTTAACACTTATTCCAAACGTTCGTCAAATGTCTGTTTGAGCAAAGCATCTAATATTAATGGAGACTTGGATCCTAGGAATTTCAAATGTAATAAAGTTGGGCATGTATTTCTTAGGACCATTTTTCAAAGTTTTATTAAATAAGATTTGAACGTAAAGTTTATATTAATTAATTCCAAAGTTGAAAATATCATTCAAATAAAATGCAACTTCTTCTTGTCTCAAATAACTATTCGAGAGATATACAAATTAACAACAAATGTATTAAAGTGAATGTCAAGTCTATTATATTTTATTATGTATTATATATTAAAATTGAAAACGACACTGAAAAGTCGGGTCTAATTAAGATATTGTTATCCTTAAGATCTGTAAGGTCTGTAATAAGATGCTCTAAGTCCTTGAAAGAAAAAAGTTAAATAATTGTCTTCTGTATGATTTGGTTCAATATGGTATCTTTATCTATATCATAATTCCTCTAAAATGTAGTGTAACTGAAGATTTAGATAGAATATAACACAATTTGTAGGATGAGTTGGAAAACATTTATGTAATTGCAGAATAATGTATGGTATGTATATGGAGTAACATTTATATTTTCTCTGGTTTCAGTTATTATTCAGTTCTAAAATGGTTAAAACGCATTATTCCTTGCTGGGAGGGCACATTCCACACAAAGTTGATATACAATCTGAAGTACACGATCAATTACAACACCAAAGTTAAGGCTTGGCTACGACTCTGCCCTTGTTGCATGACGCGTATGCGTCAGTGGGCGTGGCAATGGCTCGAAGAAGAGACTCATATTTTTGCACATGACGGTGTGACGGTGTGACGGTGACGGTGACGATGATAATGATGATAGTCGTTGCTGATAATCATGTTGTTTTGCTGTTTGTTGTTGCAGTTGTTGCTGCTGTTGTTGTTGTTGTTGCCCTCTGCGTTGCACTGATCGCTATCAAGAGACGTCGCCAACGTCAGCAACATCGCGTTGCCGCCAAGTGATTATTGTAATGATAATGAGACAAGTGGACTCACCTATGCCTATCTCTCTCTCTCTGTCTGTTGCTCCCCGTCTCTCCCTTTCTCCCTCACTGATCTCTTGCCCCTTTAGCGGCGTCAAGTGTGCTTGCAACATGTGTCGCGTGCATAATTACCAGGCGATCGGACGCAATGGCAAAAGGTGTTGGCGAGGTTATCTGCCATTCTCCTGCTGGCCCCATTTCCCCTTCCTATCCCCTCCACTCTACCCCCTCCCTGCTACATACCGTTATGGTTCACGCTGATTTGGACAACCTGCGATGTTGTTGTTTCTAATTAAGTCATAAAACGGCAGCCGCCACAGACAAACAAATAACTTTACCCCTCCGTTACCATAGTCCTCCCTTTATTATCAACAGCTCGTAACTTAGTATGTTGTGAAGGGGGAGGGGGAAGTGGCGAGGGGGAGCGATGTTTATGACTACTTTGTGACTTTTAATTGCCTGCACATAACCGCAAGTTGAACTAAAGCCTGGAACAACATCAAGAACAACAATAACAACAATACCGCAACAAGTCCCTTTTCCACATTCCCCAGACAATACTCCAATTTCGCATATTCTTTGCTTTTTTCTTAAGTCTTTGAACTTTTAGTCTGTCTGGGATTTTTAACTTTAGTTTTATCTTTTCTTTCTTTGTATCCAAAATTTTGGGCATAAGTTTTCTGTGAACTTCTTTGTAGTAAACCTGTTGCATAAAGAGCAAAGGAAATGCAAATAGAATTCAGTATAATTGGAAGAGAACATTTTTTCTTTAAATAGGAAAAGTCTTTTGTTTATTAAAAAAACTTTGTTTTAAAACTCGATGAATAAGCTTTAATATCTGAATAAGTAAAGTTGAAAGACCAAAGGGTTACCCGACTTCAAACTTACATAATTTGTCAAAGCTTATAATAATTACAATTGTGCAGTGTATAATCTTCATTATTATTTGACCTATAAATTGATTTTGTATTTAAAAATAGTTTGTTTTTAAAAATTATTTTATCACACTATGAATTTTTAGAAATATATAGTAGATAAGGGAATTTGAGACTTCAGGTTTGCATAGCTTTGTAGTTTGATTCTACATTTAAGAATAATTCGCTTTCAAAAATTATTTTAGATTTAAAAAAAAAGGTTTCAAAATTTTGCATCTCGAGCTTTAACCTTGAATAAACATCTGGTTTATATGTAATATCAAAAGTCAATAAGTATTCTCTACAGCTTATCAAATATTACATCTCAGACTTAAATTAATTCAGTATGATTTTCTTTATGTCAATATCAGGCTTCTTTTATACCAAGATTTTAGACAGCTCTATTACTAATGTATGTATATTATATTCTTAGTTTAATAACTTTTAAAATATAATAGAATCGATTTGCTGGCTACGAGAATAATTACATTATTTAGCATTTTCAGCAAATGCGGCTAATATGCCATTGGCTCAGCTTATTGTCGTTAGCAACACGCTACCAATTCGAACTTTATTACAAGTTATTATTATCTTTCTTTTTTGGCAACAAACAAGATATCAACTTGTGATTGTGGCACACCCATATTCAACAATTTAAAGATATTTGATTTGGCTACCGAAAGCCAAATAACATAATTTTTAATAAATTCTCTAAAGTTTTGACTTTGATTTTAGCCGACATTTGGTGAAAAAATGAGAATGAAAAAAAACTAAAGCGAAATGAGACTTTCTAATGTCTAGTTTAGAAATGAAAGGTTGAAAGATTTAAGGGTTTTACAGACAGTAAAAAAATAGTAACTAACTAAAACTGTAGGCTAAACACTTGTCGTCAGCAGCAAAAATAAGAAAACTTTAAAAAGTTGTTAGTTTTTTCAGTCGATTGTTGCCAGGAAGTTGTCGTTGTCGTTGTCGTTGCCGTTGTCGTTGTCGTTGTCGTTGTCGTTGTTGATGTCTGTAGCTTTTCTTTTGTGATATTTTTGTGAGCAGCTTAAAGGCAAATTTTAATTAAACTATTCATGCGTCTGTTTTTTGGGGGGCGTCCTGAAAACATACTGTGGCATTGGCAGTGGCAAGCTTGGTTGCACGAGGCAAGCAGTCAGCCTTTGTGCAAGCTGCTTGCTAGACATAAACACAGACACTTTTCAAGTGCGTACTTTCTAATTTTCACTTGCAACACGCAGCTCAGCTAACAAACAACAGAGAGACAGAAAAACAGTGGCTGCCTTTCTTATGCCACAGAAAACAGCAATGACTGACTTTTGCCTGGTTTGTCAGCCAGTTAGTCAGTCAGTCTGTCTATCTGTCTGTCTGTCTGCCTGTCCTATCTGTCTCCCTGTATCCCTCCATGAATGGTGGGTGTCTTGACTACACATCGGTTCTGTGTCTGAGCTGCTTAGTGCTCGTTGTGAACGTCGACAACATTGTTTGCAACTTGCAACTGGCTGTTGTTATTGTGATTTGGCTGTAGAGATTGAGGAAGAGTTCTTGTCAAGCACTTGCTCAAGTTTGCAATATATATGCCTACGGCAAATACTTTTATAAGCTGTAAGTATATATATCAAGCTTTCCTCTTATAAGTAGTTCAACCTGACTAGCTCTTCACTTATATGATGTACTTCAAAAGTGGTCTATACAGCGTTTAAATACTTTATGAAGCAATTTATTAAACGACACTTCAATCATTTCTATACTCAAAAAAGAAAATTTATTTGAATTCATGAGGCAGACAAGTTTACATAGTTAAATTATAGTTAGTAAAAATTCGACAGCAACTAAATTTGATAAAAATATATATATTTGTTATAATCTGTTGGCCAGGCTTGTAGTATTTTTTAAACTTTCAATGTAAAGACAATGTAAAGACAAAACCATTAATAAAAACCGTACCTTTACACTTCTCACACCATTAGTTCCAACCACAATAATCAGCATTAATACGAAAAATTTCTTTTATATATGTAGTTATAATGTGTATCCATGTCTGCTATTATTTATGTAATAAAATAAAAAGATATTTGGTTAACTTGTAAAGCCACAAAAATCATTAGCGATTGTGTTAAAAATGTTGACCACAATAAAAAGCAAAACAATTTAAAACTATAAATCAACAAAGGAAAAATTATTGTTGTTGGTGCAACTGCTGCTTATGACACTAACAAATGGCGAATTGTAATAAAAACAGAAACAAATTTTCAAATTTCCACAGAATGTGGCACAAGTCTCCAAAGAGTTGTTGTCCATCGAAGGCAAAAGGGCGGTCCCTCCCCCATTTTATGGGCGTCCAAATGCAATGTGTTTTTCCGAGAGAACTACAACGAAATGATGATGTTTTCCTTTTGCTTTTACGAGAGATAAGAAACATTTTATTGAGTCGAATTTTTTTTATGGATGTTGTTGTTATTAATGTGTTGCACAAGCGTCGAGTTCAAAATGTCAAGTTTTAAAGGCGATGATGCTGTAATTACAGCAACTCAGTGGAAAGTGTTGCAGCAACAACAGAAGGCAAATGGGAGTGCTTAAAGACAGATACTCTGTAATCGGAGCAGTTGATGTGTTAAAAGCAGTGAATGCAAAGTAAGCATTTGTCTCTGCAGGTAAGGAGTTTTTTATATAGATTTTTGCATAAATTGTTCATTGTATGTAATCTTCCTGAAGTTTGGAATATATAAAACAGTATAAAATAAAAAGATAGGTTGAATGTGGAACGATAGTTATAGTAATAGAGATAAAGACAGAAGTTCTGAGTTGGCCTTGAATATACCAACTATTAATGAATTGTTAAATTCCTTTCTTTATGCCTTAAGCTAATATTTCTCTTTTTGATAATATTCAATATTTACAGGGCATACAAAAATATTTCGTTTACAAAACTATATATAATTTTACAATATGTACGAAATCGAAATCGAGGCAAAGTGCTGATAACGATTTCCGTTCACTTCCCCCACTTTTTTTTTTAGCCTCCCTAATGACTTCATCTCGACAAAACGTTTTGTTCGGCACTTAGCGGCATTTGCATTGCCTTTCTGTATTTTTTTCTGGTATTTCTTTTTTGGCTTTGCGATAAGCGTTGACACCATTAAAAATTAAAAAATATGTGTATTTTTTATTTTGGTTGCATCTCGGCTGCTCCAATTATATTTTCAACGGCCGTGGAGCATCATTCATTTGCATTTTCGTTCCAAAAGGGTTACAGTTGAGGGGAAGAAGTGGTGGGAGCGGAGGGTATATCTCTGACCGGACACTCGCTTTGTTTTACAGACTGCTATCAGCACACAAGTGACAAACTTAAAATTTATGATTTGAAAGTGTGCCGTAGCCAAAGCCAAGCTCAAAGTCGATGCCATTCCCTTGAGTTTGAGTGTGAATGCAATAAACACTTGGAACTTCAGATGATAGAGAGGCAGAGTCTGAGGCAGCGACATGTTGCATGTGTCATCATCAGCAGCAAAGTTGTCGATGTCTTCTTTGTCGTGCCCTGGGCACTTAGATAAGCCTCAGTCCAACTTGGCCAACTCTTAACTTCGGTCTAGCAGTAGCTTTCGAGTGTTTGTCGAGATGGAACCACAAATTGTCAACTAAGTATGCATACTACTTACTTATAAGCGCCTTACAATGTCCATTCCATCCATATAAATTGTGTTGTGCTCGTTAATGGGTAGTCTGGAATTGGAATGGCTCTATAAGACAACTAGTTAAGGTTGGGTAAAGATTCCAATTTGAAAATGGGATTTGTCCAGAGGTAAAGTTGAAACTAATCTATATGACAGCTACTATTTGTGGTGCCAGGGCTACAGAATGTAAATATTTATTGAAATTTATTAATATGTTTATTTATAAACATACTTGTATAACAACATGTTTAAACAAATCAATGAATTCTTAGGAAATTGGTGTATACAAATTTATTAGTTTATTTAAAAGTTGTTAGTTAAAAGTAAGTAAAATAAATGAAGAAATCTTAGACTTTTCCAAGAGGTAATTATTTTAGGCTATCAAGTACAATATTAAGTCAAAAATAATATTTACTTATTTAAATGAATACTTGTATACTGTTCTAAGAGATAAAATTTGACTTTTAAGGACATTTTCATAGGTATCAATTTAAATTACAATAGATGAGTTGCTCAATGTATTTTAATATCAATTTAATTAAATAATTTGATACAACATAATAGGGCGATTCCTGCAACTGCTTTGCTTTTTATTTGCTTAAAATTTTCTTATTTTTAAGCAAATCATAATCAGTTGTAGGATATGATTTTTAAGGACCCTTTCAAAGATATCATTAAAAGTCATGATGCAAATATAAAAGTTGAATTGTTCATTGTACATTAATACTAATTTAATCTAATACTGCTCAGTAAGATTAATCATTGTAAAGTACAGAAAAAGTTTACAAATTTGTATATTAGGTTGACTGGCTGCTCAACCGTTGAGTTGGCTCAAAGAGAGAGAGAGAGAGCGCAATAACGATGATCATTTAGATTGAAGAGTCAACGTTTCATGCATCCCTAAGTCCTTGTTGTTCTGGAGTCACACACAGGCCGCACACAAAGTGCTGTTTAAGTAGCCTTGCCTTACAGCAGTTGACAACTGCAAAATGTTGATGATGACTTAATCTTGGCAGTCGGGACTAGCAGCAGCAGCAGCAGCAGCAGCAGCATCAAGTAGCAGCAGCAGCTGTGCAACTCACAAGTTGCAGCAGTTGTCAGTGGGCACAGTTGGGTTGCCTACTTTGGAGAGGGGGCTGTTAGGAGTGGGGGGGTCTGGGCCCATTACCAGTCGCGTTTCCTTCTCTTATTTTGTGTGGTGGCTGCTTAACCCGATCCTTACCTCCCTGCCTTCCGTCTCGCCGGCAAGTCAACAGTTAATCTGCAATTTTATTATAATTTGATTTTTTAATGCTCAGCGAGTGCAAGTTTCTTGGCTCGTTATTCGACTCTGTCTCCGTCTTTAGCTCGGTTTCAACTGTCTTTGCTCGCCTGGGAGTTATGCTTTCTTTTAGTCATGGCCAAGTTTTACGATCTCTGTTCAGTTTTTTTTCTTCCTTTACGTTGTTGTTCCTGTTATTTTTTTTTACAATGTTGCCTTGCCACTAAATAATGCACATTTTAATATTCGGCGGCGAGGCAAACTAATTTTTTGCAGTTGTTGTCGTTGTTGTCGTTGTTGTCTTTGTTGCTGTTGTTTTTTCATACGGTATGCCACAAATGGCATATGAAATGTTTCCGCCTCGATGGCGCTCATGTTTTAATAAAAACATAAACAATGTTAACACAGCGTACGGAATGGTGAAACCATGCAGCAACTATCTACCTCATACTTGCAACGTGCAATTCGAATTTATGCAAAAATATTTTTGCAATTTTTCCCACAACAATCAATCAAAAATCAAGTGACATTCTAAACGGCACACACAAGAACAACAACAATAACACACACTCTCAACACACACACACACACACATACCCATTACATATAAAGTCCAATCCAGAGGAGACAAAAGGCCTCTGGTGTTCGGGTTTGGTTGTTTGCCTGGCTGGTCACTCGTTTTAGGTCGTTCATGTGTAAGTTGTTTCTAGGTTAGCCGGGAGGACGTAGGAGTTGGGGGGGGGGGGTAGGAAAGCTATAGCCACTGGACATTGGTCAAAGGGAACAGCAGGAGCAGCAGCAGCCTGCAGTACTGGCTATTAACATATGCATATGAGAGCGAACGAGGGTCATTCGGAAAGTTTGTCAACAATTATTTAATTTTAAGCTGTCTAAAATTTGTTAGAAGTAATAAATAAATAATAAATGTGTAACTATTATGTTGAACAGTTTAATAATAATAGCATTAGAGTAAAATATAATAGTTTAATAATTAATTATTGACTTTTAAGGAGAACAAAATTCTTACAAAATAAAAGAGTTTTATATTTTTACCACTATTGTAGTTACCAATTAATAAAATTTAAGTAGATATCACAGGTGTTCTACAAAAATTGTTCAAATAAACGTAAAATTTATTGAATTCTATTTAAATAATTAATAAAAATAAACATTTGGAACAGTTGTTAACAAAAGCACCCCCGTATAATTTCTAATTAGTAGTAAATAAACATTAAGGCTCATTTCTATATAAGGTCTCACTTAACTATTCGAATTATAAACTGACGTAAATTGTATAGAAACTATTAATATAGAAATAAAACTTATACGGACATTGAAAAAATGTGCATATTATTAAGAATGTATATCATCATTTAATTATATTTTACATAATCTTTAAAAGAATATTACATTTGAGCTAAAAAAATTGTTAATAAAACTTTAATATTCAATTTGAGGTATAATTTAGTATTTTCTCTTATCAAGCTTCCCATTTGATTGGTGATTATTTATATTACATTTTTTTTTAAACCTTTTTTTCAATACAAACTTTAAGATTCTGATTTCCATGGTTTATCTAAGAGCAGATACTTATTTCTACTTAAAGCGCAAACTTGTCTGACTTTTACCACCTGCTTTCCATACACTTAGCCCAATTTGGGGCTTCAAGGTATTTGGAGTGCTATCCACATTGACTAAGGCAAATCTCGTCAAAATGGCCTTTCGACGATTTTATATAGAGGAAAAAGCTTCATGCTCTGGCCAAGAGCAAACCTACAGCCCTACAACCCTACAACCCTACAGCCCTACAACCCTACAAACCTACAACCCTTCAGCATAACGACTGAGGGGGTGTTGTCTGAATGCAAAAATGGCAGCCGTTGTTTAAAAAGATGAAAAATTCTGAAATGCAATTTGATTTTCTTTTTGTTTTTCTTTTTTATTTTGTTCGCGTGCGCAGATTTCCCACAGCACTGTTGTTTTTGTTTTTGTCAATTTTGTATTGTTGCAATGTTGCCTCTTTTGTTTTTAACAAATTCAATTGTATTATGCAACATCTGCCGTCGTTGCCGCCGTCGACGTCGACGCCGCGAGTCGCGTATCTAAAACTTAAATTTATACAAATATGCAATCCACTCCACTGAGCTAAGTTCAGCTGCTGTGGCATGCCACCCGCCTCCTGCCACCGCTGGTGGCACAGCCGCTAGCAGCATTTATTGTTGCCATCAATAAAGTTATGTAAACACACACTCGCATACACACATACACTCGCTGCCAATCCATTTTACATATGCAACATTTTAGGTTTTTTTCATATCAACGACCTCAGTTCGTCAGTGATTGAGTGAGGGAGAGGGTATGGAGTGGCTGAGAGACGGGAGAGGGGAGAGGACAAGGGCTGGAGAGTCACTCAGCCGACGAGTGAAATTTACATGAAGTACATCATTGTTCAGCTTTGTCAAGCGCGCAAAATTTGTACGAATATGAATGAATGCAGCAACAAGAACAGCAACAGCAAGAAGTGGCATGCAACTTCAAATGTGCCGCAGTTGTTATACCCTAAGAAACTTGCGTAAGATATGAGCATAAAATATGCAGTAGTTGTAAAGCTTATGATGAGAGACTGACAATGAATAAAAAGATGCATATCTGTGTATCTATTAACGGAAAGGAGAATATATTTTCATGTCAATTAGGTGCAGAGCAATTGCTTAGATATAATAAGTAATCAAAATATGAATACAATAAGGAACTCCTATCTTAAATTGTAATGAGATAACATTACACAATTACTAACAAATTTCTTTAACTAGTTAATTCATACAAACTTACTTTTGGTCTAATTGGTTGGCAATAAATGTGGAACCAATCTCCTACATTTTGAATACCCAGACTATATTAACTTTATAGCTTTAAAGTTAAATATTATTTTAACTTTATGTATAAAATTCAATATTAAGAGAAATTAATTTAATTGCAGCAGTGTGTCCCAGCTTCATAAGCACTTTGTTATACCCTTTTGAAAGAGCATTTACATTTATATCTGCATATATAAAAGAGTATAAATCGCTACCTCTGTTACCATTGGACAAACGTGTGGCTATTGTTGCATGCCGAGAACGAAAGCAGCTCACAACAAAAGACAAAACTGGGCAGGGGCCAAACCTGGACCTGGACCTGGACCTGGACCCGTCAGATATACATACACAAACATATATATCCACTGGCAGTGCCCGTCTCGTCCAGCATTTGCATATGTTTCCTGTGACTTTTGACGATTATATGATTTTTCTGCTCTTTACACGAAGAGTTGCCTTCAGTTTTTATTTAGCTGTTTTTTTTTTTCTTATAAATTTTTTGGTTTTTGTTTTTGCTGCCACTTGTGCAACGTTGAACGGGGCAACAACTGCAGACGCGTTGCATAAAAATAAATCTGCACACACAGAATAGAAATGCTGAACAACGACAACGTGCCACATGTCCCAAGCTGCCCCAGGCTTGAGTGCCTCTGCCACTCTGCCTATGGCCACTGTAGTATCCAAAGCCCTGGAGATTTACGTGCAATTCAACAGTTTTATGACTTTACCATCTTTATACAATGTTCGCTATTTTTTTGTATTTGGGATTTTTTTTTTTTTTTTGGATTTTTATTTCGAGTTGAGCTTCTTGTTTGTCGCCTGCAGCTTGTCCAAAAAACTTTTTTATATAAGTAAATCTAAAATAAAAATGTGCCTTTTGGGAATTCTTGCAGAGTAGATTTGGTTTATGCTTGTGCAACACTTGTGGCAGTTTACCAAAAATAATTGCTCGAAAATACAGTCGAATTATTTGAAACTTGTCAAAGGTTTTGTATTGATTTGTTAAAGCAAACAAGCTAAATTCTATGAAAAGCTTGGACATATTCAAAATAACCCAATGCACTGGAATTTTGAATTTCTGCTACCTGTTAATGTGAGAATATTTATAATTCAAAGCATATTCAGTTAATATACATAGGTATGTTCAACCTGTAAGTTTGTGGCAACAACTCACAGCGTGATTTCTGCGCATCAACACCAAAAAATTCAAGTTGTGCCCAGCTGTGAGTGTTTAAGGCAAAGCTGATGTGACAACCAATTAAATAACAATTTTTTTTGAATTCTTTTTAAAGGCGTAAAGCCCATCAATAATTATTTAATACGCAACATGTTACCAAAAAAGAATATAAAAACAAAACCAACTTGGAAATACCCTATTACTTAATGTTTTGAAAAAAGTCTCCTCAACTATTTATGTTTTCGTTATTTAATCGTTTTCAGGAGATACATAATGTATTTTAAAGAACCAAGGATACGTCCTAATTAAAATTCAGACATATTTATTATACCCATTTGATACTATTGTAGGGTATAATTAACACGTTAGTCAATGATGCTATTTCATTGTTTGTTCTCAACATTTTCAGCAATGGATCTGTAGATATATTTCTTAGGCATTGTCATGCAAATATGCACGGCTGCTGTGCAGTTAATAATGATATATGCCCAAAATCAGATAACTCATAAGGCATCGCCCTTTTGTTGGAGCGAAAAGTCAATTCTTAATTATAAGCCATAATAAGAAAACGAATGAGAAAAGAAATAAGTATAGGAGAAACCAGTTACAAAACGTTGCTCAGATACATATTTGCATAAGAATCGGAAGTTTCAATGTATTAACTTGTTTTATGTTTGTCATTATTGGCGATTTTACAGACATGTTTCTGTGGCTACCGTGTACCCATATATCGAGTCAAACTCAAACTCAGACTCAGGCAGACTTAAGACCCGCAGCCCTGACCAGAGATAAAGATAATGTGAGATAGATGGTACTACTCGTATGTATGTACATATGTATGTATGTATGGGGAGTAGGAGACCCTGCATCAAGTTTTAGAGCAGCCGACTCATTAACAGGACCAGCTGGGTGGGTCATAAAACTATGTACGCAATTTTTAGTGGTGGCAGAGAGGTTTGGACTAATGAATATTTATGGCATCTTAAACATAAATTATTTCGCATACTTCATATCGAAAAATGCAAAACCCAACAGAAATTTATAGTTAATTTGATTGATTTTATGTGCGGTGCGAAGACGTCAAAAAGGAGCATCACTTTACATATGTGTATATGAGTATAGTTATATACAAACTCATCGCGTGATCTGGACAGGTAAACAATGTAACCGCTTTCCTAAACAATTTGTAGGCCTTACATTGATTAATGATATGATGGTGGTCATTTTAAGAGTGAGAGATAGAGAGAGAGAGGGTTACGCCAACAAAAGAGAGTGTGATTTCTAACACGCTAAAGATGCGCAATCATTAGGCAGCTGCGATCCTTTCAACATGACAGCGCAGGATCAAAAGGGCTCGCACAAGAAAAACTCTCTAACGATTACAAAACAAATTTGATATTGATTATGGTGCGGCATAAACAAAAGTATACAATCAAAACGCCTCAAAACGCCAAGATCATACAAAGATCATTAGATTGATTGATGTTTAAGGATGTGCTTGTGTGAGAAAGAGAACATTCAGAGAAAATGAGAAAAATAGCGAGTCAAGTGAGGGAAAAAAATCAACAGCGTTGAGCAATTAAGCTAGATGCATTTTTGTTGATTTGGTGTGAAAAATAAAAGCATAAAGACTTTATTTCAATAAAATAAAATTACTATAAATTTATTAACAAATAAAATTAAATGTTTAAGTTTCTATTAATATACTAAATGTTATTTTTTAGTACGATATTTCTAAAAAAAATGTTGCCTTAAGTACTTGTGCAATTTTCAACTATTATTTGTAAGTAATTTCTTGGCTATAACTGCTCTTAACGAGCTGTGCCCTCAGCAGAGATAAAATATTGATTGGGCGGCAATCGAAATGAGATATTCCTGTAAGGTAATGTGCAGCCTCCTATGCTGACTACTATGTAAATCACAAGGCTCTGTAGACGCCCTGCAGCTTTCTAACTAATTAACACTTAATTTTAAATCAACTGGCAAGGCAATGAAGGGGCTGGAAAAAGCGGCAGCTGGCTTTTCATAAAATCAGATACATATGTATCTAAGTTTGTTAGACACACACACACACATACACATTTGTCTGTAGATACATGGATGTCATGTTATAAATTTTGTGGTAATGTCTTTGAATTGTTGTTGTAGTTGTTAATCGCATTTTTGTCGAGCGTGTAATGCGCCCATGCTGCGGCTGCAATTACTTTGCACGGCCATTATAAAGAGCTCCCCGACCAGGAGAATGTATCTATGTATCTTTGTAAATATCTATGTATCTTTGTTGTACTACTACTACACATGTATGCATAATTAAACAAGCAACAAAATGTTTGGCTTAATGATTCACAAAATTGTCCAAAATTTACGGCCAACAAAATGCAGTTGACCAGGCAAAGGCCAAAATTGGACTCAATTGTAGTTGTACTGCTTGCTGTTTGTTGTGTGTATGTGTGTGTGTTGATTATATAGCCAAGTTAATGCATTTACCACATATGGTTTTCATATTAGCACACAAAACTAACTAATTGTTATTTTCTTCGCAAATTGGATTTCCATAAGGATTATTATAACACATATTCCGAGTATGAGCATTATTATACGTTCGCGTTGATCTATAGATACGGTAACCAACTAGTTAGATGTGTACTAAATACACACAATATAATATTTGTTATTACTTGCACAGTTGGCCCCATTCGACTTTTAAGTACCTTATTGTTTTGTGTGCTTTAATGACACTTTAGCCATATTAGATGAACCCATTTGACCAACTATCAGATGAAATGTCCATGTAGATAAAATTATTACAGTTAATGTTGCATTAAAATGGGGCTTAAAATATATGAATTCATAATATGAGGTAATTTATAATTTAATTTAAAAGCAATTATTAGTCAAGAGCAATGTATGAACTTTAAAGTTTGTTAAGTGACATTAAGTCTGTATTTATTTACTTATTAATTAGATAATTGTAATAGTTTTCGTTTGACAATTTACAAGCATATTCTATTGTCCTCTTTCCTCAACAATTACATTATTAATTATCATAATAATTTAAATATCAAATATTGCTATCTTTTATCAATTGCAATGCGTCTCAATTTACAGTTCTTTAAACTTTCCAAGAATAGAGTTCCTCTAATATATATGTATTTTTTTGTGCAAACTCAGATATATATATATGAAGTAATTAACCCAACAGCACAACCAATTTGTACTTTGCCTGTCTACAAATTGATATTTGCAACCCTTTAAAAATCTTCATGCTCCATTTAAAGCGCAACAAATTAACAAATAAATGGAACAAAGTCAAAGACATGAACTGCAATTTGCTAAACGAAAGACATATGTACACAAAATAAGAAAGATTGGGGTGGCCGGTTCATATTCATATTCGTATTCATATTCATTTTCATATTCATATTCATATTCATATTCTTAGAGTATTATGTTTAGAGTTTGCCATGAGTGCCATAGAAAGTATAAATAGAAATATTAATTTGAAAAGGTGGCCATAGAAAGGTCTCACTGTGATCAGACTTGTTAGCAGCGGCAGCTAAAACATTTGCCAAACAGCGTGCAACAAAAGATGTGGCAACTAAGGCGCCACATACTGAGCGGCAGCGGCGCCTATATACACTCATGCAACCTCCTCACGCACAGAGCATCGCCGCTGGTTAAGGAGTTGCAAAGTGAAGATGAAGGGTGTTGCAAGGTGGTGTATGTATGTGGCTTTTGCGGCATGTGGAGGGCTGTTCAACGTCGACGTCGACGTTGACGTTGACTTCGACTCCCGACGCGCACATAGACGCCAATTAGCGTCCAACATTTTATGACAATTCGAGCGTGGCATTCAACACAGTGTATGTAGAGCTTAGGGGTGCAACAAGAACATGGAACAGATGAAAAAAAAGCGACAAAAAAAAAGAAACAAAAATAGCAAATTCAAAGTTGCGTTGCAGGTGCCACCGACAGCAGCAACAAAATCAACGCGCGGCAGCACTTCATTATAATTATGGCTGGCTCTTGCAACTGCAACAAAAAACCAGCCAGCCAGTAACTAAGTCACACACACACACACACACTCGCACATACAGTCAGCATATAAACATATAGTAAGTATGTATGTATGTATTTAGACAAAGTTGCTGCTGTCTATCCACAGTTAGAAGCAGCAAGAGCTTTTGACATTGTCGCGACATTGACACCAAATGTTGGTTAATAAATTTTCTTGACATCGAGGAAAATCCCATCCTCGTCCCGTGCCACAACACATTTCAGTGTCAAGTGTCTGACATTTGGACTTTGTGTCTGACAGTCAAATGTAAATGGAAAGCTCTTTTGACTGCAAATCTTTAATATGAAGTCGAGGTTATCACTTATGACAGATTGTCTTTTCATTTGCAAGTGAATTCTTAAACCCACATGCTTTTATTGAAAACTTAAATCGATAGAAACTTTGTTTTTAGAAAGTGTTTTAGTAAAATAAATTCTTAATGTATACAAATTATAATATATAATTTATAATTGAATTTTTACTTTAAATTGTCTATTAATATTACTATCAATTTATTTAAATTATAACATAGAACTCAACTTAAATTAACCATATTGTTGAAGTAATAAATAAATAATTAATTAAATAAGGTAATCAATTAAGCAAAAAATTGAGGCCTGTTGTTGATCTTTTCCTTTTATTAAAATGAATCTCGTCACTATAACTGATCTGTGATCTAGTTTTAAATTCTTACATTTCGTTCCTATTTGTTAAAGAAAAGTAGAGTCACAATATATCTTATCTTAAGTACACCCCGCTGATTCTAGAGATGTCTGCAGTAAGTCAATGTCAACATTAAGTCCGCAGCTAATGATTGATCTGTCTGAGCTACTTTAGATTACATTTAGAACTGCTTAAATACGTGTTAGAAGCATTTTATTTTTATAATACACGTATTTAGCAGCTTGTTTAAATAATAACCGAATTTTTAGTTTTGTTGTTTGCTGATTTCTTTTTAAGTGGAATTCCCAAGAGTTCTTTTATTTTATTTATCGAAATTATCAGCAGCCTTGCTGTCAGACTTTGTGACTGAGCTGCACATTTGATATATGGCCACACCTTTAATCACTCCGCCACCGCAAAAATCCACAACAAGAAAAGGTAGCAGTATATATATTTCGGAAACTTTGATGTGCCGAAATTGAAATGGACTCATTCCGTGTGATGACGACGACTACAACACACACAAAGGCGAAAAGTAAAATGAAGTAAAGCGGAAAGCTGAAAGCAGATTTCAAACTTAAGCAGTTGATTTGTGCTGAGTTATTCGGCGAATTCGCAGACGAGAAATTATAATTTATTTAGAACAGCCTCTGAATACAAGCTGAAAAGTGTTGCTCAAAGAGCTTCTGCTTTTGCATTTCGAGTGTGATTGGCCTCCCTGCCTGCCAAAAGTAAGATACAAATTCATTTCATACGAATTTTGGATTTAAGAGCGTGAGTAAGTTGCCAGATTTTGGATGCTTTGGTTTGGTTTGGTTTGGTTTGGCATTCCTGGCAGCCAATCCGGCGTCCAGTCAGATAGTCCGACAGTCGGGCCAGGCAATTAAAACAAATCTTTCGGACCCTGGAACTAAACCGTTCCGAATTGAGTTCGCATCGAATGGCCATTGACATTGGAATTGGTCAAAATTTAAAATTGTTTTGGCTCCGACAAAAGTAAATTTTTTTTCTTTGGGTTTTTCCTTTTTTCTTTTTTTGGCCATTTGCCCCATCTAATAATAAGCCGCTGAGCATGGCCAAAGGGATAAGCCAGCAGGCAGTTTATTATAAATTGCAATGGCTATAAACAATTTTAATTATATTTATTATCATGCCATATGCACAAAACACAATATCAAGTTCAACAATACGAACAGCATCAATAACAATGAGAGTATAAACATTTTTATAACAAGCTTAAGTTGAGTTAATGAGTTTTTACTCATTCATATGCGAATCGCAACGATGGATTGCACATTTGAATGATATACATTCGTGTAATTTGTATGAGATTAATCTGAAATTAAAAAATACAAAATTAAAATAAAGATATAATGCAGACAATATTTCAATAAATAATATGTTTACTTTGTCGTTCTCTGCTGAATTTGAATTGTAAACAAACAAATACGTTCATGAATAACTTTGATATTAATCATGCAATTCTTATGAAATTTATATAGTAATCTATCAGTTTAGGAAGATGGAAATAAATGTATTTAAAGAACGAGTGTTTAACACGTAAAAAAGAAACGAACATTTACAACTATTAAGCTTATCCAACTTTAAGCTAATTGCTCTACAACGTTTATTGTCCCTAGTTTAAGTTAAACTTAATGCATTCCACTTAAATAGCACTTAAATTTCGCTTAAAGCCCTATCATATGACCTCGCACACTGTCACTTTACAACACTGGTTATAGTATGAGCAAAAGAATCTTTATGAAATTTAAGTCGCGTGATATACTATATATAAACTTGCGTGTATACTTAATTAAGTGCAAGAGTGTCCACAGAAAATCTTACAGGTATATACAGATATACATATATATAAGTATATCTATAGTTTGTATAGATAAAAAATGATACGCAGCTGTTGCTGTTATTTTAAGCATTGTCCTGTGTCCATTTAAAGCATCCTTTGCATGCTTACATGCGACTTGGTTGTGAAAAAAGTTGATAATGCATAAAATATATAATTTGCAAAATTAATTAATTTTTACAACACATTAATTTTACCCTGACACACACAGACACATGTGCAGCCGCACTCAGTCAGCCGTGCCACATGCACCGTTGCCCCAGTGGCCACACTGGCTGATTTTACCCGTTACCCGTTCCCTGTTACCCACAACAGTATCCCATCCGTCCCTCTCAGGAATCCATATCCCTGCCCTGCCCTGGTCGCCATCGTCGTTCCATCGTTGCGGCCGCTTGGCTATTGAGGTAAAAGTAACTGCAAAAGCGCTTCCAGCGCTCATTATGCTGCACCACTTGTATAATTTTTATTTAATTTATTTAAAGGTAGCTAAAATGAAGAACAGACTACAAAAATAAACACATACAGAAAACCAGGGCTGCGAAAAGAAATTTAAAGCAAATTTTTTATAATACCTCTTTTAGTTGTCATTTTGTATTTGTAATGTATTTTGGCAAAATAAAAGATGTATTATTATTAGAAAAGTTTCTTTTAGTTCAAACTTAACCGATTTGAGGATTGTTTATGTATTAAATAGATCAGGCTTAAATATTTTTTTTAATAATGATTACAAATGACTTACAATTAATTTTATAAAGTTAGTTTTTCGCTGATATATGTTGACATATTCTTATTATTCATTTATTTATTAAGGCTAAATTTAAAGGTGTTTAAGATCGTCTAGGATAAAAGTAAGTAAAGTAATAAAAATGTAAGATCAAGCTACACACTTGTTTACTAAAAATTACATCAATGTGATTATATTTTATAAATGGACTTTTCAGATAAAGAAAACTTTTCTTTGATATCTAAATAGGTATACTTGTGGAAGCTTTCCTAGAATAATTATTAGTTGTGTTAAGCCCTAATAACATCACGTTTTTTGGCACACATTTTGTAATATAAACATTCTTTATTAATAACTGACCTATTCACTGGTCATTATCGCACCAAGTCTGCTCAAACTCTTGCCGCAGCCCTATGAGACAAGTTTCCTGCCATTCATATAAATTTTGAATACCCTATAATAACCCAAAATGGTCACTTGGTCGTTTAGTCGAGGTGTCCAACACCCAAGCTCATGTATCATTTGTTTGAGCTCTTATGTATGTAGATTTTTTGGTAGACCATCAGTTTTATGAGTGCTTCGATCAAATTGAGCTGAGTGATACAACCAGACGCTCTGGTCTGGTCATGTTGCAAATTATGTATGTCTTTTGACACGCAGCCCCATGGCCTTAGGGTAAATACTTAGCCAAGGGTAGTCAGAGCCACACTTTATGGAGGTACGAGGACTGATACTACAAAAGCCTCCTGTGCGAAATTAAAATTTGCTACATTCGCATGTTTAATTAATGAAATGTTTGACAATGTTGGCAGCTTCAGGACTGTCGCCTCTACAGTCTTACAGCCCTACACCCTTCCCTTTCTTTCCCTCTGTGTTCCCTGATCCCGTCACCACATTATCCCTTCCTGCTCCTGCTCTTCCTGGCGTTTGCGGCCGAAACGCTTTGATGGAATGCTCGCTCAAAATGCCAACGCTAGCACGCACATGTGTGTTACCAGTGTGTGTGTGTGTGTGTGTGTGTGTGTATCTGTGTGAGTTGTAATGGGCCCCTTGCATTATTGAAATCGACACAATTTTACTTTTAAGCAGCGGCGGCGTCTCTTCAACATGTGTAGACCGCATCCAAGACTTGGCCTGAGTGACAACAGTCTGTGGTCCCAGGCAGCCCACAGTGGGTAAAAGTTATTCAAGAACGATGTACTAAAGATATATGTTTCAAATAGATTCAATTAATCTCCCAAGGCATTAGAAATATATGCTTATAGCGTCCTTTCAGCTGCATTGCAAATTACTGCATATAATTAATAAAGCAATATTATTGTAATATTTAATTAAATAAACTATATCAAAGATATTTAATTTTAAAAGAGAATACGTTTTTATTGGACTTTAAAGCTAATAAAAATTGTTTCTAGTTTTCCAATTACAAAAATATCTGTATCTGTGTAGCAACAATATAATAATATAATATAATATATAATAATAAATAATAGTAAGTGGTAAATCAAGAGGTAAGCTCATAATTCATATCTGAAATTATATGATAAATAAATATTTAAACTAATCACAATAATATTCCAACTAATTATTCAAATTAGCTTTATTCTGAACCACTGTGCAACGTCAACAACATGTTGCGTGAGGTGTTGCTGTTGTTGTTTATGATATTGTTGTTGTTGCTGTTGTTGTTGCTGTTGCAGTCGCTGGTGTTGGTAATGCGACTGCGACTGGTTGGGTCTGGCCTGTCCTGGTCCTGGTCTTGGTCTGGAGTTTGCACAGCCCGCCATCAAGTTCAAAGTCGAAATGCTTGTAATATGCAAAAATGTTTTAATTAATCACTTTGATGCACACCGGCAATTCAGGAATATTGCTGTGGTCCCACTTCCATTCCCATCCCATCCCTGGCCCAGTCCCAGTCCCAGTCACAGTCCTGGGCGCAGGCGCGTGACATATTGAGAAGATGTTCGGTGCCCGTCATCGAGGTGCCGGCTGACTGTCAGTTCAGCAATGTTATACCTCCTCTATCCCCTGCCCTTGACACTGCCCTTCATTGGAAATATTTATGTCTTAATAACTTTGTCATTAAACCAGGCAAAAAGAGTAAAAATTAATATGCTCATGTTATTCTTCTTTGATATAAAAAATTCATTTTTTTTAAATACTGCAGTATACACTTCGGATGGTTTTGAATACAAAATTCTGTAAGATTTCGTCTCCTATATTTCACACATGAGCACAACAGTAATTATTATTATTCAAAAACTTTAAAATAGTTTTTTTGGGTGCACAATTTATTTACTTGTGCGTTTACTTCTATATTTTATAGCATACCAAGACTAAATATTTTCTGTCCAAATCAATATTCAACACAATTTTGACATTTTTATTTATTTCCATCTATATTTATATATTTCGTTTTTTTTTGTGCTTACTCTCGTATGCGAATGGAGTTAACATTTTTAGGGGTTTATGAGAACATTTTTTGATTAAAAATTTGACTTGCTTTGGCTTCTATTTATTTGTTGTGTGTGTTGTTGTGTGGTTGTGTGAGTGTTTGTGTGTGCTTGGAAAATGTTTGCTAAATTACATTTTTGGCATTTTCCCTAGCAGCAGGTATGACAATAAGGCTATCGGGGACGGAAAGGGCCAAAGAGCCACAATGGTAAACAATATTTTCGCTTTTCACTGGCTTTTCTCTGTTCAATATTTCATACTTTGCTATGTGGCGGCGGTTTCTATTGAAACCTTTAGCTGAGTTTAGCCTGACATTTTTCCTCCTCCTGTAATTCTCCTCTTTAATTCTTCTCTTTTTTTTATTTTCATTTTTCTGTTGCCATTTTTTAATTTTCCGCCAGTGCCGTTAAGCTTGTCATTAACCCAGTTTGAACTGCGGATAGGCCATGAGACTTCCCCCAGGGGGAGGGACTACAGCAGCAAAGGGCTATGCAGTTGGCTATATGTATATACAAATGTATATATATATATATTGAGTATTTTTTATGGTCCGCTCTGAGATTTAAATGAAATTAAAATCGGTGTATAGCCGTCGGAGCTTGACTTGTGGGCACGCCTGAATATTTAACTTTATGCGAAATGAAAATGGAATTGGAATTGGACTCCCTCAACTATCGTTTTTCATTAAGGTATGGGGATTTTAATAAAAATTGGCATACGTATAATCAATGGCCAATCCAATTGAGACCTATAAAAAGCCATTCAACTATGGGGTAGTTATATAAAACTGATGAAACTTAATCATTCTTCAAATTTAATAGGATTACGAGTACTTATATATTGTACATTAATCATATTAAGTAGTATTATTATGTATTGAATATCTGTTGCTTAATAGACAATTATGTTTATAAATAATAAAATATTTATCATATGCTGCCTTTCGCTTTTATAGGAATTTTAAGTAAGTTGAACTGAAATTGTGGAATAATTCGCGCAGTATGAAATTGAATTCCATAAATTGGCTGTTGTCTGGTAGCGGCAACTTTGTTTGTTCTTATGTCCCTTCGATATTTCTTAATATATATGTATACAAATTTTTTTTATAATTTAAGAATGCCACACAACGTGGCAGGAGGCAGCAAGAATGACAGTAACAACTACACAAAAAGGTCGCCACAAATCAAAATGAACTTGAACGCTAGCCAAGCACTAAAAAAAGCTTTAAAAGGCAACAAACCAAATGCCAATAAATGAATGACCAGAAAATAAAGGTAAGAAATAAGAAAACAAAAAAATTATTGAAGCGGCATATTTTGCTTCTATAAAATACAGAAAAAAACAGATTTTTGCTGCCGCCATAAAGCGTAGAAATAAAAGCACTTAAAGTTTGTCAGCAACGCGATCAAAACATGTTAAAATCGAACTGAAATTACGGCACTTAAGACTCTGTCCGGTCCCAATTCCTGTCCCTGCCCCGATCTGGCTTTCAGCTCAGAGTTCTAAAGCAAGTAAAGCCCCAAGAAATTTATGACTTGAGTGATAATGCGAGGCGCCGCAAGGTGCACGCAGTGGGATTTGTTGTACGGATTGGTTTCTAACTCGATGACGCCCCTCATCTACATTATAATGAGTTTTATCTTTATGTGTTATTGGTATACGGCATCAAAAAGCTGGGCATGGCATGCTGGCAACTTCCGATTTATCTCAATTGTTGGAAATTGAAACGCCAGCGCATTTAGCACCAATTTGGAACACGAAAACTTGAAAACTGATACAGACATTCACAGAAGGGTCCCAGAATCATCCATATGAATGTCTTCATTTCACGCCACAAAGATGAAGAAAAAAAACCAACTAGTAGGCCTTTCGAATAATTTTTTGGTCAATGATTTGCGTATAACTTTGGCTCTGACTCAACCTGTTAACTCTTTGAAATTCGAGTAGCTATGCATGCCGAGTCACGAGGGTAGATTCAAGTTTAACTGATCAATAAAGTTGTGTAATTTTGTCAAGCTTGAAATAACTTTTAACTAAACTGCCAAGGTTTATAAATTTAGTTTTTTTGGGAAAATTTAATTAAACATTTTATCGTTATTAATATTTCTTTTTACGCTCAACTTTTTGGCAAGAAAGCAATTTAGGAATTGTGATTGCAATATGCAATTTCTTTTGAATAGTTGGAGGATGATTTCATTTGATTCCGATTACTTTTGTGCCCACCCTTTTACTTATTCCCAGGCAGCTGTTGCCACGGAAGTAGACGCCCTGCAATAAAAATCTGGGCAAGTCCCTCGCTCCCTCTCCAAAAAGAAAAGAGCTGATATCAAATTATTTGCAAAATATAAAAAAAATTTGAAGGTAAAAATCTGTCCAAACACTTCAAAATAATTTGACATCAGCGCATTTTATTCCCACAAAATCTGAACAGCAAAAGAGATTGCCGATATACCCCTGATATCTCTGTTTCTCTCAATAGATTGTCAAACTAATTTGGGCGCAGGTAGCCCTCGACACTGGGACCGCTTAGCCATTATTATAAAGATGTTGAATAAAAGTATCACATGACATGGTTTTGAAAAAGGTTGACAAACTTCTTAAATTACCAACCCAGAAGACGTTGTCTGGACCCAGACTGGATTCTCAGTTTGAGGCAGAAAGAATCTGAGACAGGGTCTGGGGCAGTTTCAATTTGTGGCTAGCGAAATTTATGAAGCGTATAATTTTCATATGCAACACCTGCTGCAGTTTGTCTGGCACTTGGCGATCTCTTTATGGTTGAAATGCTTATATAAATAAAAACTTTATAATTGCCGACTGACTGTGAGATACTTTACATTATAACGTCTGCCCGTGGTATGGGTATGGGTATTATGGGTTGGCAGTGGGGTTGCTTATAAATTAAGTCAAGCTCCCACGGCCGCTGCCTGTGTACTGTACATTAAGGACACTTGATAGCTTAATTTATTGCAAGGCAAAAAGATGCAGGACAACGGCTGCAGAAAAAGCCAATGCTGAGATAATTGCATGCAGAACAAGCACGACAACCAGACTGCTAGGACTTCGTCCTGGTCCTGGTCTGGGTCCTTGTCCTGGTCCATAGTCCTGCTCCTTGTTGTTTTTTCTGTTGTTCTTATGCTGCGCTGCGCTTCGGTGGCGACTCCCAGGCTGCAGTCATATATGTGTATAAGGATGTAGATGTGGGTGCAAGTAACTGAGTGTGTTTGCTACTACTTGTATCTCTTTGTGTGTATGGGTGTGTGTGTGTGTGTTGTGTGTTGTTCGAGTTCGCGCTGCTGCATAAAACATTTTAAATTGAGCGTTAAAATTAAACGATGCATCGCAAAACTAACAAACGTGGCTAGCAAAAAGGGCACAAAATGCACTCGGCTCGCATTTGTAGGTCGAGCGGATGGTACTCTGCACTTGTTTATAAGGTCGTTAATCGTATGTGTACAGAGTACCACATACATACACACTCAAATACACATATCCCTATAAGCGCTCCATAAGCAGCGTATAAAATGTACACAATATAAATTCAAAAAGTCAACTCCACTTTGTTGAGATTTGTTTTCTGGGTTAAATGTTAAAGGAATAGAGATAGATGGACTTTAGCGATTTATTGTATACATTATTTGAATAAAACTTAGCTATGATAGAACAAAATTAAAATAATATTCAGATATACATATATAATTTAAATGAAACATCCTAATACCATAATTTAGTAGTTATTGTATTTAATAAACATACTCCGAAAATTAGACTTAATCTGTTTGAACAATAATATTAATTCAAAGTGTCCACCACTTTATGCAGATATCTGTAGGAGAATATATTTATAAATCAAGATAATTATGCATTCTATTGAAAATGCAAATTGACAAAACGTTTTATTCTTTATACTTATTTATTCTAAATGGGGAAACTGCATTTGACAGGCAACTTTTCACTCAACTTGATTGAACACAGCAAACTCATTTGGCTCGGAGAATTTTCATAAATTTTCAATTGGCAAACATTACCAGGCAAAACGGCAAGTCGATTCAACAAATGCCCAAATAGATCGAGAGGGTCATATGAAAGTCGGTCAATCATTAACAGATACACAGCAACAACTTCAGATGCAATTGCTTTCCTGCCACTCTCCAATGCAGTCAAGAAGTCACTCATCGAGTTACCTGAGTAAAATAAACAAACCAGATAGATGTGTCCATGTAGTTGGCCTAAACAAAAGGCTCTGTTCAAACACAGTTGAAGCCCAAAAATAACAGTATAGTGAAATGAAAATGTTCGTCCAATCAAAAATAAGTCAACGAGTGCAAAAACGAATTATTATACCCTGTACATAAAGTCACAGTGGTTGGGAAGAAGTTCCGTATATCTTAGAGCTATTTTATAGCATACATGGAATATATTTTGAATTTTACAGAGTATCTTCGAGTTGACTTGAGAATTTTCTAAAGGTTGGCATGATTTTGTTTTTGGTTTTGGGTCTGCGCTTGCAAATTGACAATTTAGCCTTTCACCTGTCTAAACGAATCTATCGCACATCAAAATAAATATTAACAAAATTAAAAAAAATAAAAATAGAAACCAGCTAACAATGGCAAGGCTAAACAAGATTGTTGTTGTTGTTGTTGTTGCTGTTGTCAGTCAGGCAGTCAGCCAAGTAGCGCAACGTCACTCAAATGCTGGCTCCGCACAGGCAACGAGGTTTCGTTTTGGGGTTTGGGTTTAGAGTTTTTGACTAGAGTTTGATTTTATATATATATACATTTTTGTATTCTGAAATTTGAGGCCATTGCTCGGCACTCGAGAGTCAAGGCGATGCCCGTGTGGCTATAGTTTTTATTGACATTTCGGCACGTTATCGCGCTGGCCAACAAAAGGAGTCAGCTTGAAGAGCGCCAGTCAGAGAGAAAGAGAGAGAGAGAGAGAGAGGCAGTCAGAGCGACAGGCAGTCAGCTGGACAGGCCCCTAATCAAGTCAACTGGTTCAACTGACTGACTTCTATGGTATGCAACTATATACGAGTATGTACGTAGTTGGACAACAAAGAAAAACTAACTGGGATTAGAGCAGTTAACGAATAGAGAATACCCTAGGGAATACACAGAGAGAAACTAAGAGAAATATTTAAAAATAAAGAAATATTAAATTCGACAGAGTGGTTAATTGTATAGTTAAATTTGTATATTAATCTATTCTAAACTAAAACGATAACTCTATTTGGATTGGAGAATACAAAGAGATTAACTATGAGATATAATACTAATTAAATAAAAATCTTAATATTTAATAAATAAAATTATATTGAAACTGACATTTATTGAAATTTCTGTATTAACAGATAATAGAGTTTATATCTGTATTAAGGTTCGATGTCAGCAAATCACGTAATATATTTTATTACACTGAAAATATCTTAGAGAATAAACAGATACAAACCATAATAAATTGTAATAATAATAGTAAGAAGTTGTATCGAATCTGACAGAACCTTTACATTTTGATGAATTTCTGTATTTTGTTTAAGTCATATTAATTAAGTTAAGAACAATTATAGGACCCCAAAAATCAGACATCACATCATATCTTTTATTACATATTTCTTAAGCTATATTCCATTGCAACTGTTACTATATAATGCTATAACTAATGGACCCTCTGGTCTATTCCCAAGTGGTTACAACTGATAAACAACAGCAAATTTTTGGCGCGCAGTCAGACAGCAGCAACAGCAAGAGCAATAGCAACAACAGCAACATGAACAACTGAAGCGACGTCAGCAAATGCAATGTACATTATAATTTCCATTAGAAGTCAGGAGCGGATCAGCAAGAGTGGTGCCAGGGGGAAGTGGTTGAGGGAAGTTGTATGAGGCAACAAGTCCAAGTCCAAGTGGCTGATGGCGTAAACAGAGAACTGTCATTATGACAGTTGATTCTTTGCGGCTGCTGCTGCTGCTGCTGTTGCAGCAGCAATTGTTGCTGTTGTTGCTGGCCATTTAAAATTATGGCCACCGAGCTGCAGTTGGAGTTGGCAACGGGCAACTAGCAACTGGCAACTGGCAACTGGCGTTGCAAAGATATATAATTTTATACTTTCGCATAATGTTTTGCATTAAAATTATAATAAGTTTCAACTTTTGCATTGCAGTTGCGCCCAGTTGAATGCTGCTGCCAGCCACATTTCTGTTTCCACTGTTCACATTTCAGAGATTTTTGCTTTCAGCTTTCAGTTTTCAGTTCAACTGACTCTCCCTCTACTCCCTCTCTCTCTCTCTCTCTCTCTGCCACGCCTTCCCTCCACTCACATCGCGGCGGGTCGACTTGATTTGAGTTGAGTTCTTTGGGTCAATATCATTGCGTTATCTCTGAACTGTGTCTGTGGCTGAAAGTGGAGCAAGTCAGTCAGCCTGTCATTTATTTAATGTTTGAAATGCCAGAAATATATTCATTTCAGTGCATTCTTAATAGTCTCTTACTCTCTTCTCTTTCACATTTCCCACACTTTTAATAGCACTTGTAATGGCTAAAAGGGTCGTTGCAAGAGACTTTGTTATTGCTGATGCTGCTGCTGTTGCCGCTGCTGCAATTTGCCTACTTTGTTCATAGGCGGACTCACTAAGTAGGTAACTAACTAAGTAAAAGCCATCTATTAACGTCTGATGCGCAAGAATTTCAAAGTGGGTAATCTAATAAATTATTGATATTGCTGCAATTATCTAGAAAGGGTTGAGACCTAAATATGCCATTTGTTAAGGAAGTTTAAGGATATTAAGAGTGAAAGTCAATTTGAGAAAGAGTCTGAATAAAAAGTGATTTGTCAGCTTATCTTTAAGGTTTTTTTCTTTAACTATTACAATTGTCTTTCTATAATACATACTAATAGTTTTCGCTTCACTTTTTATTCAAAAATAATTTCTCTTTTAGTACCAACTAATATTGTCCTTTATTACTCAGCTACTTGAGGACTCCTTGTGCTGCTTGCAACGCTATTTAATGCCCCCAAGCGTCTACACAATGATTAACAGCAAATTTGCCAGCCGAAGGATCTTAGTAGCTGTCAATATGCAACAGCAACAACAACAACAGCAGCAACAGCAATGTTGTTGGTGCTAAATAAAGTTGCTTTAGAGCTTTCAACAAAGTTTATACTCTATACAAAATGCTGTGCAACAAGCGGCAGCTTTACAAAATGCCCAAAACATCAATTTATTCTCATTAAAAGATATGAAGGTGTTTGGCTGTCGTCTTGGCAGCAGCCAACAATGAACAACGAACAACAACAACAACATAGAGAGTGGAAAAATGTTTAAAAGAAAAACTTTCTGCGGAAAATGTGAACAAAAGCATGCAATTTACAAAGTGTTGCCTGGATAGAATGGAAATACTAGGAATGAAAGGAGTCTGGGTTGGATTGGGGTATCTAAAGTTGATGTTGGTGTCGTTGTTTCGGGCGTTGTTGTTGCTGTTGCTGCTGCTGTTGCTGTTGCTATTGGTGTTGGGGGTTGGTGTTAGTAACAAGCTAAGGAACTTGGCCCGCAAGCAGCTGCTTTAGAATTAATGCAACAAATGG